>CP092866.1:52683985-53006722 GCA_030710605.1 Cordylochernes scorpioides
TTAACATACATGGCTTTGTGAGTATAGAAATAAGGTTTCAAATGGAATCTTTGTTTTATACACATCCTGTATATTAACAAGTAGCCATATTAATGTATATCCTTACCTTTGACTGGGTGCTGTAGTATGTGACGGTATTTGGGTGCTAGATAAATTTCTCTTTTCAGGCTCTAATAAATTTTAGGCATTAATAATTCGAAGATAAGCATTTTTCGTACTCTTTTTTTTTTTTCTCGTTATATAGGCTGATACCTAATTTTATCATAATAAAAGGTGTCAATTCACACTATTAATTTGCACACTGACTTTGTGGACAATTTATTATTCAAAAGAGAGATAGAAATTTTCTAAATATACGTTTCATCGTTTATATGTCCGCGAGGTTGAGAACTTTCGTTCTTAAATGTGCCAAAGAAACAACCTGTAGAGAAACCTTAATTCAGTCTTAGTTTTTTTTTCTTTTAATTGAAGAACGAAAGATCGAGACCTCTTGAAAAGCTTTAAGAAAGTTTATATTTCTCTTTTTAAACGTATTTTATTATAATTATTATATATATACATGTAAGTACACTCTCATTGAAAAAACCTTTAAGAAAGTGGAACATTTTTATGTTACCGGTGTCTGTTTTTTTTATTTTTTGGAAGGAGACCGAGGTATTTTTTTCACATTGGTTATCTCGCTTATCTTCAATAAAGGCCATTTTGTATCAAATATCATTAGTTATAGTCTGAGTCCCAATATACATGCTGAAAGGTACACCTTCCTAAAGTTTTTTCTATGAGTTTAAATTCTAGATGCTCAATTAAAATTTCTAAAATAAAATAGATTAACAATGTGTAGTGTATTTTCACGAAACTTTTATATATGTTCTATTACAATATATGCATATAATGACGAAAACTTGCATGCTAGATTTCCATTCGAAGCTAATATCAAAAATGGGATAAAATACATGTGTGTTTTATATATTTCCAATAAAACATTATATATATTCGATGCGAGTTTATAAAAGAGATACTATTATGATCAATATACCAAAATTACAACATTCTATAAATGAACATATGACCGGCTAAATGACCTATAGGTGGAGAAAACAAATTAACAGATCAATCGAAAGATTCAACGGAGTTTAATCTACGGTTGGGAGGGGCTTCTAGGACAATTTCCGTTTAGTTAAAAGGACCTCCTTTCTATATAAACAATTCACGAGTTAAATTTGGTAGTTCATTGTATGTTGAATCTATTTGAACAATGATTGATCACAAGCTGGGTTTATAACCTATTAGTTGATAATCAATATATAAATATATAATGTTTGAAAATATATTTCGACTTTTTACTAAAACTAGAGAATCAGTGATTAATAGAGGTCGATAATATAAAATATGGCATTCAGTTTAATATAATATCCCCCCCCCCCCCCCAATATATATATATATATATATATAGTATATCGTTATGATAATTTTTCAAGATTTATAAAATTTGTTATTTAGTTTAAACATGTGAGGTTTGTTTTTTCATTTTTTAAAATAAATAATTAGTTAGAATATAGTAGTATAAAAAAGTAACTCCAGTAAAGCTTCGGTGGTTAAACGTCATGGGCTGGGTAAAAACCACCGGTTTAACCACCGAAGCTTTGCTGGAGTTACTTTTTTTATACTACTATATTCTAACTAATTATTTATTACAAAAAATATAAAAAACAAACCTCACATGTTTAAACCAAATAACAAAATTTATAAATCTTGAAATTCTCATAACGATACTATTTGATACAGAATTAGCTTGCTGTTCTGACTCAAAATTGATTCAAAATCTGTTGTTCTTATTATTTTACTTTTCCTCTTTTTTCCAAAAATAAGAAATTACTATTAATATATATATAATGAAACATTCCGAAATATTTTCCCATTTGGAATTCTTTTTTATTTTCGTCCAAATTTTTATAACTCGCAGTTCACCACAAATCATGGTAATTTTGGAGAATTTCTGTCGAAAATCGGGGCAACGGATGATCCTAGCTGCTTCTGTGGAGAAGAAAATAAAACTCAATACATATATATATATATATATAATATAAATAAAAATGAGATTTTCTGCCGAATTATGATTATCTTGAGGATTATGCTATGGCAATGCAGTCGTGGCCAAAATCTTGAAAGAATAATAATAAATATGGTTTTGATTAGATATTGCTTTAATTGAACTAATAGAATATATTGTAATCATAATTTGAATAAAGTACTGCCTGGCTTAAGGCGAGTAGAACAAGGAAAAACGAAAGATTATTTACATAATGTACATAATGCTTTGAGCTGGCCAACGTGAAACTACAACAATGAGTTTTTTATAGGGTAAGTGTGACCTCTGGCGGTCGATATAACAGAGTATTTGTATCTATGAAATATAATTTTAAATAAAATAATATTTTAATATAACATATAAATATATATTTCTAAAAATAGAGCAATCCATACTCAAATCATTAGATAGTAAAAAGGGATATATTGTATTGAATAAAAGATTTATTTGTCAATATTTCGGCCGGCTGAACACCAACCTTAGTTTGGATAGTATACAAAAATGTAATGCCTCGATAAAGGTTGGCGTTCAGCCAGCCGAAATATTGGAAAATAAATCTTTTATTCAATCCAATATATGCCCATTTACTATCTAATATATATATATTATATAAAATTATTTCATTTTAAAATATATTTTTCTAGAACCAACTATTCTGTAAAATCGACCGCCAGATGTCGCGGATATCCCTATATAAACATATTGTTGTTGTTTCCCGCTCAAAATGGCTCAAATATATTGTAGTTATGTAAATACGTTTTTAATCTTTTATTCTACTCGCCTTAAATCAGGTAGTACTTTTTCAAATTATGTATTCAATACTTTATTAGCTCGATTAAAGCAAATTATGATTAAAACTGTTTTTATCATTTTTATCACGACTGCAACATCATAGCATATATACAAATTGAAATGTACAATTTTAAAAATGTATTTACAAATACTCTATAGTTTATTACGATGCACTAGCGCGCCATCTGTTTTCAAAATACAAAACTATTTTAGACGAGTATGATTTTTTTTTAATAAAACAATTTCTACTGTCCTTACTGCAATGGAAAAATTAATGGGAGGACCTGGCTCATCAGTGGTGAACCCTGTGAATAGTTTGCCTCAAAATTGATAAAATACAGGCTCGGCCTAATTATCAATACACCTTTATATAACTCTTTATAGGTTAAAAAATCGGCCCATATAAAGAATAATATAGCCGAGAACTTAAGTCATCAATTTTGTAAATAGCTTTCATGATTATGAATGATAATAAATATAATAGTTGTGTTGAGCGGTCTCTTAGATAAAAATGACGAAACCACAGCAAGGGTTTATCACTGATAAGTCTCCCAAATATATTTGCTTTTCAGTAAAATTGAATAGAAATTTGCTTTATTTGTATCTAAAAGGCATAAAGGTTCCCATATTAAATTCCAGTCACCTGCATATTAAATGTTCAATCTTCCAGAACTACAGAAATCGGGAAAACATTGAATACAAGGATCTTTTCATGTTTATAAATAGTAAGGACTCATATTTTAAATTTAGAAAATTCTGTAAATATATCTTTTACTTTCTCTCTTGGTTAAAAAAAGCCCGTAATTGCCAAACTAGGTATATTTGTTTGTGTTTGTTTCATTAGTTGATTGTAAATTCAAGCATCATTCTAATGTCCTTTCATTTATTTTCTTCTTTAAACTCCTACTCAAACCTTGTGATTATTCAATTGTTTATGTAATATAGTATCTAAGTTTAGTGTTGTTTCTTGACGCAAGCATCCCTTGTATAGATATTGCGTCTGATTTGATAATAAATAAATGACCTATCAAAGCATATATAGTACATTAAAACATTCTTTTGTATAAAATAACTTCTGATTTCAATGAGAATCAGTTTTTCTGCCTTTTCCCTCGTTCTATTTGAACAATAAAAATTTGTATCCATTTTACACGATATTCATAGAAATAAAAACATAATTAATAATGACTTTATATTGTTGCGCAAGATATGCAAAGGAACGATGAAATAAGAAGAGAATTCATTATTTTATTTTTCAAATTTACTCTTCAAATTCCAAGCTCATTTATGAGGCCATCAAAGCCACACAATAACTGACACCAACATTGTCTTCTGTCTTTATCACCGAGTATATAATCAGAAGTAATTTATGAATATTCTGTGTGATGAACGATGAAATGAGATGATAAACTGTTATTTTTCCATTTTAATTTCGAATACAATCTCATTTATGAAGCCATCAAAGCCACACAATAACTGTTCAGAATTTTAAGACCAACATAGTCTTTTGTCTTTACCCCCGAGTATATAATTAGAAGTAATTTATAAAGATTCTATGTGTGATCAACGATGAAATGAGATGAGAAATAATTATATTTCCAATTTTCTCTTCAAATACAATCTCATGAAGCCATCAAATCCACACAATAACTGTTCAGAATTTTGACATCAACATTGTCTATACCAGCGAGTATATAATCAGAAGTAATTTATAAAGATGTGTAAACATTTGGCCACACCAAATATTTGTGCCGTCGTGACTGACGCCTGTTCAAATATTTGACGCCAAAAGATATTAAATTGCGAACAGATTTTATTTTCCGCTTGTTCTTCAGATTAAATTTGAACGTCTAAATATTATTCTTGAAATCTCATTGGGAAGGACAAATCTCTCTATTTTCCAGATAAAATTACGAATTAAACTCTAAGACAGTATGTACAGTGTATAGGGACATTCTCTTTTGTAAATTTTCATGATTATATATAGTTTCAAATATTTGTTCATCCACACACATATTTGAAAACAAATTGATATAGATTAATTACATTGATAGAGACAAAAAGTATTTTATTATCAGAAACTGAATGTTCCTGGATATGCTTTCACCATCCATTGGAATGCGGAATACATGTTTTGAAACGACGATATTTTAATGCCAAGATGTTATCCCTAAACACCTATACCATTTTAGATTTGTTGCTACTGACATGGATCTGACGTGATTCTGCTAAAGATTCCCTTGGTATCCTGGAACTTTGTCCCTAGTACTTTAACGTACTTTTTATTGCGGCGTGAAGAGAGGCTTCATCGTCGTATCCTCTATAGGCTTAACTTTGACACAATCTGTAAAATATTTACCTGGATCTATTTGAAAAACAGGAAATGGAAAATATCTCAAAAGACCCTCTCTCAGTTTATTTAACTTATAGAAAGGTGAATTATTCTGCAAGACGTTGCCAGGAGAGCCTGACATCGGAGCGGCCTACAAGGCGGTGTAGCCCATGCTGAAAACTCGTACAGTGTGGAGCAGGAAGTTTCACAAGAGTGACATCCACGCTGCCAAGGATCCTTCAGACGGGGAGGCTGAAAGCAAGTTACATTCATTGTACACCTTCTGTCCAGTGCGACTTATAATAAAGCGTTCACTTTTGCTGCATCCTTTCGAAGTGACGTGTGTATTTTTGTTTTTTTTCTGATCAGACAAAGAACACGAACAGTGTCTAGGTACGATATAACAATATATATATTACGCACTATATAAAATGAAATTTTATCTCAAAACACACACATTATTTATAAGCATTTTATTTATTGATATAATTGAGAGATTAGTTTTGTTTGATATAAATTATATTACTAAAATCCTATATTGTGTGTAAAGCTCTAAAATAAAAAGGAAAATAATAAAATAATCATACAAGGTATATTTGAGATCATATATGCAATAAAACTACTCTTCAACTACCTAAAAAACAAAATATAAATATACACAAACTATATATAAATATTATCGTACACCAGTCTAAGCCCGAGGAGCCATACAAAGCTATATCAAAATAGGAAAACGATCTCTAAAAGGGAAAAAAAGGTGAAATGTCATAAAGGAAATCCACCTGACACATAAGATTCCATAAACAAGTGGCACTCCGAGCTGTATTTTCAATAAAAAATTTGGCAGCCTCCAAAAAGCCTCAGCAAATTTCTATTTTTTAGAGTCGCGGCTGGGAAAAAAGTTGCTGAGAGCGTTAGAAATCTAACAGAAAAATCCATAAATATCCCATCGATTCCTACAACATTTGGAGCTATTCCAAACGAACCTTTTTTAAATGCCAAAAGACTGTAATTATACCTAAGCTCTCTAATTGAAGGAATATTTCTTTACAAAAAATGCGGCACTTTACTTTTCCAAATTAATGAATGATAAATCCGTTTATTTTTCATTTTAACATGTCTAAATATAATAACAAGTTATGTTTTTCATCAATTTCATATTTTTTTCACTTCGTTTCGAAGACAAATTTAAATTAAGATATTTATTTTTTTATAAAAAAGAGTGAGCATAAAATGTGTGACATAATTACCCATTTAATTAATAGGATTATTAAAAAGAAAGATCAACAATTAGCATTTGAAATCTCCAATAATCGTGTGCGTTTTATTAAAAACTATCTTTATCATTTAAAAAAATATATATATTTTTTTAGAATGTTGTTATTCATTTGTACTTTAGAATGATATTTTCTCCTGTTTTTCAATAATAATATTTTATACATTAATGAAAAGCATAGAAAAGTTAAAACACCCACAAAAATACATTTCTTTTATTAAAATACACTCATGGATAAAACTTGAGGAAGTTGTACTTTTTAGCCTTCATATCGGTATTCAGACAATAATTCTTAAAGATATTTGATACTTAATAACTTTTATTGAAGACACACGAGATAACGAAGTGTGGACAAAATTGCCTTTGTCTCCTTTATGAAAAAAAAAAAAACAACTGGCGTCATTAAAGATTTTCCACTTCCTTAAGTATTGTCTATGAGTGTATATTAGAAATCTATACGCCATGTTACAGAATTGGATCTGTAAAATAGGAATATGATAGTTTAAACAGTTTTTCCCAAATTCTAATGATTTCGTGCTCTTTTATTTGTATCGTTTTGGAATAAAGGTCTGTTTTGACTACCGAGAGCCATAGACCAAAATCACGGTCTCAATATGGTCACTTTGAATTTATCAAAACTATTATATATATATACTGTTACTTTATCAACAAACCAAGTTTGAAAGTTTTCATGGACGATGCTGAGATGACGAATTAGTTTTGTACCAATTTTAATGGAATAGCTGTCATTACTAAATCATTTTTTTTCGACAAAACGTCTATCTGGAATATATTTTCATTTTATATTAAATGCTCTAAAAATATGTTTATATTTTTCAAAATAACGTATTTTTAATTGTACAAAAATATGAATATTTTACATATACATTTTAGAAATAAAAAATATGTTTGTAGATTTTTACTAATCCCAAAAACATATGCTACTGATTAGAATGGTTAGTGGTAGGTAGAGGCTTCCGGTTTATTTTACTGAAACTACACCACATGTATATCAATGTGTCTATATGTATATAAAGTAATTTTAGAAAGCACTTAAAAACAATTCAAAGTTAAATTTGGTAGCTTGTAATCAATGTGTATGTGCTTTAGTTTGAAATTAAAGAGTAATTGAGGCCTATTAAAGAAGTCATTTTCATCAATCTTCGATACAGGATTCAATCCAAGATCGTGGAGATCTAAAAGCAAGTGTATCAATATTTGTGTGTAAATATATAAACTTTCTTTACAATTCGAATTTAAAAAATAAAAAATATTTTCAAATAGAATTTTCAAATCAATGTAACTACATGGCCAGGTCGATATCTGGTAAAATAAAATTCGGTCTGAGTTGATGAGTAGCTACTTTATGCAGAGAAAAATAATTTAAATCTGTAGAAACATCATCATCATTATTTGCACTAATTACTATGTTTATGATACATTTCTAGTACCACTAAACGAAAGTTAAAACATATGTTGTGAGGGATTTAATTTTCTGTGGTGTGAACCTTTCAAGCGGTTTCTCTTATATTTTCCTTGAGAAGTGGCTAACCACGGATAAGCAAATTCTCCCAAAATAAAGCTGAAAAAACTGATAAAATTACATTTTCACACATAGATTGCTCTACGTTATGTCTTGAAATAATATTATATTTAATGTAAAATAATTACCTAGTTGTAATAGGATTGATGAGAACTTCTGGAAGTTTATTATAAACATTGGTTCGTTCTTGTTCTAGGACCGTTCGGAGTATTTAGACGGTTTGTGGAGAGAATGAATCCGTTCCGACAATTCATCTCAACATGTTCTAATGATTTTTATTTTCTCAAAGTTTCAACAAAAATATTTTGCCTTCGTCAGGTGACATTCCAATAAAATTTGAACAATTTCTAACGCCTTGCCAAATACTTTAATTTTATTTATTTCTCCTGATGAAGCCCAAATATTTTTGTTGAAATGTTGAGAAAATAAAAACCTTTACTGGCCGAAGTGTCTATTTTTGAAGAAATATGAATGCCGGCCAAACAGCCTCTATCTTTACGATTTTCTAATGTGTTAAGATCTAGAGAATATCCTGACCAATCCATATGCACTACTCCGGTTGTCTGGATGTTGGCTTATCATGTATGATCTTCAGAAAGAATCATGTGTGGGTGGTAGAGTAATGGTAAAAACCGACGATTTACGACAGCCATGACCCTGGATCAAATCCTGCTTTAGGCCCTTTTTCTTACTAAAGATTGCATCAATGATCCTCCGATTTTTTATAAAGTCTAACCCTAGCAGTGATTGAGAGTAACCAAACGGTACTAAGGAATATTCGTAAATTCATAGGACGAACTGCTTTTCTACATGTGTATAGACATGTGAGTTATTCAAAGAAAAATCAGTGATTAACTTCCCATAATGATATTATAATGGCCTGCGTCACGTAAAGGAAAAGGTGTTTATATACGGCACAATGAGAATATTCACCAAATAAGCATGATATATGGTCTCAAAAAATATTTTTCAGGTTCTTTATAATACATCTGTATCGATAGAAAAATAGTTATTGACAAAAGATTCAATAACACCATCTGTTATATAAAAATTATTTTCGGTATATGGTAAATATTACAAAAGTGATATTTGACAGTAATCAGATGGTTAGATTAAGAAAAGCATCTCCTGTAATTGTGTAACTGAGAGTGTTGGTGATGTTTTGCGTCATCTAATGGGCAAAGAACAACCGATAGTTGGTTCCTTTTATTCCAGAATACTGCCTAAATACACTTTCGTATTAAATCGAGATTTCCAACAAATTTCTCGTTTCAGGCCGTTGGGAAATGTCACCAGGATTCAGGTTGCGCCTCAATGGCCAAATAAGCTGATCCTAAAGGCTTTCTGAAATTCATAAAGGTCACAAATACGTTGGAAGGCAAAATTATATTTAAAAATAGTAAATGCGTAAATTTTGTGCTCGGTAAGAGTTCTTCTGAGTGTTTTGATAGTTATTTTTACGAATTCCTTTTTCTAAAATTGTTTTTTATACTTCAATTTAGGGGTTTCAAAGAACCACTCTGGTAGTGGTTTCCACTCTACTTTATTTAAAAGTGAGAGCTATGCGTAGGGGGTGTTACAGTGTGGAGTGAAATATATTCTGGCCAGTTGCCATCTTCTCTGTCATTTTCCTGGCAGCGCAGTGGATTCTTGTGACAGGATTCTGAAACGGAAACATAAACTACATCAGTTTCCAAAATATCAACATATATGATTATTTTGAACTAAATCGCATATTAAACTCATATTTCGAGATTACAAATTTATAAAATAGTATGTTTCTGTGTTTAAATATTTTATTGAGCTAGCATTTATCCAAAACAGCCCTTTCACGGGCCCCTTGTGCAAAATATATCCATCAAAACTGTCATACTAAGGAAATACACAACATACAAGGTACAATATAAACAAGTAACTGAACTTTTTAAAAATAATATATATTTATATAAAGTTCAAATAATTTTATTCATCATCTTTTCTTCAAAATAGGACCCTTAACTATCTACATATTTTTTTCCAGCCCCCAAAAGCTGTTTAAAAGCGGTTTCATAGTGACTATGGTTATAGTTTGTAAAATATGAAAAATCAATATGTTTTAGATTTCATATATATCTATTTTACAGCGATATTTTCATCTAATAGTTTCTTAATTTGGTCTAGTACAGCGATAATGGCTTACCTACACACATGATTTAGTTCAAATCACAGAAAAACCTTGAAAAAGGTAGGCGAATATCCTCTTGAAATATTGGATAAATAATTGAATTCTAATTTAGACCTACTATATGCTAATTACTTATTTATAGATAATTATATAGGTTGCTCCATCTACAGCAGAATAACACATATATCCACTAAGTTCAAAATTGTTATTTAGTTATATAGCTCATTATACTGACATTATATTTACATTTCAATATATTGTAACGTAGAAAATAAGGAAATATAACTTCAGGATGACACAGAAATATATTTAAGACACAATCGCAAGCTAATATTGATAAAATACAAGAGAAGGGAAGTTTACACAGAGTAATAAAATATATAAACATCAAAATCAATATTCTGTTAATAAAATGATGAATATTTGACGATAAAATATGAATTTGAAAAAATAAATGAAACTTTCATTTATCAACAAAAATTATTTTATAAATTTTAAACTATAATATTTTTATTGTGTTATAAATTAGTCTTTTCTCCCAATAGTTTTCTCGAATATTCTCTTATATGAGGGCGAAAAATCATAATATATCTGAATATTAAAAATAAAAAAGGCATATCCTGACCATGAGCACATGGGCTTTTAGAAGGCAGAGCGCCATCTGGTGGAACAAAAATCAACTAAACTTTGATTTAGCCTGTTTCTTGATATTTGATCAACCCAATTTCTTAATAAATCAAGAAAAGCCATCCACGAACGCGTTTCGCGCTGTTGGCGCTCGTCAGCATGGAGTAGGCTACACCACTGCGACTAAAAAGATATTTAGTCCCAGAGGCTTCTTGAGAAACCAAAAAAAAATAGGTAAAGGCCAAACTTGTGTAAATACGCTTAACACATAAAAAAAAACAATAGAAAAAAATAATTCCTGAATATGCTAAAACATTTCTTATGGAATATTTTTACAAAAAAACGATCTTTATATTCTAGGTTTGTTTAATTGGCTCTTATCAGTACTGGAGATTCTGTTAAATTATTTACTGATTTATATGAACGCTTTTTGCAAAAAAAAAGATATCAAAATGTAAATAGGTAGAATCGATATTTTTTTGAAACTTGATTGTTTTATTTCACGCACAAGACTATCATATATTCTCCTTTATTTTACAATATAATTATATGTGAATGAGATATACTCGTATATAAAATTCTGTATATTTCTAGTTCTATTAGACTTAGTGAGCTGCAAATATTGTATTAAAGCGATCAAAATACAAATGAATGCATGAATCAATAGTAAAATAATGTTTTTTACAACAGTTCCAATTTTCCAATCATTTCTCAAGGTAGATAGTTTCATCCTAAACGATGGGCTAACTCCAATTCTAAAAGGATGGATGCTATAAATCCAGCCGGATTGTCTTTCTAAACACATCCTAGGTAAATTCCTATTGGCTGCATGCCCAGATTTCTCCTTCTACCTATTTACATCTCTTTACCCGCTTTAAATATTTACTCTCTTAGAAAGATAAAAAAAAAAGGAATATTTAGAATTCCTCTCCTAAAAACTCGCGCCGTCCCTCTATTAATTAAATTCCATTGAATGCCGCTGGCATTTGGTTTCGATTTTACCTTCAGATTAAATTACTTTTCTTTATAAAATATTCTGATATTTTTTGCATCGTGAATTTAGTTAGATTTTTGAAAAAATGTGATTCAATGGTCTTCGAATTTTTCCCAATTCCAACCATAATGCTGCATATAATCAACTGAGGTTATGGCACATCGTATATGAATAAATCAAACTCCTTTTTGCATATTTGAACCTATGGTGAACTTACAGTAAAAACAGCAGCAAGTACTTTCACATTATCATTATAAGGACTTCTACCACAAGTAATATCTTAGTTTACATAGAATACATTGCCTCGTTCCTTTAATATCACGTTGTTACTTACTGAAAAATATATACGCGTTCAAGAACATAATCAATTTGTCAGGATATCATAAGAGGCTAGCCTTGTTTTACGCTGATTCTAACAATGTGCAAAAAAAAAAGTCTAGCCTCCTCGTGTCGGTGACAATGTCACAACATCAGCTTTGGAAAACTGAGAAGCGTCCACATGTAGACCATGGTTTCGGGCTAAATGGCCCTTTTCAACCTGGAAAAGGACTTTATTCCATAAGATTCACAAGGGATCTAATGGAATCTTCACAATCTTCCAAAGAAGTTTTTTGCTTTAAAAGTGGCTAAGCCAAATCTATGGCCTTTTTGCCATTAAATTTCCATCTAAATATTTATTAATATTTATAATTTCCATCTAAATATTTATTAATCGTATTTATAATTCCAACCTACCAAAATATGTTTTGACTATAATTATAATGAATGAAAATTGTGATTCTGTCACAGTTTAGATGGTGTGGAGACTTTTGATCGTGTGGGTTACCCATAGTACGTCATTCAGTTCAGCTTTTAATCGATGAAGAGATATACCTTAGTGGTAGGAAAAATGCTATTTCAAAGGTACGCTACGAAGTGATATCAATGTGTGTGTGAGTTATATACAATCAATAATAAGTCGTGTATTGCTTTTAAAGGTGAAATATTATTGCAAAATCAAAGCGATATTTCGTTAAACTGATTGCTTCCCTTCTTATAAGCAACTCACGAATCACACACCTGTCTCAGTATTTCTGTTGAAGCAGACTTTTGAAGTCAAATTTTGAGACCGGTTTTAGAAATTGCATGTAGGCTTGCGTATTTAGTTTTTGTTTTTTATGACATAAATATAGTAGTCCAATAATTTTGAAATAAGAACAATGGGGGTTGTTATGTAAAACACATTTATTTTTACTGATTCATATTTGAAATAATGCGAGATTTTGATCAAAACTTTGCTCTTCTTTATAGGCGGATAATAAATAGGACAAGAATTCTAAAACTATTTACCAGATAAATGATAAGAAATATTGGCGTTAGCTTGCACGGGCATGTATTAAACTATATTAAAGTTAAAAATAAATAGTAACATACTCATAGACAAAAATTAAGAAAGTTATATCATTCAGCATGTATATCGGGATTCAGACAATACCTCTGAAAAATATTTGATACACAGTGACCTTTATTGAAAACACACGATATAACCAAGTATGAACATAATTGCTCTGTCTCCTTGAAAAAAAAAGAGGAGTGGCGACATCAAAGACTTTTCACTTCATTGAATTTTATTCATGAGTCTCTATAATGTAAATTGTATATATTACACATAATTTTATTATCTGTTAAAAATAATAAAAAGTCAAAACAAACCGCTCATGTTAGTGGTCAGGATATGCCAAAATTGTTTCAATATCTTATTATCTATTTTTAATTTTGTGTGAGCTTGAATATAGTAGAATATACGCCCCGGCATGTACTGGCCAGTATTTCTTTTTTTTTTGTGTGTGGTTCGTAAAGTTCCTATCATCATATATGGGTGTTATTTGCTCGTAGGAGAACGGATTTGCTCGAAAAGCTCTGTGGTCACTTCAATATTTAAATATTCGCTACACAAAACAATGAATGTCTTTTAAAACAATCCTATATTTATTATTAATTTGTCCCTGCTAAAATTATTGTTCGATTATATTCAAAATAGGTCTTATTATATTCTGTATATTATATATGTAATAAAGAGAGGGAGAGAGAGAGCTCTGGTAAAAACCTATTTGAGAGAATTAATATTTGAATCAATATGTATTAGCTTTGATAAAAGAAATAATTATTGAGGACAAAATATTATGTAAAGAAATAAGTGTGTAATGTATAAAATCACTAAATTTACGGTAACGAAAGAAGAGTTGAAGTGCTCATTAAAAGAGAGAAATAAAACTTAATATTAGCTAGATATGGAAATAAATATCAATGATCTAAAGCGTTTTCAAAGAAATAAGTTTCTAGGTAGTGAAGGTAAGGGAAACAAAGGTGCAAAGAAATGTCAACGAACACTGTCGAATAAAGAAAGAGGTGATCAGGGTCAAGCTATTAAGGAGAAATGCCATCAATTAAGAGCCGTAATGGCAGCGCGGACATCAAAGCCTCCTAATGAAGTGAACAATTTAAATAAGGCAGACGGTTGCCTAACGTAGTCGGCTGTTATTTTATTTCAGCTTGTTTCTTTCTCGATAGACACACTTGTTTAATTTTATTCCTTTCTAATAATTATTGTTAGTTTGGAATTAATTCTATTGTTTCTACTTCTAACCTCTTATGTTGTGTGTTGTGTTGGAAAATATATTTTGTTATCTTTATGCACTGAATAAAGCTTTTATTGCTTCAATATTATATATAATATATATTTACACTATTCTATTTTAAATTTTTGTCAAACCTTTTATTTTGTCAAGTTGAGAATTGTTTGTTATTTAATTATTTATATGTGGTTTTCTTATATATATATATATATATATATAAATTCGGATCGGTTCAAAATCACTTTATTAGGTACCGCTCAACAAGAGCAACCTAACACAAAGCAATAACGCGCAGCAAACCAGCGGTCTGGTCGATTAAATTGGCGAAACCGCTGGGAGGGTTCACCACTGATGAGCCAAGCCCTCCCAATATATTTTTTCATCGCAGTAAGGACAGTAGAAGTTCGTTTTGTGTATAAAAGAAACATTCGCGCTTTTAAATCCTTTTATTTTATAAGAGCAACCTAGTTTATGATAATTGAAACAGTGAATAATATGTGAATTTCACATATTAAACAAAATTTTAACGCGGTATTCAATCCCGGTTCATGACTGTCGGGAATAGAGGGTGTTACCCACTCGTCCACCGAATTTCTTTTATTTTTTATAAATTGACAATATTAAAAACTGTCGCACCTATATTTGAAAGATTGAGACTGTATTTAATATTAGTGTTACTCTAAGAATATATAATAAAAAATATAATAAATAAATATCTTAAAAGTCCTCAGTTTGGATTTAATAAATATGAAGATTCCAAGTGTCTGATATATAAATATAGAATACAATATTGAAAGATGGGTGAAATATTGTCACGTGGGATATTAGGAAAGACAAACTTCAGGATTATACATCAAATTATTCAAAGTAGAAAAAAAGTTATAATTGTTAATTCAAGATACGCAAAGAGAGTTTACAGAGTAACAAGATATAAATAACAAATTTGATACTCTGTTAATAAAATAAAAAAATACCTTACGACATAGCTCCTTCCCTATGGAAGCTGTGACCCACAGCTTGCAATTATTGTAGTTACTGACATCGATCTTACATGCTTCTGCCAAGTATTCCGTCAGAGTCTTGGAACTTTGTACCTTTATGTCCTTTTTTGCGTCGTTAAGAGCGGCTTTGTCGTCGTATCGTCTATAAGGACATCATCGTCTTAGAGGTAAGTATTAGATTCGACACGGCGGTGGAATCCTGGAGCCAGTCTATGAAAATGTAGATCACAGCACTCATTGCCTCAAGGTTTTCTCGGCGATCTACAGTTTGTCTTTCCTATTTTACCCAGCATATCCATCAAAATGCCACGTGGAAAATTAGGAAAGGCAACCTACAGGATGACAAAGCAATTTATTTGAGTAAAAAACAAATTGAAATTGATAATACAAAATAACCAAAAAGAGAATTTTACGGAGTAACAAAATATAAATATCAAAATTGATACTCTGTTGATAAAATAATAAATACTTTGCTGAAATAATTATCAATTTTTTTTTTCGAATTAAATAAAAGTGTTGATACTGAATAATCAAAAGTGTCCCCAAATAATTGTTTACTGGTATATATAGAATATTAGAGATAGGTGTGTTCTAATGAAATGTGTTAATTTCACATGAAAACATGGGTTCGAAACCTACACTGACGTACTTTTTATTTCATAAATTGCTCTAAAAGTCCTTTAATCATGCTCGAGTCTAGCCCTGATCGATTAATATAGAAATTATTATTATAAATTCGATCAGTTTTACATATTTACATATAGATACATTTACATAATAAATATAATGTAATATATGAAAAAATAGTACAAATGTAACATTGTACTGGGATAAGGTGCATAAATTAGGAAAAAGGCATCTCCTTATCGTGCAACTGAAAGTTGTTGATGGCTTGCGCCATCTATCGGAATAAATATCAACTATTCTCGTTGATTTTTAATTATTCCAGAATTGGCCAAATACCCATTCTTGATTAATAGAGAAAAGCTAACCACGGACGCGTTTCGGGCTGTTGGCCCTCATCTGCAACTTTCAGTTGCACGATAAGGAGATGCCTTTTTCCTAATTTATGCACCTTATCCCAGTACAATGTTACATTTGTACTATTTTTTCACATTGTGTAGCGTCCTCACGCAATTCTGGCCTTAACTACCCGTTTCATGATTTTTCAGGATGCCTTAATGACCAATTTTTTGGTCGTTGAGGTACAGCTTGCACCACGCTGATGAGGGCCAACAGCCCGAAACGCGTCCGTGGTTAGCTTTTCTTGATTAATCAAGAATGGGTATTTGGCCAATTCTGGAATAATTAAAAATCAACGAGAATAGTTGATATTTATTCCGATAGATGGCACCAGCCATCTGCAACTTTCAGTTGCACGATAAGGAGATGCCTTTTTCCTAATGTAATATATGTGAGCAAATGATCCCTTACCCTCTAATAAATAGATAAAAATATTAAAAACAAAGAAGGCATATCCTGACCATAAGCACATGGGCTTTTTAGATGGCAGAGCGCCATCTAGTGGAGCAAAAATAAACTAAACGTTTATTTAACTTGCTCCGTGATATTTGGCCAACCTAATTTCTTGATAAATCAAGAAAAGCCATCCATGAACGCGTTTTACGCTTTTGGCGCTCATCGGCGTGGAGAAGGCTGTACCATATACCAGACAAATATATATATATGTTATATTAAGATATTATTTGAAATGTTAAATTAGAAATTTTTTATTTAAAATTGTTATATTCAAGTATTATTTTATTTGGAATTATATATCATAGAATCAAATACTCTGTTTAAGTCGACCGCCAGAGGTCATGCTCCCCATATAAAATCACATTGTTGTTCTTCCCCGATTGGCCGACCCAAAACATTTGTACATTATGTAAATACGCTTTTCATTTTTTTTTATTCTTACGCCTTAAGCCAGGCAGTAATTTTACCAAGTTATGTTTATCCTATAGCTCAATTAAAATAATCTCTTATCAAAACTATTTTTATTATTATTCTTTCAATATTTATGCCACGACTGCTCAGCAAATAATTCCATACCATAATCATCAACATGATCAAAAAACAAACAGAAATCTAATCTTATTTTATTATTTATATAATATATATATATCAAAAGAGATAGATGCTCCTATTTAAATAGTTAATATTTGGAGTACTTGGAGTCTGAGCATTGGAGAATACATTCAGAACTACATTCTCATAGTCAACCTTGAGAGGTTATATCTTTTACCATGTATATTGGGATCCAGACAATAACTCTCATATATATTTGACACAGTGACCTTTATTGAAGACACATGAGATAAACAAGTGTGTGTGAACAAAATTGCCTCTTTCTCCTTCAAAAAAGACTACCGTTGATATCAGACTTTCCACCTACTTAAGTTATATCTATGAGTGTATATTATAATGGCTATTACCATGTATACTTGGTATAATTACCAAAATGTTGAGATAATATACTATTTGTAAGTAACCAAACTACAAGCACATAATATTTGCACAAGTACTGTGTACTTGTGATGCAACTATGCAATCATATTGATGGTGTTATTGAATCCTATGCTATATCCAAGAAATAGGTGGTATTTGAACCCTATTTGTTGTTCATTGTTCAATATTTCACTTATATTATTCCTATTGTAGAAAACTCTTTATACAAATTTGGAATGAATTTAAAATCATCGTTCGGTTTTTAAAATTCGAATAATATACCTCACGGTCATCATGGCTTTCTTCAAAAGACCAAAAATCTCGAAGCAATAAAATTAATGCTCCAATTAAACGATCAATGAAAAAAAAAGACTCTTAATTTAAATATATTTTTAATTATCGCAGGTCATTAGTAAAGGTGGGTAGAGTAACAACGTAATTAGAGCTCTCGTCTGCAGCGCAGGTTTAATAAACCAGCCCTCCATGGCCTCCGATAATCGAATCCTTGCCGATAAAAAGCCAGTCGCTACTGGACCATTTATCTTGGACCCTGGATCAACGCCAGATCTTCTTAATTGCTGAATTTAAACTCTCTGAAGGCCCTACAATACTTGCGGGATTGCGTCAAACCTCTAATCCTCTGTTGTTGTTTATACCATTATCAATAGAGCGAAAGAATAATGGATGTTTTATCCTATTTATCGTTTGCTTCTGTTTAAGTACTCCAATATGATCCAGATAAAATTATATTTCGCTTTACAATCAAGAGCCATTAAAAATGTTATTCAATTTGTATCAAAATCGTTGGTTTATTTTTGAGATACACAACATTTTTTATTCGATAAAGATTAAAATATTAAGAACAAACTCATTGTTCGACTGAACTTTACTGATGGCATACGCCATCTATCGATTTCAATAATATCTAGTCATTGATTATTTTATTTCATAATATTGACGAATAGTCTTTTTTACAAATCAAGAAATATCAACCACTGTAGCTTTTCAGGCTTTTGGATTTCGTGATCCCTGTACAGTCTGTACCTTATAACCAAATATTTGCCGGTTACACATCTCATGGGCATGTACCATGTTAAAATTTTCAAATTTGGTTGAAACATATCTCTCTCTTGAGAGATCATGTTTCTCGAGATAATGATTGATATTAAGGAATATATAGAAAATCAACCTCTATGTGATATTTGATTCTAACACTTGGTAGTATATGCATCTCTCCCAAAATTGAGGAATATGTCATTTTCAGAATTGCATCACATATAGCCCTAGCTCAGTTATAGCTCAAAATTAACCATATTGAAGACACGAGATAACCAAGTGTGAACAAAATTACCTCTGTCTACTAAAAAAATACAGACAAAAAAAAAAACCCGGCAAAATCAAAGATTTTTCACTTCCTGAAGTTTTGTTCAAATGTGTACATAAATGTATTGTTCATTGTATTTTTTCTCTATTTCGAAATTTTCATTGAGAATTCACAGCCAATAAAATATTATTTTGAGCATTATGTTTCAATTTTTAAATGAAAAGGATTGCCAGACAGGACACAACTCTCTTTTAAATATTGTTATTATTAATATATTAGTAATGAATGTTTGGAAAAAAGGTATAAAATAAAGATAGAGGATACATGTGCTAGGTGAAGAGAGAAATGTGGGAGGTAAATCCCTAGAAATCGATGGCGGCAGATCTGAGTTCGACCAATGAAATCTGTTACTCGGACACTTCGCGTCGACTTTCATTTGGCCAATCTCACCTTGCTCTTGAGTGAGGTCTCACATTTCTCACATCGCAGCACTTTTTGAAATTGCTTCACCTTTTCTTTCAAGAAAGTAAATACCAGTATCTATAGGAACATGCATGTGGTTACTGTATTCCATTTTATTTTCTTTGGTGAGATAGATAATGATATTCTTATAAACCATCACTTATATAATTTATTTACAGTCATTACAATTGAATTGGTTTTATTTATTGAAAGGACTGAATAAAAGGGTAATCGACAATAATTCTGAGAGAGAAACCCTTCTTTTTTTGTGAAAAAAATATATTCTCACAAATTATCAGCATATATTTGAATAATAGTCTGTATAATATTTTTTAAAATTTTATCTCTGGATAGAGAATATATATACAATCTATACAAGTAATTAAATTTATATAATTTTTAATAAATTACTTGAAATTCATATTGCATTGCGTGTATGTTTTTCTAAATTAATATTGAATGATTTTCTTCAATATAGAGTCTTGATATTCTCATTCAAACCCAATAAAATGTTCATTAAAAAATGTTCCAAGAACCCTTTTTTTTAGATTTTCGGAAGTTTTTCTCAATCTTCTTGTATTGCCCTCTTTGTTTATTTTTTGGCTATTTCTTGTATTGCATACCTCTTATATACTTCTTGACTACCTCTTGCTTACTTCTTTCATTTTACTTTCGTCTTTGTTTTAATATTTCCTCTACTATTGTCTAATATCTGTTCAGTTTTTTATACTTTCTAGTCTGTACCCAGAGTGATGCTCCTCTCCTTCAATTATGCATCAGAACGATGATTTAAATTTATCCCCCAGTTTAAAACTTTACTACACTTACTATTGATAGAGACTGAGCCATTAAAAGACCAGTTTCAGTAAATTCAGTCAGAATTATTCGCCAAAATTCGGATTGTAGCTATTTTTTATTACAACTAATAAAGTTTTTTACTAGGATGATAAACAATATACATTGTTCTGATGCAAAATTAAAAGTAGAGATTCCTCTCTAGGTACATGAATATCATCCTTCCGCAACACTATGATATAGTGTTATGTTATAGTATACTTTGTGTATACTTCTTTTTTTATCTATCGTATCTTCGTGTTAAATTTTACGACGTACAGCGACCTCTTCTTCTTTCTCATCTCTACTCAATCATATTTGGGTATCAAGCTTGTAAAGCTTGATATCATGTCTGGGTGAAGTAGAATGCGTCTGCCTTTGTCATTAAGACTGGGAGCACTACTCAGTGGCAGGCCGACTTAGCTCCAAAAGAAATGGCCGCCTTTGACATGAGGAACAGACGCCATGTGCAGCCGCTCCTAACATGGAGTACAAACGCTGCTCATCCTGTATCCCTGGATTGGGAGCCCTTACAAGGTACTATCAGCCGGACCAGCTGAGTCCAGGTTTTTTAGTGAGGTTGTTACTGCTCCCCCTCCTCCTTTTTCATCCGGGCTTGGGAGTACTTGGGAGTAAGGCGGAGTACTGCGACCTAAATGTATGAATTAGTGTCACGTATTTTCGTATTAGCGCTTCTATCCGTTTGAGCATTACAATAGCAAGTATCCCTATTAGTATTTTTACAAAAATTGAAGCCTAATTTTGACTATATTTTGAAATAAAAGGCGATCTTTGTTTTTATTAATGCTATAATCAAAGGCTCACCCTTTCAGCGTCTTTCTTCAAATGTAAGATGAAAATATATTATTATAAATATATGTCAAAACTAGGCTTCTTCTATTTTATTTGTTAAAATACAAATTATTAAGAATATATATTCAGCCTCAAATGAAATTGTGCGTGGCAGTTACTTTCCCAATATTTTATATATTTTTTATAATAATATCGTTAAATATGTTTATATTAGCTCTTAAACAATTCGTAGTTTTGTATGTCGATGTTTAGGGATAAAACATTTTATTTATAAGTTATTGAAATCTAAGTGAACACCTTAATAATATGTTCAACGCCGCCTCTGATATTTGAACCGTCAGGTTTTGTGTTTTATTTTTCGAAAGTTCAGTCCAATATTATTTTGAATATATATTTTTGAAATTCTCTTTTAAAGTAATCTAGCTCTCTAAATTAAATATATATCTAAGGAAAGGTTTGATACTCACACACTTAAAAACATTTAGTAATAAAATATTACTTTAATATATATGTTTTATATATCTAAATTATATATATATATGATGTCTATTTTATTCTCCTACTGATTGGTTCTTCCCTTCTTTCTAGCGTCATTAAAGTTACGCATGCGCAATTCATTTCTTTTTTGCCATCGTTTGCATGATCATACGAGCGTTGGAGTTTACAGAAGGCATCGCACAAGATCATGTCGGTATGATCATACATGTATATATACATGTATCATACATGTATATATATATTGGGGCGTTTCTAATCTATTTAATATTAATTTAAATATTAATAAATTCAATATTGATATAAAAAATTTCCAAAAGTAATAAGTCGATTGAAAGCGTAGTATCCCTGTGATGATTAAAAAATTAATTCAATATAATTCATAAATATAATAAGGAAAAAATAAATAATTAATATAAATATATTTGCCTTTGTATGATTACAAAAGAGCTTGTAGAATTAAGTTCATATTTATTCTGAATAAAATTTTAAAATATTAATAAATGAAATAATAAACGATAAAATGTATATTATATCAAAAGCACGTTAAGTAAAAAACCTTGGAAGAGTAGATTTCAAATAATTGAAAATGCCTCCTGTTTTTACACATAGATAAGATTCTTTCAGAGTGGTTATGGATCCCATTAGACAAAGTCTGCAAGATCCTTCTGGCAAGCAATCGGCTGCCACAATTTAAAATTCTGTGCAGACGCCAAGCCTAATTGGCTGGGAGGCAGCAGGCAACAACCCCCCACACAAAGTAGAAATACCAGAATTTAAAATAAAACTTTTGATTCAACTTCTCTCCAAATATCCAAGTGATCTTTTATCAAGTCAATCAATTCCTTGCTTTTTTATGGGAAAATATAGAGTTCTTAGCTCATTGATGTTAAGTGTAAAGTAAAATAAACGTGTAGAACACACTTTATTTATAACTTGAAGTGCATTACTTCAAAAGAATACACCACACTATCATTCATTCGAAAACTATTTGAATAAATATTAATATAACCATTGTACAAGAATTATTATAAACTAGAACCTTATCTCTTCGCATATGTAGCATATAAATTCGAGAATATTTACACCTTATGAGCAAATTTACCCTAAAATTAGACTCCCAAAGGCGTTTATCTTATCAATAATTAAACTTGTTAAATAGGTATTTATAGGTTACTGAAAAGATACATGTATGTTTAAACATAAAGGTTAGTTTCTTTCCAAATAGATGGCAGCGAGCCATCTTCAAAATTCAGTTGCAAGATCATAAGTGCTCTTTAGTTAATTTAGCACCATGAATCACTTTTTCTTACTCAGCTTAAAAGTTTAAAAGATTTAAAAACGCCTTATGAACGTTGCAATGAACGTGGAGTTAATGACAATAAGATTATATTATCAGTAAGTACCACGTATTTCACAATATCGTTTATCTTCGTTAGGTGTAAAACAAATCAATCATGTAGAATGCATACGATATATAAAATGTTTAGTTCGTTCCTTTCGTATTTTATACTTTTTTGGTTGCCTAAAATCTCAGATACTATAAAGGTAAGCTCCTATTTTGACAAATTCAACTCTTTTCAGCAAATATTAAATATTTATTCATTTATATATTCACATACATTTTCTTTCCTCTCATGCAATATATATATAGTTCATTTTTAGATAATAAAAAGGCATATATTGGATTGAATAAAATGTTTATTTGCCAATATTTCGTTAGGCTGAACGTCAACCTTTGTCAAGGCATTATATTTTCGTTTAAACTTTATATAAACTCTGTATAAACTGTTCATACAAAAATGTAATACACATATATACATATATATGTCATTTCCTTATCTAAAGATGTAACGATGGATATCGCTATATTCAGAACATATTTAGTGAATTATATATTATTTATGTGAAAAATTTATTATTTAAAATAAAGATAAAAAATCAGCATGTAGAATCACTTCAGCTTTATACCTGACAAGAAGGAATCATCTTCATCGAAGAGTCTGATATAATAAATATGAATACTTGTATTTTTTCATTTGGCCGAAGTAACCTTTCAAATAAAAATATAAATGCCAGGAATAAAACTTCAATCATTAATATTATTTTTCTCATCATATTTAAAATCCTGATATATGAATATTACATATTTATATATGACAAATTTATATTATTCACCTTTAATATATATATAGACACAAAATATATACAGTCAGATTTGAAATTAACTCTATACCTTACTAAATATTTTATAATGTTAAATATATATATATTACTATATATTTTTTATATTGTGTTTGAACATATCTATATATAAATACATTGAAATAGCATTATTTTATAGCATTTTATAAATTTAAAATAATATATATTCACACATATAACAAGGAAGAGACATCCTAGAAGCAATGGTGAATAAATAACCTTATAAACATTAATATGGCATATCTTAGAATAAATAATGATCAATTCTTTAAAATAGTAATTCGTCGATTTTGGAACAGAATTCATATATAAATATTCCTAAAAGTTTTAATGAATCGTAGAACGATGAAATATATTCTATATAAGCTGTATGGAACCAACACTAAGAGAATCAGTTTAAAATTTTGATAATATTGTTAGGAACAATAATGAGGGAATCTTAGAATGAGGTATTAATCATCCTAAAAACAATAGTGAATAACCTTAGAAACATAATGAGGTATATTATTAATAATAATGAAAAATCCTAGAAATTGGTATATCATCCTAGAAACAATAATGTATAATATAATAAACAATAATGAGGCATCCTAGAAACATTTATTAGGCATCCTAGAAACAATAATTATAATATAATAAACAATAATGAGAGATGTATGGCATATCAAAAACAATAATGAGGCATCCTAGAAACATTTATTAGTCATCCTAGAAACAATAATTATAATATAATAAACAATAATGAGAGATGTATGGCATATCAAAAACAATAATGAGGCATCCTAGAAACATTTATTAGTCATCCTAGAAACAATAATTATAATATAATAAACAATAATGAGAGATGTATGGCATATCAAAAACAATAATGAGGCATCCTAGAAACATTTATTAGTCATCCTAGAAACAATAATTATAATATAATAAACAATAATGAGAGATGTATGGCATATCAAAAACAATAATGAGGCATCCTAGAAACATTTATTAGTCATCCTAGAAACAAGTATTATAATATAATAAACAATGATGAGAGATGTATGGCATATCAGAAACAATAATGAAGCATCCTAAAAACATTTATTAGTCATCCTAGAAACAAGTATTATAATATAATAAACAATAATGAGAGATGTATGGCATATCAGAAACAATAATGAAGCATCCTAAAAACAGGTATTGGTCATCTTAGAAACAATAATCTATATATATATATATATATAATTAAATGTCTGTCTGTCTGTACTCTATAGATTCAAACACCATACATCCAATCGCCGTGAAATTTTGGGATATTATTAGGTATATCCCCGGGAAGGTTTTTGAAAAATAATTTCTTGAATATCTTGAATATCCTTAGAGTTATTTGCAGATTTGTAGATTTAAGTCGAAGGAACTCCCCCCCCTCCCATTGCGACGATTATAACAAGTTTTTTTTAATCTATAAGTTTTATTATCACTAAGTTTATTATCTTAAAGATTATTTATCAAAAGTAAGATTTTCTACCTATTAATTGCGCACAAGTCAAAGTTAGTTTTTTCATTTATCTACAACATATATATTGGGAGAATAGATAAAATGATGATTTTGTAATGTAGAAAATTAGGAAAGATAAAATTCAGGATGAAACCGCAATTTATTTGAGACAAGAATAATGATACAATTCCAAGGCAAAGATACTATTCCTTTAACATCCAATTACCGAGGGAACCAATTAATATTGATTTTATTCAACTTATCGAGTATTTTTCAAGGGACCGGTAAAAAATGTTCACTTTATCGAGAGATTCAAATTTACGAGTTTCAAATTATCAAAATATATCTATTATTTTTTTATATAAGTTTATAGAGAATTGTTTTAACAAATGTTCGTTAGACAAACCTTTACTCGGGTAAAACCCGGGCGAAGCCGGGTACATCCGCTAGTGTATAATATAATAAACAATATTGAGAGACGTATGGCATATCAGACACAATAATGAAGCATCCTAAAAACAGGTATTAGTCATCCTAGAAACAATAATGTTTAATATAATAAACAATAATGAGAGATGTATGGCATATCAGAAACAATAACGAGGCATCCTAGAATCAGGTATTATTCATGCTATAAAATAACGTATCACCTTATAAACAATGATGAAGTATCTTAGGAACGATAATGAATCATCCTAGAATCAGGTGTTATTCATACTATAAACAATAATGTATAACTTTATAAACAATAACGTATCACCTTATAAACAATGATGAAGTATCTTAGGAACGATAATGAATCATCCTAGAATCAGGTGTTATTCATACTATAAACAATAATGTATAACTTTATAAACAATAACGTATCACCTTATAAACAATGATGAAGTATCTTAGGAACGATAATGAATCATCCAAGAATCAGGTGTTATTCATACTATAAACAATCATGTATAACCTTATAAACAATAACGTATCACCTTATAAACAATGATGAAGTATCTTAGGAGCGATAATGAATCATCCAAGAATCAGGTGTTATTCATACTATAAACAATCATGTATAACCTTATAAACAATAACGTATCACCTTATAAACAATGATGAAGTATCTTAGGTACGATAATGAATCATCCAAGAATCGGGTGTTATTCATACTATAAACAATCATGTATAACCTTATAAACATCACTTTAAAAACAATATGAGACATTTTAGAAACAATAATGAAACATCCTAGAAACAGGTATCAGTCATCCTAGAAACAATAATAAATAACCTTAGAAATGATAATGAATCATCCTATAAAGAGTAATTTATTTTTAAAGCAGCAATTAATATTCCTAAAAGTTAAATGAATCTTTCTTGTACAATGAGATATTCTATAAGCCCTATTGAACCAACACAAAGACAATGAGTTCAAAATCTAGATAGCATTGTTACAAACATTAAAGATAGATCTTAGAAACAACAATGAATCACCTTAGAAACAGGTAATTGTCATCCTATATAGAAACAATAATAAATAACCAACCTTGAAACGATCATGAATCATTCTATAAATAGTAATTCATCATAGTTGAGACAGAAATTAATCACCCTAAAAAGAATAATAATGGATCCTTCTCGAACAATGAAACATTCTGTAAGCTGTTTTATATAAACACAAGGAGAATGATTTTAAAATTAGATAGCGTTGCTCTCAGTCAGGAATAATCAGGATTCTTTCTAAACAATAATTCGTGTCCCAACAGAGACTTTACTCATGAAGCTGTACAACCATGATCGCTACATCCTTCTGAGAAAATAATGAATTTTTCCAAAGAAATGATGTGCGATTTTAAACGAAGCAACACCGAATCCTGTCAGATCCATCTTCTAGCTACAGTGTCGCATCCCACAAGAAACAATTAATAATCATCACAGAGACAATGCGGCAGAGCATCCAATTCCATATTTGGTAGCGCTCCAGCTGCGGGAAAGGTCACGTCACAGTTGGGCAGGGGCCAATCTGCCTGGAACACTAGGGCCCCCACTAGACTGCATTAAATTTCCCTGAATCCTGCTTGTTCTTCCTTATCATTTTTCTATAGTTTCATCTATTAAGTATATTAGCAATGTGTGAAGATGCATTCAACTTTGGCAAATATTCCTACAGCCTGAAAACAGCTGCTATTAATTTAAATAGAAACCGACTCTGATTATAATTTCATTGGTAATCATATAACTATTCTTTTAATAGAATACGTGGAATTCAGATGTATGTTTATATAGCCTTCTTAAAGGATAGCGTCAAACTCAATTTTTGATTAAATTTAGAGATAACATTTAATGTGTGTGTGATATATGTAGAAAGTAACAAATTGCCAAAATAAAATCTTTCTAATTTTATCTATAGATGGCAATTGAATTTATAAATTAAATTTGTTGATCATAAAATACTATAGCAAATCAACTAATTATTCTAAATATAAAACAAATTTTACACTAATTCTGACAGATTCCCGAAGTCATATCGTCCCATACATAATCATCCTCATAAAGATAGCATTCAATTAATAAAAAATCCCGCAGTGTACAATCTAGTGTTCACAGCTGATAATAAATTCAATCGAATGTGGAATTAAATCCAATTTTACAGCCACAGCGCTGTCTTTCGGATAAGGAAATCAGAAGAGCATGGTGATTTTCTATTACTTTTTATACTATACAGAATTTGAGAGTCATTCTAAGACTTGTTGAAATATCATCCATTCACAAGGCAACAGCTTAGTGGGCTAATTGCTTCTACTCAACCATTGAATACTACGGTTTAAACGTGGATGTCAGTGTTGCAAGTATAAATATATGCAGGAATTAAAAATCAGCAACAAATTTGTTCTAGCCTAGGTTGTATAGAATATTCCCAAATGGGTTGAAATTATTCTAATTACCATAATTTACATGGAGGTATTCACATATGTGTTAGTTTCCCTCACGTATCCAACTACCGCAGACCTCGTTGCATCAGCCAATTTTGGAAGAAATCGTTTTATGACCGCATTAAATTTGTTGGCGGCCAATCTAGGCTAGCCAATCAGGTTGCACACAATTACCTTAGCTGGGAGAATTGATAGGGTGCTCTTTTATTTACCAGGCCTCGTATATGGGAATATGATTATATTATGTGGCGATAAATCCCTATTTTACATTCTAAGATGTGCTTTATAGTTGTTTGCATTAAATCTATTCAGAGATTTTTTAATATTTGATTCTATTTTTGTATTGAAATAGAAAAATCACGGTTTGTTGCGCATTTAATGGATATTTCTGAATGCATATGTTTGGAGATAACATATGGAAAATATCTTATCGAAGAGAGAGATATATGTTGATATAAATCGTAAGCAAGATTCTGCCAATATTCCGCTGAAAATTCTTTAGCCGTTAGGTCATCATAAGGGTTATACATTTTTGTATAAAATAACATTAATAATTTTGGGCTGTAAGCTTAATGATTTTAACGTGGATTAAAGCTAGATACCCGAATAGCGAATATATTGTCTTCGAAAATATTACTTCATTGGTCCCATTGTATACTTCTTATAAATATAGAGCTTGAATTGCTTCCACACGAGTATTTAAGAGGTACTCCAGTAACAAGTAGCCGTTTGAAAACTCCTGCTAACCATGCTTAATAAATTGTTACGTCGTATCCAGACGCTTTTCATGTTCTTTGTCTAATCAGGATGCCACAAAGATATATACGTGAGTTCGAAAGGATACAGTAGAAGTGAGTGCTTTATTATACGTGGCACTAAACAGAAGGAGTACAATAAATGGAACTTGCCATCAAATTCTCCGTGAGAAGGATTCTTGGCGCCGTGGATGTCACTCTTGTTTCCCGCTCCACACTGCACACGTCCAGCCTTGACTACACCGCATTGTAGGCCACTCCGATATCCGACTCTCCTGTCACCGTCTTGCAGGATCATCCACACATCCTGGAGGCAATTCCCCAGTCTTCAACTCCCCCAGGTCTTTTATTGTCCGTTGTCCTCCTCCACTCTGGAATGCCGTTTTTGGCGCCTTACACATGGCAGCTGGAGCAGCAGGAGTCCGCCTTTCTTTCCCCAATTTTACTCTAAAATCTTGTCCTCTCAGATAGCTTGTCATCCACTTTAAAATATCACATACCTTGTGCAAATGGGATAAGAAACAGACAAGTGCATTGTATATTTTAGTTACTTTTTCAAATTTCATTAGTTGATGAGGTAGAAAAAATTAAAAGGTAAATTCGAAAATAAGGTTTTAAAAATCTCAGTACCCCATATGGATATTGTAGCGTAGCAGAAAGGTAGAGTCGGTGATCCACAAACGAAGAACGTTATTTTATTAACCAAACAAACCGAGATCAAAAGAAGAACAAACGATAAATATGAATGAATTAATTAATTATAATTGAGTGATATCTAGAAATATCTATATTTAAAATAGTAAACAAAGGAGAGAGAGCAAAGAATAAAAGTCTCGTGGCCACGCGGCCTCGCGGGGGTAACCTCCACCGGAACGTGACGTCAGCTCCAGGGTTGCTGAGCCAGCAATTTCACTTCGCTACATAGCCCCCCTCTCAAAGGACATCGACTCGATGCTCAGCAGGAGACCTGCGCCTCCAGTCTACGAGCTCGCGACCGCGTAATAGGGCCAGGGATATCCAGGTCTCCTGGTCTGGGGACCTCCTCCTGGGCCAAGGGTGGTTGCCTCCCTTCCGCTGGAACTTCTTCCTTTTGAGGACTTGATAAGTCGTCTTCCATGTCCTCCTCCAGGTGGTCCTCCCGCTTCTCTGGATCTAAATAGGGCTTCATCCTGCAGATGTGAACTATGTCCTTTGTTTTACGACGACCATGCTGGTCTCCGAATGTCTCCACTTCATATGTCACATCGGATATTTTTCTTGTTACTTTATACGGGCCGAAATAACGTCGCATTAGTTTTCAGACAAACCCACCTTGCGCACAGGGATATAGATCCAAACGAGAACTCCGGGCTGATAGATTATGTTTCTGTGATGGGCGTCGTAACGGAGTTTATTTCCTCCCTGGGACCTCATAGTGTGAATGCGTGCCAGCTGTCGCGCTTCTTCGGCCCTTGATCCTAGAGTCTGGATGAAGTCATCTTCATCCTCTGAAGGAAATTTGGGGAATAGCAAGTCTAGTGGGGTCTCCGCCTCACGCCCGTGCACAAGGTAGAATGGACTAAACCCCGTGGACTCTTGCTTCGCCGTGTTGTATGCGAACGTCACGAATGGGAGAATCTCATCCCAATCTTTCTGGTTGACGTCCACATACATGGACAGCATGTCTGCTATTGTCTTATTCAACCTTTCAGTGAGTCCATTGGTCTGAGGGTGGTAGGCGGTTGTTGTCCGATGAGTTATTCTGCAGTGTTTGTTCAGATCACGAATCATTGAAGATGTAAAATTTCGTCCTCGGTCTGTGATAACTTCCCTCGGCGCACCGTGCTTCAGAATTACATCTTTAATGAAGAATGTCGCTACTTCCACTGATTCACTTGTCGGTAGAGCTTTCGTGATCGCAAACTTGGTGAGGTAATCCGTACAGACAATGATCCAGCGATTCCCGCACATAGATGTTGGAAACCTTCCAAGGAGATCCATTCCCACTTTTTCGAAGGCGGCTATAGGCACAGGTATCGGCTGCAAAAGTCCTGGAGGGAGTTGGGGCTGGCGTTTGCGTCGCTGACAATCTGGACAGTGAGCCACATACTTCCTAACATTTCTATACATTCCGGGCCAGTAGAATATTTTTCTTTTTCGATCATATGTCTTAGTAAATCCAAGATATCCTGAAGTGGGAGAATCATGTAAGTTTCTCAGTATTTCAGGCCTCAAGTGGCGGGGGACCACCAGAAGCCATTCCCTTCCCATTGGATCGTAATTTTTTTTATGGAGAGTATCGTTTATTTTTATAAAGGACTTGTTAGATGTTTCCTGTTGGATTTTGTCGGCTATCTTCGTGAGGTCCGGGTCTTTCATTTGTTCCCGTCCAAAATTCTGTAAGGCAACTATGCAAGGAATATCTTCTTCTTTATCTTCACTACAATTTAGGGGACTTCTTGATAAACAGTCAGCGTCCTGATGTTTTCTTCCGCTCTTGTGCACAACAGTAACATCAAACTCCTGCAGCCGAAGAGCCCATCTTGCTAACCTCCCACATGGGTCCTTGAGGTTGATCAGCCAGCACAAGGAGTGATGGTCAGTTACGATAGTGAATGGACGTCCAAAAACATACGGCCGGAATTTGCCAATGGCCCAAATAATAGCAAGACATTCTCTCTCAGTCGTCGAATAATTTCTTTCCGCCTTATTGAGCGTTCTCGATGCATAGGCAATGGCTCTTTCCTTTCCCTTTTGAATTTGCGCTAAAACTGCTCCTATTCCATAGTTGCTCGCATCAGTATGTATTTCTGTTGGGGATGAATGATCAAAATGTCCCAAGACAGGCTCAGAAATTAGGGCTGACTTGAGAGCTTCAAATGCGTGCCGCTCTTCTATGTTCCAACTAAACACTGAATCTTTCTTTAAAAGAGCGTTTAATGGTTGGGCTATATGGGCATAATTGGGTATGAAACGGCGGTAGTAGGAAGATAGCCCTAGGAAACTTCTAACTTCTTTTAGCGACTTTGGTCTGGGGAAGTCACGGACTGCTCTAATTTTTTCTGGATCGAGACATATTCCATCTCCACTCACCTCATGTCCAAGAACTGTTATAGTTTTCGCACCAAACCTGCATTTCCCCGAATTGAGGCACAAGCCAGCCTTCCTCAAACAGCACAATACCAGCTGAAGGCGTCTCAGATGTTCCTCAAAATCATCGGAAAAAAACGACTATGTCATCAAGGTAACAGAGACAGATTGTCCACTTAAGACCCTTCAAGAGGCCGTCCATCATTCGTTCGAATGTAGCTGGAGCGTTGCATAACCCAAATGGCATCACTTTGAACTCATACAATCCATCTGGGGTTATGAATGCAGTCTTCTCACGGTCCGCTTCCTCCACGTCGATCTGCCAGTATCCAGATTGGAGATCCATAGAGGAATAAAATCGTGCTCCCTGTAGACAGTCCAAAGTGTCGTCGATCCTTGGGAGCGGGTAAACATCCTTTTTTGTTATCTTATTAAGGCGGCGGTAATCGACGCAGAATCTCCAGCTGCCATCTTTTTTCCTGACCAAAACGACCGGTGAGGCCCATGGGCTCGCAGAGGGCTGAATAATACCAATTTCTTCCATTTTATTTACCTCCTCTTGAATAATTTGACGTTCCGCTGGTGCTACTCGGTACGGTCGTTGTTTGGTGGGAAGGTGGTCTCCAGTGCTAATTCGATGCTTAACATTATCGGTCTTGGACGCTTCTTTTTTTCTGAAATCAAAAATATCTCTATAGTTTCTCAATAAATTTCTTAATTTTTCTTTTTGAAAATCGTCAAGTGAATCATCTATATTTAAAATTTCCGCAAATTTTGAATCCTCGGAATGGCCTATATCTGTTCCTACGTGGTTGCCCTCAGCAAGTACACAAAGCTGGCTATCCTCGATGACGACACCATCGGCCACGTGCATCCCCTGGGGAATTATCTTCGGATATGGGCTCCAATTTGCCACCCACAGTTTTCCTCTGTTACTGGTAAGTGAGATGATAGAGGAGGGAGCCATTAGTTCTCTTTCCAGCGACAGACCTTTTTGACTTTCTGCCACCACAGCTGCATTATCTGAGATGTCTCTACTTAATACCTCTATCAGCTGACAAGATGCGGGCTCTATTCTGTATTCCCGTTCCGCGTAGAGAGGTGAGTTGTTCTTGGGTGTGTCCTCGACTAGGAATTCCTCTAAAAAATTGTATCTTCTGCAGAATCAATTACCGCCCTGGATAACTTCAAAAAGTCCCATCCGAGGATCACATCGTGACTACAGTCCTCCAGAACAATAAATTCGAAAATTTCCTGCAGACCATTTAAGTCCAATTTTAAAGAGCAGCGTCCTTTCGGTTTTATAATTTTACCGTTGGCCACTCTTAAGCTCACGTCAGTTTCGGCAAAAATTATTTTCTTTAATTTGAGTCTGAACCTCTCGGACACGACAGAATAAGAAGCCCCAGAATCAACAAGAGCACTGGTTATATTTCCTTCTATTTTAATATTTATATAATTTCCTTTCATATCCACTGTAGTCGATGAGGGAGGGTTTCCAAATTTTGCGGCCCCACCTCCAAAATAGGTCGCAACCTCTAGTTTTCCTGGCGGGAACGGCGAGGTGACCGACTGGACCCTCTAATAGGCGACGAATGTTGACCGTTTCGGCCAGGGTATGGGGAAGGGCTTCGGTAACGTCTAAAATTATCTCTTGGCTCGTCGTCATTGAGCGCCGGGAATTTGGAACGGGGTCCATAGAAGAAAATTGGTTCTTGCCTCCTTTGGGAATATCCGTTTTCTCTTTCGTCATTCTGTCTCCTTCTGTCACGGCAGTAACGGGCGACATGGCCAGGGCGTCCGCAATGGAAGCAAATTGGTCTTCCCTCAGTGGTCCGCCATTCATTTGTGTCCAGTCTTTCTCCCTGTTTCGGGTACCGAGCTCTGGGACGGGGAGTTTGGGGTGCGGCCGTCTCTCTTCTAGCGATTGGTGACGGCGTATAAGTTTGATATTGAGGGGAGCCTCTGGAAAGATTTGATATTGGAGCGAGGGTTTTATCAATTTCTTCCCTCACCATATCTTCAATGGTGGCGATTCTTGGTTCTTCACGAGGAGCGGCCAAGGCCCGTTGCACCTCCTCGCGGACAATTTGTCTAATCATGGATGACAAATCTGTATTATAATCGCAGACATCAAGGGATGCTACATTGGGCAAGCGTTCGTACTTGGCGGGGGTCACACGCCGACGATGAAGCGCTTCAATGCGGCGGCACTCAGACACAAATTGATCCGTATTGTTTATGTCTCTTGGAAGAAGCGCCTGATAAAGTTCTTCCACTATTCCTTTCATGAGGTGGGAGATTTTATCCCCCTCGCTCATTTGGAGATCCACCTCTTTGCAGAGTCGTAGGACGTCTTGTATATAGAACTCGGTGCTTTCACCCTTTAGCTGAGCCCGGATTTTAAGTTTTTTCTCGGCAAGCAGCCGCAGACTCTCACTTTTCCCAAATACACTCTCCAATTGAGTAGTAAACTCTTCCCAATTCCGGATGGTCTCCTGATTATTCTCAAACCATTTGAGGGCAGTTCCATTCAGGTAAAAGTAGACATTGGCAAGACAGAGGGTTTCGTCCCAATGATTATGCTTCGCCACACGCTTGTAACCTTTTAACCAGGTAAGGGGATCCTCACCATCCTCCTCGGAGAACATGGAAGGATTCCTTGGTAGGTGCTGAACAAAATAATTGCCCACCTGGGTAGCTTCCTCTATATTCACGGTCATCTCCTTGAGCTCTACACTATCTTCTTGTTTAACAGTTTCAGTCCTTCTTTTATGTCTGAAGGGATATCGGTCTTGACGATCCAGCGTCTCCACCAGTTGTAGCGTAGCAGAAAGGTAGAGTCGGTGATCTACAAACGAAGAACGTTATTTTATTAACCAAACAAACCGAGATCAAAAGAAGAACAAACGATAAATATGAATGAATTAATTAATTATTATTGAGTGATATCTAGAAATATCTATATTTAAAATAGTAAACAAAGGAGAGAGAGCAAAGAATAAAAGTCTCGTGGCCACGCGGCCTCGCGGGGGTAACCTCCACCGGAACGTGACGTCAGCTCCAGGGTTGCTGAGCCAGCAATTTCACTTCGCTACAATATTATTAATTCTCAATATTAACGAAATTAAGTATACATATACACTACATGATATTGAAAATAGAACACCAATAAAGAGGGCCAGAAAGTGCTGAAACTTAGCAAACAGAGAGGGGCTGGAACAAACAATAGGTAATATTTTTTTCAAAATAATAGCCATAATACAGAGCGAAAACAGGGTCAGCTCAGTAGCAAGTAGGACCACCGCGGACGGCAATGCACGCAGAAACACGTTTGTTAGAGAGTAATCAGACTAAGGATGGAGTTTTTATAAATGGCTTTCCCTTTCCTTTCAACCATTTGCCAAAGTTCGTCTTCTGAAGGCGGCTCAGGCAAGGCATGCAAACGGCGTTCAATAATGTCCCAGACGAGCTCGATTGGTGAGAGGTCAGGAGAGCACGGTGGCCAAGGAAGCCTATTTTTATCTTCAGAGCTGGTTGGTTAATGCGAGCAGTGTACGGTCGCGCGTTATCCTGCTGATGAAGTGCATAGGATACCCTCTGAAGGTAGGGGAGTGTCAACGGTCGTAGAATATCATCAACGTATCGTTGGGCCGTCATAGTGTCCTGAATAAGAACTAAAGGTGACCTGGTATCATACTCGATTGTACCCCAAATCATGATTTCGCGTTGGCGCTCGGTGGGCGTTCCACAAATGCTGCCTAATTGGACCTTTCTCCGCGTAAATGTCATACGCGTACACGGCGACTAACACTGGACAAACAGAAGCGTGACTCTTCTGGGAATACGACCCTGTGCCATTCCGTCATCCACGTCGATCTAGCCCGGCACCATTCCAAACCTTGGCGTCTATTCAGTGGAGTCAATGGCAGTCTTCTTACCGGACGACATGAATGCAAGCCATTAACAACCAATCGACGGTAAAGGGTTCTGGTCGAGATGGAATAATCTAGAGTGTCTTGCACATTTTGTAAAGGAACATTCCAAGATCACAAATTCACAGCATGACCTATCAGGCGGTGAAGTAGAGTAATAGTCCAAGATCACAAATCCACAGCAGGACCTTCAGCCTGTGAAGTAAAGGAACATCCCAAGATCACAAATCCACAGCTGGACCTTCAGCCTGTAAAGTAAAGGAACATCCCAAGATCACAAATCCACAGCAGGACCTTCAGCCTGTGAAGTATAGGAACATCCCAAGATCACAAACCCACAGCCAGACCTTCAGGCTGTAAAGTAAAGGAACATCCCAAGATCACAAATCCACAGCAGGACCTTCAGACTGTGAAGTATAGGAACATCCCAAGATCACAAACCCACAGCAAGACCTTCAGGCCTTAAAGTAAAGGAAAATCCCAAGATCACAAATCCACAGCATGACCTTCAGGCTGGGAAGTAAAGGAACATCCCACGATCACAAACCCACAGCAAGAACTTCAGGCTTTAAAGTAAAGGAAAATCCCAAGATCACACATCCACAGCAGGACCTTCAGCCTGTGAAGTAAAGGAACAATCCAAGATCACAAACCCACAGCAAGACCTTCAGCCTGTGAAGTGAAGGAACAATCCAAGATCACAAACCCACAGAAAGACCTTCAGCCTGTGAAGTATAGGAACAATCCAAAACCACAAACCCACAGCAGGACCTTCAGGCTGTGAAGTATAGGAAAATCCCAAGATCACAAACCCACAGCAAGACATTAAGGCTGTAAAGTAAAGGATCATCTCAAGATCACAAATCCACAAGAGGACCTTCAGCCTGTGAAGTGAAGGAACAATCCAAGATCACAAACTCACAGCAAGACCTTCAGGCGGTGAAGGAAGATATGAAGAAAGAAGATCCATTAGGAGTGGATCCCCGAGGACTTCCTCCAACCTAGATTAACACAAGTCGTCTAATTGAAGAGCGCGGCTTTGTTTAGCAATTGACCTGCTCGGCGTAATGAGGTTGGGAGCTGGCTCTATTTGAAGGGAGTATTGCTGCCTTTCACCCGGAGAAAGGAAGAAAATCAGTTGTAGCTGTCTCATATTAGTTACGAATATTTAACCCTACCTGCTTATTATAAACTTAGAAATTGTTTAGGAGAATATAATTCAGATATATAACGTGAACTACAGGAAAATAAGACATAATCCAAATAAATTAATAGTGTGTAACGTTTCGGTAACAGCATTGTTTCTATTAATTTATTTGGATTCGGTCTTATTTTCTTGTAGCTATATTCTATAATACAAATAATGCTTTAACATATCGGTGGATAAATGTGTAATATTCTGAATATGAAATAAATTTATAAAATATATTAAGATAGAGGGCGGTACGTTAAATTTATTTACATATTAAATATATCACTTTTTTCTCACCAATAAAATGGGTAGAAGAATTTTAACCAAAATATATTCAATGAAAATTTGCTCTAACTGAATTGAATCTACAAAGAAGTGTTTCTTTTATAAAAGGTTTTCTTTATTGTGTCCATATAAAGCTTTGGTATTGAGAGTTTTTTAGAATATGTTTGTTATAAAGCGCTGAAAAGCTTTTCGGGTTGAAAAGTTTTTCTAGTATACTCATTGTTTTGATATTTGATATAAAAGAAAGAATATATTAATAAAAATTATATAATATACATAGTATAAAACATTCTTTATCTTTTACTTATAAAATTGAAGACAAATCCAAAAAATAAATTGGCATACCCTATCTGAAAAAAATTATCAATCGTTATATCTTTGTTCTAGAGTATCAGATGTTTCAGCAAACAATGTTGGTCCAATAATCATATTACGCTGTGTTTTCTGATTCGCATCCCATGAGACAACCATTTCGTATTTTATTATATAATATGTGTAAATAATATACGCCCGAGCACTTCAACAACAGACGAAAAAAATAATGAAGTGGAGAAAATGATATTGGCCAATCGTCGAATCACCGTTAGAGAAGTTGCTGAGGACCTAAACATATCGATTGGCTCGTGCCATTCGATTTTTATCAATGATTTGGGCATGAGACGGGTCGCCGCGAAATTCGTACATAAGTTTCGCAACTTTTGAACTTTCGCGGGTTACGTATATTCGAATTTCGATCTTTTTGTGGCTTTATGTTGGTACTCATGTCTCTCACTTATGCCGACAAGCTCGGCCATTTTGAATGTTCACTTAATTGTTGACAGCTGCTTTGCTTGAAGGTGTTTTGGATCGTCTTCGATTTTTACCTATTAAAAAATGGATCAAAAAACCTGTATCAAATTTTGTGTGAAAAACGAAATTAAGTGCGCGGATGCATTCCGAATGTTGACTGTGGCATACGGAGAAGCTACCTTGGACCGAAGCAACGTTTATCGGTGGTACAAAATGTTCTCAGAAGGCCGAGAAGATGTGAACGACGAAGAACGTGCCGGACGCCCGAGCACACAACAACAGACGAAAATATTAATGAAGTGGAGAAAATGATATTGGCCAATCGTCGAATCACCGTTAGAGAAGTTGCTGAGGACCTAAACATATCGATTGGCTCGTGCCATTCGATTTTTATCAATGATTTGGGCATGAGACGGGTCGCCGCGAAATTCCTACCAAAATTCCTCAATTGCGACCAAAAACAGCATCGCGTGAACATTGCTAATGAGATGTTGGACTCTGTCCGCGACGACCCAAATTTGCTCCAGAGGGTCATAACTGATGACGAAGCTTGTGTTTATGGTTATGACGTGAAAATCAAAGCTCAATCATCTCAATGGAAGCTGCCGCAAGAACCAAGACCGAAAAAAACGCGCCAAGTTCGGTCGAATGTGGAGGTTTTGCTGACAGTTTTCTTCGATTGCTGGGGCGTGGTGCATCATGAGTTCTTGCCACAGGGTAGAACGGTCAATAAGGAATATTACCTGCTAGTAATGCGCAATTTTCGCGAAGCAATCCGCCAGAAACGCTCGGATTTGTGGAAGAACAAAAATTGGCTTTTGCACCACGATTACGCCCCTGCTCACACATCGTTGCTTGTGCGCGACTTTTTGGCCAAAAACAACACTACGAATGATGCCGCAGCCACCGTATTCCCTAGATCTGGCCCCCTGTGACTTTTTCTTTTTCCCTAAACTGAAGAGGCCCATGAAAGGACGACGTTACGCTAAGCTTGACGAGATAAAGACGGCATCAAAGGAGGAGCTGAAAAAAAAATATATTTTTTTAAATTATTTTTTGAAATGCTTCGAAGATTGGAAAAACCGTTGGCACAAGTGTATAATATCTCATGGGGATTACTTTGTAGGGGACAAAATAGGTATTCATTAATAAATAAATAATTTTTGAAAAAAAACACAAAAGTCGCGATACTTTTTGAACACACCTCGTATATGTAGTATAATTGTTGATCCCAAGACGACACAGTGAGGATTGATCTAGACCTGGGGTCAGCAAACTTTTAAGTCGGAAGAGGCAAAAATTACAATTTACAAAATTTCAAAGTTTTTAAAGAGCCACAAAATGTTTTGTGCCAACAATAAATAGTACTCACATAAATAATATTTGCGTTTGTAAAGAGTCGTAGCTTCACATCCAAAAAGCCGCATGAGGCTAGCGAGCCGCAGTTTGCCGAAATCTGACCTAGTCAATACGATATATACACAATGAATAAATACTTGTACAAATAGGACAATAAGGTAAAGATAGCTTTATCCATCTAGATAGGCATGCCTTGTGGTAAAATAAAATGAATCAGAGATTATTGACATTCAAACTGATACATGTTGTTGTTGTTGTTTCTCCAATGAAGAGCTTCAGATGTCTCCATGCATCTCTATCACAGCAGCAGCAATGCTCACTATCTTGTATATGTAAAGCTTCTGTTCTGAGTCTATGTCAATTTTCTGTTGTTGTCGTGTCCAATGAAGAGCTTCAGATGCCTCCATGCATCTCTATCACAGCAGCAGCAATGTTCACTATCTTGGATGTGTAAAGCTTCTGCTCTGGATCCATGTCAATTTTCTGCAAGGCTGCGGCCATTGCTGGGCATGAGAATATGTGGGTAGGTGTTAGTTCCACACCAGGACAGTTGTTGCATGTCATATAGGTTCTTGTGCCATCTGGATGTATTGTCATTCTTTGTAGTGTTTCCTTCTGAGACTTGTTGGCATTTACAGTGATACATGTTTATGATGGATAACAACCTAAGATGGATAAAAACAACTCCTAATATGTAAATGATCCAGTGAAAATTTGCATATCCACTAATAAGAATGTCCAACTACTAAAATTAGAATAAAAACATTGAAGATTAATCTAAGGCCTTAATTTGATATAAAACACCTTTTTTGCGACCATGCTTCTTTAACGACCACCCAGAATAGCTGTCAATTCATACGAAATTCAAAACTTTTCACTTTTAAAATAATATGAATTCAATATGAGATTAAAGTTTTTATCATTTTAAATTTTATCAAATGAAACACTCAACGAAATTTATTTCAACCTTTTTTATATTTTAAAATCCATTATTAATATTTAAACTGTTTCTAGTTTCCTCTCTAATACAATGCACATTTCAGTAATTCATCATAAAAAGAAGGAAAATATTACGAAACCTTTTCGTTTTATAAAATAAAATATTAGATCAATAGCGTGAAATGTTTACTTAGAATTATAAAAAATATTACCCGAAATAGCCGCCAGCTATAAATCCGGGCACTAAATCTGGCCGACAAAACTAAGATAGCCTCAAATTATAACCAACATTCTTGGTTATTTTATTATCAAACTCCAAATTTATTTTTAAAAATTTCAAATGTCATATATATATCACTATAGATGGAAAATTTGCCGGGAGGAAATTAATCCATAGAAGCATAGGGCGCCTCTCCTGTCAAAACGACTCGAGGCCGCTAGTTGCGGCGACGGTCAATAGATGGCGTCAGTTTTTGGCGTTTATTTTGACAAGAGAGGCGCCCTATGCTTCTCTATATCACTATATTTTGTAATATAAAATTTGACAATGTGATTCTTTTAATATTTACTTATTCAATATAAAAAATGATCATATTATAATATTTTGTGTGTGTGAATTGGTTAAATTTTAATTACCTTATTAAAGTTTATGCTTCTTGTTATTATGTACTCTTCTACCTAATATTCAATAATCTTAGGTAGTGTAGTTTTTCATTAAAAGAAATTGTATGCTACTGAAAAGTTAAATATTTGCATAATATTTTACTATTACAGAATTATCATAAGAACTAAAAACATGAATAGCTCACGCTAAATATTGATTACATCACACAACAACAACCGAGTCCTTGGTCAAAACTATAAAAAACATAATATATATTACACTTCTAATACAGACAAAATTATTTGATCACAAGATTGGTCTTTATTGAGGTGTTTTGTTATCGCCTGTGTAAATAAGTGCCAGACTCCCACAAAAGAGTGTAAAGTTTCCAGAGAATAGGCATCACAAAGTGTTCGAGCATTCTGCAGCCGGAGTAACAATTATTCTAAGACTGTATACAGTGGTAAGAAAGGTTCCTAAACGGTCCTCTAGATGGCAGAGCAATCAGTTCTCGAATTCCTCGGAGTTTTCGTCTGAAGCGTCATTCCGTGAATGGCTGGAGGCAGTGAGATGATGGTCACGTGACCACCTCTAGCCCTGCGGTGATTGGCCATTTCCAACTCGAATAAAATTGAAGTTTGATTTTTATTTATTTCTTTTGCTTTTGTGTCGCGCTTCCTTCGTTGAAAAATATTTCGATTGAAAAATTATTATTCCTTTTTGAATTCTTTTCATTGAATTTTTAATCTACTAAAATTTATATCAACTGATGTGGTAACTCTAATGTAATGTTTTTGTCAAAATGTTTTAAATGAGGAATTTTTAATTGTATAAATCTCTTTTATACTCTTTGTTTATATTACAATAAATCCTGTATCTAATTAAAATGAAAATAATATTATGTATATTATTAGTGAGAAAGTATTATAATTTTACTCAGAATTAATATGATATTTGACTTGAATAAGCACAAGATGAATACAGAAAAAATAATAAATATGGGAGTCGGTGGAAGGATGGTCTAAACCGTTGGTTTTCGACCGCTACGACCCGGGTTCGATTCCCGCATTGGGCACTTTTTTCTGAATAAAAAAAAAAAAGGTTCCAATAGCCCCCGATTCTTGCAAAAGGCCAACCCTCACCAGCGCTTGCAAGTAACCAAACGGGGCTCTGGCACATTTATAAGTGCAAAGTCGAACTGCTTTTACACATGTGTAGACAATGTGGTGCACTTACAGTAAAAACAGTCGCCTACTTCTACCCGACATGATTATCATGGCCTGTATCACTTGTACTAGAAATAGGAAAAAAAAAAAGAAGAATATATATATGTATATTGCCACGTCGAAAATTAGGGAAGACAAACTACGGGGATGACACAACAATTTATTTGAGGCAAGAACAAACTATGAATGATAGAAAGATAAGCAATGAGGGAAGTTTACAGAGTAGCAAAATATAAATATCGAAAATGATACTCTGTTAATGAAATGATAAATACTTTGCTACCTAGCTTCATCCATATGGAATATTTTGTTATAGAATTTATCAGCAATGATGTTGATCGACATTGAATTTCTCTCTGTGATAATTTAATATTACTTCTGAATATAAATGGAAATTTTGCCGCCGGGAAATCAGTCACAAAAAAGGAAGCGCCATTTCTGTCAATTATAAGTAAAGTGTATGCGACTCTTTTGACTGTCTTTTCAATTTAGGAGTCATATCAATGACAAGCTACAATACATCACCTTTTATAAATTCAATTTCATTTTTTAATTTGTATTAACAACCTTTATTTCAACTTTCAACTTACATTTTCAGAGTTTGATAAGAATTTGTAATTAAAAGAAACATTTATTTTAAGAATTTAACATTATCATCTCTTTTTAAAAGGTCCCAATGAAGAGGTTGTCAAATATATATTTAATCCCATTTTCTTATTTCATATAATGTTGAAATAAAAGATATCAAGATATTTTCAGAGAAATATTTCAGAAATATATCAAATAGGTATTTTCTAAATTTAAAATTTTTAATTCGTCAAGTCTCTTTAATAAATAGGTAATTAAGGTTATTACACATAAATAAATTTAAAATACTTATGTGTTTAATTACTACTTGAATATTAATGTGGGTGATTTGCTCTACTGAGATTTTTAAATTGTCTTATTTGAATTGAGAGGCAGTGTCTATATATACGGGATAATTTCGAAGATATTTTAATATTTTAACGGAATACATATAATAAATGTATTTAAGCTTTTCAGGATAATTGTAAAGGAAATACCTGAAACTTAATAAGATTACCGAAGGGCTTTTTATTGAGCTTAAATGGTCATTTTAATATCAAAATACAACGTCATCTGGCAAACTAGATGGATTTGCGAAAGCTTATTTTTAGTACCTTTATATTTTATATAGAGACAACTATAATTACATCACACATATATACAGCTTTATTAAGACCATCAGTCATATAAAGATTTACCACAGAAGGAAGCATAGATGGAGCTCCTATACTCCAGACAGTGCAGCCTCCAGGTCCGACGCATGTCCAGTGGCTACTGAATCCACCGTGCATAGGTTAGCGTATCACTGAAAAGACGAGTGTGGAATCAGCCACGTTTTAGTCTTCGCTCTTCTCATCTAAATGGACCACAACATTCGGCGATTCTATCAATCTTCTCCGAACGGTGACTGCGGTCTTGTAGAATTTATATAAACCAAAGAGAAACCCTTGATCAAACATAATTGCATTTATCCAATTATATATTTGTTGGTTATCGGATTGAGACAAGGATAAGTCACCCAAGAGTTCATTTTTCTGATTCTTTGAGCAAAAGCAACCAAGGATTGTATGCATGATATCATCTTGTATTCTGCTTGTGCATAGATCACAAGACAACTCTCTATAATCTAATTCTCTAAGGGTAATTGCAAAGGTATACATACAATATATCAATTGATTGATTTTCAAAGAGTTTCTATTTTATGAGGTTATTACTCATCTTATGCAAATTTTTCCAGAGGTTTTGTCAGGAGGTTTTGAACATCATTATTTTTGTAGGAAAACGTTGAAGGTTATTCCTTGTGTTGTTAGCAGTTAATTACAGATTGATTTGATTGTACTACTGCTTGATGAATACATACCTCACAATAGGAACAGTAAAAAAAGCGTACTTGGACATATTTGAAAAGAAGACAAAGCTTCAAAATATATTACGAATATTGCTTACGATTTCTCCAATTATGGATTAATTAAGCAGGTTTACAATCTACATGACAATATAGAAAGCCGTTCTTAACAATATTAAAAATATTTTAAAAGAAAATCTAATATAATATAAAAGTACATAATATTTTCTGAAATCTCGAGATTTTTATTCTTATTATTTAGGGAAAGGCTGATTACAAAATCTCAAAAAGAATATTTAAATATTAACTTTCTACTTTAATATATTGTGTCACACACATAAATAAAAGTTAGTATCTCAATAAAATATCTCTTAACGTGATGTGCAGTGTGGTAGTGTATAAATGCTATTTTCTTATTTACATGTGTTTTAACGCGAAAAATGTTATAAAAGTGATATTGTACTGTGGATAAGATGGATAAATTAAGTAAAGGGCATATCTTCATAGGGAGATGTATTTTCTTAATTATTTTATAAGGTTAATATATATTTTTAGTGAATTATAAATATACTGTGAATTTATAAAGTTAAATAAATGTGATTCTGAAACGGTGGCAGATGTGAGTAGTGAAGTTAAACCATGTGCTCCACAAATTATCCCAGAATTTTGATCACCTTCCTGATTGGCTCGCTCTAAACTTATTGCCCTCCAGATGGGGTCGCTTCCAAAATTACTTCATTTATCATAGCACATTTATATCTGCACTTGTAAAATCTATATTTTATATCCACACACACACACACACAATAATATTAATTACATAAATGAGTTCATATAGCATTGCATAAAATACAATATTTTTTTCTAGGTGGCTTTAAAATTGTTACCTTTTTATTGAGCTTTCCTGAAAAGCTAGCTTCCTGTGTTTCGGAATAAAAGATATTTCAAGAGAATAAAAACCTATAAAATATAACAGGTAATACACCATCTTCCGACGAATTATGCCCTAAAGGAATGCGACATTCAAACTGGCAGACTCGCGTCGGTGACAAAGACATAAAACCATCTTTAAAAATCTCATAATGCTCTGGTATCGGGCTATGTCTCTCTTCAGTCTCTAGGACGGACTTTGATTCTATTAAGTCTACAAGAGATTTCTAATATCATATGAATTTGATTCATACAATAGTGTATATGATTATAATCGTTTTCTTTGTATGCAAATATCAGACGCATCTAAATTGTAGGTATTATGTAAATTTACTGTCTTTTTGTTGTTTTTGTATAATGTATGAAATACATGTAAAATAGATATGTAAAATATGTTAGAATAAAAGGTTAAATTTTGATTAATAAAGGTCGCAGTGTGAAAATGAGGTTGTCTCGGGCGTCTTTCTGAACCTCCTTTACAGCTTGAAATTGTCTTCACGTGGGAGACTGGTCCCTCAATATTTGATTTTAAAGGCAACTAGGGCAGACAGCCCCTATCGCGCCAATAAATAGGTAGATCTAACATATCATCTACATAAGTAAAGAATAAAGTGTATTACATGTTTCCTTATAATAGGTTTTCATAATATTTGTACAGCTCTTGTGTGTGTTTAAAACTTTGATATCATATAATGTCAGGTCTGAATGGAGAGTCACATTCATCGTTTGAACCGGGTAATATGCTAATTAGCGAATAATAGTCAAATTACATATTTTGCATGATGCTCATATGTTTTTCCCAATATTTGATCTATCCGAATTATAAGAGGTTAGAATGAATTGATTTTATCATTTTAAGTACGAAAAATGTAATTTAATCTATTTATTTATTTATGCTTATTGATGTGAATGAACGTATAAAAATAATTAAATATGAGTGATTGAATATTAATTAATTTATTTTTCTATTGTTTTTTGACCAAGAAAAGGTAAATTCATTCTGTCAAGAGATATGTAAATAGTGTTAGTTCAAATTTTAATTTTAATTTTAGTTTTGCTTGGTTTGCATGTAAATATTCTTAAGGAAGAAAAATAAACTTTTTTTTTTTCTTTTATAAGTGCAGACATCTTTTGTTTAATATAAATTTCTAGAAAATTATTTAAGCAGCATAAAAACAATGGCGACGAGACTTTCTTTCGAACCATATGTAATGAAAGAAGAATCTTTTGAAAATTATCTTCAACGATTCAAACAGTACATTTTTGTGAATGAAATCGAAGGTAAGAAGATTGTTCCTTTTTTTATTATGTCTATTGGAGCAAATACTTATAGTGTTCTAAAAGAATTAATCTCCCCTAGAGATGTTTGTGCATTAGAATTCGAAGAAATTGTTAGTGTTTTACCCACTCATTTTACACCTAAGCTAAATATCATTTTTGAAATATATGAATTCAGCCAATTGGTTCAAGAACATGGCGAGAAAATAGGAGACTATGTCCTTAAATTAAAAAAACAAGCTAATAGGTGTAACTTTGGCTTAAATATTGAAGAACACCTAAGGGATAAGTTCATTGCGGGAGTTTCTAATCAAGTTATTTTGAAAAGATTACTCCAAGAGCCTGAGCTCACTTTTAATATGGCAGTGAATATGGCTACCACAATAGAATCGGTAGATTGTAATGTGTTGAAAATGAAGTCTTATGCTGAAACTAAAGAAATAAACAAATTACATTCTAAATGCAAACATTGTGGAAAGATGAATCATCATTCGGACAAATGTTTTTTTAGAAATTCTTTCTGCTATTCTTGTAAACAATTGGGACATATATCGACTGTTTGTCATTCAAAATCTAAGAATGGATATTTTCAACCAAGAAAGAGTGAAGCGTCTGCCCACGGAGAATCATTTTCGGGAAAGAATGGTGAGTCCATCAATAATATAGAATATCTGACTAATAAATTTGAGAGTATTTTGTATGTCTTCGACATAAAATTCTTAGCAGAAATTGACACTGGTGCAGCTTTAACAACTATGTCAAAAGATCTATTTTTAAAATATTTTGAACATGTTAAATTATTTCCGTCTAAATGTTATTTAACCGATTATCAAGGAAAGGGCATTTCCTCTATTGGAGAATGTAAAGTAAAAGTAAGATATAAAAATAAAATAGGCCATTTAAACTTAATAGTAACAAATATTGAAAATAATAAATTTCTCATAGGAAAAGACTGGATAGTATATTTTGATATGGTACAAATTAATGTCCAACAAAATAATAATTTTGATACTAATTTTATTTTTAATAAATATTATAAACTTTTCGAAGATATAGTCTTGCCAATAAAAGATATTTCCGTACACATTAATGTAAAAAATAATTTTGCACCAAAATTTTATAAATTTAGACCTGCTCCCTTTGCTATTAGAAATTTAATTGAAGAAGAACTATTATTTTTATTGAATAATGATATTATTGAAAATATAGTGGATAGCCCAATAGCTTCACCGCTAGTATGCGTCCCTAAGAAAAACGGCAAAATTAGAATTTGTGCGGACTTTAAAAGAACCTTAAATCCATTTATCGAGGATGTTAAGTATCCGATACCGAACATCGATAATGTTTTACATTCATTTTTTGGTAAAAGTATATTTAGTAAAATTGATCTTTCAAGCGCATATCATCAGATACTTCTAGACGAGGAATCTCAAAAATTAACAGTTATTTCTACCCATAAAGGCCTTTTTAAATATAAAAGGCTGCCCTTCGGTATCAAGTCCGGAGCGACTATTTTCCAAAGAACTATGGACAATATTTTTACCGGTCTTAAAAATGTAATAATATATTTAGACGATATTCTTATAGCATCGTCTGATGTAAATGAGCATATTTCAGATATTGAAACAGTCATGAATAAATTATCGGATTTTAATTTTTCAATTAATAAAGAAAAATCTTTGTTTTTTGTTGATGAAATCAATTATTTGGGACATAGAATAAATAAAAATGGAATCTATCCCCTTGAGGATAAATTGGACAGTATAAAAAAATGTCCTAAACCGAGTAACATTTCAGAATTGAAATCTTTCTTGGGCATGTTGTCATTCTACAGTAAATTCGTTAGAAATTTATCCATACATGCAAATCCTTTATTCTCTCTATTGAAAAGAAGTTATAATTGGAATTGGAAAAATGAACATGATCAGGCTTTCGAAAAATGTAAAAATTTGATTAGTACAAAAACTTGTTTGACGCATTATTCGCAAGATTTACCTCTTTATGTTACTTGTGATGCATCAAATTATGGTATTGGAGGATATATTTCCCATATTGTAAACGGCACTGAGAAACCAATTACTTTTGTTTCAAGAACACTAAATGACACAGAAAAGAAATATTCCCAAATAGAAAAAGAAGGGTTATCAATATTCTTTACTTTAAACAGGCTAAAACAATTCCTTTACGGAAGAAAATTTATTATTAATACAGATCACAAACCATTACTAGCCATTTTTGGCGATAAAAATATTTTACCAGCCTTAGTGGCAAATAGATTACATAGATGGTCACTCTCAATATCAAATTTTAATTTTGAAATTAAATATACTAAGGGAACTGAAATACCTCTTGCAGATTTTCTTTCAAGATTTCCAAATCCTGAAAAAGGGGAGAAGGAAGAGGAAATGGGAGAAATATTATTAATAGAAAATTCGATATTAGATTACGTCTTGGTATCGTACAAAACCCAAGAAGATCCAACTCTTAGAAAACTATATAAGTTAGTCAAGTACGATAAGTATGATGTTGACTCAGAGGTAGATATAAAACCTTATAATAGAATTAAAAACGAGATAACAATAGTAAGAAATTGCCTATTTTTCGGAAATAGAATGATCATCCCCGATTCCTTAAGAGAATATGTTTTGAAAATCATCCATGAAAATCATATTGGAGTAAATAAAATGAAAACTCTGGCCAGAAGTTCTGTCTATTGGCCGGGAATGGATGAGCAAATTGAGAAACTGTCTAAAAGCTGTAGCACTTGTATGGAAAACACATCAAAGCTGCCAAACCAGGAATTCACTGAGTGGACTCCACCAAACAAAGTTTGGAAGAGAATTCATCTCGACTATTTCTATTTTGCGGGAAAAACTTTTTTGATATTAGTGGATGCGCATTCTAATTGGATAGAATGTCAAATAGTTCCAAATACATCGGCGGGATTCTGCATAGACTTTTTGAGAGAATGTTTAGCGAGATATGGTATCCCGGAGGTGGCGGTAATGGATAATGGGCCCCCGTTTAGAAGTTATGAAATAAAGACATTTTTCGAAAGAAATGGCATACATGCGATGTTTAGCCCCGCTTACCATCCGGAGAGCAACGGACTAGCGGAAGTGTCTGTAAGAGAGATAAAAAAAGCTATGAAAAGAATTATTTCGGAGGAAAGAGAATTACCCCTTGAGTTTGCTTTGATAAAGGCATTATATGCATATAGATTGAGTCCTTTGACTAGAACAGAAAAATCCCCTGCTGGAATATTTTTAAATCGCGAGATTAGAACAAAGATTTCCATGTTGAGCAAGAAATCAGTAAGAGTGGGGAGATTGAAAAATAAAAAACAGAACAATAGCTATAAAATAAATGATAGAGTAAGATACAGATGGATGGAAAGAGGAAAACCGAAATGGATGTTTGGGATTGTAAAGAGAATAGTGGGAAGCAACAGCTGTATGATAGAAACTGATGGAATTGAAAAGAAAGTACACACTAACTATATGAGGAGAAGTATGGAGAGAAAGGATGTTTCATCATCAGAAGAAGGAATAAGCTACCCAAGGCCTCAGACGTCAAGTCCCCTGACTCCTGCTACAATAGTAGCAGAATCTACACCTGGACCACCGACTGAATCTACACCTTCCCGGAGATATCCACTACGAGAGAGGAGACCACCGGATAGATATGTACCTTGATGAGTATTGCTATCTTAAAAAAGGGGGAGTTGATGTGAATGAACGTATAAAAATAATTAAATATGAGTGATTGAATATTAATTAATTTATTTTTCTATTGTTTTTTACCAAGAAAAGGTAAATTCATTCTGTCAAGAGATATGTAAATAGTGTTAGTTCAATTTTTAATTTTAATTTTAGTTTTGCTTGGTTTGCATGTAAATATTCTTAAGGAAGAAAAATAAACTTTTTTTTTCTTTTATAAGTGCAGACATCTTTTGTTTAATATAAATTTCTAGAAAATTATTTAAGCAGCAAAATAACACTTATGAGGTGATACAGCAGCGTATTTACAATTAGAGAGGAGACAAAATGAATTAAATCTAGAAAAAAGAAGTGAGGACATATCGGTCATTAAAGTCTGAGAGGCAAGGCCTTCAGCCAGTTCAGGGCTTCCGAGGTGACAGAATGGAGATTGGAGATTCCTCCATTGAATTTGTACAGCGGGCAGTCATCTAGTATATGGGACATTGAATAATGTAGCTGCTGTATTGTCCGTGAGGTCAAGAGACGTACGGACCTCTGTGGTGTTGATCTCTTGGCGGAACGACATTTAATCTACTAAATATGTAGTTTGCATATTATGTCTCTTTATATTATACTCATTTTAGAAATCATATTATTTTATTAGTGTTATTCATAATAATTAGACCACCTCATATAAGAATTCCTTTATAATGAACTGTTTAAATCAAGTATTGTAAAGAAAATGGTTTTCTATTACATATATATATTCGACTATTATATTCAGTTGTTTCATTTGAAGAAATGAATATTCGAGATTGTGTCAATCGTTCAAATTAAATTAAAATCTCTCCCTCTACTTCCAAGTACAGCTTCTTCAACAATATATTGTAGCGAATTAGCGGTTACATACCCTTTATTTACTGTCGATCATGCCTTTGCCTCTATCACGATATTTCAATTCAATTCTCATTCTTTTTAAGGATGGGTTTATATGTTTTAAAAGGATCCTGTAACCTGGGAAGTTTCTAGTGGTAATCAACATGGCTCTTGTGCGTCATCTTCCTGCTGGTTTCCTATCTTGTTTTTGAACAGACTTAGAAGATCGATTCTATTCACAAATTAAATTATCTTATACCATATGTGTTTGTGATTTCTTTTGATGGTCACGTCAATTTTATTTATTCGTATTTTAGTAAAGTTTTTTTAATGAAGGGTGACAAAATTTGTTTCAACTCTCCCTAAAATAATATGCTTACAAGGTGTTTAATTTAGTTAGGGTATTTATGATTATAGTTAAATTTTTAATATAATTTTTCTATGATTCTGTAAATATTCATTGAATTTATCATCATCACCTTTTTTTGTTGTTTACATTTGTTATATGAAAAATAAAGTAAGGTAAAAGTTCGAGATGGTTGCCTCATGTTTTTACTGATCTAAGGTATTAATAATGTAAGGTTATGATGTAAAAGAAAATTATACTTTAAGAAGAATTATACATTGGTCAACTCGAGCCCGATTCAACGTAAGTAAAAATTTAAATAAAAAAAGGCAACTCATAAGTTTTTGTAGCCATATTGCAACTAAAGATATAGATAAAAGAATAGCAATTATGGAAGTAGAAACTTTAATTAAAAAATTAAAAAGGATAAAAAAAAAACATAAAAGGCATTGAAGAAAATATCGAATCCATTGTGTCTATGGTAGATGTAAATGCAACGAAATGCAAACTAGAGTATGCAAATAATGATTTGATGAAAATGAGTGATATTTTCTTGCAGCAACTTGAGGATGATGAATTGAATGACGAAGTGGAAAATTGCATAGATAAGTGTATAAGATTAAAGTGTGAATTGGATTTAAGGCATAATGGGCAAGAAACATCTGAGAAAAAGGTTAATTTACATGTTAAAATGCCTAAACTTGAATTGCCAACATTCGATGGTAGATTAGAATCATGGCTTTCATTTAAGGATCTATTTTTTTCTGCAGTTGGTTCTAACTCACAAATACCTAATATTGAAAAGTTACAATATATGAAAGGCCAACTGAGAGGCGAAGCCCTAAGACTGGTCAACGCATTTCCAATTACAGCCGATAATTATGTTGAGGTTTGGCAAACTTTATTAACAAGATATGATAACCCAAAGGATCTAATTTTCACCCAAATAGATAATGCATTAAGATTACCAAAATTAGCCGATGAAAACCATAAGTCAATGTTTAAACTTCTAGATAGCTGCAACGAAATAGTAAGAACAGTGAAGGTATTAGGTTACCAAATCGATAGTTTATCTGAGGTATTTTTCGTCAAGATCATACAAGATAAGCTTGATAAAATCACAAGAAAACATTGGGAATTGCAGAACAACCCAAGAGTTGTGCCTTCAATTAAGGATTCAATGGAATTTTTAGAAATTCACGCAAAAAGCTTGCAGAATTTGCCAAATAAAGATTCGAATGTGGAGAAATATTCAATAAAAAAGGATTTACAAAAGGTGAATGCTTATAATTCATATGTGATGAAATGTCTTAAATGTGAAGGTGCTCATGCTCTTTCAAGCTGTAATTTATTTTCTAAATTACCTGAGTCAGAGAGAGTCGATTTTGTTAGTTCGGCAAAATTGTGTTTCAGATGTTTAAAGCCAAACCATTTAGCAAGGAATTGTTATTGCAAAAACATTTGTCAAATTTGCAAGAAAAGACACCACACTTTGATTCACCAAGAAACCAAGGTTCAAGAAGTTGATGAAGGGAAATTTGAGTGTGGAAAAGACATCAAAAATACAACTTGTCTTTTTAGTAATGAGAAATATTTTTCAAATGTTATGCTTACAACCGCTAGGATTAAAATCAAGGATAACAATGGTGTGCCTCAGACATATAGAGCCTTGATAGACTCAGGGTCTCAGGCGAACTTTATATCAGGACAATGTAGAAAAAGACTAGGACTTCAATATGTTACCGCACACTCGCAGATATCGGGAATTTCGGGACATTTTGTGAGTCACTCTTATGGACTTGTGGAGTTTGAATTTACGCCACATTTCAAATCCGATGAACTTTTCAAGGTGAACGCCTTGGTGTTAGATAAGTTGACAAATAATTTGCCAACTCTTACATGTCCAAAGTCAAACTTGGCAAATCTCAAAACCATGCCTCTGGCTGATCCAGATTATAATATTTCTGCTCCCATCGACATATTAATTGGTGCTGAGTTATCTATGACCCTGTTCACTGGCGAGTCCGTTATCGGCGATGTAGAACAACTAACTGCTACTTCTTCTAAATTAGGATGGCTCCTTTCTGGAAGAGTTTCCTCTAAGGGTAGTAGGATAAGTATTAGGAATATCATTCAGTCACATCATGCATGCCTGGAAACCCAAAATATAGTAGAAAAATTTTGGAAATTGGAGTCCATTCCTGATGTGACTTCTATATCTAGGGATGAAAGTGAAGCTGAAATTCATTTTGTGGAAACACATGGAAGGGATTCCACAGGCAGATATGTTGTACAACTGCCATTTCGGAATGACTGCCATTTAGGAGATTCAAGATCCAATGCGATCAAAATACTTTGTTCTTTGGAAAGATCTTTGATTCCACGACCTGAAGTTTATGACCAATATAGAAGCTTCATTAAGGAATATCTTGAATTGGGTCATATGAGCTTAGTACCAAAGGAAGATATCATTAAGGGAAGGTACTATCTGCCTCATCATCCTGTAATAAAGGAAAAAAGTTGCACCACCAAATTACGAGTAGTATTTGACGCATCAGCAAAGACTGATTCAGGTTTGTCCTCGAATGATGCTTTAATTTCAGGGCCCAAAATTCAACAGGATTTGTTTAACATCATTCTGAGATTCAGAATTCATCCTGTTGCTATAAATGCTGATATCGCCAAGATGTATAGGCAAATTAGAATATCACAAAACGACTCAGAATTCCAAAGAATTGTATGGCGGAATGATCCTAATGATAAAATAAGGGACTATCGGCTAGAAACTGTCACTTACGGGACTAGTTGTGCACCATTTTTGGCCACTCGTATCATCAAACAGTTGGCTTTGGATGAGCAGAGTAAATTTTCAAGGGCTAGCAAAATAGCATTGACAGATTTTTATGTTGATGATCTAGTAACTGGAACTTTTTCAGTAGATGAAGGCAAGAATTTGGTGCAAGAACTCTATGGTTTACTAAGAGCAGGAGGCTTCGAACTTCGTAGGTGGACCTCCAATGTTCCTGATGTTCTGTCACTTTTACCAAATCATTTAAGATCCACCAATACAAATATTGAGTTTGAGGATTCCAAGGAATTTGTCAACGTTTTAGGCCTTCAATGGCAACCAAGAACTGATGGTTTCACATTTAAGGGAATAGCTCTGCCACTGAACTCTATGACAAAACGAGGAATACTATCACAGGTTGCCAAAATATTTGATCCACTGGGTTGGATCTCACCATTTACGACCACTATTAAACTGATTTTGCAAGAACTTTGGAAGACTGGTCTGGATTGGGATGACCCAATTCCAGAGGAACTAAGAAGAAAGCTGACTTAGATAAACCAGGATCTTTCATCGTTAGAGCACATTCAGATCCCAAGATGCGTGGTACCAGGTAAATTTATGAAGGTAGAATTGCATGGGTTTTGTGATGCATCACAGAAGGCATATGCTGCATCTCTGTATCTAAAGGTGATCCTCTCAAACACAAGCGCTAAGACATTTCTCTTAGTGGCAAAAACAAGAGTCGCACCCATGAAGGTAGTTTCACTTCCAAAGTTAGAATTATGTTCTGCTCTACTCTTGGCAAGATTAGTGAAAACTGTATATGAAAACCTTCCTCTTACAATCAATGAAATGTATTTATGGTCTGATTCTACTATAGCCTTATGCTGGAGTTGCTGAGATACACCGGCTTGTCTCCGGGGTTTGGTGCCATGTTGATGGAAGGCAGAATCCAGCAGATTGTGCATCACGAGGAATATTTCCATCCGACTTGGTAGAACATCCACTATGGTGGAATGGGCCACCATGGCTAATTGAACCTGCCCTTGAAATTAAGAAATTCATTAATAGCTCCAAGGAAGAATTTAAGGAAGAAGAAAAAATCAAGACGCATTTTGGTACAATTGAGTGTGAAATTCCATCCATTGTGACAAACTGCTCATCATTAACCAAACTGAAATGTATCATAGCTTGGTGCTTAAGATTTGTCAACAACAGTCGAATGCCTTCACATTCAAGGAACAGGGAGCCCTTAACATTAGGAGAGATGAATGATGCTCTGTTGACAGTTGTTAAGTGTGTTCAATCTATTGAATTTTCCAAAGAAAAGCATTGCCTGTTAAGCAACAAGCCAATCCCGAATAAGAGTAGAATATACAATCTATGTCCCTTTTTGGATTCAAGAGGAATCATAAGAGTTGGCGGACGATTAAAAAATGCAAATGTTTATGGTGATCGAATTAATCAAATTTTACTTCCAAGATCACATCATCTTACCATTCTTATTGTAAACAATGTTCATGTCCATAATCTTCACTCATCAACTCAAGCTACGCTTGCAGCAATAAGAAATATATTCTGGATACCTTCTGGAAGAAATGTTGTAAGGAAAATTTTAAGAACATGCATGAAATGTGCTAGATTTCGTAAAGAAGCTCCTTTTCAATTAATGGGAAATCTACCTTTTGCAAGGATCAACAGATCAAGGCCGTTTTTGGTAACTGGAATAGATTTTGCAGGACCTTTTCTGATTAAACGGAACGTGGGACGTACAACTTCAACCATGAATGCTTACGTTGCCTTGTTCATATGTTTCAGCACTCGGGCCATTCATCTAGAATTAATCAGTAGTCTGACCACAGATGCTCTCATATCCACAATAAGAAGGTTCATTGCTCGAAGAGGTAAACCAGCAACAATTCATAGTGACAACGCCACTAATTTTGTTGGTGCGCATAAGATTATTGGGAAACTATGTCACAATGCTAGTAAGGTTCTTACGAATTCAGAGGGAATTCAGTGGAAATTTATACCACCATCAGCTCCACATTTTGGTGGACATTGGGAAGCCGGAGTTAGGTCCCTGAAATATCATCTTAGAAGAACAATGGGCAGTGCTTTGCTAAATTTTGATGAACTAACAACATTGTTAGCACAAATTGAAGCTTGCCTGAATTCGCGACCTCTTTGTCCTCTTTCTGAGGACCCTGAAGATCTACAGGCCTTGACTCCTGGTCACTTCTTAATAGGTGGTTCTTTAACAGCGCTTCCCGATGAAGATGACATCATAGCAATGAGATTGCCAAATAGATGGCAATTAATTCAAAAATCAAAATGAATCATTTTTGGACAAGATGGTCCCAAGAATATGTGTCACAACTTCAACAAAGATCCAAATGGTGTAAGCCCCAACCCAACATTAAGGAAGGATCCCTGGTGTTGATAAAGAATGAACAACAACCTCCACTAGCATGGAAGATTGGAAGAATTTCAAAGGTGTTTCCAGGAGATGACGCTAGAATCAGAGTGGTAGAAGTCAAGACTGCTAATGGGACTTACAGAAGACCTATTGTAAAATTATGTTTGTTACCTTTATAATGTTTTTTGATGGGCCCCCATCAAGTTGGTGGCGGGAGAATGTTTAATTTAGTTAGGGTATTTATGATTATAGTTAAATTTTTAATATAATTTTTCTATGATTCTGTAAATATTCATTGAATTTATCATCATCACCTTTTTTTGTTGTTTACATTTGTTATATGAAAAATAAAGTAAGGTAAAAGTTCGAGATGGTTGCCTCATGTTTTTACTGATCTAAGGTATTAATAATGTAAGGTTATGATGTAAAAGAAAATTATACTTTAAGAAGAATTATACACAAGGGTTGATGGAGTCCCTGCCAATGTTTTCAAGTCAATAAGCCATTGGCCCAATCAGGTTGAAGAACGTTGAGAAATTTGAGTTTCTTTCTTGAAACCAGAAAGGTTGGTTCTTGAGTAAAGAGTTTTGATAAGACAACATAACTTCGGGATTATTGATCAGTTTAGGGACAGAAGGCTGTTTGCGAGATCTGTTCTCCCACGACTGTCCCAGAGGTCTGAAGACGTAGGTCGAGAGATTGGCGGCCGTGCGTCTTAAGACCCTCAGCATCTTTAGCTTACATCATTTAGTCCCATCCCGTTCTTCTTTGTCATAAACTATAACTCAACCGTTATCCGGCTTGAGTTAGTATTCTGATTGTATTGTTGAATATGTGTTTGTGTGTGCGTGTGTTGATCATTTGTGAAAATATCATTCAATAGTAGGTTGGTTGAATATATATTTTTAATGCCGAATATCGAGATTTAGGGTCTTGACGCTCTTCTAAACAGGATGTTTATCTCATTACAACTCTAATAATGTATAATAGAAATATATATTTATTACAATTTTCAATATATTTGAATTATTGTGATTCTTTCTCAGCATTCCGTAGCAGCGGGTTTGTTTGAGGACAAATATCCGGGATATTAGATATGGTAGTTTTATTTGTTTCGCATGATTTCACTTATATGAAAAGTAGTCCAAGTCTGTTAAGAATTAAATTTTAAAACTATTTTAACGGGTATGTTTATTTTGAATATAACAATTTTTTGTTGCCTTTACTATGCAATGATAAAAATATTTGAGAGGGCCTGGCTCACAGTGGCGAACACTCCCAGTTGTTTTTCTAATTTATTTTATTATGTCTTCTTCTGATATTGATTTTGAAATTAAAGGACACTTCGGTCAGTAAAGGCTTTTATTATAAAAACATCTACTCGCTCAATTGTCATATAATTTCAAGAACTATGAATGCCGGCCAGACAACCTATATTTTCTGATAGGGAATCAGGCTGTTTTGATTTTATTTCGAAACTAAAGTAACACCCTTTTAAAATATTTTAAAAAGTGAACTATGGATATATGGTTTAAGGAGAGAGACAGGGGAGAAATAATTTTCTAATAATACTCCTCTCAAGGATATGTTCATAGTACATTTAAAATACCTTTGCCATGAGGTTATCTCTCTCTCTTCAGTAGTGGGGTATAAGGACAAAACATTTCAATACATTAAAGGTAAAGACTCTTCTAGTAAGGTATATCAATTAAGAAGGATCAGACTCGTGGTTTCAGACTGCAGATTTAATATTTACTTTCCTCAAAAAATGGTCTTCTGTTAAGATTAACATATATAAATTGTTATCTTTCTAAGTATAGTTATATTTTTGCCTGTCGAAGGGCTTTTGCCCGAAAGCTCGTAGCATTCATACAATAAAAGAAACTCATCTTCTGATCCTTCTTAATTGATATTTCAATACATTATAAGAGGGGCATGGTAGGTTATATAAACTTCGAAATCGCTTTGAGCAAGCCCTTTCATTATTCTTATCATTGAAGAAAGGGCAGTACAAATTGTTTCAAAGAATCATGCGCGCAAAATAGAAAAATATTAGTTTTAATTTCCAATAAAAGATGGCACGCTTATACATTATTTTCTATATCAGGAATATCGCAATATTATTATATTTATTTGAATATTAGTTGTATGGGATTAGTGACCTAATTGGACGACACCAATCTAAGGAAAGAGCTGCAACAACAACAAGGAACAGAGGACAAAAGAAGTTTGCTGACTACGACAATCTGTCATCGTCCTCGCGACAAGCCATTAATTATCGTCACGTCACCTACAGGTTGGAACACAACATAGCTATATGATGTCAAATTTGCATTTAAGAATCCAGGGCTTGAATCCACGCTCTGACGGTTTTCAAAATTAAAATTGCTTTAACCATCCTCGATTATTACCTGAAACGAACTAGTCCAATAAATTAAAAAAATAGAACAAAGTTATGGATTTTTGTAATTACAAAATATAACAACTCCTATATGTATATAGATTTGGTGAACTTGGAGTATAAGCACAGTTTCTGATCCCCCATCTACTATTTCATATCCTATACCAATCATCAACAGAAGAGAGAACATTTTTACATATTATTATAGTGTTTAGGCAAATATATATATATATACGAGTATATAATCAGTAGAACCTCCCTGTAAAGGACACCTAATGACAGAGCCAAAGTGTCCTTTAGGAAGAGGTGTTCTCTTATCGGAGAGTTGCTGAATTGTAAAAATGGTAATTTTGAAATTGAAAACTGTCCTTTGTGGAGAGGTATCCGCTAGCGGAGTGTCCGCTAAAGATAGGTTTTACTGTATATATATATAATCTTTTAGAATAATTCAAAATCAAATAAATATTTTAAAATATATTCACTACGTCAATATATCAAAATTTATTCTGCATACACTCAGCGTCTCCCGAGATTTCTGTACCTCTCTAGACAAGTTTATATCTCAAATCTTATATTCTCTGCAACAATGGTGATTATAACTATGCAAATCCACTATTGAAATTATTTTCGCATATAGTATAGAAGAATATAAATTTTATATTCCTCACGTATAAGCAATCTGAATACATCTCGTCAATAGAAAATATGTCCCATTTATTAAAATATTCAAAATAAATGCATTATTTATCTTAGAGTATAGAACATAATTAAATTTAAAAAGGTATACGACAATTAGTTAGCAAAACGAGAGAGAGTAAATACCTATGCCTCTTTCAAAATAAACCTTTAGAGGATTTTATACCTATGCTCTAATCAGTACACGAAATTTAAAATATTGTCACGTGGTATATTAGAAAAGACAAACTTCAGGATGCAATTTATTTCAAGCTAGAACAAACAATGTTTGATAAAATACAAGATAAGCAATGAGGGAAGTTTACAGAGCATCAAAATATAAACATCAAAAATGATACTCTGTTAATAAAATAAAAATATTTTGCTTCCATATATTCATTTAAAGGTATTTGAATTAAACACTAAATAAGCACTAAAACCTCCCATTAACGACTCCTTACTCAATAATGATGTATCCTTATTTAAGTTCCAATGAGCGAGACACCTTAATAAGATATCAGAAATAGCTGTGATTTTGAATTGTTTCTCATATTAAGTGTTGGTTTGTTGGCCATTGTTAGCAATAAAAATGTATTACACAAACATATAATGATAGGTCCTTTTTTAATTGAAAGTAAAATATTAAGAGCTCATTAATTAGACTTTAATATCTTATATCAATTATATTACTTCTTTGAATAAGATAATACGTAGACGAACGCAAGTCATTTTGACACTGAAACAAATTGTTAATTAGTGTTAATGAATATCATTTGTTTAATGCTGATTAATTCATCGATATCATCGGGGATTTATCGACCAGTCCTGTCTATTCACAAGCTGTAAATCGCAGGTTATGTCAGTCGCAAGCAGCATGGTCTAAATGGAAATCCACCGTGTTGAATTATGCATGGTTCTGCCCCGCGGTGGGCGCCATTGATGGGGCTCTGTGTGCTTGATTAGTTTAAAACACATTTTGATTGAAGTTCGGTAGCTCAGATAGTCTTAACCTCTGACGTCGAGCCTACAAAGTTCTTATACAATTGAAGATCATATTTAATAATATGTGTGAATGAAAAATCATATCTCTCTAATAAAATGTATGCAAATCCTTAGGACTAATGGCAATTTCTACTACATTTTCGTTGACTATAGTCAGTGAATTTATTCCAAACTTGTTTGATGAATTCCGAAATACCATATAGGCAACGGTCGCCGAAATGGTAAATCGAGCTCAAGACAGAGATGGCTGGTGTCGCATCGTGTTCGGGATGTAATACGGGCCACAACGTTCGATCGCGAATAGAATGATGATAATAATATAGGCAACATAGCTTTTTCGGCGTTTATTCTCGTAAGTCTAAAAAGTCTTCATCAATTTTTATTTACTAGAAAGGTTTTGTTGTGTTCACTGATGATGGTTTAAATCTTTGACTTCAAACCTAAACGATGCCTGTTCAAACCACGAAAAATTCCTTGGTCCCAGATGTTTCTAAATTTTTCATAGAAATTTAAAATTAGCTCGTGATTATATCAGAAAACCTATCTCCATATCAGTTAAAATCAGAATGTGTTCACAATTTCGTGTGCAAACACATTAAAATCCCAAATTACTTAACTAACATTTCTTGGATATTCTAGGAGCTGAATATAATGTTGAACATTTAAGTTCGAACGCAATATGGAGGGATTTTTCAGTTTGAAACATTTCTAAAAAGTTATTTTGAATTATTTACGCAAAATATTCAATTTTGATTATATTATCAGCCCTTTAATGTACAAAGTACCAATGCCAAAGTGATTTCAAACGTTTGACAAATTTTGTGTGCATCAAACTCACTAATATTTACGCCTTAATATTCATATTTATTGAAACACATTTGTATATGGTATTCTGTTATTCACTCGCTGATTCATATTTTTATGCTTCCCGAAGTCTCCTAGGTTACGCAATATTAGTTCATTTTCACTCTGGCCTTGTTGTGGGAGGTGTTACCAGAAATTACCGACAGTAGACCACTAACCGTAAGGTACACTTGTCTGTTGCTAATGGATAGCGAGACGAATGCACAAGTTTTCTAGCCTGGAACTGTAAACCAGAAATATATTCATTAAGGAATGTCACACCTAGGTGACGCATTATTAGTTCATTTTCACTCCGGCCTTGTTGTGGGCCTTTGTTCCAAATATTAGCCCTCGGAAGATCACTAACCGTAAGGTACACTTGTCTGTTGCTAATGGATGGAGTGACGTATGCCCAATTTGGCCGGCCTGGCATTGTAAAGTAGAAGTATCTTTATTAATGAATGTCACACAAAAGTTTTAAAAATCATGTTAAAGGTTATTAAATAATTCATAGAATCTGAAGCTCAGTCTCGAAATTACACATATAGATGTATTAAAATCTCTTTTTAATTTTAAAATATAGAATTCACCTTTGTTTTTATATGTGAGGCGCGCGCCTGTGTGTTTTAGTATAATAAGAATATTCAAAAGTACCAGTATGAACTGTATATTATTTCTTGATGTTTTGACTTTTGATGATATATATAAGGTTTAGAGTCTAATAAATTTAGCACAACGGCTTCATCATTTGTGATTTTACACACTATATCAATGAGATATAAGATTTCTTCAGTATGTCCTACTATTCCAGAGGTTGAATGTAAAGGGATTTCCTAGTGGTTTCTTTGCCCCATGAACAGGTGAAACCTCCGCCTGATGTCATTTAGTGCAGAATGGGAATATATTTATTTATCTTGGAAAAATATCGCCTGTATAGCAATCTCTTCTACAAAATAGTACTTGAAAATTATTTTAGTTTATTTTATTATTAAAGAATGGCATGACTGGATACATATAGATATACAGACAAGACTACGGATCATTACCTTAGTAACCTAATCACGAATGTTTTTATTAGATAATCACTCTAAAGAAACTCGGGTACATACATAAACCAGTATTGAAAAATAACACTTTTAAAAATTAATTTCAGATCGATGTGGCTCAAAACGAATATTTTCAAAATTACAATCATTAGTTTTAAGACTATTTCCAAAGTTCATAAAGAACTTACATAAAATATGTTTACAGCCAAGATAAACGTCAAAAGGATGTTACTTAGAGAAGATATGAATGAAGGAAATCTATAAAGTATCAGGTATAAATAGAAATTCCACGTTCCTCAATTGCTGAAATGGGATCAACATAAAACTTAATGGATCTGAAACTAATGGTAGTAGAAGATGTTGGTGTAAAGGAAATTTTTATGATGAATTAGTAATAGTAACGTTTGGTTATATGCTACGTTGTGGCAAATATTATACAAACTTTATTGATTAATTCTTAAATAGTTTACCGAATTGATTTTATAAAATAAATAACTTGTATAAAGCAAATAGTTTATCTTTGCGCTCATCAGTGGTGATCCCCTTGAGTAAATTCACTACAGTTTATTTTACATATATATATATATATATATATATATATAGGCACCAATACTTTTATATTATACAGTTTGCATTATCGTATGATATTATTAAGTACGAGGGCCATCCAATAAATAGGTTTCCCTACTTTTTAACAAATAAACAACATTATTTACAATTATGAAATTATTTTATTTTCATTATACAACTCATAAACTACTTTTCTACATATTCACCATTTCTGTCCAAACATTTTTGGTACCGTTGTAGTATTTTTTTAATACCACTGTTGTACCAAGCCGTGTCCTGTCTTCGTAGCCAGTGGTTCGCCTTCGCCTGCACTCCGTCATCATTCGCAAAGTGCTTGCTTCCAAGGTGCAACTTGAGTGCTAGAAAAAGATGGCAGTCGCTTGGTGTAAGATGCGGAGAATAAAGTGGATGTGTGCAAGTTTACCAGCAACGTTTGAGTCGTTCGAGCTGCGTGAGGGCGAGCATTGCCATGGACGAGTAACACTTTTTGAGACAAAGGTCCAGGACGTTTCCGTTATATTGCAGTTCTGAGTTGAGTGAGGACTTCGCAGTACCTCGCAGTGTTAACCGTAGTGTTTAGGGAAAGGTAGTCAACCAATAAAACACCCTTACAGTCCCAAAAGACGATAGCCATAACTTTGCCTGCAGAGATTGTGACCTTCGCCTTTTTTTGGTGCCCTTTTCTCAGGCTTCTTCCACACCATGCTTTGTCGTTTTGTTTCTAGAGTTGAATGATGCATCCAGCTTTCATCTCCAGTGACAATAGGGAAAAACAGTTGATCTCCATCTCTATGATGCATTTCCAGAAAAGCTCGGGCTGCCTCCACCATTGTTGCTTGTGATTTTACGAGAGCAAACGCGGGACCCATCTTGCGCAGACTTTGCGAAAATTCAAAACATCTGACATGATTGTTCCCATCGAAGAGCGTCCAATTTTGATTCCAGGAGGCAGTCGTATCATTATTTCGTCAATGGTGACGCAGCGATCTGCTTCGTTCACATTCCGAACAGCAGCAACGGCTGCATTGTCCGTAGCAGTAACGGGCCAGCCGCTTCGCTCGTCATCATGCACGTTTTGCCGTCCTTCCAAGAACCATGAACGCCATCGGCGAACCATTTGGATGCTCATACATCCTTCACCATATACTGACACTAAATTGCGATGAATATTGACCGCAGTTTCATTTTTTGCCGTGAAAAAACGAATTACAGAACGGAGTTCGCAAGTGGACAGGTTCACCAGTGGTAGCTCCATGGAAACTGAAGCCTACGGACTTGCGCGTACGAGTAGCGTGATTTTGAAGGTCACGCACTTCCAACGCATCTTAGTGACCATTTCTTACACTAATAACTATTTTTTACGTTTCGTTAGCAGAAAGAAAATAGGGAAACTTATTTATTGGATGGCCCTCGTAATATATTTTAGGAATGTTTGGCGAATTTATAAATCAAAAATTTTTAGACTTGATATCTATATTCACCAAAATTATACATATATTTACTTGCGAAAACATCGAGAAATGCTATTCTTCAAATTGATGAACGCTTTTTATATTTCTTGATAACCCATAGGCACTGATTTATTCTTATTTTAAATATTAACTTTCTTTATTATTTTGTAAATAACATCTTCTATGTTCTTTATAAATTATCTCTACTAAGTTCTGTATTTGTAATTGATGAAAACACCAATATCCTTCTACGCAAATACATATGACCTCTAAAAGTTCAAAAATCTGGGGCAAACGCTCTGCCAAGATAAAAAAAAAACGTAATTTAAGACACACGCTAAAATTAAAACAAACATTCCTTTTTAAGGGTTAAAAAAGGAAAGTTCTAAATTAAATTTTTCTGACAAAAGAATTTTAAACTGTAATGTTTCCACATATTAAAATCTACGTAGAAGAAGATTGGATATAAATATATTTGTTATATATTTGAATTTCCAGATCTTAATTCAGCTCGGTATAGTTGCCCTAGGTTTATTGATAGAAGTAAAATATATCTTGTTCATTGTTTACATAATAAATAAAAATAATAAAATAAGAAAAAAGCATCTCCTTATCGTGAAACAGAAAGCTAATGACTTGCGCCATCTATCGGAATAAATACCAACTATTCTTTGATTAATCAAGAATGGGTATTTGGCCAATTCTGGAATAATTAAAAATCAACGAGAATAGTTGATATTTATTCCGATAGATGGCGCAATCCATGAGCAACTCTCAGTTGCACGATGAGGAGATGCCTTTTTCTTAATTTATGAACCTTATCCCAGTACAATATTACATTTTTGCTATTTAATTCAAAAATAAATTGGTTTTTTTTTTATTTATATAAAAAGGCGAGTATCACGTTATCTGTATGAATCTAAACAACATAGATCTATTTGTTATCAAGTCGAAACAAACTTCTAATATTCTTGTTCCAATTTTAAACATTTTGATATGGTGTGGCTTACCATTATTTCTGGTAGTGCACACCACTGATGAGCCAGGCCCTTCCATAATAAAGTGTTTGGCTTATGATAATTAGAAGTAAATCAGTTAAAATTTGTTTTGATTTGATTGCAACAACGTCATTTGATTTTTATTCTTTATTTTCAGTCAAATACTATTTACTCAATAAACGCAATACTACGCTGAAAAATGGTATTTTAAAGTGGCATTCGAGCTAACTATGGACATAAGGTTTTAGGACAGTAGAATTACATTTAAATATATGACATAAATAAGCAGATCGTCCAAAACACTATTAGAGTTCTAAAAAACGCGGCCTTGTACTTATTGTTTGCGGAAGATTATTGCTTGATGCAAAAATATAAATCTAATTCTACTGTTCTAAAAGCTTATGTGCAAAGTTTACTTAAATATAATTTATAAGATTCCACCCTTCAGTGTAGTATATAAAAGCAGAATGATCCAATACAGTATTGGAGCTCTTAAGAGGCGGTCTGGTAGATTGAATTAGCGAAACCGCTGGGAGGGTTAACTACTGATGAGCCAAGTCCTCCCAATATTTTTTTCATTGCAGAAAAGTCCGTAGAGTTTGTTTTATGTGTGAAAGAATCATTCGTGTTTTAATATCCTCACTTCTCATAAATATATATGGCGTGTTATCGCCTTATAAGTAATTTATGCCTAACTGGCTTTGCTCCTTTTGTTTGCGGAAGAGCATTGCTCGATGCAAATTGTTATGTTATTTTACCGTTCTAAAAAATGATGTCCATAGTTTGCTTGAATACTATTTATAATATTCCACCCTTCAGCCTAGCAAAATATAGGCAGAATCGTACAATACAGTATTAGAGCCCTAAACAAGCGCGTTTTGGTAGATGACAGTGTAAGTTTGTTTTATGTGTAAAAGAAACATTCGTGATTTGATGTTTTCACGCATCTTTATTATTAAATCAATGCACATTGAATTGGGCATTATTGATGAAAATCCTTTCCATAACAGTTTGATGAATTGTTTTGTGGCACTGAGGGGTTTGAAGAGGAGCGGTTGACCTGAAAAGTAGCTCAATTTAATTAGAATAAAGAAATATATCGCGAGATTGTTTGTTCTAAAATCTCGTTATGTTAAATAGACACAGCGGTATAGAGAGTTATAGGAATAAATAGAATAGTCGCATTTGTATTGGAAAATCCCTTTTTAAAATCTCTAAAAAACCTGAAGGATAAACCTGAGGATGAAATTTCTAAAATCGTAAATGAAAACGATTAAATTTCTACTAGCGACTTGTCTCGCCAATCTGAGATTTGAAAAAAAAAACATTCAATAAGGCTAATTACTTTTTAATATATGGCGTTCGTTCGTATATTTCTTAAAATGCTGTTTGTACCCACACACAAAAACAAATATAAGAGATAAATTTATCAACACAAGGTACAAGCTCTCCTTCTACATTAAAAAAAAACTATTTTAGTAAGAATATATGTATCTTTCACAAATAAAACGTCTATCACTGTCCCTACTGCAATGTAAAATATTGGGAGGGCCTGGCTCATTAATCTGGAGAAACCACTCGGAGAGTTTGCCGCTGTTGTGCTAGTCCCTCTCAATATATTTCCCATTGAGGTGAGATAATAATTAATGTTTTATTTGTGAAAGAAAAAGTGCTAAAAAATTATTCTAGATAAAAAATATACAGCTAAATTTATATCCAAATTGTAACATTGCATAGGTTGAGATATCAATCGTTTTAAAAGATTTTATGAAGCCAACAGATAATACCTAATAAATAAGAAATAATATTGTAAAATTCATATTGAATTCCAACGCAATAAGGTTTTTTAAAATTAATTATATATACTTAATATTTATTGTCAATATCTGAAATTTTATGATATATATTCAAAATGCACTTATATATTCATAGTAGTATTTTACTCTGAAATATGGATTTTTCGAAAGCTATATAGAAAGGATGCTACGAAATGAAAAATGATTAGAGAATAGTAATATACTTACTTATTAAAATGTTACCGTGCAAATAAAGATAGAAATCGATTTACTCTGTTTTTCAGGTGTTCATATCCTCAACTAAGTGGTCTGAACTACGGAGTAGAAGAAGTTTCCATAGTGCATGTTGTGAATCTTGCTAGTTGTATGTATGATAGTGACCAGATTGGTCCAAGACCTTAGCCAAATTGGAAGAATGGATGTAGAGTTGAATGTTGTACTTAGGGAACTAAAGCCGCGGCTTGATCCAGTACAAAAGGAGATCTAGACTGTAGAGAGTTAGTGAAATACCATTTTTTGGGATCGCTCATGCAACGAAGACAAATTGATTCAAGGTCTGTATTACAGATCGCAAGGTCTAGCAGAACTAAGATGGTCTGTAAGGATGGTGCTGACCTTTCTACGACAAATCTCGGATAATATGTTTCTGAGGTGAGGGTCTTAAGTGATCTATCTAGAATACCCTTGGAGATGAAGAGGCTTCCATTTCAGCAAGCAGATAGGACTTCGGGATAATACGTTAAATGATTTCCGGACTTAAATGATTATGGTAGTTTTAACTGGTTTACAACTTTAGATGGATAAGGAGACAATATGAATGGAAATAATGGCTTCATTTCAGTCTATCAGCTCTCATTTATTTTTCAACAGGTATCTTATTTCGAAACCCGAACTATAACAGTTGTTTACATATGATTTATTTTGTTTATCTAAATACACGCAGTTAAGGCCATAATAAAATTGATGAGTAGTTAGCGAATGTTTTTACTAAAGTGTATTACATGTCTAAAAATTAAGAAAAAAGGCATTTCCGGATCGTGCAACTAATAGTTGCTGATGGCTTGCGCCATCTATCGGAATAAATATCAACTAATCGTTGATTTTTAATTATTCCAGAATTGGCCAAATACCGTTTCTTGATTAATCAAGAACGCTGACGAGGGCCAACAGCCCGAAACGCGTACGTGGTTAGATTTTCTTGATTAATCAAGAATGGGTATTTGGGTAATTCTGGAATAATTAAAAATATATATCAACGATAAGTTGATATTTATTCTGATAGATGGCGCAAGCCATCATAACTTTCAGTTCCACGATCAGGAAATGCTTTTTTTTTTTCTTATTTTATCTACCTGAACCAAGTTCCAATTCACTTTTGTACTATTTTTCACATGTCTAAAATGGTTGAAAGCAGTTCGAAATTCGCACTTACAAGGTGCAGAACCTCGTTTGGTTATTTGCATTCACTGATGGGGTTGGTCTCTTGCATATAATGAACTAGCCGAATGACCCGGGCAACGCCCGTGTTTTACCCGATTGAATGTTTTTATTCAAATACTATTTGTTACAATTATAAATTGGCGCCTTAAATAAATGCATATTTTAGTTAATAACTATAGCCTATGTGCTTTATCTGTCTATGTACTGTTGGCTTCCGTAGGCGTCTCTTACTGGGAAAAAGAAAGAGAGGATTCCATTTGGTTATTAACTAATATATGCATTTATTTAAGGAGCGACCCGCTCCAACACAATAGTTACAGAAATGGGAGGGGGGGGGGGGCCTTGATAGGGAGGGGGGGGGGGGGGGGCAAAGGTGGCGTGATCGTAGCCGACCAAAAGGAGGGCGCCATTCCAAAAAAAAAAGCAAACCGTGACAGAGGCCACGCATGACGCTCGTAACTGTATATAGAATTGTTTCAATGGGCATCATTGTACTAATAAATGTCATAAAGGTGAGTGCAGAGCAGATTTCGAAGTGTATACATGTAGTGCATTCACTCTATAAACACAAACAAACCATTTCCCTATTCACCATTGTTATCTTAGCCATGTTTAACTTGGAAAATGTAACAACATATTTATTACTATAATTACATCTAATGACCTAATAAATAAATAGATACGATCAGAGAAGGAAGTAAAGAGAAAAAAAGGTATGCAAAAAGAAAAAATCAATTAAAAACTCCAAATAATTATTAGCAGATGAATTTAAAAGATAATTACTTGGAAGATAGGTAGTGTTGCCAAGTCCGTTTTGAGTTTCCGCACGCAATGTCTTTTAATTATCTTGCCGCCTGTGGTGCCAGATAGCTGTCAACGAACGAGCTGTTAGCGTACAAAAAATATATTCGACCAAAAGTTATGACAAGATTTTTTTTCTGTTTATTTTTACTTAATTACTATCATCTTCTTATCATCTCTAGGTTTATTTTAATCATCATTACCATATTTCTTATTAGTGAATCGATCTCTTTCTAAATGAAAAACTTAACTGTTTACCTTTCCATTACTTGATGAAAAATGCCTCAAAATATATTTTTAAATTAACCGTATAACTGTGCGGTTGGATTGGGTTGAGTGTTCTAAGAAATAAAAAGGTAAACTTAAACTTATCTAATACTAAAACCGATGTTTGTTTTATCTTGAAAATAGAGGTTGCCTGACCGGTATTAATATTTATTAAAAATAGACACTTCGACCAGTTAAAGTTTTTTTTTTCAACGTTTCAATAATATTGTTTTGTCTTCTTCAGGAGAAATAAAAATGATACATATAGAAAGGCGTTAAAATTTATTAAATATTAATTAAATAAGAATAATTTTAGCGCATTTCTAAATGATTTTTTTTGTATTTCTCTTTACGAAGACAAAAGGTTTTGCTGATTTTTGAGAAAATAAAACTTCAACTGGCCGAAGTGTCTATTTTTAAAGAAAAAAGTTTGTTTTGTTTTCACATATAATGGTGTCGAATAAGCCAAAGATTTTCTAAAGCGTGTTTATTAAACCTTTCTAAATGCCGAGGACGAATTATTTTGACTAATTCGTTGTTAAATTTAGAGAACAGAGGTTTTCTTACACGTAAAAATATAAATATCGGTCATGTGACATCCATCATAATATGAGTAATATCATAAATTAATATAAAACAATAACGCAACATCTATGTATAGCAAATAAAAACATTAAGACACGAATGTTTCTTTCATACATAAATCAGATTTCAAGCCAAGCCCAATATATTTCCATCGCAGTAAGGACAGTAGAAATCTGTTTTATGTGTGAAAAAAACATTCACGTCTTAAGGTTTTCATTTGCTATGAGTAAAAGCATTTAAAGTATGATTTTTTGTGTTTATAAAAAATCCAACTAGTCATACTCAGCCTAATGTTGCCATTTTTATCATTCTAAAGTCACTTGACGAAATCCTTTCTTTGTAACCAGTTAAATGTAGGCTCAGAGAGTTCCTGCATCAACTGAGGCAGTACATTAGCAAATCCTTTTCCCAAATAGCTTCAGGCAACAAACTTTGTAACATCCGTGTCTCCCCGGCAGTTTTATTTCCTTCCATTATATTTAAATATTATGTCTAACAAATTAGTAAGATTTCTCCTAGAATTTCTCATATCTAAATACAACATAGCGCTTCATTTGGATAATCTATACTTACAAAAAAAAAAAGAGATATTTCAATCATATCAATCATTTATTTCTTAGTTAATTAAAATCCATAGATTTAATTGCCATCTATTGATAAGCGTTAACCACGGATGAGACAATATTTAAAAGAACATATTTTCATAAAATAATTGTTAAAAATACTAACCTTCTTGTAGAAAAATCTGGAATCTCATTTTCAAATCGTGATAATGGATAAGCAAAAAAATAAATTGATTTGATGTATTACATAATATAAAAAAGGAATATATTGGGTGTTGTGATCGCTATGTGATGGTTGCTTTACACCGAACGTCACCCCGATCGGTACATAGGTCGTCTGCGGACGATTTGATTCCCCTGCATTTTCTTAAACAGGTTGAGTGTGAGACCGCAACAACGCTCCAGTTGCAGTCTAGCGCGACTCGGGAAGGTCTGATCGCGGACCCCATGAGGGAGCCCGCTATTCGCACCGCGAAATAACGGGGACACGACAATATCGTTGCAAACCATAGGCGTGATTCCGACTTAGAGGCGTTCAGTCGTAATCCCTCGGATGGTAGCTTCGCGTCATTGGGTGTTGTATGTATTTGAGTTCTGTTGAATCTCTCTAGATATGGTGAACAAAGAGATATATTAGTCCAACATTTCCCAGAATATTGGACAATGTATTTAGTAACATTTTCAAGCTTTCTATCAACAATGAAATAATTAAATAAATAATAAAAATTTTACAATTTAATATTACATTATTCTATTGTGATACATTGTAAAATCTTCAGTTTTGGAATTAAATAAATATACCTTATGTTTTTCAATTTGATGGCAAACTATAATTAATTTTTACTTTATTATATTTTAGGTTTGTTTAAATAATGTTAGAATAAATGGCAATATATTTTATAGTTTATAGCCGCCAAATACAAAATACGCATTATTATTAAATTCTTGATTGTATGAACATTGAATTTATAAGTGGACAATATAAATTCTATATTTAGAGCCACGTTTATATATCTTGTTACGTTGTTGAATATTTAGTTTTAGAAAAACAATGAAATAAATGGATATTCTAATATACTTAGTCTAGCCATAAATTTTGTTACAAAACCAAATCAGTGATAAAAATTTCAATTTGACCGCGTGAAGTATTCAAAATACAGTAGTTGTTATTTGAATATCTCGTACACACGTGTTTAGAAAAAAAACGGAATATATTTGTTTTTTATAATAAATTGGGGTGTTAAAGAAATTCGTATAGCTGTATAGCCTTACACAAGGTAGGCCAAAGTCTTTCATCCATTTTTAAACTTTTACAAAATTTGAATATTACGCGTCAATTTGTTTATCGAACCATTGGAAGGTTCAACAAGGCTGGCACTATTAATGGCCTTGAAAGTTCTGGTCGACAGCGCGTGCAACGAACGCAAGCAGCTATAAAAGACATTCGCGAAAGAATTCGTCGAAATCCACGCCGCAAACAAAATATCTTAGCAAAGCAGATGAATTTAGCTCCAAGAACCGTTTCCAGGATAATCAACGAAGACCTTGGACTGAGAGCTTTCAAACGACGCACAGGTCATTTGATAACCCCTGCTCTTAGAGATATTAGGAGGGTTAGATCAAAAATGTTGTTGGCGCGGCATGATGGTCGGTGGCATGAGAGAATACTTTTCACAAACAAGAATATTTTCATGTCGAGGAAAAGATTAATTGTCAGAATGATAAGATATATGCTCGCAGCTCTTTAGAATCTTCTCTGAAAGTCAGAAGACTTGAAAAAAGTCACCATCCTTCTTCTGTCATGGTTTGGTGAGGAGTTAGCTACCAAGGTGTAACAGATATTCACTTCTGTGCCAAAGGGATAAAAACTACAGCTAAAACCTACCAAGAAGATATTTTGGAACAAATAGTAAAGCCTCTGAATACAAAAATATTTAATGGAGAACATTGGATATTTCAACAAGATTCAGATCCTGCTCACAAAGCTAAGTCAACTCAACAATGGTTGGAGACGAATGTTCCGGAGTTCATAAAGGCCAATGAATGGCCCTCTGGAAGCTCTGATATAAACCCCCTTGATTACAGTTTGTGGGAATATTTAGAGGAGAAGGTGTGCTCTAAAAGATATCATAATTTGGATCAATTGAAATCAGAATTGGTGAGAGCAATGAAAGAAATACCCTTAGAAAAGGTGCGTGCCGCCATAGATCAGTAGCCCGAACGTTTGAGTAAAAAAATCCTGTGTCAAAAATAAGGTAGGACATTTTGAATGATTGTATATATTTAAAATCTATGTCCTATTGGCTAATAAAATATGTATTTATATCCCATTAGTTTTTGTTCTTAATCATTTAATTTATCAAATTGTTTGTAACAGAATTTAAGGCTAGACTGTGTACAATCAGGAGAATAATAATATTATTATTACATTGTTAAGTCTGTATTTCGATAGAACAATAAATAAATAAAATAATGGAAAGTTTATTAAACATTCAGGGTGGCAATATTACGTACGCATTGAGAGAGAGAGATATTTGAAACAGTTTTATTGACAATTAGCCAATTTTCATAAAACCCAAAAATAAAAAATGATAATAATGAATAAGTAATGAGAATTTACCATGATATAATGAGCTAGGGAGGCTCCACCACCTTGATAAGGTCCTCCTCCAGACCAAGAGAGGATCTTCTTGGACTCTCCGCATCTCCAGACCCAGGAAATGCTTGTAAATGCGGGTCTTGGAGAGAGAGAGAGATAGATACATTATTAAATCTATATTTTGAAATAAAATTCATAAATAACTGGACGTTATGCTATACATTCATGGCAACAATATTATGCACACACATTTACCTATTGTTGGATCTACACATTTTACGAACAATTTTTAAATGACTGAGAAGTCTAATATACATTCAGGACAACAATTAGATGCATCGATACATTAATAAATCTATATATGGAAAGAACAATGAATAAATAAATTGAAACCCACATTCTATTATATATTCATGGCGACAATATTATGCCCCTATTTAACCATTGTTAAATCTATATATTTTATGAGAACAATAGAGTCAAATATCTGAGTAGTCTAATATACATTCTGGACAACAATTATAAGCATTGATACATTGTTAACTATATATATATATATTAAAAATGGCATATCCTGACTAGGAGCACATGTGCTTTACAGAAGGCAGAGCGCCATCTGATGGAACAGAAATCAACTAAACATTGATTTAGCCTGTTCCCATTTTTCATATATATATATCGAAATATATTTTCAAAATCATAAATAAATGGAGATTCTATTAACTATTAATGGTGGATATTTTATGCATTCACACAATGGTAATCTATATATTTTATGAACAATGATTGGATATGAATAGGTAGTCTATTATACATTCAGAGCGACTACAGTAACTATTATACTATATTGTTGAATATCTTGTAATATGAACAATGAATAAATAAATAGACATTGTATTATACATTTAAGGTCACAATATTGAGTATTGTTGCCTTGTTAAGTCTCTGATTTAGTAAACAATAGATAAACAATGAAGCGACCACACCTAAAGAGTGATAGAGACCCGCCCAAAGGTAATTATATCTTAAACGACGTCGAGCCAAAGTTCTGGATTAGGATGGTTGACATTTATTGTCTTGTCGTCCGACATTATCTGACTACATATTTAATGTCCCATCGTTTCCGCTCTTCTTTGCATAATATTCTTAGATATGACATTTATTTATAGCTATTTTCTAATTTCAATGTTCAGTTACATGATTTCAGTAATAACTTAACTCCGCCTTTGCCGGTCCCAAGCCCGGATGAAAAAGGAAGAGCGGGAGCAGTAACAAGCTCGCTAAAAAACCTGGGCTCAGCTGGCTCGGCTGATAGTACCCTGTAAGGGCTTCTAATCCAGGGATACAGGATGAGCAGCGTTTGTACTCCATGTTAGGAGCGGCTGCATATGGCGTCTGTTCCTCATGTCAGAGGCGGCCATTTCTTCTGGAGCTAAGTCGGCCTGCCTCTGAGTAGTCCTCCCAGTCCTAATGACAAAAGCAGATGCTTCCTACTTCACCTAGACAAGCTTCACAAGCTTGATACCCTGATGTGATCGGGTGGAGATAAGAAAGAAGGAGAGGAGAAGTAATAATTTGACTTTAGATAACAACATTACTTTCTTTTATCGAGGTCAAACACAAGGTAATAAGACTAAATACAAATAAATAAATAGTGTGTGACGTTTCGGTAACAGCGTTGTTACCATCTTCAGACAAATTACTACTCTGAAGATGGTAATAATGCTGTTACTGAAACGTCACACACTATTTATTTATTTGTATTTGGTGTTATTACCTTGTGTTTATAATCTATAATCCAAACTGTGCTTTATCACTTTCATCGAGGTCTTCTTCTTTATAGTTTCATGATGTAAACTGGCGGATCTTAATTTAGCAATCTCTAAGGTTCTTGTTTAGATGAGCTAGCAATCGTTTAATACAAATTTGCATAATTTGTTATCGCGTGTGCATTCTCATTTTAAATGAATATAAATAATATATTGTATTTTTATCATGTAATATTTGCATTTTTGTTTTAAAATCCGATGGTAATCAATAAATAGTATGAAAGATCTGCATATTCTTTGGTCGTATGTTTTCAACCTTTTTTTAATAAATATCATTTCAATCGCGTTTTTTTTTTTACTTTTTTGAATATTTCAGATATTCTCGAAGTATATATATCTGTAAAATAAATCATATTTGTAAAATATCTATGAAAACCTCTTTGATATTCAAAATGTGTTTTTTTTTTATTGAAATAATGTTCAAGGTTCATTCGAATCTAAGTAATCCAGATACTATAGGTTTCTTGAGTAAATACGATGCATTTATGCATTCAAATCAAACAGAAATATTAATATAATTATGATACCTGTGTGTAATATATTGACGCCTTGCACATTAAAATTTTCAAAAAACATATCAGAAATATTTGTAAATGAAATGTGTTCTGTGAGAATTTTTCATAAATGTATAACCTTTAGTGACATATAATAAAATGATTAGTACACTTCGTTCTCTTTTTATGCGGTTTTTTTTATGCGGTTTTGGAGTTATGCGGTGCAAGAAAAAAATTTATTCGAATTTCGAAATTTTTTTTTTGGTGATTCACTTTTTCTGAAAACGAATAAGAATAACAACTACAACTCTACTATTACGCAATCAATACAAATAAAGAATTTTGTAACGTCCTGGTTGTATGTTAATTTATCCAACAAACAGTAGAGGGGAAGTTCCAATGTCTTTTATTCCGCGCCTGCCGGTGTCTTACACAACTCGTGCAAAACCGAAATCAAAACTGAAAACCCGCCGGCGTGCCAGCTGCCGTTACAAATTTCTTTTTTCTTTTATTGACATGTTTTCTCTTGATTTGTTATTAAAAACAAAAGAGACAAAAACAAAAATACCTCGTTAAAATTGCGTGTTTTTATGCTGCATTTTGTTTTTGTATGAAACTAATTAAAAAAGCCTGCATATTGGAAAGCATTAGAAAATAAAACTTTGTGAAAGAAGGTTACTACCGAAAACCGGAAGATAAATTTACTCACGTGAATTGTAAGTTTTTTTGAATAATTTTAGTGCGTAATTGTACATTAAGTTTTTTCTATAATTTTTAGTCCTCTTAAAGAAAATGTGTGACAATAATAAAAAACAAAAAAGAAGTGCAATTTCGCTAGAAACCAAAATTATAATTCTCGATTGCTTGGCGAAAGGAGAAAGATCAACAGCAATAGGTAAACGTTATAATTTAGGCGAATCTACTATAAGAGCAATAAAAAAAAAATGAAGCGGCAATAAGAAGATCAGTCAGATCTGGTACAAATTTGAGTTCTAAAATTTCATCATATTCAAGAGGCACTTTAATAGAAAAAACAGAAAAGGCTCTCGTAATTTGGATTGAAGATTTAACTCAAAAAAAAAATTCCGTTAGATGGACATTTAATCAAGATGAAAGCCCTTAAATTATACAAGGAGTTAAAAGAATCAGAGCCATCTACATCTTCACGTGAAAGTAATCCACAATTCTCTGCCAGCACAGGGTGGTTAACTGGTTTTATAAAAATACATTATTTTCATAATCTAAAAATAAAAGGTGAGGTGGCTTCTGCAGATGAAGAAGCTGCTAGAAAATATCCTGAAAAGTTGGCTAAAATTATTAAAGATGGAGGATATTGTGCCCATCAAATCTTCAATGCTGATGAAACAGGATTGTTTTGGAAAAAAATGCCAACCCGTACTTACATTGCAAAGTCCGAAAAAAATGCCAGTGGTTTTAAAGCTCCTAAAGATCGAGTTACTTTATTGCTGTGCAGCAATGCATCTGGCGTTCGAATGTTAAAACCGCTGCTTGTAAATCGATCTTTAAAACCACGTGCATTAAAAGGAAAAGACTTAAATACACTGCCCGTACATTGGATGGCAAACAAGAAGGCCTGGGTAACAACGGCTATTTTCACTGAATGGTTCAATAAATGCTTCGTACCCGAAGTAGAAATTATATGAAAGAGATGGGTCTCGAATTTAAGATCTTATTAATTCTTGACAATGCACCAGTTCATCCAAACTTAGAACATCCAAATATAAAGGTAGTTTTTTTCCCTCCAAACACAACGAGCCTAATTCAACCATTAGATCAGATAATTATTTCAACATTTAAAAAATATTATGTAAAATTCACTTTCCAATTCATTTTCGATAAACTGGAATCCGATACAATAACAGTTACTGAAGTTTGGAAACAATTTAATATCTTGAACTGTGTAGATCATGTTGCGTTAGCAATTGCCGAGATAAAATCACTAACTTTAAATGCATGTTGGAAAGCTGCTTGGCCTGAATGCGTATCAAAGAGAAATGAATCAAATAGAACAACAATAGTAACATCAGATATTATTTCAATTGCTAAGGAAATAGGTGGGGAAGGTTTTGATGATTTTGGCGAGCATGATATAGAAGAATTGCTTGTGGACGAAGCCCTAAATGATATTGATATTTTGGAAAGTATGGTAGATACTACTAAAGATTTCGAAACAGTAGATAGCGAACTGGAAGATGTTACTCCACTGGACGAAAAATTACTTCGGGAAGGCCTTCAACTTTCCGGTAAATTGGAAATTTTTTTAATCAAAATGATAATGATGTAGAACGCGCATTAAAATTCCAACGTGATCTGAAATTTTGTATGTCTGGCTACAAAGAACTCTACAAAGAACTAGTCAATCCATCACAGCGTTTGATTACTGACTACCTTGTCAAAGAAAAAAAAATCACTGAAGTTCCTAAAGAAGCATTACCATGTAGATCTGATGACGTAATTTTATCATCAAGTGATGAAAGTGATCTTGCACCAATCCACAAACGGGTTCGCACATTATCAGACAGCGAATAATGAAGAAAACATTCTTAATATGATTTTAAATAAAGTTTTGTTTTTTTTTTTTACATATTAAGTTTTGTTTTTGTTATTAACACACATATGTGCCATTTATTAAAATATGATGAGAAAAAAATTAAATCTTATTATTTATAAATCTTTTTTTATGCGATTTCTGGTGCATTTTAAAACATTATTTAGGTTTTATGCGATTTTTTTAATAAATGGAACGTATCCATCATTTTACATATAAATGTATGTCTTATTTTGTGCGATTTTTTTTATGCGGATTCCCCTGGAACGCATCTACCGCATAAAAAAAGAACCAAGTGTATATTGAAGTAAACAGGATATTACCCCCTACGTCCCAGTCAAGAGAAAACCCAATAATATTAACTTGAAAAGCTGAAAATATATTATGATTTTTTAAAGATAGTTTTCTTGTTCCCTAAGCGCTAAAATCAATTCTCGAGAGCATGTAGTTAGGTTATCTATATGGATCCACTATAAATGAGTAAGGTTCTTCTCATTTATTTAAAATAAAATAAATTTCCAAAGAATTCGATTTTAGAAGTAAACTATGTTATCAGTCATTTATTTATTAATTTCAATATATAAAACGCGATGACCTCGCTAGGGATAATTGAGTCAATTTACATTTTTAAGCAGAAACTGTTATGAACTCTTCATACAAGAAACGATTAGATGATTAGAATTCAGAGATTCTTTCAGGTTAGAAAGATAGTCATGAATATATTTACAAAAGTGGTTAAATCAGTGACAATTCTCTTTTGTATTAACAATTTATAAATATCTACAACATTGTTAACTGTCTGTTGTCTAGCGCTAAAAAAGAATGGGCGTTCCAATCATATCAAATCAATCGTATACACTTTATTTAGTTTTTTATTTATATTTATTTATAGGAATATAAAACCATTACACATTTCTATTTTTCAAATGAAGCAAACTTTCTATTGTCTATGTTGCGATGAAAAAATATTAGGAGGACTTGGCTCATTAGTGGTAAATCCTTCCAGAAATTTCGCCAATGTAATCTTCAAGAGTGCTTTACGAGTTTGCTCGTATAGAGTTCTAATACTGTATTTTACTAGTATGCCTATATATGCGACAATTAGGGGGAAAATTATATTCATAGTATCTAAATATTCAATTTTGAATAGCTTTTCGAACTTTATGTAACCTGTTACACAGTTAGGAAGAAAATGGTTTAGATATTTATTAGTCAGCAAATGGTATAATATAGTGGTGTATAAATTTCATAACTAAACACACACACATATATATATAAGTATTATATTTATAAATAATAGTAGCAATATATATATTACCACTATATTTAAATACCTATATGTTATAACTGCAAAAGGAATTAAAATGATTATATATGAGTGTGAAAAAAATGTTCTAAACTCGTACAAAGAAATTATTTCATAGACAGATTTTTCTGTTGTAAAAATATACGCGCGATATATTAGATTAGGGGATTTTTTAAGGTTAATACCTGATTATTAAGAAAAACAATATAGAAATCATATATAAACAATAATAAATTGAATAAAGCCTATATGTTATAGATCAAATCATAAACAGTCTGTATACACGAAGAACAAAATTGTAGTCCTTCGTTTTTGTTCTATAGAGACATTAAACCAAATTTATTATTTTTGAAATGAAGCAAATTTTCTATTGTCTATGCTGCGATGAAAAAATATTAGGAGGGCATGGCTCATTTGTAGTAAACCCTTCCAGCAATTTCGCCAATGTAATCTTTAAGAGCGCTTTATAGAGCTCTAATACTGTATTGGACTAGTATGCCTATATATGCGACAATGAAGGGTGAAATTTTATTCATATGGATGAGTATTTTTTTAAATTATATAAATATCTAATTTATATATATATGATTTTATCTTTAATCACCAATTCTAGATTTAAAGATGCGGCAATGAATCTTTACAGACCTAAATTTATAATGTTGCATAGTTTTGAATGAATACCTCAACTATATAGACTTTCATCCTAACATTTTCTTACCTTGGACTAGGCAATTTATCGTTATAAATGATTTTAAATTGATAATTTGATTGGTTATTTTGTTATATATATATATTTCTTACTTTTATTTTTACATAGGTAGGAAAATTCGTAGCAAAATTAGTACAATCGTTTCGATGCAAAGAGTCTGAAATTGTAATTTTTTTTTTATTTCTTTTAAAGTAATGTCAAAGAATGCTGTTTTCTGTCAGTATCTCTATAGAGGTTTGGTCTTTAAAGTATTGGAATATATAGAACAAATTTTATTTTCCATCTTTTTTAAATATGGGGAAAATTTCATTTGATATTACGAAATTCCCATGAGCGTTTATAATATCGATTTCCAGAGAGGGAGATTAAATGATCATAACCTAGGTTCATGGAACACTGGACATTAACTAATCATCAATTTATAACTACCGTCAATTCTACATTTTAATACTTATTCTTTGTGTAAGTTGTGCTTGATAAAATAGCGCGTTTGAAATTTAAGGGATTCAAAATCTATTTTTGCTTTAAAGACAACTCTTTAAACTAAAGGACAAAACAACAAACACACAAAGGTATGTTTAAGAAACATCACAGGAGAAATATATTAAGAAACGGACAGAAAAAATAACGTCATTTTCACACAGAGAAGCTAATCTTATAATAATTTATACAATTGCTAAACTCAAGAAAACGGAAAACTATTGATATAATACCTCGAAATAATTTCATATTCGAATTGTCAATTTAATGTTAAATTCTACCCTTCTTCACTATATTGACCTAAGTGATAATTATAAAATAATTTAGGCACATCAGAATTTATATTTCAAATATAATTATAGGAATATTTAACGCGCTTTTAAAAATATAATTCTGCTTAATATTCGTCTTATAGATTCGTTCTGATAAATTTTCATGCTATAATATTCGAATAAAATATTAGGGCTAAATAATTTTATTTTCATCCAACAGATAGCGCTCTAAATAGAGAATTTCAGCCAATTTCTATTCTGCTATATTTAAACTGACCCCATGGGTGGATCAAATGAAGGAGTTGTCAATTCGCCATGGATTAGGCAGATTATAGGCAAGTGGAATTATTTCCAATTCTAATGCGGAAGGCAAATTAACAGATTAGATCGGGTCCCACTGTTATTACTTCTCCAGTGTTGCCAGATGAGGATTTAATTAGAGATCTCGTCTGTTTATTGGAGAAATGCTGACAGACGATTTAAACTGTGGACTCATTTCCTTTTGTCTCTCTTAATTAATATTTATAGGTCGTATGACACTAAGCTAAATCTGACAAAATCATTTTGAATAGAAATATATATATATATGTCGTAGCTAAATGAAGAGGCGCAGCCGTTATGCCTAGCGAACAGCGCACCCGCGATGTCTGCCACCTTTATTTTTTGTCCAGCTTTTATACATGGATGAATTTACATATTTACATTTTAACACAAGCGTAACATACTTACATACTTATTTTGACGAAAATAAATTATATCTCTTGTCATTAACTATACAAATTATGACATATATATATTACTGTGATATAAAAATGTTTGGAGTAAATAGCAAATCAGTGATGCACACATCTGCGGGTAAAGCCAGTTTATTCTACCAAACCCCTCTAATAATGCATAGCAAAATACATTATTAGACCGATATGGTAGATTGAACTAACGAAACCGTTTGAAAGATTCACTTTTGAGTAGCCAAGCCCTCCTTTTTTTATCATTGCAATACGGCAGTATAAAATTGGTTTATTTTAAAAGAATCATTCGCAACAAAAATAGTTCAATTTTTTTTTATTTCTAGATATATATATATAATTTTCTGAATACTATATATAGTTATAGTTTTTCGAATACAGGAGGTCTATATATATATAGCTCTAAAAAAAAACAGATCTTTTATGTTTTCTCTGTTTAAATTCTAACCTAGACGACTCTAGAAAACATATTTTCGCAGGTTGGATTCTTTAATATTGCCAATGAAACCTTTTAACTCTTCTTATAATTTATTTTGACTTCCCGCTATCTTCCCTTCTTCAAAACTGTGTTTATTATAAACTTACGTCTTTCAAATAGAATGTAATTTATGTGGTGATGCTCGAGTTGGAAAAACACGTACATTGGAACATTAAAAGAAAATAATTAATTCTATAGTTTTTATTCTTTTCCAAGTCTAGACCCACTTGTGAATGTAAGTGACGAATTACAACTTTGTCACTTTGTAAGTACAAGATATAAGCTGAATGTACAAGGTTAAGCTGCATCTACCTATGTAGACTGTTCAATGTGTCACAGCTTACTAATAAAGTATATCATTGTGAATATTGTTTCATTCATTTTGACATATAGTAGTTGAAACAAGAGAATGATTATTCTTAAGTGTGAAAAGTGAGAAAGCGAGTGAGAAAGCTTGTAAAAAATAGGAACTTACCCTCTACCATTAATTTGTTTAGTTTTCTTTGTCGTCTGTTTTGCACAAGTTGAATCTGGTTATATATAAACTACTGTTGGATCGTTTTTAATACAACTCTCATATTTATAAAATTAAATCATTAAACTTTTAACATTTTTAGATATATATAGAGAGAAACGAGTTAATTACCTTGTATTTAAGGCAATAAATAAATCATCTAATTTACATACATCGTTCTAACCAGATTCAACTTGTGCAAAACAGACGACGAAGAAAACTAAACAAATTAATGGTAGAGGGTAAGTTCCTATTTTTTACAAGCTTTCTCACTCGAAGAATAATCATTTTCTTGTTTCAACTACTAATAAAGTTATTTGTTATATTTGTCTAAGCTATTGATAATATAAAGGGTAAATAAAACATTTTTGCAGTGGATTTGTAATCGTAGCAATGGTTTAATGCTATTGTATGACAGAGCAGCAGTTGAAAGGTGCAAGTATAAGAAGGCAATTTGGTAAAAATTAGAAGCAAGATTGAGTTTAGGAAAGTTCCAAGCCTTGTTAATGCAAGTTTAGTTCAAAGTTCAATTCTCTGACGATATCTCGTGTTTAGGCATTACCTGTCTTCTCAGAACCTTTTTCAACCATTAGCCGATATCTATCCAGCTTCCCACAAGAAAGTCTGTTTTTCCAAGAAGTTCCCCCATAGATTACGATCTCTAGCACAAAACGATAGCTCCTTCTCTGTAAAAACTTTAGGATTTTTAACCTCTACACTTTTTTATTTCTTTAAAGAAGAAAATAATATTACCACTCTGTCTATAGACCTTTCAGTATGGCGGTAAATATTAAAGATCTAATTGGTATATATCATGAATATATTTTTATACTGTATATGTTTTATCTAAGATTATGTTTCACATATAATATATTTTTATTCTTGGAAAATAATAAATAAAAACGGAATTTATCTTAAACGTGACTTGTTTCTTTCCTCTCCTTTTAATATCAGAGAACATAGACTTGAGGTGTACTTACAATGAGCAGTCTCAAACTTCTGCCGATTATTATTACCATAGGCGGTACACAATGTATATATCTGGGATAATTTTTAACGCGCCGCGTTTAATAAAATATAATATATAGGTTTATATAAATCTCTATATTATTCGTGAAAACAAGACTATATATATATACTAGCCGAATGACCCGGGCAACGCCCGTGTTTTACCCGATTAAATGTTTTTATTCAAATACTATTCGTTACAATTATAAATTGGCGCCGTGGATGTCACTCTTGTGAAACGTCCCGCTCCAAACCTTGTGTCTGAGAAGCGATATTTTTATAGAAAGATGATCTGGCTTTTGTTTTCTGCTCGAATGAATGTTTTTCTGTTAGAATTTTGTTCCTGCGTACAAAATAATGAACTGGTTTCACCCGTGGTCTCTTCTTTTTGGAATTTTTCCCGATATAATTTTGTATCTGATAATCAAACATGATACAGCAATATCGTCATCATCATTTTCTGACTAAAATATATATAGTTTTAATAATTGATTTATATATATTTTTTAAAAATAGCCTATCGTCTTCCCCGTATTTTTTTACCTATGTATGGAAATTTTGGTTTGAATTAGTGAACTACTGCAAATTTGTATACCGGACATACAAACCAACAAACATACAAACATTCATTTTTATATATATAGATATAGATATATATATATATATATATATATATATATATATATATAACTACATATATTTACTACTCATATGAATATTTTAGATGGTAAAGTGGAATAAGAATATACTAAACGTTTATTCTATAATATTTGGATAACCCATTTTCTTATTAAATCTAGAAAAGCTGACCACCTACGCGTTTTGGCTGTTAGCCTTCCCCAGCGTAATGTAGGCTATTTCTCAATGACCAAAAATTTTCTCAAAGAGGTTTCCCGAGAAGTAAAGACGTCAGTATTTAAATCTTAAAAAGTAATATAAATATATTATATAATAATAATGACAAAACAGTTTTTTACGCTTTCCTCTTGGACGACAATATATTCAAATATTTGTGAATATATGATCCTAAAGATCCACTCTGACCTCGTTAATTCTGTGGTACGAAGACCTCAGGCCATCTTCCTAAATACAAGGTTGTACCAAAGGTTCGTAAACATTTGCAAAAAATTGAAATACCAATGTTATTCATTATAATATTATTCGCCGTTATTTATAAAGTCTTTGTATTATGTATAAAATAATTGTATTATGTATTATTATGTGTTATTCGCCGTTATAATATTATTCGCCAAGTAATAAAAAAACATTAACTTTTGGGACAAACTTATATACGAAAACTAAACACATTCTGGTTTAATGTCTTCTAAATAAGCATTTCAAAACAAAGAACTGATAATTTGAAGAGATGTTACCCATGGGATTTTCCTGAATTAAAGTCTATCTTTAGTTAAGCTTCTCTCTCATTCTTCTAATGGGATAAATAAAAACTTCCGTTATATACGGCCATCGGCTGCGTCAAATTTGGAAAACGTCCAAGATGGCGGACACAGTTCCCAGTGTTGTTGAGAGGGATCTATTATCACGTCATCCGTCGTATCCCCTCTATTGGATTTGAAAACAGCAATTTTTGTATTGTTAGAGGTTTTAAATTCTTTTTATTGGAATCATTTCTAGAAGGCGACAACTAAGTTCTTAAATAAGTCAACATTTTATAAATTATTTATGACGTTATAAATGGATATCCATTTCTTATTTTTAGCCATGTGTGTGATAAAAAAAACATTTGAGAATTCATTGTAAGTGAAAATAGATATTTGTTAGATTCCCTTCAGCGTAGAGATCAACTTTAACAGGTTAGAAATATATTTCGAGTAATAGAATATTTTAATTTATTCTCGTTTATCAATTATTTAGTGACTAGACATTTTTTGAAAGAATACGATGGAAATTGAAATGGTATTTGCGCAGATCAAATTATTCATATTTCATGATGTTTGTGAAGATTATCAAACTACATTTATCAAGATATAAAATAATAAAAAACAACATTTTTATGGTGAAATAATATAACGACAAATAACATTTTTCCTCAGATTTAAATTTGATTATATTTTAATTATATCTGTCTTCTTTTGTTTCCTAATGAATTTGTGTGATTCATCTTCTATAAAATTTTGTTCAAAATTGAATTGTCGATAGGACACTTCTTTTTATGAAAAAAATATATTAGAATGCGATCCATTGAATATATATTCTTATAAAAAAGGTTTACCTGGGTCTATTAAGAGAGAGAGAATAAAAACAAAATTTTCTCTAAATATTTCGAGGGATTGCTGCCTCTTTATTAATTTATTGCAACATTCCTTTTCTTTAACAGAATAGATACACTTTTTAATATAAATATATAGTTAGAGTAGAGAAATATAAGAGATTATTATTTTCAATATAATCATTGAATCTAATTGCTATCTTCATCTTGCATTCATATTCAGCAATTAAAGGAGTGTTTTTTTTTCACGGAAAAGGTCTATTAAAACCAAGTTGAACTCTTTCTTTTATTATTCTTAGTATATGCGGTATAGGCCAAAATAATTATCATAGTGAGTATTACTTAAAGACTCGTTTTCCTCAAAGTGCACCACATGTCTACACATTTAGAAAGCAGTTAGACGTTTACACTTTCAAGTGAACCCCGTTTCGTTATTTATTGTAGTATTTTAAATAATTACAACTCTCTTTAAAGCAACAAAAGAATTATTTATTGCATTTAGCAAGACAAGAAAAAAAAACTCGAAATGCCAAACAAAACCTTTTAGGTTAATCAACCTGCAACCACCTACCGGTTAGTTCCTATTCAAAATCTAGCTTTCACACAGAGTATTGAAAAATAAAATACGACATTTATATTCATTGATGGGGTTGTCATTTTTCAAGAATAGGAGATTATTGGAGAAATTTTATCGATATAAAAAGTGCCCAAAGCGAGGTTACTTCACCTGTTTTTTCTGTTAAAACCCGAAAGTTTATTCCATTCTTTCCCCACCTTTCCCCTAATTTTCAAATACATTGTTTCTATGGTATAAATGCATGAAATATTTATACCCAGAGGTGTGTGAATCAAAGATATCACATCATCACCAACCAAGGAACCTACAAATTGATAGCCGCACGTTGGTAAAAAATGATCCTTCAAACCTAATCCATTTCTCCAATGATAAATATGTTTAACAAACCCCCGCAAATGTTTGAGAAGGTAGCGTATATTAATTTTGGATTTTTATTATGTTTCTAGATAAGGCTTTTTTTCTGTAAAATCCTTTATAAATTCATTAAATTAATTCCTAGATCTTCGTTTCGTCTGCGCAGATTCATGCCGATATATAAGCTATGACGCCAGTATCAGCGTTATCAGTGCAGGTCCTGTTTCGATTTCAAAACATACTAGGATGGGTTATGGAATCGGCTGAATCTTTGTGAAATAATGTGCTTATACAAGTGTTATATAGGCCGAATTTAAGGTCGGATACAATTTACTATGTACCAATCGATCAAAATATTTCAGTTTCACGATAGGTAGATGCCTTTTTATTAATTTATTTACCTTATCCCAGTAAAATATCACATATTTACTATATTTTCACATTGTTTCGCATTCTCACGCACCTCTGGCCTTAACTACCCGTTTCATTATTTTACGAGAAGCCTGAATGACCAGTTTTTTGGTCGTTGAGGTAAAGCTTGTACCACGCTGACGATACCCGACAGCTTGAAGCACGCACTGGTTAGCTTTTTCTTGATTAATCAAGAATTCGTATTTAGCAAATTCTGGAATAATTAAAAATAAACGAATAGTCTATATTTATTCCGACAGACCGCGCAAGCCATCAGCAACTTTCAGTTGCAAGATAAGATGATTTTATTAATTTATTCACCTTATTCCAATACAATTTCACATTTGTACTATTTTTCAAAAGAATAGTATTCGTTTTTTATCAAAATAGGGGAAATCTCCCTTTAAAATATATTGATATAAATAAAGTGTCTGTATTTTATCTGTGCAAAGCGTGTGGATTCAGATAGATCAATATGGCACATTGAAGATAAAAACACAGGCTAAAGATCAGAGAAACTTAAGAATATTATTTATTGAAATCTTCATATATAGAAATACATTAAGACGAATTCCTAATATTCAACAATTTCTCTAATTTTGAGCAAGAGTTTGTCTCCAGTGGCGTAATGCTTCTCAACATTGACTTTTTGTATGTTTTTGTATAATTTTAAAACTTGCTCCATTTCATTTTACCATTCTATTTATTCCTCTTTATGCTGTTCTTTTTCCATTCACTTTTACCCTTTCAAACCATCTTTATCATTCTAATTTCATGGATAAGTGGTATAAAAGTGGTGTATTAGATTCATATAGACAAACCTCTCATCATCAATTGAATAATTTTTGAAGTTTTCTTTTTTAATTCGATAGATAAATACCTCTAATATATAAATAATAATTACAAAAAAGGTTTCCGAGGATAAATGCCTTGCTTCATTTATATTTTCTCTCAAGCCTTCAGGTATTATAAACCCTCTATAGGGGTATTTGATCACCAGAAGGGATTGAAAAGCCAAAAGTTTGAGAAAATATATAAACAAACCAAGAAACATATCCACTTGAGCCGATTTTTATTATTATGAATAGATTAGCTTTGAAAACGGCTAAGGCAGGAAAGCCGCGTAATTACGCTTCTGAATTAGCTGTATAAATGAATGTTTATGACAGATTTTGGCATGTAATTCCAAATTTATTCCAGAGAGAAATCCAATATTTTGGAAATTCTCCTCCTTTATGGTCATTGATAACCACTCTAAAAATAATGCTTCAACTCCCGGCCATTTCCGATTTGAGACCGCTCACCCCCGAAAGATAGATATCATATATTTATATAGATAGATATGAGCCTTATTCAGGCAATAAAAGTATTTATAAGGTAGAAATATGTAAGAACTCCAACTACACAACGAATGTTGCTTGACGGTTCCTTATGATAACAATCACAGAGAGGTCCCCAGGACTGTGATTAGTCCTGGAGTGATTATCTCGAGAGACGGACTTCTTGGCAGTAATTACGTGGACTTAGTCCGTCGCTGCTTCTTCCCAAGGTTGATAATTGGCGTTTTGGCATCCCAGATCCTGGAGCTATGAAGTCCAGTCTATAGGTAATTTCTGTAAAAGACGGATCTTATTCAATCAAACAGATTGTGAATACCTAATTTCAGAGTTGTTAGTTCGAACTATAAATGTCTTTTCACTAAACCTGAAATATTTTAATTGTAATTATAATCATAATCATTTAGTTTTCAATAAATATATGGAATACTACGAGTATATGAAATTCCACACATCTACGTATATCTATTTAATAGAAAGAATGGTTTTCTAACGTTCTTTGTCCTGCAGAATGCTGTGGATAACAGTTGTTTATAGACTGTTGATATATATATATAAGATCTGGTTGATGTATTTCCAATACCGGACTGTTGCATTCCACTTTCTCTCACGCAGTATAGGAAGAATAGCAGAGAGCAAGCGAGTTAAACTTGGATGAAGAAAGGTAGCACTAAGCTTTATCTTCTTTTTTTTTCATTTAATTTTATTTTTATTTATATATCAATGTTTATCGTGCTATTTGTTCCCTAATTCATTGCATATTCGGAAATGTTTCATGCTTAAAAAGCTAAACTTGAATTATCTAAAAATAATTTGAATGCAGCATTTATATACAAAGGGGGATCAATAAATAAGGTGAATTATCTTATTTCTTAAAAATTAAATAGCCAAAATAATTCAAACCACAGAATATTAAAATATAGCATCGAAAGACTATTTAAGGTCTTTTGTTCTTTTTTCCCACGCGCGGCGCGAGAATTATAAATAAACTAAAATGGAATCTCCCTTGAAGGATAGCACCACGCTTGAACAACGTGCAGTTATTCGTTTCTTGAATGCAGAATGTATTCAAACATCTCAAATATGCCAAAGAATGATAAATATCTATGGTGAGTCTTGTTTGTCTCAAAAAAACATTATAAATGGGTTAACGAGTTCAAAAATGGACCAATTACATGTTCCTCAGGTCTCAACGTTCGGCCGGTAAAGTTTTGTTAACAATTTTTTGGGATGTTGATGGACCAATCTGTCTTGATTTTTTATCCTCAAGGCAACGTATGAACAGCGACCTTTATTGTGACATTCTTGTAAATAAGCTAAAGCCCGGTATAAGAAAAAAAGAAGAGGGAAGCTTAGTAAAGGTGTTCTCTTCCTTCATGATAATGCAAGGCCGCATACATCATGTAAAACTGTATCTACAATCATTAAATTAGGTTTTGAAGTTTTAGAACACACATCCTGCATATAGTCCAGACCTAGCCCCCTCTGACTATTTCCTTTTTGGACTACTAAAGAAGGAGTTAAAGGGAAAGCGATTTGACTCGGATGAAGATGTCCAGAAAGTGGTGCAAGATTCTTTTTCACACGCTTCCTAAGAGTGCCTATAAAGAGGGTATATACAAGTTGCCAGAACGATGGAGACGATGTATAGAAAGCCAAGGTGATTATTTTGAATAAATCAAGTCCTAATTTTTAATATCGTTCTTATTTTTTAAAATAAATTATAATTCACCTTATTTATTGATCCTTCCTTGTATATATATATATATACTAGACGAATGACCCGGCTTCGCCCAGGAATTCCCCCGAGTGCAATTTTCTTCATACTGAAAGAACATTACTAATAAATAGTATTAGAGCCATAGAATAGCAACACCGAAGTAATACATTATCACAGGCAAAAAGTATGTGTGATGTCAAAAAATGCAATATATTAGTATTTAGGTATTTTATTTATTTATTTTTCCATCCATTTAGGTGTTTTAAATATAGTTCAAATAGTTGGCAGATTTTAAGAATTATCATATTGACTGTAACTTTTATTTATTATTATATAAAAAAAGGCCAGAACAAAAATTAATAGAAAATACGGAAGCCATTGTTTACATACAGTAACGCTAATATACTGGATTTGTGATCTAGAGAGACAAAAGAATAAAATAAATAATTTTCATTTTTCAACATGTCCTGGTAATATCCAATCACAATCCTCATTACATATATAGCCCAAAATGAAGAATAAAATCTCTAAAAAATGAACATGGGTTTTGAATTTACATAGGAAAATGGGGTGTGGAAGTGGCCATTTTTTACCCCACGCCGGGTTATAATCATATCCCCCAGGAACGGCTGGGGAGAACTATAAATTAAGAGATAATGGATTTTGGGTCCCGAGCCGTGAATACAATTTCTTAAATTCGCTCCCGTAAAACACGGAGGATGAGAAACGGCTTATTTCTCTACCAAATCCTTTCACGAAATGAAAATCTGCTACGTTTTCAACACGTTATAATATTTTCAACTGAATAATTATAGATATGAAAATAGGTGCTAATTTTTAACGTTACCTTTTTGAATATATACATATATAATAATAGGTTAGAGTTTGGTGCTTCAGATGGAGCACACACACCTAGATTATAAATATATAATTAATAACTCAATATTCCCATCGCTGCAATAAATGAAAATCCATTAAAATAGAACATGGCTCATCAGAGGTGAGCTCTCCAACGGTTTCGAGAGTTATACACTGATGAGCCAATCTATGCCTTTTTAAATTTATTAATTACAGTATAAGAGAGTTTTGTAGAAGTAGTTTTCAATTATACATGTGAAGATAAAAAAGGCATCTCCTTATCGTGCAACTGGAAGTGGAATAATTAAAAATCAACGACAATAGTTGATATTTATTCCGATAGATGACACTAGCCATCAGCGACTCTCAGTTGCAAGATAAGGAGATTCCTTTTTTTGTTGTTATTTATTAACTTATGCACCTTATACCAGTTCAATTTGTAGTATTTTTTCAAATTTTATATATGTGTATTTGAACAATAGCTAAAGTTTTATATTCTCAACGTTTCAACAAAAAATATTTTGTCTTTGTCAAGAGAAATAAAAAAATAAAGCTTTTCTTTATACAGAGAACAATTTTAACGCCTTGCCAAATGCTTTATTTTTATTTATTTCTGCTGACGAAGACAAAAAAAAATTGTTGGAAGGTTGAAAGAATAAAACTCTAACTTGCCGAAGTGTCTATTTTTTACAGAAATATGAATGCCGGCCAAAGACCTCTATCTATAAGTTAAACAATAGCGTTGAGAAATTAGAAACAATTTTCATTGATATATATATATATATACAGGGTGTACCAGGTAAATTGGGACTAACTTTGACCGTCCATAAAACAAAAACTACTTGAGATTAAAAACTTGTTTTTTTTATTACGTAGCCATATTCATGTAAAATGCAACAGTACATGTGTGCGCAGTGTAGTGATGAAGAGTAACCGAGAATTTGAAAATCGAGCTGCCATCATCGTTGCTCTGCGCGCCGGAAGGAGCCCCAAAGAGATAGTGGATTTTCTTAAGTTGCCCAAAACCACTATTTATCGTGTCAAGAAGCAGTTTGATGAGGCCGACAGTAACAAAGAGGGGATAGCTACAAGGAAAAAGCACTCGCGTCGATCGGACAGGGTAAGAGGCGAAGAATTTGTCGAAAATGTCAAGGAGAAGATTGATGGAAACCCTGGGAAGAGCATGAGGGCCATAGCCAAGGAAATGGACGTTGGCTCTATGACAATTGTCAGAACTATCCATGAGGACCTTGGTCTCAAGTCTTATGCCCTTCGGAAAGGTCAGTTGCTGACTGAGAATATGAAGAATAACAGAAAAGGAAAGGCTGCTGCCCTCCTCAACAACCTGAAACACGACTCCTTTGGCATGCTAAGGTTCTTCTCTGACGAAAAGAACTTTGACGTGGACCAAAAGGTAAATCCCAGGAATGATCGCTGGATCTGTAAAGACCCCTCAGAGATACCTGTCGTGATGCACACGAAATTTCCTGCCTCCGTAATGGTCCTTGGCGTTATCAGCAGTGAAGGTGATGTCATGCCTCCCCATTTCTTTGAGAAGGGCCTTAGGATGAACGCTGACACCTACATCAATGTTCTGGAGACCGTTGTGAAGCCTTGGATGGACATGGTGGCCGCAGGAAGGAAGTATGTCTTCCAACAGGACTCAGCTCCAGCCCATAAGGCAAAAAAGACACAATCGTGGCTGACACTTAACGTCCCTAGTCACTGGGGTCCTGATATTTGGCCCCCTAATTCTCCAGATTGCAATCCCCTCGACTACTATGTATGGGGCGTTGTTGAGAGAGATGTCAACAAAGCTCCTCATACCACCATCCAGTCTGTCAAGAAAGCAGTTCACACGGTGATGACCCAAATGGACAAGGTCATCGTCGCCAAGGCCTGTGCTTCATTCCGCACTCGCCTCGAGACTGTTGTAGCTAATAATGGTAACTACATTGAATAAATAAAAACTATATCCTTTTATCTACTACTGTGTCAAATTTCATTCGGATATTTTAATTTTTACTTGCAAAAAATTTCAGTTAAAATACCATTGTTGAAATTCCCAATTTACCTGGTACACCCTGTATATATATATATATATAGATGACCCTAATTTAATAATTGCATATTTAAATTCAGTTTACATAGTCAATTATTTTTTTGAAATGGCATATATTGGATCAAAATATCATTTATCCAATATATACCTTTTTAATTAAATATTTATTTATGGATTGCTCTATTTTCAAAACAATTTTTGTTTTATTCAATTGTTGTTCTTGTTTAATAGATGAATTAGTAAAAACGATCACAAAAGAGAATATCCTATAAACATTCCGGATAATAAGCGATCATGTTCATTAACTTTTGAAGAACATCAGCAATGTCTTGTTCTTATTTAATCCAACCACCGATAGACGATAATCTTCGAGCGAGACCAAGAGAAACTATCTGGTTGACCTGCCTCTTTTGTGAAATTCTACAATGTAAAATTTTAATTTGTATTACACTCGTGAACCTATGTTAAACACTTCCAGTATTTTTTCTAGAAACCTACCTTTATCCGGATTTCATATATCTATATATAATATACGTTTTATGATATCATATATCACATAGAATTTTAAAAGGTTGAGTATAAAGTTGATACTCTCTACTGGGAATTAAGTCATATTCTCGACCTTTAAATAATATTCTTGATAAAGAACCTGGCAAGTCTTTCACTAAAGAAACCTTTTTTTCAAGCCGAAAGTCGAGACCAGGTAAAACGAGATAAAAGTCAAGATTTAGGCTATGTTTATTTTATTTATCACCGGTTGCAAATAAGACACGCTATATTCGATCTGGATAATTGCGCGTGAAACTATTTACAATAATTATAATTGTAGTAGAGTATGTAACATAATTGTCTAAAGAAAATATTCAATTAAAAAAAACGCATTAAATAAACATATACACTAAACAAATAAGCAACAACATAAACAGATAGACGAATCCGCAAGGTAGTTAAGCTAAGTTATATCATGTAAGATACATCAAAAGCTAAATAAGCTCTATAAACTCATATTTGTGGGAAATAATTATCAAAGAAATTTTAAATATACTTAGTAATATCAAAATACGAAACTATTATAGACGCGTATGATTCTTTTCAAAATAAAACAATTTCTACTGCCCTTACTGCAATGGAAAAATTAATGGGAGGGCGGTAGAAATTGTTTTATTTTGAAAAGAATCATGCGCGTCTATAATAGTTTCGTATTTTGATAACAAATGGCGCGCTAGTGCATCTTAATACCTAGTAATAGGTTTCTTATATTTGTTTTTATTTGATATTTCAAGTATAGTATTATTTTTTTTTTAGCATTCTAGTTTTATTTCGAAATGCGCCAAAATCATGTAGAAAAAGAAATTCTACATTTTTATGAGAAATTCAAATTATTTTTGACGGCAATTTTTCCTTTTAAAATAATAAAATTTCTACCGCACTTTGTGCGATGATCAAATAAAGAGAGGACCTAGCTCATCAGTTGTGAGAATCAGGCCCTCAAATTATTTTATCATCGAAGAAATTGCAGTGAAATGTGTTTTATCACATGTTTCGTTACATGTCATATATGCCTACACTGTAACTATTTTAACACAGGTTTGACATTATAATTACGATAGGGCACATAAACGACTTCCTAAGTTTACTAGATAAGTCAAATTAAAGAAATCATTTTAATTCTACCCATTACATATTTACATATTGTTAGGAAACCAATTCTTTCCTAGTCTACAATCGAGCAGAGTAAACACTAACACCTCTAAGAAAATCAACACTTTTAATTTCCTCTCATGACTAACTATGACTAACTAATTTACATCATTAAAACCAATTATATACATGTAAAGTCGTCCGGTCATCTGGTCAAAATACAAATATATAAATCTATGATAAAACAACTTATAAAATCCTAACACATATTATCTACATATAAATATCGATTTTCACACAACCTCATGGAGAATCATCTCGACATCCTAAGCCTAATAGGTGAAGCTAAAAAGAATCAAAAGTTCTTCATACCAATTTACATATTTACAAATTATCTATTTCTAATATGTAGAAATTTTGGCACAACCTCTAGTAGAACCTTCACGACTGAACATCTACACGACCTTCTAAGTCTATATCAGATAAAGCTAATAAAGATTCAAAATTTATCTATACTAAATGCATATATATTTGATAAAAATAAAAAAGGCATATCCTGACCAGGAGCACATGTGCTTTTCAGAAGGCAGAGCGCCATCTGGTGGAAGAGAAATCAACTAAAAATTTATTCAACCTGTTCCCTGATATTTGGCCAACCCAATTTCTTGATAAATCAAGAAAATCCATCCACGAATATATATATGAAAAAACAATAGAAAAAAATAAAAGATAAGTGGGTCAGGTGTTGATATTAAAAATAAAGAAGGCTAGTGGAGCAAAAATAAACTAAACGTTTATTTAGCTTGCTCCGTGATATTTGGTCAACCTAATTTCTCGATAAATCAAGAAAACTATCCACGAAAGCGTTTCGCGAAAATATTTTTGGTCGCAGCGGTTACAGCCTACTCCACGCTGACGAACGCCAACAGCGCGAAACGCGTACGTGGATAGTTTTCTTGATTTATCAAGAAATTGGGTTGGCCAAATATCACGGAGCAAGCTAAATAAACGTTTAGGTCATTTTTGTTCCACTAGATGGCGCTCTGCCATCTAAAAAGCACATGTGCTCGTGGTCAGGAGATGCATTCTTTATTTATATTTATATATATATTTGCAAATCATCTGTCTAATATGTAGATATTTCGACAAACCTCTAGTATAATCTTCACGACAGTCCATCTCCACGACTTTTCCTAAGTCTATTGAACAAAAAACTAATAAAGAATTAAATGTTATATCTACCAATTACATATTTACATATTATCTATGTCTAATATGTAGATATATAATAAGAACTCTAGTAGAACCTTCACGACAGAACATCTACACAACTTCCCAAGTCTATTAGATAAAGCTAATTAAAGAATCAAGTTATCTTCACCAATTAGGATCAATTTGTCTGTCTCGCCTACAGCCTTGAGGTGACATTTATCTTTACATTGGTGGGAGGACACAATTTACTTCAGGTAAATAGACATGGTAGAAAAACAACTATTCAGCTTGTCAGCTATCAATATATGTCAGATGATTTCTAAAGGTTAGTTTTATTGTTGTTGTAAATAAAAAGGGGGGCTAATAATTATCTTAACACTTATTAATAATAATACACCAATAAATCAAAATTCGAAACTATTTTAAAGGCGTATGATTCTTTTTGAAAATCAAACAATTTCTACTGACCTTACTGCAATAGGAAAATTAATGGGAGGGCAGTAAAAATTGTTTAATTTTCATCTTACGTCTTTAAAATAGTTTCAAATTTTGATAACAGATGGCGCGCTAGTGCATCACACCAATAAATATTTGCTCCTTTCTATGATTTGAAAGTTAATTGGTATAATAATTTTTTTTTAACTTTTGGGATGTGTCTCTATAAATTGCTATTTCGGAGAGTTAACAATTGAGGTATTGCCATAAATACCAATACACTCATTTAAATCTATAAGTCTGGTGTGTGTGTGTGTGTGTGTGTGTGTATACAAGTATTTTATAAATTACTCTTTGAAATCATATTTTTAATATTGAAATTTTTTGGACCCGCAATATAAATAAATAAACCAATGCAGGAAATAAATTGAATATTATTTTTAATTTGAAAATAAACGTTTGATTAATAATTTAAAAATATATGTTAAATTTCTCTAAAACACAAGGCGTATTGAAACTTCATTTAAATTTTACTAAATAAATAAGTTAACTTACAATTCTCTATTGTAAAATTCCAAATTGACTGAATAAATGTCAAATTGGGTAGATGTTTAAGAAAATTAGAACGGTTTATCAAATGTACGCACATAGGTAAACCATGATATTCAACGAGGATATATATTTGCAAGTGACTATACCGTACATTATGTCTATACTTGTAGAAGATGGTTATACTATGCAACTATGATGTACAAAATTTCGTTTGGTTACTTACACCTATGCACTCATTGTACCTTTCAGTATATATATCGAGATTCAGACAATAACTCTGAAATATATTTGATACACAGTGATCCTTATTGGAAATACACGAGATAACTAAGTGTGAACAAAATTGATTCTGCCTCTTTCGAAGAAACAGGCAATTCGCGATTTAAAGTCTTTCCACTTCCTAAAGTTTTGTTCATAAGTGTATATATTCATTGAAGAATTTATATCTCCCCCCCCCCCCCCGCCTCACTGTGAGGTAAATTAACAAAAGTGAAATTTTATATGAATGAAATCTCTAACATGGACAAAGTAAAATTATGTGTCAGAGTATATTAAAAGCATTACCTTACTAAATATTAGAATAAAAAATACATGATACTTATAATCCATCTCTTTTTTACTATTGCGTTTAATTTCTATTTCACCTTATATATGGTTTTCGAATAAAGTATTTTTATTGTAAAATATAATTAGAATAATCAAATAATATTTTTAGCCAAGTGCCCTCTGTTTTAAAATATTTGAAACCTTATTTTTAATGTGATAATTTATATTTATATAATTTTATGATCATTTTAATTCATAAAACCAGTTCATAAGTAAACACTGAATCGCCAAAACGTTTAAAAAACAAATACACTTTCTAGAAAAACGATGAATTATATGGATATTATAAAGATAAACTTTTCGTTTATATAGAATAATTCATTTGTTTTCAAACTAGCTTATATTTGCAAATGAAGTCTAATTAAAATACCAATTCTAATCAAGATATGTTGGTTTTAGGTATTAGTGATAAATAGAATCAAAGTATAATAAAAGATAGTGTTGAAAGTAGGCAAATCTAAAATACTTCTGTGAATAATCAATCTGTTGCTTATTTATTGTCCATTAAATTCACGAACTAAACTTAAGGAGGTTTCATATTTTGAGGTCGCAGGCCGTTTTTTTTTTTTTTTTAGAGACAAAGGCATTTTTGTTTATATTTGGTTATCTCGTGTGTCTTCAATGAAAGTCACCGTGTGTCAAATATATTTCAGAGTTATTGACTGAATCACGGTATAGTAGATTACAATCTATTTAGTGTACTATAGGTATTTATTGTCATCTCTGAGTATATATAGTAATTTCTGTTTGCTAAGTTCCTAGTTAAGTTAGATATGGTCAGATGATGTCGTTTAAAGAGAGAGTTAGAGCAGTGAACATTAATTTTAAGTCAGAATTACGTGAGAAGATTTGTAAATAGTTTTATTGCCTTTAGTCTGCCTAGTTGATATATCTAGAGGTTTATTCTCTATTTTAAAGTCTATTATTTTGTAGAATGAGAGAAGTATCCTCGTTTTGATAGACGTTTGGACGATTCATCCTCCAAAGAGCTAACAGATTTGTGAAGAAAAAGATAATAAATTATATTATTTCAAGATATTGTTTCCCCCCCCCCCCCCCCTTATTCAGTTAATTGATAAATATACAGTTAAACCTCTCTATTGCGCCTCCTCTTGGGACTCACCAAAATAGGGTACTATAGAGAAGGGGCGCTATAGAAAGGCGCTAAAATCGGGCGCTATAGAGAGGGGGGCGGTATTTAGAGGGGGCGCTATAGACAGGTTTAACTGTACTGATAAAAAAAAATCTAAAAAATATCCCTAAAGGTATTTTAATTATTGTCTCTTTTTGCACACAACACACATATTTCAAGGTTATCTTCCATTTATCATTCATCGCTATGTAGATATGTAGCATTCATCCTCCAAATAGCTAACAAATCTATGAAGAAACAGACAAATAATTAAACAATTTCGAGATATTGTTTTCTATTATTCAGTTAATTAATTATATACTATTTTAGAGGCGTAATATTTTTTTTTAAATAAAACAATTTCTACTGTCCTTTACTGCGAAACCGCTGGGAGGGTTCACCACTGATGAGCCAGGCCCTCCCTTTAATTTTTCCATCGCAGTAAAGGACAGTAGAAATTGTTTTATTTTAAAAAGAATATTACGCCTCTAAAATAGTTTTATAATTTGATAACAGATGGCGCGCTAGTGCATCGTAACATAATTATATACTGATAAAAAGACAACAATATCCCTAAAGATATTTTAATTATTGTCTCTTTTTGCACGCAACACACATATTTACAAGTTTTCTTCCATTTATCATTCATCGATATGTATAGATACGATATTGGGAATCATTTTCTTGCGCCAAATTTATTCTTTTCAAATTTTGTTTTGACGAGGAGAATTAAACCAATTCCATCATAGAAATGCGACAAAACTAAGAAAATAACCCATTTAATTTTGTGTGTGTCGAAATATTTAAATCTGATATCTCTTGTATTGAATTACTAAATATTATTTCTGAACAAAGGAGTACTTGATACGAAATAGATTTATGTTGTTTGGGTCTAAATAAATTGTTATACAAATTCACATAAGTATTTAAAAAACCTCTCTCAAAAAGAGAAACCATTGCTCTTAAATAAAGACCATCTCTACAAGGTAGCAGATTGTAGTTAAGTCACTAGCTTTGGTGAATTCAATATGTTTATTTTTAAACAATAAGCAAATACGCCAACGAAGATGAGTTTCTTATTTTAAATTCTCAAGCTCTGGGATATTACAAACCCTTCTACAAAAGTATATATTCCTGTAGAAGAATTTGTAATACCCGAAATCCTGAGATGAAAATAAAACAAAAAACTCACCCTTGGAAGCCGTTCTGTTTATTATTCTATATACAGTTACGAGCGTCATGCGTTCTTAATAATTCTTCATCTCTGTCACCGTTTGCTTTTTTTTTTTGGAATGACGCTCTCCTATTGGTTGGCTACGATCACGCCACCTTTGCCCCCCCCCCCCTCCCCATCATGCCCCCCCCACTCGCTTTTTGGTTTTTGTAACTATTGTGTTGGAGCGGGTCGCTCCTTAAATAAATGCATATATTAGTTAATAACTAAATGAAATCCTCTCTTTATTTTTCCCAGTAAGAGACGCCTACGGAAGCCAACAGTACATAGACAGATAAAGCACATAGGCTATAGTTATTAACTAATATATGCATTTATATAAGGCGCCAATTTATAATTGTAATAAATAGTATTTGAATAAAAACATTCAATCGGGTAAAACACGGGCGTTGCCCGGGTCATTCGGCTAGTTTATATATATTGCAGACTGCAATCCCAAAACCAATTATTGACTGTATTGACTCATCCATTGATGAGCTCTACTCTTCCCTAGCAGACACTATCAAAAGTCTCAAGCTTTAAAAGCTTGATACCTTAATATGATTGAGTGGAGAAAAGTAAGAAGAAGAATATATATTTCAGAGGATTTTACTTTCCCGAAAGTTCTCCTCTGGAGACCAAGGTTTGAGGCTAATGGCCTTTGTCATCCCAGGGTGTGCTTTGATTTCACGAGAGATCGAAAACATAACACATATAAATTTCCTAAAATTATTTTCAAGATATGTCTAGCTTATTGAGTTTGTAGGCCAATCCTATGACCGGAATATACCTGGACATTTAACTGGTGATATAAGTTTGTCATCATCCCTGCTATACCAGTTTTTGAGATTACTTTTACACCTATTTTGAACTGAAATATCTCCTTTCTTTTAATACATTAAAATATCCTCCTGGAAAAATTCAATCTACAAACAAGAAAACGCCTACAAACGAAATGATCGTTGAACCCTGCTCAGGGCCCATGTTAGAATCGAGGATTGACCTGGATGACGTTATGTTCGCGGTTCTATACCCCGAAGAGTATCACCTCGAAATTCCGTCTGAGAAGAGGAACATTCTCGCGGGCTTTCTTGACGCTGCTATTGTGCGAACTCGGAACAGCCATCCCACTATTTGCAGGAAAATATCCAACCTCAACAAGAAAACGCTCCATTCTTATATTTTGTTATTGAACATAAAAATTCTGCTATTAAACATTTCAATATGTTGTTTCGATCCGAAAAGATATGAATAAATATATAAGTAAACACGAAATATAAATATTAACATGTTTAAATAAACAAATTCATACACGGAAATTAATAGATTATAAGAAACCATATTCACAAATCAATATATTCCTAGTTACAAAATACATATTGATACATGGTTACAAGATAAAACTTTGCGAAACACTCAATAAATTGCCAATAAAAAGAGAAAAACTTGGCAAGCCATAAGACTTGTCGTTAACTCTTCAACGATGTTCGTCTGGTTTCAAGAAACGACGCATTGATTGGCTCTTGTGAGAAATGAGAAAAAGATAAATGAGCAGACGCCAGTTTAAAATAAACGGGGTTGTTCTTACAACACAATCACCGTCTGCTTGAAAAATTGGATCTAACCCTTGATTGGATTGTTCGTCCAATTTTAAAATAATTAACCGATCAAAGGGATTTAATTGATTACGAAAGAAATATGATTAATTATCCAATATTTTTTAGTTACTTATTAGGTGATTGAAAGCGATAGAGAATCCTTTCAAATAAATTAAAGCGTTTCGTAATAATGTCCATATTTAATAATTTAATGGAAGCCAATTCGAAATTGATATGTATTCTACAATTCAGGCTATCTGAAGTGTCCGCACACAAATTATCAGACTATATTAACATTTAGTAAATAACGATATTTTCTAATATTAAATGTTGTGAATATTTACCTTGAACTTGAAATTAGATTCTTACTAGCCGAATGACCCAGGCAACGTTATTCGTTACAATTATAAATTGGCGCCGTGGATGTCATTCTTGTATAATATATAAATGAGTTTTAAAAATTGTAAAAAAAAAATGCATCGGCCGGGAATCGAACCCGGGGCGCCCGCATGGCAGGCGAGCATTCTACCACTGAACCACCGAAGGTTATGAGAAATGGCCATATTTGGGTATTTATTCCATTCACAAAGCAAACGGTGACAGAATTAATTAAGAAAGAATTGATTATGACGCTGATAACTGTATATAATTAGATTCTTATTCAATACAGTTTGACAAAATATATGTATTCAATGCATTTATTATATATCAGAATGAATATTATTATATTTAACTACATATGAGGGTTTAGAATAATTTGTCATAATACACATTAACATGTAGTATTATCTGCGACATTGAGCTTCGCAATAGTTGAACCCCTGTTCTTATTCTTTTACACATACTCACACACTGCGCATTAATCTAAACAAATTGAAATTGCTAATACTGAACCATTGTATTATTTAACCAAAATCATTATTTGTTTGGCTATGTATGTCTATCTTATTTCACCAACATGTAGCATTTCACTATAAAGCTAGACGGAATCCTGATCAACTCTCTGTAGCACTGTACGGAGTACTACTTTCATTTCTTTTATATATTTAATTTTTAAAATGCTATAGCCTACTTTATACAACATAGTCTTTATTATATACGGTTAAACCTGTCTATAGCGCCCCCTCTAAATAGCGCCTCCCTCTCTATAGCGCCCGATTTTAAATACGTAGTACGATGCGATTTACATTAAAAGTGACCTGTCTATAACACCCCCTCTCTATAGCACTTTATTTTGGTGAGTCCCAAGAGGGGGCGCTATAGACAGGTTTAACTGTAGTTCCAAAGATTTATGTTTGTATAAATATCTGTTAATTTGTGAAAGATTATCCATGTAAATCCTATATCCAAAGAATTAATTAACCATTCTATTTCAATATCTAAGTTTTAAATTCATACAAGAAGACAAACCAAAAACAATTAGCCATTCCTTTTTGTGTCCACATGTTATATACATACCATTCTCAGCCCCTATATATAGCTCTATATACACTGAAAGTAATTAATTGAGGAAGATGGGGGATAGTAAATGGATCGTTATATAATATAATTAAACATTGAATAATGGCTAATGCCATCTATCGGAATAAAAATCAACTAGATATATTATTTTTGAAAATAAATTATTTTTCGAGGTACAGAACCTTGGCAAAGGCTATCTTACAGAAACGAAATTTTAGTTAATTTGTCTTGATTTAGTATAAGAGTTTCAATTATAACAATCATTTTTAGATTTGAATCAAAAGCGATCTATTGAATATATTTTTATAAAAAGGAGCGTAGATCTGTGCTAAGAAACATTTTTATTATGATGCATTAGCGCGCCATCTGTTATGAAAATTCGAAACTTTTATAGACGCGTATGATTCTTTTTGTAAAATTGAACAGTCTTACTACCCTTACTGCATTGAAAAAAAAATATGGGAAGGCCTGGCTCATCAGTGGTGAAACCTCCCAATGGTTTCGCCAGTTTAATCTCCATCTTGCTGTTATATTAATGGTTTAATGGTAGATTAAACTGGCAAAACCGCTGGGAGGGTTCACCACTGATGATCCAGGCCCTCCCATAATTTTTCTATTACAGTAAGGGCAGTAGAAATTGTTTAAATTTTAAAAAGAATCATACACGTCTATAATATTTTATGAAAATGAAGGTACTTCGGTAAAGTAAATCTTTTTATTAACTCAACCTTTTGACAAAAATTTTGTCCACGTCAGGAACGAACAAAAATTAAAATATTTAGCAAGGCGTTAAAAATCATTCTTGAATTTTTATCGGCCAGGCAGCCTCTATCTTTGCGCCTATAATAGTTTCGAATGTTAAAAAAAATAGTTCGAAGGATTGCTCATTATTTATCAACTTATTTCACAATAAAAATAAAAGTGTAGTGTACAATAAATTGATAAAGAGGGAGCAATTCCTCAAATTATTTTGGGGAAAAAAATGTTTTTTTGAAGATCCAGGTATTTTCATATAGTAATAGAATTCTGTAGATGTTTGTCAGTAAAAGAACCAGCCGGTCTTGACAGCACACTGAATAGTTGACTGTATTACTATATAGGGGGAAGTCTAGGACAGTGAGGGGTGAAAACGGATTTGGAGGACAATTTTGTGACAAGACCCTGTCAATTCACAATTCTGTGAGAAAACCCTTTCAGGTCAAATTTTTGTGAGAAGATCCTGTCAGGTCACAATTTTGTGAGAAGACCCTGTCAGGTCATAATTTTGTTAGAAGACCCTGTCAGGTCACAATTTTGTGTGAAGACCCTGTCACAGGTGACAATTTTGTTAGAAGACCCTATTAGGTCACAATTTAGTGTGAAGACCCTGTCAGGTCACAATTTTGTGTGAAGACCCTGTAAGATCACAATTTTGTGAGAAGACCCTGTTAGGTCACAATTTTGTGTGAAGACCCTGTCAGGTCACAATTTTGTGTGAAGACCCTGTCAGATCACAATTTTGTGAGAAGACCTTGTCAGGTGACAATTTTGTGTGAAGACCCTGTCACAGGTGACAATTTTGTGTGAAGACCCTGTCACAGGTGACAATTTTGTTAGAAGACCCTGTCAGGTCACAATTTAGTGTGAAGACCCTGTCAGGTCACAATTTTGTGAGAAGACCCAGCAATATCTCCAAGACTATATCGCTGGAAAGAAAGCTTTGATTGAACAGAAATAATGCTAACCACCAACCTATAGGTTGAAATATAAACAGAGTAGAACGATAAAATTGAAAATGTGATTCTGTTAATTTAATTTTGTCAATAAAACCTGATAGAATTTCTAAGAAAAATTCATGGAAGATTTCACCGTTAAATATTGGAAAATATTTCAATAAAAAATCCATGAATATTTCAATTTTAATTAAAATATTTATCCTCCCTACACACAACACACACAAAATATGAAATAAAGCAATTTTAAAATAATATATGGAAATAAAGACATACATTTCGGATTGCGTCAAATATTTTATTTATTTAAAAATGAAAAAAGATGAGCTTTCGATTTTCTGACATAGATGTTTGTTAGATATTCAATGAGGTAAATAAAGAGTAAAGAGAGTCAGCATATTTGTCCAATAAATAAATATTTAATAGAAAGGGGTACCTCTCCCTTCAAAAAATATTAAAACTAATTCAGCGAAACATTCATTCATCATCAATTTTGAGTTCTTTATTATAGTATTTAAAAAATATTATCACAAAAAAAAATAAAAAAATATTTTTACAAATGATAAAGAATTTGATTTAAAAAAATGATTATTAATATAAAATAAATTAAGCTTCCAGGATTAAGTTTCTTGTGCAACTTTTTATCATCAAGCTTTCGGACTTGTCAGTCCTTCAACAGGATTATCACGTTAACAACTTAATAATAAATAAAATTTTTATATACACATTATTATATACATATTTAAATATCTATTATATATTGAGAGTAAAAAATATATTACATTATTTCTGTTTGAATGATTAATATTTGAATGAAATATAATTATTATTATGTTTTTTTTTAAATTTATATATACAGCTATTGTTTTGAAAATAGAGCAATCCATAAATAGATATTTAATTGAAAAGGTATATATTGCACAAAAATATCATTTTTTTTACCAATATTTCAGTTGGCTGAACGCCAACCTTTTTCAAGGTATTATAACATACACTGCGTGAAATTGAAAATGGAACACCAAGAAATAGTGGCCAGAAAATTATGCAAATTTCAGGGTAGACGCGCCTAACCGAGTTATGCAAATGATGTAAAATGCGCAGCTCTCGTGCGCACATGAAGTAAGATATAGGGGAAGGAACTTGCAGAAAAGACAGTATTCGTGTCGTTATTTCTTCAAGGAAAATCATTGTAGAAATTTTGTTCTTGTGTCAAAAGACACGTGTAATAACAGAGAATGCCAGGTCATCGTAAACGGAGGCAGTTCAAGCAGACAGACGCTTTTACGAGGGGCATGGTGATCGGACTGAAAAGGGCAGGTTGGTCCATACGTCAAATCGCAGCTGATACACACCTTGGTGCGTCCACGGTGCACCGACTGTGGAGAAGATGGTTGGAACAAGGAAATGTGGCAATTTATAGGAATGTCGGTGCAACCAGAGTGACGTCAGCACGTGTGGATCGGCGTATCCTTCGACAAGCAGTGGCGGCCCCACAAGCCATTTGTACCGCCATCCTGCAACATGTGCAAGACACCCTAGATCATTCCATCTCGACCAGAACCATTTCCCGTCGGTTGGCTGCTAATGGCTTGCACTCATGCAACCATTGACTGGCATGCACTCATTGACCCCACCGAATAGGCGCCAACGTTTGGAATGGTGCCGGGCTAGATCGACGTGGATGACGGAATGGCACAGGGTCGTGTTCTCAGATGAGTTGCGTTTCTGCTTGTCCAGTGATAGTCGCCGTGTACGCGTGTGGCGTCGACGTGGAGAAAGGTCCAATCCGGCAGCAATTGTGGAACGCCCAACCGTGCGACAACGTGGAATCATGGTTTGGGGCGCAATCGCGTATGATTCCAGGTCACCTTTACTTCGTATTCAGGGCACTATGACGGCCCAACGATACGTTGATGATGTGCTGCGACCGGTGACACTCCCCTACCTTCAGGGGGTACCCAATGCCCTTTATCAGCAGGATAACGCCCGACCGCACACTGCTCGCATTAGCCAACAAGCTCTGCAAGATGTACAGATGCTTCCCTGGCCACCGTACCCTCCTGATCTCTCACCAATCGAGCACGTCTGGGACATCATTGGACGTTGTTTGCATGCCTTGCCACAGCCGCGTTCAGAAGACGAACTGTGGCAAATGGTTGAGAGGGAATGGAGAGCCATCCCTCAGGACGCCATCCGTACTCTGATTGACTCTCTACCTAGACGTGTTGCTGCGTGCATCGCCGTCCGCGGTGGTCCTACTTACTACTAGGCCGACGCCATTCTCGCTCTGTATTATGACTATCATTTTGAAATAAAGATCACTTATTGTTCGTCCCTGTCTCTCTCTGTCTGCCGAGTTTCATCACTTTCTGGCCACTATTTCTTGGTGTTCCATTTTCAATATCACGCAGTGTATTAATATATGTCAACAACAAACTCAGCGCCACATAACGTCAAAATATAGAATTCATTTTAAAAAAATATTTTACCTTGAAAAAGTTAGTGTTCAGAAACCGTAATATTGGTAAAATAAATGATATTTTGATCTAATATATTCCTTTTTAATTAAAGATTTATTTATGGATTGCTCTATTTTGAAAAAAATATATATATTTAATTAAAAAGGCATATATATTGGGTCAAAAATAATTTATTAACCAATACGTTGTTTTTCCCTTTTTAAGATATACAATAAGGTATTTTTATGTAAACAACAAAAGCTCAGCGCCACATAACGTCAAAAGAAAATCAAGCTAAAAATAGTTAAATATACAGAGTTAAATTAAAATCGAGTTTTTTTTTTTTACATCCCTGCTTAAATTTATATTTGGCTTTTATTTTTAGATTATCGCTAACTTCCACTTTTTTAAATCGAAAGTAAAACATCTAATAGAATTTTTTTATATTTTAAAAGTAATATAATTTTAATTTTTGTATATCATATAGGCCTTCAAGACAATAGAAATAAGTTTTGAAACGCTCAAACTTTTTAATAACCTGTAAATATAAAATTTCGCCAACGTTCATTCAAAATATAATATCCTTGGGTGATATAACCATATTAGTTTTAATGAAAACCTATTTTAAAATTTAAAAAATTGTTGTATATACATATTATAAGTTTAATTAATCAATGGTTTCCATAGAGTAAATATAGGCAGAATGATCCAATACAGTAGTAGAACTATAAAGAAGCGGTCTGGTAGATTAAAAATTGGCGAAACCACTGAGAGGGTTCACCACTGATGAACCAAGCCCTCCCAATATATTTTTAATCGCAGTAAGGGCAGTAGAAGTTTGATTTATCTTTGAAAAGAAACATTCGCGTCTTGATGTTTTCATTTGTATTATAGAGTATATATGTTTGTAAGGTGACAAGTAAATAGACGCTAAGAAAAGGAAGTTAAGTTTTTCTTTGTTTACTATTGTTATAAGTTATTGTTTTATATGTTCTCATTCTCTCTTGTGAATCAATACAATTAATGATTGACTAATCTTATTGGGATCATTATCTTTAAAAAGGTCTAATCAAGTAAAAAATATATTTTTTTAAATCAGAATAATGAGTTTTAAAATATCTTCCATCTAGTTTTTATCTCAATACTAGTAATAAAGATAGGAATTAATTTTTGTATTTTATCAATATGATTTTGCGATATATATACCAGAATATGCAAATAAACTGTTATTATACTTATTTTCTTATCACGGTGTTCTGTGAGTTACTTCAACCCTACGTAATTTACAGTGTTAAATTTATATGTAAATAGATAAATATAATATTGTGTGGAATTGTTCGAGTAATAAGCGTAATATGCAAATAAACTATCGGAATAATTGCATATTATGAGGTTTAAACTAGGACAATTAATCTTTCCAAACCTATCTTTATAGCGTTTCAAAATTGCATCCAGATTGGTCAAGTGAGCGTATGAGGGACAAACATGCACAATTTCTTTTAAATCTCATTTTTCTTTTTCTTTTTAAATCTCTTAAATTCATTCACTTATAAGTAATATTAGTCTTAAAATTGTAATATAAATATTTGAAACACTAAACGTCCTTTAAATAATTGTGAAAATTTCATACTTTCACATATTGTTGATTTTACCACGTGAATATAAACTGTTTTATATGCGTTTTTTCAGAAGTAGGCTTAGCCTTTTTCTATCCTAATTCACACACACACACACACACACAGCCGTGTTGAATAAATATTCATTGATTTATAAAAAGCCAATTCATTAATTATTGGATTCCATAAGTATATTGCGCTATTTTAAAACACAATCCCAGTACAATGTTACATTTGTACTATTTTTTCATAAATAATTATTTGAAAATTATATATTTAAAATAAATGTATTAAATTGACCTTATAAAGAGTATATTTGATATTTCTAGGTATTGGCATTTATTACCTTCAATATCACATGCTTTTAATATCACATTCTTATAATACATGTGTGCTTACAAGAATAAAGAAATTTTTCATTAAATTATCTATTAGGTAGTTTCGTATTCTTTATTTTATATTAAATATACGTACATGTATTTTAATGTCATTATACATATCAAGGGATATTTTCCTCTATTCAGAAGGCCTCCAATTACCAGCTATTAAACGGGTCCAATATCTTTTTCAACAATGGAGGTATTGTTTCTTGGTGAGAGATATCGGACATTTGGGTCGATATTTGATTGATTGGTTCATCTTTCTTTCCCGTCTTGCTGCTCTCTATTTCTCTGCTTGAGAAACTCTGTCAATCTCTCTCTACAGGCGCTCTGGTAATTTGATTCCATCATCGACTTCCTTAATACAAGTGATTACCGTGGCTTCTTGCGGCCAAATGGAAACTCTCAAACGATATGCCTAAAAATGGGATAAATTGGTCTTTTGTTGTGATATTTCGCAATTGATATAAGCCAAAATACATTATCAAATTTTAGAAGCGTCGCATCTCTGCTTAGTTCCCTTTCATCGCGAAGTCTAAACCATCTGTATCATGACAAAGTTATTTGGTGAGCCGACAAGAAACAGCGGTTCACCAATTTGAGCAGCTACGACAGGAACCTAAGGACAGTCTAGCGTGGGCCTTCTGTATCATTTTCTTCATAATATTGCGCTATGAATGTCTAATTTATTCCATTCAAGGATGGATTTCTTCCTATGGATGGAGTAATTACCTCAGATAACATTAATAAATAATATTTACTTTAATATCTTTTTTTTTCAGGCCTGTGATCTTTAAGAAATTTGCTTGACCTCAAGTCTCTATTTCATCTTCAGCTTGAGTCACGGACTGGAATGACCAGGCGGATGCCTATTGATATATTATCGGTATTTCAACTTGCTGAATGATCAAGTTTGAAGCGCTCCATTAGAAACAACGTCGCTGCACAAAAATGAATTGACGTAGTTGCTGTGTGGAACGAGGCCTCATCTGAAAGATTTCTCTTCTTTCGTTGTCTTTGTGAAATAAGAGAAGACCTGTGATGCAAGTGTTCCTATCTACCATGCACCATTCAAACATCAAGGTTGAAGCTGACACTACAAATAATTGTCAGACTACAGACGCAGCAACCTCAGCTATCGGCCGGTCTCCGAAAGTGGCATCGTCCTGATGGTCAGTAGACAACTTGTTTACTTTAAGCCGCTAGGCATATAATTTTATACTTAGTCAAGTATGTATGGTATAGTCCTTAATTATCATAGTGAGTAGTTAGCGACTCCTTGTAGCCCCAGTTAGACCTTTCCACTTATATTAAGTACCCAAGCCCCGTCTGATAATTTGGATTCAGTTGTGGGATTGGACCTGGGAAAGGTTGTTGGCGCGTAACCAACACGGAGTTTAATGACGAGACATGGTTTTTGGAAAATCTTTTCGGAATTATCAATAGCTTATTTCTCTCTGGTTCTCAGTGAAGCGCGACTTCTTTAGTTAATTCAAGGGCTAAGATATTGTTCAGCTATTACCATCTGGACTTTCATTCCCAGTCTGTGACCCTTGAAACAAAAGCGTTTTGAAGATATACAAAATCGTCGTTAAGTGAAACGTCCCTAAGCGGTACAAGTTTGTACAAGTGCAGGTTTGTATGTATACTTCAAAATGCATTTCTCTCTCATAAAATTTCAACTGAAAAGTATGAATAAACTGAACAAACCACAAGGAGAGTTAACTATTGATGAGTTACCCCAACCCAATTTTTTTACATTACATCAGGGATTGTATTACATTTTTCTATTAACAGAAGCGTTATACAGCACCAATATTGATTTAAATCAGGTAAATGCAGAGAAGTATGTCAGGGTGTTAAATCTACGTAAGAAATCACCTCTTTATCGTGAAATTGAATATTGCTGATGGCCCACTGCCAACTATCAGAAAAAGTACTAAGTGACGTTAATTTTTCATTCCAGGAAATTTGGCCAATAGCTTTTCTTGGATCGATGAAATAATCCCATGAATCAATATTAAAGTGAAAACATTAATCCTCCAGGGAAAAGTTTCTTTTGATTTTTTTTTATATTGACAAATCTCTTGGTTTCGGCGACGAAAGCCCTTCCTAAAGAGAAGCTATTTAAAATAAATTCGCCAATAGTAAACCACGTACAAAAACCTAATGTGTTAATTGAACAATCTGCACCACGCTGAAAACAGCCAAAAAGCCGAAATTCGTACTTTGTGACACTTTAAATTCCAGTAGACTGATCAGGAGTCAATCTGTTTAATTAAATATCAATATTAAGACAAAAAAGAATTGAAGAAAGTAAAAGTTGACGATATTGAAAGAAAGAGATAATAAATACAGCGATAGTCTAGAAATCAAACTTTCCAAAAATGAAAACTACCAGAAATAGAACCAAACATCAAATCAACCTGAAAAAAAAATTGGTTAGAATAATTTGTATGGTTAGTAAAAAAAAGAAAAGCACGAATACTCTTATTAATTTTTAATATATTGACAGAGATTCACACAATATAAAGTATATATATTTCGCTATGATTTTAAAATATATTCCACTCCAAATATTAAACAATAGACATTTGCAATGTTTCTCTTGACAATTAGAAGATTCAACAATTAAACGTTCAAACCGTTTTCTTTATTTGATATAAAAAAACTATATTAATTAACTTATTTGTTAAAATTGTTAAATGAAATGAAAATTTAATTTAATAACAAACCGTAAGATGAAATGAAACACACCCAACTTTTTCAGTAATCAAATTAATTCTAATCCATGTTGCGTAAAAAAAACGACAGCCGGCGTTTCCAACAACTATTACATTTCTCCTTTCTTAATTAAGTATTTGTTCCAAACAATTCAAATAGTTTCCTAAACAACAGACATGTTTGGATTCTTTCGCTAAATTTTCTCAGCAATTTTGTTATCGAAATGTTGAACAAAATGAAACGCGTTTTTTTTAAATGTTAAACAATCAATTCATCTTAGAATTAGCTTGATGTAAATTAGTTTTTATCTCAAAACGTACCTGTCTAAAATTACATTTACACCTATTTAAAAAAAGTCAAGATGTTGGTATTCGAAAAGGCGTTGATGATATGCAAAAATGCAAACCACGTTGAGTTGATATTTTTTCCACTAGATGGCGCTCTTCCATCTTAAATTATTATGGAAACAGTCAAGGTATGCATCTTTTTATTTTAAATATTGAGATATATATTCTTCATTTAAATATACTTACAATTTAGTACTAAAAGTAAAGTACAAATTACAATGTGTTTCTTATTTAAAATTTGGCAAATTTTCGGGTGTTAAATATTAATCAGGGTTAATGAATTGTAAAAAAATGATATTTTAAAATAATTTGTAAATGTATTTATATAAAGGGGTACCTTCGAAATGAAAAAAGCTATATATCAAACACACACCAACTTTAAGATATATAATTTTTTTAACATTAACATAACGCATGTTACACGATAAAAATAAATTGTTAAACATTTCACGATCGTTAAATCACATCTAATTCTATAAATTTCTATGTATAGAGAAATTTGGAAATAAATTAAATCAAATATCGCGTTGTGTTATCATGTTTGATGCTCATATATAATTTACTAATCCTCTAATTAGAAATTTTGACCATTCTAAATATGATTCTGAAAATATATTTCACTGATATATTTTGAGAGTATTTATTTCAACACACAATACGCGATATCCCGGCTAGGGATAATTGCGTCGATTTAAATTTTTAAACAGAATCAGTTATAAACATATTATACAGATAAAAAAAGAGAAACAAAACTATGTATTAGGAACCTGATTTTTTCAGGTTAGAATGATAATCATAAATATATTCACAAAAGTAGTTAAATCTCCGACAATTCTCTCTGCTATTTACAAATTGATATAGATCTACAACATTGTAGTTTACTGTCTGTTGTCTAGCGATAGAGTAGGTATTCCAGCAGTAGGTGTCTCGTGTCCTGGGTTTCCTTGCCACTGTGACAGCTAGAGTACTCAACCGCTCCAATTGTATTTTGAGTGTTATGCGACACTGTTACCACGTCACACCACTTTGAGGATTGGTGCGAACTACCTTTGGTAAAAGTAATCTCGTAGTAAAGATGATCTCTGGACTACATGATTTTCAAGGAAATAAAAATATCAGCCATCTTGAAAGTTTTTTATCATTCATCTTCGTTTATCATTATGAAAGCTAATTGATATGTGTAAAGAAAGCAAGTATAATGACCCTTTATCTTTGTGTAACATTTTGCTTCAATTACAATCAGTGATACATACTTTTTTTGTTAAATTCTAAATGATATTCAGCAAAATGCTAAATATATATTGCTGCGATATGTGTGATTTATTCTTTGGCTGATTCCAAATGATATTCAGCAATATATATTTAGTATATTAGATAGTAAAAAGACATATATTGGATTGAGAATAAAAGATACCGACGCGCTTCGCCTAGTTTACATTTATCCAATCCAATATATGCCTTTTTACTATCTAATGATTTAAGTATATATTGCTCTATTTTCAGAAATTTTTAATATATATAAATTGTATATTATGTTTAAAACACGTATATTTTGCTTAATGGCTTTTAGATTTATCTATGAAGATTTTGAATATTTGTGTGAAATATAATATTGTGAAATTCCTACAGAGATTTGAAGGGTTTATTTATTAGACAAATATCCCAGCTCGAGTATATAGGCTCAGCACTAATGTGATTGAATGTCTAACTATAATTGGATTATCACAGAGCTGGATTAGTAATAATAGTTCAGCAGTAAAACAGTAGTAAGACAATATACAATATTAATTAAAATACAATCCTAATATATTTTATCACCCCAGAAACAATGCCAAATATATTATAAAGAAATATAAAACACAATTATTTTAAAATCGTCATTCAAAACAACGTTTTTATATATTAAAAATAAAAAAGGCATTTCCTAACCACGAGTACGTGTGCTTTTTAGATGGCAGAGCGCCATCTAGTAGAGCAAAAATAAACTAAACGTTTATTTCACTTGCTCGGTGATATTTGGCCAACCCATTTTTATTCATACATTTTAAAATAAATATTTTTGCATTATTTCTTCATTTTCTTCTTAATTTATATTTCATTGAGAGAGAGAGAATCAAAATTGCTATTATATATATATATATATATATATATATATGTTTTTATAAAATATAAAAAATAAAAACGTTAGTAATATTTATTATATGTGCTTTAAAATTTATATTTTATATATTACATATGCACGCTTTACAAATGTTTTAGCTATCTGTTAATTCAAAACTTAGCTCTATATTAGTTTTATTAAAATATATTTATATGGAAAGGATGACAGAAGGTCGCTCTTTGGAACGTCGGAATGAATTTTCAAATTCAAAAAAAAAAAGGATAAGGTAACTCATTTTAAACTCAATTAATGAAAGAAAATGGTGTTTTCTAACATATATTCTGTTATTTAACTATTATATTAATTGCCAAACTATGTATATTTGTTTGTGTTTATTTCATTAGTTGGTTGTAAATTCAAGCACCTTTCCTTTATTTTCTTCTTTAAACTCTACTCAAACCATGTAATTATTCAATTGTTTGTATAATATAGTATCTAAATTTAGTGTTGTTTTTTGACGCAAGCATCCCGTGTAGGGATATCGCGTCTGATTTGATAATAAATAAATAAATAAATGACCTATTATATATATTCCCGGTTTGATATATGTAGTGACTGCATTCAAATCCAACTCTCAATTATCAACAGCTCCATTCGTGTAGGTCAACTTTCATTCAGACATATTAGGAGAAGATAGATAACATAAGAAATCAGCCCGTTGTCTTACTATATTCTAAATCAGTGTTTGCGAGTTGTGGAACTAATTGTTTTATATATGTAAGAAATTTAATCCATAAAACAGGTATTTTTCAATTGACATGGACCCAGAGCAGCAGCTTTAGATACCCAAGATAGTGGACATCGCTGCTGCTGTAATAAAGATGCATGGAGACATCTGAGGCTCTTCATTGGACACGACAACAACAACAACAACAACATGTATTTTAATTTAAAAAACAAAACAAACTCATACTTCTACTCAATTTATTGAGATCAAAATATTGTGATAGCTTGGCTCATCAGTGATGAATTCTCCAAGGAGTTTCACCAATTTCTAGACCGATTTTTAGAGCTCTAATACTGTATGTTACGATTATATTTATACATCCAAAAATGAAAGTTAGAATCCTTACTATGGTGATTAAGAAAACTATTCATATAAATGTAAGCGCAGTAGGATTATAAATAAATATTTACATCGAACAATGCTCTTCCGCAAACAAAAAGAAAAAAGGTCAGTTAGACATAAATTAAACATAAGGCTATAACGTGTCATCTTTATGTAAGAACTGAAACGATAAAGCACAAATATTTATTTTCAAAACAAAACAAACTTTAATGTCTTTACTGTCCTTAAATATTGTTTGTATAACAAAACTTCGTGATTTGTAGTGCTATTTGTCATATATAGATGACGCGTTATGGCCTTATGTTTTATTTTTTATATATGGCAAAGTTTCATTCGGATAGGTTAGCATATGGTGGGCAGGAATATTGAACATAGAGAATATACCAATCAGCTCTTTATATATAGAATATAAAGATTGTGAACCTATAACTATGATTGTGACTTTTCTTCCAGACCTAATTCTCTATCGTGTTGAAATACGTCGTGATAAGAAATCTATTATGGAAAATTAGGTGTTCGATAAATTTATATCCCTATATAGGCATTTCTTCTATATTTGAATAAATACGCACGAAACACGCAGGAAATTTACGCACACTGTATCTAACTAAAAATAATATGAAAAGAAAAGGGGCTTTTGAATTAAAAGAAATATTGATTAAGACATCTGTAGATATACGCCTAAAATGACCAAGCCACTATACTAGCTAACACATATTTGGAAATAATTCTGAAGTGTTTATTAATATCATGAATTCCTTGTCCAATTTGAGCTGAAGATAATCCGAGACCATGGTTACCAGGTGGACGTCCTGAATTTTCCATAACAAGTGTTGTAGGAAATTGAAACTATATTAGACACGTATGATTCCTTTTAAAATTGAACAATTTTCTAGTGCACTTTCTAAGTGTTGAAGCTTTGTCGCCAATTCGAATCTTTTAGATTTCAGAGATAGTTATTATATCGCGCACAGTGTTTGTGTTTATTTTAACAGAAGATAGTTCTTTTTACTTGATAGATTAACCTTAACTATAGAGGATCGGTGGAAGGATGGTCTGAACCGTTGGTTTTCGACCCGAGTTCGATTCCCGCATCGGACACTTTTTTTCTGATTTAAAAAGAAAATGTTCTAATGGCCCCCGATTCTTGCAAAAATCCAACCCCGCCAGCGAGTGCAAGTAACTAAACGTGGCTCTGGCATATTTATAAGTGCAAAGTCGAACTGCTTTTCACATGTGTGGACATGTTGTGCATACATACTAAAAGCAGTCGACTACGTCTACCCACCATGATTATCATGGCCTGTACCATTGCCCACGTGTACTAGGGATGAGCAAAAAAACAAACCCTAACTATTCATTAATAACCCTAACCTTAACTATTTAATACCAAAATTTATTCCTAAGAAAAATGGTATTATATAAAATAGAAGATTCTGTGAGGTATTCCTTCTATTAGATTCACCTATATCTCCGCCGGTTTTTTTATTTCCTATCTACCTAACTAATAAATGGAAGGTATGATTATATATAAGCAATCTCTTTCTCCCAAAACTAATATACCATGACGTCAAACATCAATTTATTATATTGAATTCTACTCCATCTTCATTTATATATGAAGAGACTGTTATTTATTTATATATCAAATGAAATATTTATTGATATCTGCATATATATATATTTCTAGGAGGCTATTCTCTAAATATTTAACGTAAAATTTCGCTTCACTTACAGAAGTTAAGCAGCTTTCTAAACACCTTATATGTAAAGGTTGATTTTATTTAGAGTTTATAGACGAATTATAAAGGCATTCTGCCAATATGTAAATAAATTATGCAAGGTTATATAGTACCATGTATCATGATATATATTTATAAGATAAATACACCTGTTTTATATAAAAATTTAATATATATATATCAAGCTTATATTTCTTTTTATATTAATATATAAGCATACAATATATATGAAAATGTTGACTAAAGTTCGCAATACAATGTTTTCTATATATATATGTACTATCGTATTAGATAGCAAAAAGGCATATATTGGATTGAATAAAATATTTATTTGCCAATATTTCGGCTGGATGAACGCCAAACATTATCGAGGCATTACACTTTTGTATACCTTTAGTATGTAATGCAAATGTAATGCCTCGATAAAGGTTGGCGTTTAGCCAGTCGAAATATTGACAAATAATTCTTTTATTCAATCCAATATATTCCTTCTTACTGACTAATCATTTAAGTATAGATTGCTCTATTTCCAGAACAATATATACATATATATACATATTCATTGTATATTTATGAATTTCTTCAGACCAGTAAAGTCTTATTTTATCTGACTCCTATAAGCATCAAGAAATGGTTGCTGGATGAGCAAATGCATTGCGTTCTGCACTCCATTAGGTGAAAACCCTCTATCGATCTCTGCTATTTCCCAAATATGAAAAGTTAGCCTTAAAATAACTATATATATCTATTGAATTCTCAAATGAAAACATTCCTTCATAAGCTAAATCATCCATAAATAAGACAGATTCTGATGTATATAGAATAATATTGTAGAAACTACCCGATAAATTACACTTCAAAAAAATTATATACTTATGTTAACTCTCACCATTTATAAATAAATGCTAAAACGTGAACACTAAATTAGGTAGTCTCCTTTGAGATGCGTTATTTTTATTTTTATTTTATCAAGTATAAGGATATCGTTTGAAATGATGTATATTGCATATCTACGGGCTTAATAATTATAAAAACGAGATTTTTCACATTACTATGACAAATGACAATGACAAAAGAAATCTTTAACGGATTAACACAGAAAATGCAAATTACTAGGGCCTAAAGTAATAGTAACTTAACACTCAGAAAAACGTACACTCAAAAGTACAACAACAACAATTAAAGGGAGTTAAATAAAAACTCACGATTTGTTATATAAAAACAAAACAGTACTTTTATTATAGCGTTGGTAGGGATCGGACCGGAGTCACACGGGTATGCGAGGAGATCACCAGACACGGATAAATCACGCAGAGAACACTTAGAGCGTCTCCACACGATAATATATATTACTTTTATTAATATTAATTTAATGACACCTTTAGATGAGCTAATAGCTCATAATCTCGCCTTGGAAAAATAGAAGGAACTGAATCGTTATATTCTACTGATAAAGTATATATTAAATATAACACACACACACACTTGAATATTCCTTTTTTAAATAACAATAATCAGTGAAGATCGTCCTGAGAGGTTCTCAACATACAGTCTACACTGAAATTACGGGGGCTAAGAGTCCGAATTGCGTATGTGGATGGCCGTTTTTTTATTGATAATTCAATAAAGTATATATGTAAATTTACTATTTTTCTGCAAAGTTGTTTTTAAGTTATTAATTGTCCGATATATGGCAATGACATCAAAAACCGTCTGTTACACATCAGTGAGTACTCTCCTTTCTCTAATTCAAAACATCACAATAAACATCAACGATTCTATACTTTCAAAATGTTAAAACGCTAATGTTATAATTGTTTATATTCATAATGATTAGTACTCTGCTTTTTAAATATGTAGAAATGTGTTGCACTTACAGTAAAAGAAGTCGCCAACTTCTACTCACCATGATTATAATGACCTGTACCATGTGTACTAGAGATAAGCAAAAAAAAAAAATACTGATTACTTTAAAGAGTGAAAGGTTTGCAATACCTTATTCTAATCAAATAATGAAAAAAGGATTAAAGACGAGTAAAAAGAGAGAAATAGTTAAGTAACAAAAATATATTCTATCTCCTGATTATATTTATCCATAAAATACCGATCGCTGTTTGATTTATTTAATTATTTTTATAAGAGAGATGAGAGGGTGGCAGGTTTTGACAAGGGGGGTGGAAACAAAAAAGTCATTTCCTCATATGATACCCTTCTATAAAAATCCATTTGTGTTGAAACAAGATTAAAATTTGATAACTTTAAAATGTTTCTAAACTAAACACCATACTATGTCAACTTTCATTTTATTTTTATGGAAAATATTTACGTTATTTTCAATATAGATATAGTTTGTAATATATCTTGGGAACATATTATTTTAATATTAAAATAGATTGGTGGCGTTGGATGTGAAAGAAAAATATAAATGTTGCTCCCAATTTTTATAGGTTTTAAAGTGATCAGATAAATTATTATTTCATCATTGATTTTTTATAATTTAGGATTTTTAATTATTTAATTAGTATGTATAATAAATTTCACAGCTACAGAATTAATCAATTTTATCCAACCGAAGAAATGTGGGAATTTGTATATAACAAAGTAAAATTAAATATTTTTTGTAAATTAATTTTAGACTTTCTTTTCTGTTTGAGAAAACCAACCTTTCAGTTTTAATTTTGTTGTTAGTCTTGTTTATTGAATTGTATATAAGCTGCTAAAATGCATTTAGACGCAAGTATCCCAAGCTGGGATATCGCGTCCGATATGTCAAATAAAAATAATTATAATAAATATTAGGTTAAATGTTCACGAATAATACCACATTGATATTTCCCTTCATATTTTCTTTCACATCCAACGCCACCAATCTATTTTAATATTAAAATAATATGTTCCCAAGATATATTACAAACTATATCTATATTGAAAATAACGTAAATATTTTCCATAAAAATAAAATGAAAGTTGACATAGTATGGTGTTTAGTTTAGAAACATTTTAAAGTTATCAAATTTTAATCTTGTTTCAACACAAATGGATTTTTATAGAAGGGTATCATTTTAAATATGTTCGAAATCTATATTATCGGGGTAAACGGTCTAATAGACAGCTAGTTGATGAAAAAATGTATAAGGAAATACGAAATAAGTATATGAATATTATTGAAAAAACAAGAAATGTAAGCTGGAGGGTATTCCTGGAGGAAGTTGAAAATACATCTCCTTTTGGTAATACTTACAAAACTTTTAAACAAAAAATTTCTCCTAGGTCTTTTGATTTACCAATTCTAGATGTATCTCAAGATGTGCTCGAATCAGAAATGAAAAATCTTTTATCTTCTCTATTTCCGAATGACTGTCAATCTTCTGACACAAACTATCATAAATTAATCAGAGACAAGAGTTATACTTTTTCTAATGATAAAATCATTTATTTTGATAATATTCAAATCTGTTCAATAATTAAAAAACTTAAAAATGGCAAGGCTCCAGGAATAGATCATATAAGCAATCAGATGATCAAAACGGCAGTTCATCATATATCTCCTGTGTTAACAAAATTGTTCAATGCTTGTATGGGACTTAATTATTATCCGGAGGCCTGGAGAAAGTCAGCAGTAATGATTATAAAAAAACCTAATAAAGAAAATTATAAAGATCCGAAAGCCTACCGCCCTATAAGTTTGTCTTCTAATTTAGGTAAAATTTTTGAAAGTCTAATTCATATTGAACTTTTAAATCATATTAATAGTAATAATGTTATGCATCCTGCTCAACATGGATTTACACAAGAAAAATCAACAATCTCTGCTTTACAAGAAATAACTAAATTAAGTCTTTTGAGAAGAGAAACAGAAAATACGGCAATAGTAACAGTGGACATCAGCGGAGCTTTCGACAACGCATGGCATCCGGCAATTCTCCAACAATTGGACAAGGCAAATTTTCCAGCGGTACTTATAAAAATAATTAATTCTTACTTTGAAGACCGGAGTGTAGAGTTTAAATATACTAATGTAAAGTGTATAAAAAAGATAAATAAGGGATGTCCCCAGGGTGGTATTATTTCTCCTATTCTTTGGAATATATTACTTAATGATTTCAACTTATCTTTTAACGAAAGTTTTGCTAGAGTGATTGCTTTCGCGGACGATGTGACATTTGTGGTATGGAGTTCAAACATCTATGATCTTCAGTATAATATTACCAAATGTTTAATAAAAATCAAAGCATGGTGTGAAAAGGTAAAACTTTCACTAAGTCCAAACAAAACAGGTATACTCTATCTACATAACTATGAAAAATTGCCCATTAATTTTGATGGAAAAATAATTCAACCATCAGAAACTGTTAAAATTTTGGGAGTTATTTTTAAAAATCATAGACAAAGGAATAAGATTAATTTTGGAACACATGTTGACAATATAATTATGAAAGCTACGAAACTTAAGAATATATTATTCTCATTATGTGCACGTACTTGGGGCATTGATACTCGACGTAGATTGATCTTATATAAAGCTATGATACGCTCTACAATAAGCTATGCATCAAATATTTGGTTTCCTTTTATCACTGCAGCAAAAAGATCCAAGTTGAATTCTATACAATATCAAATTCTTATTAGATGCATTCATGCTTATAGGACTTCATCTTCTTACATCACACATATACTAGCGAAAACCCCTTTACTGTCCGATTATCTTGAATTATTACAAACAAAGTATAATATGACAAATTCTCTCACAGATCGAACACTCAAAAAACCCCTTCAAAAAGAATTAAACAAACTATATCTGGATCTAAAATTTAAGTTTTATCTTTCTCAATCTAATGAACTGTTCAAGAAATTCTTTCCAATTGCTGTCCCAAATTTCATTTCCTCTGATAAATTCACTACATTATTCTTAACTGGCAAAGGACCCTTCTTAAGTTTCCTATTCAAACTGAATGCTATCAATGATCCAACATGTGAATGCCGCTTAGATGTTGAATCACCAGAGCATCTTCTTTTATCTTGCCCTCTGACTAATCAAATTGTATGTAGATACTTTGAAACATTACCAAATTCTCTTTGTGTATATACTCTATCTTATGAGAACTTTGTTAAGTTTAGAAATATTTGTACAATAATTTACAAAACAATACTAATCCATCGTGTAAATAATTAATCATATATATATAAATAATACTAGCACAGCACAATAGTCCTTTGGACTTCGTGCTTTTGTAACAATAAATAAATAAATAAATAAATAAAATAAATATATACACAGCTTATCTAATTATTAAAATACAATGGAAAACAATTGATTGAAATTAAGATTTCCTAGAGATCTCTTCATATATTTTTTTTTTAAACGAAGGATCTTTTACGAAACTGTTGCATTGGTTAATCCTTTCTTAGATTAAACTAACGAAACCGCTGGGAGGGTTCACCACTGATGAGCTATGCCCTCCCATTATTTTTTCATTGCAGTAAGGGCAGTAGTAAATTGTTTAATTATCAAAATAATCATACGCGTCTATAATAGTTTCGAATTTTCATAACAGATGGCGCGCTAATGTATCATAGTAAAAGTAAAGTAGAACACCATTTAGATAGAATATTTATAAATATTTCGAACTCTTTAATTCATGTTATTTAAACTCTCTCATAAATATATATGGTTATTGATGAATTATTTCTTCAATTTTTTTTAATTAAAATTTTACTTTTTATAAATGTAATAAAATGTTAAAACTCTGAAAAAAAAAAGGTATTTCAATATCAATAATAGTTATTATTTTGAAATACTCCTTTTTTTATTTTAAAATGCGTCGCTTTAACTATTAAATATATATGATAAAGCACAATTTGGATTATAGATTATAATAAAAGAAAATAAGACCTAATCCAAATAATTTATTAGTGTGTGACGTTTCGGCAACAACATTGTCACCATCATCAGACAAAAGAAAAAATGAATTATTTTGTCTGATGATAGTGACAATGTTGTTGCCCTAATGTCACACACTAATATATTATTTGGATTAGGTCATATTTACTTTTATTAAATACTAGACGAATGACCCGGGCAACGCCCGGGTTTTACCCTATTAAATGTACCCTGTTTCGCCCGTGGTCTCTGTTTTTTGGAATTTTTCCCGATATAATTTTGTATCTGATAATCAAACTAAACCCAGTATTCTTTTACCTATGTATGGAAATTTTGGTTTGAATTAGTGAACTACTGCGAATTTGTAGACGAATGACTCGGGCAACGCCCGGGTTTACACGATTAAATGTATATTACATATGGAAGAGATGGACGTAGTTCCCGGAGGGCACCCGCGAGGTCACTCTGCCCCCGCGCAACTGTCCAACTGGGAACGCCCCGCGCCGTCAAAATCGTCACGCGTTCTAGAGGGCGCTGCTCGGCCGGCCGTCACCCGGGAGATCTCATTTACTCGGCGGGGGGGGGGGGGGGGGGGCAGGGCAGTCACGTGCTGCGCCGGCAGCCAATCGTCGCGCGCCACCGTCGCCCGCCTGAGTGTTCTAGAGGGCGCTGCTCGTGAGCTAAGTTGAATAATTTGAATATATAGTTTTAATAAATGATTTATATATATTTTAAAATAGCCTATCGTCATCCTCGTTATTTTTTACCTATGTATGGAAATTTTGGTTTGAATTAGTGAACTACTGCGAATTTGTATACCGGACATACAAACCAACCAACCAACAGACAAACATACAAACATTCATTTTTATATATATAGAAGATATAGATGTCAGAATATTTAATTCAGGTGGAGAAAGGGAGGAGCCTATTTTATTTTTCTTTTAATGTGAATGCATTTAACAATTCAACTATTAGATGCATTTGAAAGTAGATTTTATTTGTTCATTTTCACACAGAACTTGCATTTTTGGATGAAAAAATAATCCACAATACTATCTTTGGTAAACCTCAAGCAAATGCCAATAAACCATATATTTGGGCTATAGCCTCCATCTGTACAATTTGAAACATTGAATTTATAACAATACGCAGATTTATCAACTGATTCTTTAGAATGTTACAAAATAGAAATCGTCCCTTTTTTCATTAGAGCTATGCTTCGAAACAACTGTAAACATTTTGGCTTTTGTTCTAAATTGATAAAACTGGTGTTTTAACATAATCATTGATTCAAATTTGGGCATACAGCCAAAATACATTGAACTAGTTTATTCAATAGATACAAATTTTCTATAGTATTCATAAAATAAATAAATATATATATGTGATAATTTAAACCAACAACCCTATATTGTATAATACTTATAACAAGATTGTCATGTTGTATATAGAAACACATCTATAAATAATTATACGCATGATTGACATGTTTCATTGCATCACCATATGTAATGTACTTTGTACAAACTGAGGATGAATAAATAAAACTATGTAATAGAAAAAAAAGAAAAAAAAAATTTTTTTTTCTATTACATAGTTTTATTTATTCATCCTCAGTTTGTACAAAGTACATTAATATGGTGATGCAATGAAACATGTCAATCATGCGTATAATTATTTTTATAGATGTGTTTCTATATACAACATGACAATCTTGTTATAAGTATTATACAATATAGGGTTGTTGGTTTAAATTACCACATATATATATATTTATATATTGTGACTTTGTTTTGTTTAGTTCAGTTCAAGTCTGGGTAGGTCATATTAGGTCAAAGATTTGTGTGGAAATAATTTAATATTTTTACCTAGTTTTGCTACTTCTCTCTCTCTAGATTTACCTTCCACGTCAATTATTTTCATAAAAGTTCAACATTTATTTTTCCTCATCCGTATTTTTTCAATTTCGAATGATATAAAAACTCCCCTTGTTGGATGTTATGAAATGATGCTTCCTCTGTTCTGATGAGGGCCGTAGCCTGACACTATGGTATACAGAATGGTCTTTGGTCTGAAATCGCCAAAACTGGTGTTGTGACTTATTCTTTATTACCCATTACATTTTGGAACCTAGTTGATAAACTAAATACACTGTTTTAATACATTTCAAAAGAGGAAGGTAACACTTCGGTAAATTTTAAAATATAATAAGATAGGTATATATAATTTTTTCGCTGTATTTTCTTTCTATATACTCAGAGAGAAAAGCCAGTGGATATATATAAATTATTTGATCATATATTATAATTCAAAATAACGAATAATTATAGATGTTTATATATAGTGTGTGTCAACTTTTGCAATCATGCAATTTGCACTTATGCAAATAAGAATCGTTATTTATATAAACAGTCTTATAATTTATATACACGGACCCGATTTCTCCCGAGAAATTACCTTGGAACCTTTCTGACAAATATATTGATGGCTTCTGTAGGCTTGGGATGTAGTGCCAAACCTCTAGTCACACCAACACTATTTAATATAGAAATTAGAATTAATATGCAATATGTGGGGTTCCTCTCATTCTAAATATATTTTAAAAGAAAATATTTCATTTTTTTCTTTTCAGAGTATTCAGTTAATTATTCGGTGTAAAAATTAAACAATTTCAGATCACCAAAAAGTCGATCAAAAGCCATCCTGTTTTCTAAAGTTTCAGGCTATGGCTTTCATCAATGCAGGAGTAGTTTTGAAATGTTTACATTCTAAAGGGAGAGATATCGTCCGATTTTAACGAAAATATTGTTTTAAAGATAGAGGCTGCCTGTCCGGCATTCATAGTTCTTAAAATTGATGATACTTCGGCCAGTATAAATTTAATAATAATAATAAAAATATTTACTGGCCGAAGTATCTTTGATTTTAAGAAAATTTTGTCATGTTTTTTATATTTGGATAGTATTATTTTATCAAATATTTACGATTGTCTTATGTATTTAAAATATCAATATTTACTTAATAATTTTAATCAGCATAATTTTATTTAAATACAGCTTACTAACACAAGATTATTACTATTTTTACAAACAAATATCTATATTTTTTAAATAACAAAAGGTCCTCTTTTCCTATTGTTTCTTTTCTTTGTTGTTGTTGTTTTCTTCTTCTCTTTTTATTCGTGATGAGGATAAGTTTCATGTTTTTTTTTTCAATGATGACTCGTGACAATATATATTTTCTGATGGAGTTGTGGGGAGGAATATAGGACTGAATTAATTGCAAAATATTATGTGATTATAGCCAATTACTATAAAGGGTGCTTCTCTCTTTGAAGCTGGTATTGTAGCATATCAATATACATGATCGTGTGTTATTTTAGATGGGAATAAAAATATCAAGAGAATATTATGATCCAATAAATAACAATCCCTTGTATAATATAATTTAAGAGAAATAAATCTATCCAGGAAAAAAAATACAGAAATATAATTTAAATGACTCGAGCCTTCTGGCCTTAGAGCCATTCTACAGGAGTATAAAGTTAAATATAACCTCTCTCACACAATAGTGATTATCATAAAAAAAACACACAGTTTTATAAATTGTTGCGGCCAATTGATCTATATCCATATATAGAATTTTTAGGCTATTTATATGTCGTATCTGTCGTGGTCGAATGGAAGGGCGCGACCGTTGTACATGTAAGCTTCGAAAAAGAACTTGTTCCACACTCGTGAGCGCGCGCACGCGGCGGCCTGCCTTAGAATTTGCCCGCGCGCGCTGGCGCCCACGTTTATTTTGTACAGTGTATTTATAGATGGATTTGTATTTACATTTTAACATAAACTTAACTTGGCGAAAATAAATTATATCTCTTGGGCATTAGGCAAATTATGGCATAAATATATAAATATTTTTCTATGATGCATTAGAGCGCCATCTGTTATGAAAATTCGAAACTATTATAGACGCGTATGATTCTTTTTTTACAAATTAGGGGCAGTATAAATTGTTTAATTAAAAAGGAAAAGATTTATACGCGTCTATAATAGTTTCGAATATATATTAATATTTAGGAATTATATTACACCTCTAATCACCTAAGAATATTTATCAATTATAATTCCAATACGTATGACGTATTATTTATTTTATTGGAAATTTTAATTATTTATAAAAGGTTTATATATGTTTTATTTCAAACTAAAAGACAATTTTCTACTGCCCTTACAATAATATCAAATTTTAAGGAAGGACTTGGCTAATCCGTAATTACCCTCCTAGATGTTTGATCAGTTTATTTTTGTAAATTTACAATTCCACCTTAATATTGTGTTGAACTCTTTTGCAAAAGCATTCGGTACTGAAGGTAAACTCTTGGAAAATATATATATGAAGAACTATGTGTGTGTAAGGACATAAGTACAAAGAGTTTAGAATCCGCACAGGAAATATAAGCAGAAAGTAGCCCAATACACAATATTGGCACGAGGGAAATTGGGTAAGACCAACATCGGGATAAGACAACAATTTATTTCAGGCAAGAACAAACTATGAATGATAAGTAAAAGATAAGGAATGAGGCAGGTATACAGAGTAGTAAAACATAAACATAAAAATGATATTCTGTTAATACTAGTGTAAAATAATAAATATTTCTCTCTCTCTCTCTCTACAGTATTATAAATAGGTATTATAAACTGGCGAAAGCTCTGAGATGGTTCACCACTTATAAATTAGTTTCTCCCAATATTTTCACCATTTCAGTAAGAGAATTATAGAATTGTATAAATAACAGATGAGACGCGCTTATGTATCACTAGCCGAATGACCCGGGCAACGCCCGTGTTTTACCCGACTGTAAATGTTACAACGGTAATCCTTAGGTCGCTGGTTCAAATCCGGCTCGAGGGAGCCGGCGAGCACGTGACCTCCCTGTGCGCGCGCATCCGTGACAGAGGCCGATGAGGAGGACGGTCGTGACTATATATATATGTTTATTGTATCAAGCATATTATATTTATGAAATATTTTAATTATTAAATACTTTTTTACTTTAGTCGTTATAAAGAAAGTTGTAAAAAATAATTAATAATAATATAATAAATGATGTTTGATCAATTAGTTTAATACAGGGTGATCCAAAAGTCCCGCACTATTTTAAAAATTAATAACTCCGCTTATATTTGCGCTAGAGCAATGCGGTAAACACCATTGTGTTCAGGATGCAATGGGATTTTTTATGGCAAATAATGAAAAATTCGAAATTGATTTTAGTTACAATTTTATTCGCCAGATGGCGCACTACCAGAATCAGAAATTCAGCGGCTAAATTGTTTGAAAAATTGAAAAATATAACTGATCGACACGTATTTTTCCTTTTTGAATACCAGGAAAGAACCCTAATAACATCAAATAACAAATTAATAAAACACCACTTCGCCAAAAGTATGAAGAATTGGTTAACGATTTTTAAATACAATCAGAGATTTGTAAAATAGGTAAATGCAAATTAAAACATGTTGCAAAAAAAATTGATATTTTAGATACGGTTTGTTTCCGAAGATAATAAATTTCTAATATTTTAAATTCAACTCTCTCTCATACTGTACCCAATTTTAAAAAATGTGTCCCCTCGAATAAAAATATTTTTAAATCGACCTTTTGCGTTGAAAAACGTGGTAGTAAAATCATTTTGTATTATTTTTTTTGCACAAAATTTCTAAAGTTATTGGTGTACAGAAAATATTCCTTATGCTATTTCTTCTAATGAGCGAAAAGCAAAAAATTAAACATAAGGGGAAAAATTGTTTGTACCAGTGTTATTCGAGAAGTTATAACACTCTGGTTTGCACGACATAATATGTGAGCAAATGACAAACAAAATATTACTGTTACAAAAAAAAAAAAGAGTCAAGATGTGAGGACAGCATTTATTATCCCCATATCCCAACACAAAGAGCTGCAAAATATTGGTATATAATATAATACACGGCAGCTTATACAACACATGAAGTAACTGCCTTCTCTCTTGTATTAGGTCACAATCCTTGCTCAATGTGGCACCCTTCATTCTCAATCACCGCCTGCAGACAATAAATGACAGAATGGACAGCATTAAATAACATATCTGTTGATATTGATAAAACGTGCCATCTGATAGAAGCCTTAAACATGGCCAATGTGGTAGGCCAGCATCGAAAAACACACAATTTAATGTACCCCCATAAACAAAAATCGCAAGGCGTCAAGTCTGGTGATTTTGGAGGCCACTGGTATATAAAGTGGCGACTTATCATACGATTTTCAACGAACGTATTCTTCAGCAATTGTTTGGCACCGCAGGAGATATGAGGAGGTCCTCCATCTTGCATGAATGTTATTTCGCTTAGTGCTTGTCTGTCCAGCAATATGGGAAAAACCTTTTCTCTCAAAAGTTGAACATAACGTTCACCAGTTACAAAAACGGTTTTAAAAGTTCTTCCATTGATTTTTCAAAGAAAAATGGCCCAATAATAAAAGAAGAAGTGAATCCACACAAAACTGTAACTCTAGGCTGATAAAGTGGCATTTCTGTAAAATTCTTAGGGTTTTCTGTTGCCCAAAAGCGGCTGTTTTGAATGTTAAATTCTCCGTTTAGAGAAAAGTGAGCACCATCTGTCCACAGAACATTCGACAGCCAGTTTTCATCAATATCAATTTTCCGGAAAACCCATGCAGCGAATTCTTGACGCATCTCAAAATCGCCAACTTTCAGCTTGTGAATTCTTTGAATTTTGTATGGGTACACACAATAGAGACATTAAGTGAAGCCTCTTCGGATATCACAATCATACTCGGCGATTTTAACGCCAAAAGTTCAACTTGGGGATCATCTGTCCAGGATAACAAAGGTCACCGACCTCGACCTTACACCATTAAATAAGGGAGAGAACACCTATTAATCCAAGTCCACAGGCACAGAATCCGCAATAGACATCACAGCGATAAATTTCAACATCGCACCCACAACACAATGGAAAATCCTGAGAGGTGCAATCAGTGACCACAGACCAATTTTAACAACCCTAAACTTCAAAATTGAGAATGTCCAACAGAATAAAAGAACATGGAACTTTAGGTGAGCCGACTTGAAAAAAATTCACAGAAAAGCTTGAAGAACTGTGCAACGAAAAATTGAATTACAGAAAGCTTGACAAAAACTTGAAAAACTTCTCTTCGAATATATCAAAAGCTGCAAAAGCATCGATACCTAGTAGGAGACGTTAGACCTGTGGATACCTTATTGGAAGGACCACAACATCGAGGCAATGATTGCAGAAAGAGACAATATCAATGAACTTCTTTAAAAAATAAAACAGAAGAAAAGAGAAAGTAACACATTGAAATTAGTCACAAAATAGAACAAGAAATTTGGATATGCAAACAAGAGAAAAATGGCAGAATTCTGCGAAAAAATGGATCCAAGAAAGGACAGCCAACACTGTAATATGATTAGAGTGTTAGAAAACAATCAAAACCAACACCAATCCTCCAATACTCTAACCGATATGAATAGAACAGCGAGAACGAGAACAAACAGATGGCTGACATAATTGCTGAATATCTTTCAAGCACTTCCATACTCAACTATACGAATGAAGACAGGACTCTAAAAATAATATAAACCAGTTAGTTAAACAAGCAAGAAACTTCCATCAACAATATATTTTCTCGAGAGACTTCACACTGAATGAGCTAAACTCATCAATAAAAAAATACAAGAGGTCACCAAGAGATAATCTAATCTTTGGTCGAATGATTAAACACTTTGAAGACAAAGCTAATAAACAACTCCTACTAATACTGAACATATAATGGCAAACTGGTAAACTACCAAAGAATTGGAATAAATCAATTATAGTGCCAATACTGAAACCAAACAAAGATGCCAAGGAATACAAGAACTATCGACCAATTGATCTCACCAGCATACTTTGTAAAATAACAGAACGAATTATCCACTCTAGGCTCATAGTCTGGCTCACTAACAATAATAAAATAAACTTATACCAAACTGCCTATAGATCCCAGCACTGTACGACTGATCAACTGTTCTACTTCTGTCAATCAATAATAGATTCTCTCCAGGAAAAACCGCCAAACAAGATCACGGCTATATTCCTTGATATGACTTCAGCTTTTGATCGAGTGTGGAGGGAGAAATTACGTGAAAAGCTGCACAACATCGGAGTAAGAGGAGAAACCTTAACCTGGATTGCAGACTTCTTAAGGGGAAGAAGGTTAGAGGTTTGGGTCAATGGAGAATTTTCCAAGGAAGGGAGAACATGGGCTGGTGTGCCTCAAGGATCTGTGCTCAGTCCTCTACTCTATCTGCTATATATTAACGACATCCATCCTTACCTCACTGAAGACTCAAAGGTTGCCTGTTATGCAGACGATATAGCCATATGGCACACAAGTAGCAGCATAGAAAAATCGTTAAAAACACTGAACTCATCAATGAGAGGACTGGAGAAGTGGGCAATGGAACTCCAAATGACCATAAACCCAATAAAACCAAACCTATGCGTCTTCTCCACTGACAAGGAAAAAGGCATAAATATAACCACAAAATAAGCCTAAACAAACAAATAATTGATAAAATTAGAAATCCATAATACCTAGGTGTGATACTGCAGTCCTGGATCTTTCCAGTTGGTCTCGAGGACCACGCCATCACCATCTCCTAAGCGGCGAAGTACGCGATCTACGTATTCATCGTAGATCGCAAAATGCGTGGTGTCGCTGGAGACCCACTGGCGATTCTCCACCAAACTCTGCAGCGCTGGCAGAGGCGCCTTATTCATTGTACATAGTGTATATAATGCATATTATCTTTTTTTAAATAGTGCAGACTGTGCACTTTGTATGTATTGACAAGATGTCAATAAAATTATTTTAACTGTCATTGATGAGGAATTGGAATTTTAAGAACACATAATTAGCACCTCAAATAGAGCTACCAGAAAACTAAACATTCTGAGATGGCTATGTGGAACAAATTGGGGAGAAAAACCCAGAATTCTCAGAACAACATATATCACTTTAATAAGGCCGATAATGGAATATGCAACACCGGTCTGGGCTCCCTCAAGCTCATCACTAAAAGTAAGACTAGACAGTGTTCAAACAAAAGCGGCCAAATTAATCACTGGTGCTGTTTCATCCACCAACAATGAGAACATTCAGAGAGAATGTGTTCTAGACCTACTCGCTCGAAAGCAGAAGATAAAATAAAAACAACTTGGGTCGGCACTTCGGAAACGAGGGACCAGAGGACGAGATCTGTCTGACCACTTGTGGTTTGGTGGATCCGCCCTTTTCTGAGAATGAGGTGAAACTGACCGCTTTCAAGTTCGGGAAAAGGAAATCTCCTGGTCCCCAAGGGATCGAAAACACCATCGTGAAAGCCCTGTTAAGAATGCACCCATCACTTCTTGCCAGGTTTTTCAATAGGTGTCTGGACACTGGTACTTTTCCTGAGGCATGGAAGGTTACCCGAGTAGTGCTTCTCGAAAAGTTTGGTAGAAAGGGTAATTCTCCTAATGATTATCGTATGCTTTCTTTACTAGCGTGTCTAGGTAAGGTCCTGGATAGCCTACTAGCTCAGCGACTGAAGCACTGGCTAGAGAGTAATGAGCTCCTTTCCTTTTTCCAACATGGTTTTAGGGAAGGGAACTCCACAACCACGGCTCTGAACGAGGTGTTAGAGGGGGTTGAGATGGGCTTAAATAAGGGTGCTTGGGTTCTTCTCGTGGCCCTGGACATTGAAGGCGCGTTCAACTCCATGAGCTGGAACAAGCTGATGAAATTTGATGGACATGGGTTGTCCTGATAATTTGTGCAGCTTGATTCGTGACTTCCTGAGGGATAGACGGATTAGCCTCAGTTTTGGTGGGCGGAAGTTGGTAAGAAACTGTGCTAGGGGTTGCCCCCAGGGCTCTTGCTGCGGACCTATTCTGTGGAATAACCTGGTAAACACCATTTTCTAGGAGGAGCTACCTGAGGGAGCCTGGCTGGTTCTCTATGCTGACGACCAGTTCCTCATCATTGAGGCTGCTTCGAGAGCTAGGGCTGAGAAGTGTGTTGAAGCTTCTCTCCAAATCCTCTCGAACTGGGCCCATGACTCTGGCCTTAAGTTCAATGTCTCCAAAACTAAAGCCCTCAGATTTAAGCCTAGGGACATAAGAACTAAAAGGAAAGGGATCAAATGGGAGCACAAGCCGGCTATCCGGATGAAAGGACGGAGGGTAGCGTTGGTCAATAAGATGACCATCCTGGGGGTTGTCATTGATGACAAGATGGGTTGGCAATACCAGGCGGAGGAGATGGTGGCGAGAGGCAGGGAGGCGTTGTGCAGGCCTGTCCTGGTTGGCTCTCAATAGGGGGGGGGGAGAAGGAGGGCACTATTTTTAGGAACCTCTGCCTCTCCTGTGTCGAGCCAATCTTGCTATATGCTTCCGGGGCTTGGTAGCGCCGAAACAGGGATCAGAAGGTGGCAAAAACTCTAGAGAGAGAGCAGAGGACAGCGGCACTCAGAATCACAGGGGGATATCGCACTACCAGCAGTGAGGCCTTATTGGTCCTCGCTGGGCTTATTCCCCTGGGATTGAAACTAGAGGAGGAGACCATCAGACAGAAGATCTGGGAGAACAGGGTAGATGCCCTGGACTTGAAGCGGGTGCCCTGGAATGGAAGAGGGACCCAAGGAAGCCTCCGCAGTGGTTGCCAAAGTGGAATTGGAGTCCTGGAGGGCCGACAGGGATTGGCACGGAGGTTTTCACTGATGGTAGTAAGTCTGGAACCAATACTGGAGCTGGAGTAGTGATTTTCACTAATGGAGAGCTGATCTTCCAAGAAAGCTTAACACTCAGAGTGGACGAATTGGTCTTTTCAGCCGAGCTGGTTGCGATCAGGGTAGCACTCAGAGTGTGTGCCGAGAAGAACTTCAGCCCGGACCGCCTCTATTCAGATTGTATGTCGGCCCTCGTCGCCATCAATCTGGTGAAAGGGCAACTCGCGCATCAAATAATCCAGGAGCTGGAGATGATAACGCGGGCTCCGGAGCTCCATTGGGTTAGGGGACACAGCCTCATCGAAGGTAATGAGTTCGCAGACAGGCTCGCTAAGGCAGGATGCTTTAGAGGTAGATCACTGAGGATACCAGTGACCAAGAAAGAAGTTTATAGGAGGATCAGGGGGCACGTCCAGGACTTATGGTTGGACAGATCGAGGAACAGTGTGAAGGGGAGAGAGGTATTCAATTGGGTAACAACACCCAAATACCTTTGTAAGGTAATGTCCCACAAATTCATTAGGGTAATTCGGGACATGGGGTCTTCCCCAAGTCTCCACAGATTTAAAATTAAGAGAAACCCTGATTGCGTCTATGAAGAAAGGGATGTGGATGCACGCCACTACGTCTTGGATTGTCCAAGGGTAGGGGGTGTGCAGGAAGAGAGAAGGAGGGCGAGGGGCGCGATCGAGAGTAAGCTGCTGAGAAACCACAGCAAGCTTCTTGAGAAAGCCCACGACCTGGCAGCTGAGCTTTTCCTCAGCTGTGAGTGAACAGAGTCGGGGGCCGCCTCCCCGCGGTCCCTGCTGGACACAGTAGATAGTTTCCTCTTTTGCTGTGTTTAAAGGCCACCGGTATAGAAATCCTTCCAGACACGTTGTCTGGGAGGTGGTGTTTCCAGGTACAATGTCCAAGCTCTAGCTTGGATACCGTTACTTGGCTTATGAGTTGAACAGAATAGCAGCGAAGGGCATGCTTCGGATGCCGGCTTGTGGACCGAAAGGTCTGGGTGGCCATCTGCTTCTAGGGTGTACCAACTGTGCTTAGGTGGGATCCTCCAGTTCTTGTTTATTTTTGTTTTGGCTACTGTTTATATTTCTTTAAAAGTAAGTTTATTTTTCTGTAGCAAGGGTTCTTTTGTGCCTTTTTTCGCTAGCGCATCAGCAGCTTCATTGCCTTCAATGCTAACATGTAAGGGTATCCATTGAAGGTTAATTTTTGAGGTATTGAGAGTTTTTGGAGATAACCAATTATGTTCCTGCTTACTTTGTCTCTAAGTTCCCTTGTGTGACTCAAGTGTTGTATGGCACTTCTACTATCAGTAAGAATCCATATATCGTGATGTTTAGTGTTTCTGATGGATTTTAAGGCTTCATAGATGGCTATTAGTTCTGATCTGAAGACTGAGCAAAAATCTGGGTTTCTTCTGTTTATTTTCTCATTGCCATTTGTGGTTTTAATGAGAGAGTCACTGTCAGTGTGTCCCAACTCGTCTCTGCTACCATCGGTATAGATAGTTATTACATTTTTTTAGGAATTTTATTAATTATTTCTAATGATAATTATTTTAAGTATTCTGGATTTTGGTATTGTTTGTTGGTGGGTTCATTTAAAGTGGCATTAAAAATAACATTTTGTTAGTGATTCGCATGGAGTAAAATAAATTATCAGAGATATATACATATTTTTCAAATGAATTAAAATAAATATAATCGATACTGAGAGAGAGTTGAATTAAAAATAATATAAATTTATTAACTTCGGAAACACAAACCGTATCTAAAATATCATTTTTTTTTTGCTACATGTTTTAATTTGCATTTACCTATTTTATATATATCTGATTGTATTTAAAAATTGTTAACCAATTCTTCATACTTTTGGCGAAGTGGTATTTATTAATTTGTTATTTGATGTTATTAGGGTTCTTTCCTGGTATTCAAAAAGGAAAAATACGTGTCGATCATTTATATTTTTCAATTTATCAAACAATTTGGCCGCTGAATCTCTGATTCTGGTAGTGCGCCATCTGGCGAATAAAATTGTAACTAAAATCAATTTCGAAATTTTCATTGTTTGCCATAAAAAATCCCATTGCATCCTGAACACAATGGTGTTTACCGCATTGCTCTAGCGCAAATATTCGCGGAGTTATTAATTTTTAAAGTTGTGCGGGACTTTTGGATCACCCTGTATATCAACTATTGGTAAACATATATGATGAGAGATATCACATTCAACAAATATTTTTCAAATAATTCCTATATTATTGTGATAATTATAGGGAATTTTTTATATTTACATACGATATTAATCACTAACTAATTAACATATGAGGTAATTAAAGACGTTTCAAAATTTACACAGTTTGAATATTATATTTACCAATAATATATAATATAAAATATTTAGATAAATATGGATAAAAAACATAAGAAATGTATTTATAAAGATGTTACAAAGGAGAAATTGTCGTCCTATCACTGGAACATCAAATGGTCAAATGGTCAAATGTACAACAGTTTTTTCACAGAGGATTAGGACCGCTGACCTTCTTTACCGGGGGATTTGGGAATAATCACGTTGGCCCTCATTAGTGGCTCAATGGATCTGGTGTGTAAAGTACGCACTCTAGAAATGTCTCATTAGGCGCCTCTCTGTAACACTCTAATTATTCGCACTACCTTGATGTGAAGATAGATTGCTATGTAAACTCTATTATTCTATTGAACTTATTTACACATGCGAACTGAAATATGTTAGAAAAAAATTAATTTCAAGCACTAATCATTGAGATTAAAATTCAAATTTGGATTTAATATGTTTTTAGAATTCACATTATTGTTTTGATAGCTGATTAGTTCTTTAGATGCTCATATTGCTAATCTTGTAAATGTATTCAAATATAAATTTATTTACACTGCGAACACCAATATAAATTATTTTAGAATATATTTTTGTAACAAAAATTTACTTCCAGATTTTATAAATATATGCTAGATTTTAAGAATAGTTTGTATATTTTATTATATTATATAGTTTTCTATCGATATAATGAATTTATGAAAATATATAAGTATATACCCAATATATTGAAATAGGTGTGAACATATATTAAATATGTGCTATTATCAATATAAGTTTGTAATTTGTGAATATTAATTTCTGGATAGTAAAATTTGAGGATGAGGTTAAGAGCTCAAACAAACATACATATATATATATAGCTTTATTAAGACCATCAGTCTTATACAGATTCACCACAGGAAGAAATCATAGATGGAGCTCCTATACTCCAGGCAGCGCAGAGCCTAACAGCCTCCGGGTCCGACGTATGTCCAGTGACCACAGAATCCATCGTGCATAGGTTAGCGTATTTTTACTTTTTAATATTGATAATGGACGTATATTTATTCCTTGTTTTTAACATATTCTTTTTTTTTCGCTTATCACTAGTACACGTGGTACAGGCCATGATAATAATGATGGGTTGAAGTTAGCGACTGCTTTTACTGTAAGTGCACCACATGTCTACACATGTGAAAAGCAGTTCGACTTTGCACTTATAAATGTGCCAGAGCCCCATTTAGTTACTTGCACTCGCTGGTGGGGTTGGACTTTTGCAAGAATCGGGGGCCATTGGAGCATTTTTTATTTTAACATAAAAAAGTGTCCAATGCGGGAATCGAACCCGGGTCGTAGCGGTCGAAAACCAACGGTTTAGACCATCCTTCCACCGATCCCCTTTAACATATTCTAAACGGTCTAATTCGTTGTTCTATTTAGTTTTAAGATCTCAAACAATTAGACAAAGCAAGGTGTCGGCTGTGTTGCCTTTGCTATTTTGAACTGGCCCAACTTTTTAAAAATTTAAATTCATTATATGATTTCGATAAAGGGAAAAGATTGAAAATAAATTTATATTTCAATACATTTACAAGATTAGAAATATGAGCATCTAAGAAATAATCAGCTATCAAAACAATGATATGAATTCTAAAAACATATTAAATCCAAATTTTTGAGTTTTAATCTCAATGATTAGTGCTTGCAATTACATTTTTCTAACATCTATACATATTTATATACAAAAATATTATAAAACCTGAAAACTCAAATATTTCTATATTTTAAAAAATATATTTTTTATTTTTATTCATTGATAATTCTACTTTTTATCATCGTTTTTAGAATGACTTTCAGTTTTGTTGTAAATATGCATAGTTAACATATATATATTTTTTTTCAATCACTAATATAGGATTAAATTCATAAATTATATATAATTATATAATTATTATAATAAATAATGTGTAGTTTTTCTTCGAGTAATATACAATAAAAACTATTTAATGGTAAATAATTATCTTTCTTTTATCACGACTGCACCTTCAACCCTTTATCTTATCAATCCTTTATCTAACAACAAACAAACTATTTATAATATATACATAATTGGCTAATAGTATAATAATATCAGCATGTTGCAGAGAGAAAGGTAGTTAGGACTCGTACTGCCATCTATTGCCAACTTATAGAATTATTTTCATAATACAAATTTTTTAATGTTTTTAACGCTATAATTTTATTTTAACAAATAACATTATGATAGTGAAAATAATTTTACTTTAAACCGAAATAAAAATATTTTATAATAAAAATAAATATGGGTAATTTTCTTTGATTTTTTAACATTATTTTCTCTAACCTTCGAAAGATTGACCCGCCATCTCTCGGTAGTAGAAAGAACTATTTTAAAATATTCCTTTCAAAAGTTGAATTGTCATTTTTTCTAATATTATGGTTCTAAATATACTTTTCACAAAATATTTTATAATTATATTAAATATATGAAATATTATGAAAATAATATTAATATATTTTATATACCATTATAATTATTTTTTTATTATTTTATTAACATCATAAAACGCGATATCCTAAACTCGGGGATATTTTCGTCGATACCTCTCTCTACATCACAACAAATCGGCTATATACAATCCTGTTCAATTCATTATTTTACATAATTAACCAAAGAAATTTGTCCAAAGAGAAAAACAAACAACAAAGCGAACAACACAAAGCAAGCATCGCAATTCTTTTCATTCTAAGTTTCCCTCTCCCTTTTCCAATTTAAAAGAAAGTTGTAAATAAATTTGTAAAATTGATCAAAACTTTTACACCTTTCTTTATCGTCTACAAATTCATCAAGCTGTCCAATACGACCAATTTTTTTTCCCTATAAATCCGGAAAATTGGGCAATTCGAGTCCTGAATTGCACCCCCGCAGAAGCATCCTGGTTCCTTCACCGCGCCGATAGTTGCCAAAAATTTCCCAAAATTACCATGATCTGTAATGAATTGGATATTATAAAAATGTGGACGGAAAAATCTTGGGATTCCAGATACGAAAAAGCTTCTGAAAATTTCATTAGTATTATCAAAAATATCTTTCATTTTTGCGTGTAAGAATGATTTGACTATACTTGGAGCATGGGGTTCGTAAGTAATTAGATCTTCAATGGACAGTTGAGCTAGATCAAATTTGATTATTCTAGATTCTATATAGTCTGTTAGGAGTGGAATTTTTGCCAAACTATGCACACAGTTTGATGAAGTAGTTTTATATGCTCTAACTGCCCATAAAATGATCTGGTACTGCATGGAATTCAGTTTTTGTTTAGAACGATTGTTTAAATATTTAAACCAAATTTCTGATCCGTATGTAAGTACAGGCCTTATTATTGTTTTATATAAAGTTAACCTCTTTTGAGTATCTAAACCCCACATATTGCCGCTTAGTGAACATAATACATTTTTCTACGCCCTGCCTTATACAGAATATCATTTACATGCGGAGTAAAGTTAACTTTATTTTTCCATTTATGATTTGAAAATTTCCTTCTCAGAATTTTTACTTTCTTTACCGGCCTAATTATATTGTTATTAACCTTAATAGTTTTTTTTGTCTGTTATGCAGGTATAGCAAATTAATTTTCCCTGTACTGATCGTTAATTTATTTCTATTACACTATTGGATCACATAATTTAATTTGTATTCACTTGCGGTTTTTAGTCCTTCAATAGTCTTATTCCAGCAAATTATTGTAACGTCGTCTGCATAACATATAATATCTGCATTCATTGATTCAAAATTTATCAACAAATCATTTAGCAAAATATTCCATAGAAGTGGTGATAAAGGTCCACCCTGTGGACATCCTTTAGTTAGTTTCTTATAAAAAGTTTCTGATTCGTATGTAAATTTCACCTCCCTTTAATTATTCACATAAAAGATTTTATGATCCGTATTAAATCTGAGGGAACATTATCATTATCCATTCGTTTTATAATCGCAGGCCACCATGCATTGTCGAATGCACCAGCTATATCTATAGCTATCAAGGAAGTCAATTCTTTTTGTTTATGTTTCAATATAGTTTCTATAATTTTATCCATTCCAGTAATTGTTGATCTAGATTTCATATATAAAACCATGCTGCCTTGAGCTCATTAGATTATTTTCTGAATAATAGTTACTTAATTTATTTTTTATTATATTCTCAAATGTTTTAGAGAGATTAGATGTCTCAATGATATAGGTTTATAAATTTTATTTACTTCATAATTCGTTTTGCCTGGTTTTGGAATTATTTTTAAGAATGATTTTTCCATTCATCCGGATAGTATCCCATTTCTATACATTTATTGAATAATTGATGCAGAATTGGGATTATTTTTATTTTAGCTTGTCTGATCATATTGTTACTAATGTAATCAGGGCCCAGTGCTTTTTTAATATTAGTTTTTAAAATTGTTTCCTCTATTTCCTTATATTCAATATAAACATTACTTTTATTTTTATATTTAGGCGTATAATTTCTAATCAAAATATGATCATCTTTATCCAAACCTCCAATATCATCCGAAAATAGATCGTTCATTAAACTTTTTATTTTGTCGATCTTTAAATGATCTGGTAAATTATCTATTAGTGGTAATCCTAAATTCCTATTTTTCGATCTCAATGACTTGTAAATCCTATAAGCATTACCAAATGCGTTAGTTGAATGACTTTCTTTTATAAAATTTCTCCAAATCGCTCTTTTTGCCTTTTTAATTTTATTTAAACATTTATTTCTCATTGAAATATAGGTCTTTTCATAGACCACTCCATGCCGATGATACAAATTTCTAATATAGTGGGAATCGTTTTTCATATTCTCAATTATTTTGCTATAGTAAAAATAATTTGGTGCAAATATATTTTGAAAGTAGACAAATGAAAAATTTCAAGAATTTTTGAAATAAAGAAGAAGGTTAATTGGAGAGAGGGCCTGGGTAATCAGTGTCTCTAGTCCTCTACACCAGGTTATAATCTACCAGCTTTCAACCAGTTTAATTTACTAGATTTCGACCAGTTTAATTTACCAGATTTCAACCAGTATAATCTACCAGATTTCACCAGTATAATCTACCAGATTTCACCAGTATAATCTACCAGATTTCACCAGTATAATCTACCAGATTTCACCAGTATAATCTACCAGATTTCACCAGTATAATCTACCAGATTTCACCAGTATAATCTACCAAAACGCTACATCAGCTGAGATTTGATCAGTGTACATATAAAATCAGTTATTGATGTTGTTTCATGAAAATATAATTATGTAAAATATATATATAGAATTAGGCTTTCAATTATTATATAGGCATGCTTGTACAGAATGCTGAGTATATCGAAAATTGACTTTATTTTTCAATATAGCTTCTCTTAAAATATGTTATAAAAAATTATATAATTTTAAAATTATAATTTCTAAAATAAACTACTCTTTAAAGTCGACCGCCAGATGTCGGGTAAGTCAGGTAGTACTTCCTCAAATTATGTATTCTATACTTCATTAGCACAATTGAAGTGAATTGCTATTTCAAATGTTTTTAATTATATTTTTTTCAAGATTTAGCACGACTGCAATATCATAAAATACTCATGTATCCTCATAATATAGATATGTTAAAATAAAAATTTGAGAGAGATTAGGAATTTCTTCAACATTTAATAGTTTTCCATATTGCCCAGATGAAATATCCTGTCGACTTCTGTTATGATAAATATTGCTGAGAGATAAGATAGAGAGATTATTTTCTGGGTTTTGAATACATGGGTACTATAAAATGAAAGTTACTATGCCAATGCTGTACACAAACGTGCCACACACACACATCTTGGAAATACTATAAAAACAACTTTTAATCACTATTTGATATGATTAAGATGATAAAATAATTTGAGATTAAAACTCCTTACTTGAGGTACAAAGAAGAAAAGAAAAAAAAACTTGAATACGTATATACATAATTACAAAAAGCTTGTAAAACGACTGTATTCGCGTTAACTACCGAGATCAAATTCTATGAGCTACGGTATAGCGATGATCCGCTTGAATGAGTTCTGTAGACTTGAATAATGGAACTCTACGTAAATTGAACAAGGAACTTCGATTTAATGAATCTTGAATATAAAGCTACATGAATGAATTTGATTAGCCTAACATGACTTGATGGCTCGATTAACTAGACTAATGAGTAAACTAAACAAAACACAAAATAAATAGACAACACACTGTTGCCGAATCAATGAAAATATATACAGAATAAAATGAAACAATAAAGAATTAATTATGTAAAACTATGAATTATATAAATTAACAATAAAGAATAGAATAACATCAATGAATAATATTTAACAACAATTTATACAATAATTAACAATTAATAACAAATAAGAATAAAAAATACATTTTTAACCAAACAACGATATTTGAAAATTATCCCGCATGTGTTTCTTTTGAACGAAAAATCGAAAATTCATTTTTAAGGAGAAATATGGATTATTTCTAACCTTAGGGATGAAGTATGAAAGGAGGAATTGTGAAGAGTAATGATAAAAGGAAAAATAAAGTGTCCAGGGATGGGAATTGTGCCGGCCAACTTAAGTAAAGCGGCGCCATCTGACGACCGATTTCACAGAGTTTGTTGTAGAAATTATAATGCAAATTGAAACATATATATATTAGTTTTTAACTCATGACGACTAGTGCTTAATACAAAAGGAAGAATGAATTGCAGTGTTAAGGTATGTGTGTGGTTACCAATATAATGATAAATAATTAATTAAGTATATAAGCGCCTCTCATATCTTGTCATTGTGTGAATTTAATTTGTCAATAATTATCAATATGATGTCAGAACGTTAATTTTTACTTGATTCGGAGAAGCTTTGTCGATACCCACATTGGGCACTTTTTTATGACTAAATATTTATTCAAATGGCTCCCCAATTCTAGAAAAGTTCAACCTCAATAGGAATGCAAGTAACCAATACTGGGGCTCTGGAATATTTGTAAGTGTAAAAGTGGAAATGCTCTCTACCTATGTAGATATGTGGTGTACTTGCAGTAACTACTACTCGCCAACTACTACCCACGTTTATTATCATGGCCTGTACCATATTTACTTAAAGTTATTAAAAATAAACATTGATTAATTATTGATTTTTTTGTTTTTATTCTTGGAGAGAGAGTTTTATTAAAAATATTACTTTGAAAATTTAACATGCATTTATTGAAAACATTTACTATAATTTTTTTTTTTCAAATATGGATATTGGATTTATATGGATAAAATACCTATATGTATTTTGAATGTAAATTTAAAAATATATATTTATGCAAGTAAAATATAATATAAATATGAAACGAATCCTATATATATATTTTTAAGACTATATATCTATATTTATAATTTAATTTATTCATATACTATTTTTTTCAATCGAACTCCGAAAATAGTACGTAAAGCTTGCGACAGATGGCGCGAGGTGTCCATACGGAAATATCGCTTACCAATCTCTCTCTCTCTCTCTCTGACGGCACATGGAAAATTCTTTTTTTTTTTTTTTGTAAAAAATTTAAAAACATTTTGCAATATGTTTATTTTTTTAATAGAACAAACATATTATTTTTATTTTATTTTGACTTAAAGCGCTATGTCCTCCTAGGGACACTTGCACTTTAAAGGTAGACTAAACATAAAAAGAAAAGAAAGAAAGATATTTGAAATACGTACAAGAATTAGTATTCAATTAAGTTAGATGAAAAGAGAAAAAATATCAACACAATTGAAATAAATATAAAAGGTTGGTATGCAAATTTAGTTATTTGAAATCAATTGTAAAGTAGTGTATTCAAAGAAAACAATTTACAGATTGAAGGAAGTTTCAAGAAGTATTTTAGAATGAAAATATCTAAGATATTAATTACAATTGAAACTATGATAAACAAATATATTACGTGGTGTTTCAAAATTATTGAAGTCTAAACAATATAATTCCTTGTTTTAATATGATCGCTGGCAATTTATCAGCATCCAGGGATATTCGTTATAACAACAGAAAATTTATAATATTAATGGTAAATTCAAAATTTAAAATAAATATATATAAGCTTTTATTTTTGGAATATATTTGGTAAATTTTAGGGCGTCTGCACTCCATGTCAGGAGACCAAAAGAATCAAAGTCACACTGAGTGGTACTTCCAGGTCTTTAGACCAACATCACCCCTCTTTCCTTCTCCATGATGTCTACATCTGTCTCAGTTTATGCTGAATTGTCTCTTACTAGGGAAGAACAGACGGCGATTTCAAGATCACGAACAGGACATCTTAGAATGCTCATATTTAATGGAAAAATCAAAACTATCCCGGAATGCCCCAAATACGGTTTCCAGCCTGCCAGTCCTGAACATCTATTGAAATCTATCAAATCCTCCAAAAAAGACCTCTGGGAAAACCCCAGGACTATAATAGAAAAGCTGAGACAATGGAATATAACAGAGATCGTTTAAACGACTCGAAGAATAAACAACAACAACAACAACATTTGTTAATTTACCACAGAATGAAGATACTACCATATTCAAAGCAAATTTCAAATTTAAATTGTGCAGAAAAAATGACCTAATTTATGTGTTTATATATACACACAGAAAAATATATATTTTAAAAAATTACAATATAGCACACAAAGATAAATCTTATGACTATGTAATTTTAAACCTTCCTCTATTTTAAACCTACTCTGCGCTGCCTGGAGTATAGAAGCTCCATCTATTTTTCCTTTCTGTGGTGATTCTGTATAAGACTTGTGTTCTTAATGAAGCCGTGTGTGTGTGAATTAAGTATTTTTTCCGGACTATATCGTAAGATTAAGATAGGTAATTAAAGGCTTCCATTGTTTAATGCGTTGGTATATGATGGGCATTCTTTGAACTTGTTGAGAAAGGTTTGTGTGTAAAAATTGAGTCCTCTATGCTTTATTAATTTTGAAATATCTTTGGGTGTGTGGTGAGAGTCTAGTATATTGTAGAGCATGAGAAAAATATGCATTGAGTATCATGTGCACCGTGATTTTGCGGGAAATAGAAGTCAGAGAGATGGGTTTGTAGTTGTTTGAATGGTTATATATACACACAGAAAAATATATATTTTTAAAAATTACAATATAGCACACAAAGATAAATCTTATGACTATGTAATTTTAAACCTTCTGAGATTAATGACGCCATCTATCGGTTTGATTATAAATTAAACATTTCAAAATATAGAATAACAAACCAATGATCAAATTCAAAAGCAAAATATATTTTAATATTTATCATTATATATATTAAATTACAAATATTAGGCCTCCAAGGAAAAGTTTCTTTTTTACGAATATTTTATTTATAAATAGTTACAATGTAAACACCCAAAACATTTTATTTGATTTTAATTCTCATTCTATTGGCGGTTCAATGTAAATGTTTTCTGCTGTAGAAGGGTTTGCCCTTGAAGGCTAGAGATATTTATAAATAAATGATTTGTAAAAAAGAGAATATTCCCTGGAGACCTAATGTTTGTATTTTAATATTGATTCAAGTGATTATTTTATCTAATTATCATTATATTTATGTATATAAATTTATATCTTTTTACAATAGTTAAATGGAGTCATGACTTGAGTCAAACTTATATTTGATGATATAAATTATTTATGAAAATGACATGACATGAGTCAAACTTATATTTGATGATATAAACTATTTAAGAAAATGACATGACATGAGTCAAACTTATATTTGATGATATAAACTATTTAAGAAAATGATTTAGGTCTTGAATATATATATCCGCAATTTCATTTTTAAAATGTAAGAGTAGATATTTAAAATATAATTGCCGCATATCTATAACCAAATATAAGTTCCTATGCCAAAATGAAACTTTTGAACATTTTAATTTCATTTGAAGTTCAACGACCTTGTCTAAAGAGTTAAAACATGTCACAATCATCCTTATCCACAAACCAGACAATTCTGAAAACCATTCAAACAACTACAAACCCATCTCTCTGACTTCTATTTCCCGCAAAATCACGGTGCACATGATACTCAATGCATATTTTTCTCATGCTCTACAATATACTAGACTCTCACCACACACCCAAAGATATTTCAAAATTAATAAAGCATAGAGGACTCAATTTTTACACACAAACCTTTCTCAACAAGTTCAAAGAATGCCCATCATATACCAACGTATTAAACAATGGAAGCCTTTAATTACCTATCTTAATCTTACGATATAGTCCGGAAAAAATACTTAATTCACACACACACGGCTTCATTAAGAACACAAGTCTTATACAGAATCACCACAGAAAGGAAAAATAGATGGAGCTTCTATACTCCAGGCAGCGCAGAGCCCAACAATAATCTCCAGGTCCGACGCATGACCAATGGCCACCGATTCCACCGTGCATAGATTAGTGTATCACTGATACTAAAAATTGACAAAATGTAATATAGGGGAAGCATTCTGGGTTAGAAAAGCATCTCTCTGTCTAAAGGCACTTCATAGGTCAATATAAATGTCCATATTTCACAAACTATTTGTCTTTAACATGATTGGTGTACACTCTAGCAAAATATTAAAATTTTGTGATCAATAATATTTTTTATTTATTTTCGATTCAAAATATGCTGTTTAATTAATATATATATGTGATGATTTAAGACCATGGAATTGTTGTAAATAGTCTAGATATCTCCTACCACATGTTCCACCCCATGACTGTATATAACTTCTTATGTACTGCACATAGAAAACCTCAACTAACATCAATCTGTACCGCGTAAGAATCTAATAAAGTATAACAACTGTACAGATAGAAGGAATGGAGACTAACAGGAGAAAATTAAGGTTAAAACTAATCAGGCTTAGGACAGAAGTCGAAGCAAGGCCTAGCAAAAGAGGCTTAAAACTAGCCCAACTATAAATAATTTACAAGACAATATTTCCTGGGCAAGACCGGACGTATCTTGTGACCGCGGAAACCATAAAAGTCGAGTAACGCCCCGTATTTCTGGAACAAGACCGGACGTATCTTCCGTCAAAGGCAGTAGCAAAGACCAATCAGAAGACATCACCTAAATAGGTCAACCAATAGAAAAAGGCCATGTGACACCTTTCGACCAATGGGAAAGAAGACAGGTCGTGGTGTTAAATCGAGGACCTAGAATTGTAAAGATACGCTTGGCTCTCAACAAGGTAACACTTGCTCTAAAGATCTCCCTCTCTCCTCGTCCCATTCCTTCTTGACGTCAGACGCTTCTTAGTGGAATCTCTGTTTGTTTATTTCACCTTTGGCCCAGCTGTGTCGCCTTCCACCACGACTGCACGGTAGAGTTGACATCGAGGTTCGTCTAGCATCAGGTAACACTGGTCCCAGAGGTCCCAAGATATCACATATATGAAATAATATCTCTTTTAAAGATTTTTTAAAGGTTACTATATTAAATTAGTGTAAACTGTATATGCAGATAATACCCCTCTGCATTTAATTATATTTTATATATCGAATATATATAATATCATTTTGAAATATTATAGCTTACATGAACCTGTAACCAAATAATATTATATAAAAAATATTTTTAAAAAAATGAAATTTATTAATAAACGCTATCAATTTTTTTTAAATCTATAATTCATTCCGAATAAATCTGAAAACGGGGCTTCTTTATTATTATTTAATTGTAGGAAACCCAATATACAGGCGTTTGTATATTTATTTTTTCATATGTATTTTTTATATATATTTTTCATATATATTTTTCATGTATTTAACTAGGTGTATATATACTTCTTGGCATATACAGTAAACCAAAACATAGAGGAATATATCTAAATTTAAACTCATTCGGCGACATTAACTATAAATATCAGTAATGAAGACGCTATATAGAAGAATATCTACCCATTGTTCAAATTTTTAAAATATCCAAGCAGAAAGAAGCCTACTTTACAATGACCTGAAAGATATTAAAACGAATATATACCCCGAAAATATATTAATAAACAGATATATAGACCCACATATAAGAACTACAAACAAAAATGAGGTATGAAAAATAAATTATGCATTGTCATACAATTATGACATAGAAAGAATAACCAAAATATTTGATATAAATATAATAATAAAACACGTTACAAAATCGCTGAAAACCTAAGAGTAATTCTTCACTATACGCTCTCGGAACGCAGAACGCCATCTGGTGGAACAAATACCAACGAAACATTTAATTTATGCTTGTTTCATAATATTTGGCCATTCCATTTTATTGAAATATTGTGAATATTGAACCACGTACGTGTTTCAGGCTATCGATCCTCTTTAGCCATAGGAAAACTGTGCTTAAAAAATCCTAAATTGGTCCAAGAGGCTTTCTGAGAAATCACGAAGATGTTGATGGAAATTTTGACGATAGCATATTGATCCATAATTAAAAGTCCCATTTCCTATCAAATATAAACGTGAAAACTATGCGTCATCTTTCAACCAGATCTACCTACTAGCATAATCTGGTCAATGTCGAATCCACAGCAACAGCTGTGGAAAAATCCGGACGCCAAGCTGAAGACCGTGGTTTCTTGATAAAGGCCCTTGAAATCCTTCGAATGGTTAATGTTATGGTGGGAAAACAAAATAACTTTAATGTCCAAGGGAAAATATGTTTATATTAAATTATTTCTCTTTTTTAATGGTAAACATATCTTACTTAATTGGAAAAAACATTTTGGCAACTAAAGGAACAATGAATGATCTCGTGTTCTAGGTTTCTAATCGTATAATCTAAATCTGGGAATAATCCAGAATCTTTTTGGGTTTCTAAGTTCAAAGTGACATAACATACTGCAGGAAACTTAATTGGTTCTATTATTTGTTCATACTGATTATTCTATTTCAATTATATCATCTCTTCTTCAAATATATTGTTGGATAGCGTTATAAATATACAGTTAAATATTAATTATAATATAATAATTATCATTAATTATTATTAAATTATTATTATTAATTGATAATTATTTTAATTATAAATTGTCCTTCTCTAAGAATATACAGTATATTTTTGTATATAAGTTTCGGTAAAAAAATATATACAATATATAATCGGCAATAGCTTTTTTATTGACAAATTATGGAACTGAAACTCTTTACACAAGAAATCCTAAAAGTTATCTAAATATTATAAACATTAAACTACTTCATTCTTCTTCACACATTTAATCCAGAGTTGGGTTAACTTGTATCACTCTCAAATATTTAACTACGTGGAAATGTCTTTATTATTCTAACCAAGCTGAAGTCTGAAATTGCGAGGTCTGGGCTTTACGTAGGGTGAGGCATCAAAGTCCACCCACACTCCTCAATCTTCACCAAAGTCAGATGCGCCGTGTGAGATCTCGCAATATACGGAAGAAATTTTATTTGGATGTTTTTTAAGTTGGATCTTTTTTCTTAAATTGCTACTTTAAAATTTCGAAGGATATACAATATTTTTCCTTGTTTATTGGTGAAATTATTTGAAGAGTATCCGTGAAAATCAGCCCTTCTTTTTCCCAAAGACAGAAATAATGATTTTGTCCTTGGAGAGAGTAACGTTGTTTTTACTTCACTGGCGATGTTTTATGAGTCAATTACATTGATGTGGCTTTGAAGAAGGTTCCTAATGATAAATTTGAATCTCATCACATGTTATTACATATTTTCAAACACCTGAGAAGGTTCTCCAGAAAAGAACTCCATAAGGTCTGAACAAATCTTTTTCCGAATTTGTATAATTTATTGTTTTAGGCGTTTTGGCACCTATTCTGACCATACGTTTTAGTATCCAAGATCATTATTAAGTTTAATAAAACTTTCCTTAGACAAGAAAAGTTTTACCATTATTTGAAAAGGGGTCATTTTCCTGTCATATTTTCATCAATTATTCCCTTAGAGACAAATTTAGGCTCGTCACTACAGAGGTTGCCCTACCTGTTTTTTTTTTTCAATTCCCGAAATCCAAAGCATCAGTCTGGAAATGCTTAATCCATCATTATATTGTGTTTTTATGCGTGGTAAGGACAAAATATTGTGTTTTTATCCTTGTATTCCTTTCCATACACAGACTTCGGCTTCAAGTGCCTTGCAGTGGCTGAAATGTCTCCGGACTTGAACAGAAACTCCATTATCGATAATTGTCGAGTCCTCGTGTTTGCTTTAAAGAAGCAGTGCATATCTAATAAAAATACAAAGAATATCTCAATTACATTTCCAGATATGAAAATATGAATGTTCATTGAATCTGAAAACATATTATATTAAAGAAATTTTATAAACTATTTTTATCTATAGATCATTGTGCATTACTTATTGACCGGCCTATGTATATTATATATGAAAATATATAGAAATAAATATAAATATTCAATATATATTAGATGAAAAAAATTCAAAAACAAAATCTCACAATGTTTGTTGTTTGTTGCAGGTACGTATGCTCCCTCTTACTTCAAACACTTATCCGAGGATGTAAAGTAGGTGGTGACCCGTTACAGAAAACTCGATATGAAGAATATTTTAGAATATTGTGGTATCCTGACACTATTTGAGTATATGGTTCCTAAGGATTCCACTAATCTATTATGAATTAAAATATTTGTAAAATATATTCAACGTCATCCAAAATATAAAGGACTTTCGGAAAGTATGTGTGCAGACAAATTATTAGAACATATACACTCATGAACTAAATTTAAGGAGGTTCTATCTTTTCAGGATTTTTAACGGGAAAATAACTCTGGAAGGTATTTGAAACATAGTGACATTTACTGAAGATACACGAGATAACCAAGTGTGAAAAAAATTGCCTCCTTCTAAAAAAAACAGACGACGGGCGACATCGAAACTTCCTTAAGTTTGTCCATGAGTGTGTACATGCATATACAATTTATTAAATTCAACATGTTAGCTAATAAAAAAGTGCTGTAGATATTTCCCAAAGAGTTGGAGTATATATAAGGCTCTTATATTATAGGAAAATTCATGTGTGCAACATTCTATATATATATATGTTCTATGTGGATAATTCAAATTTATGTATATATAAAAAAAACAGAATTGGTGTAACGAAAATAATATTTACCTATTCCTAAATTTTACATTAATAAGAACAAATTGATCCTATGAGATGTGATATAAACCTAAAAGGACACTATCACAATGCAGATATATTGGCTACTGATATTCGAAATCCTGTTGAGCTCCTTTAAAGGTACTGATCGTTCATAGAGCGAGTTAAACACTTAGATTTCAAACTGGTGAAAGATGAGGTCATTTATAGCGTTGATGGATAACTTATCTAAATAACACACTAAAATAACGAACCCTATATATAGTAGCATGGACCTTTAATTCACATCATGGAAAGTAATCTTATTCTCAAATTTGAAATAGCTATTCACCATAATAATGAAGCTTCAAATATAGAATTGAATATCAAGCTGTTATTCAGTATTCTAAACAAAATATTATTGCTTTTCAAAATATTTGTATTTAAAACATAATAAATCACCATGCGCCCAATATACTATTGAAAAACTTTGAAGTTCACAATTTTTTCCTTCTAAAAAGTCGAAAATGGGTATTTTTCTATGCAGAAATATTATCAAAATAGAATGTTTATGACCATGTTTTCAAGCCATTTAAAATGTTGTAGTTGTAAAATGAGCAATAAAAAAGCAATAAAACATTTTAATCGAAATAAAACATCGTAATAATAGCCAATAAATGATATCGAAAAATAAATGTTTAAAAACAAGTGTTGTATTTGATAAATACGTCTGATTTCATCGATAATTAATAAAAATATTATAAAATGCTTCCAAAGGTTTTCAACAATAGAAAGATTTGTCATTCTTTATATAAAATATGTAGAGATTGAAGGTAGCGAATCTTCAAATTATTTCGATTATTTATACACCCCGATACAGCCCCGCCGACTTCGTCATGGACCGCGCCAAGCCAGAGCTCCGACGGTTTTTTAATAGGACTAAGTACGATATTTACAAATTCTTCATAAGAAAAGATTTTGAATGTACACCCTCCCTTACTAACACTTAAAACTGTATCGTCGTTTATATGACTAAATAAAGATCGATCTTGTGTTTTTTTTTTTTAATTAATAAAAATATATTTAAATGGCTAGACAATTGAAAATATTCTTTGTACTCCTAGTAATTAGCTCAAAAACATCTTTATTCATTGCATATCCACTTTCTAAAGTTTTGTCAATGAGTGTGCATAATTGTATTATAAATTCAACACTAAAAAAATTCATAAAATACATGCTAATATATATTATAATATTATTTATAATCTCTCTCATTTAGTTTGTATTTACCTATATATAAAATTATATGAACGACATAATAAAATTAGTTTCAATCTCAATCTATCTCTCGATCGTTTGAAATATAAAGAATAAAAAATATATAATAGAATATCTTACACGAAAGAGAGAGAGAGAGAAAAAAAGAACGTAATTTTAAAGTTTTTTCTGAAACATTAAAATATTTATTAATTTCAAATTTTATTTTCAATCGCCCAATATATATTTGACAGAATAAATTCTAATTGATTAGTTGGATTAATTATTTTATCAATATTTAATTAGGTAATCAGGTGTGGGGATGAAGATTAATGTTAAGACACATTAAAGTAAAATTTTAATTATTTTTAATAAATATTAATATTTATAGATTATATTCTTAAATGAAAGTTTGAATATTTTTCTTTATATTTAGATCAATCAAATTCTCCTTAGCTAGTAAAACTCAATTTCAGCCCAGATTGTAGTAAACCTAAATTAGAGTTCAGATTGTTTTAATCAGGTATAACTATTTATTCAAAAATAATTTTTAAAATATACAATAAGTATAAGAAATTTGAAATTATTTTGACGGATATGATTCTTTGAAAAAAAGCAATTTTCTAAGCCCTTACTTTAATAATAAAATAATGGAAAGACCTGGCTCATCAGTGGTGAACCCTTCCAGCGGTTTTATTTACGAAATAAATAATATAGCACTTGACAAATCAAAGATTGTTGACGCTGTCACTCCGCATTGCGACTACAATATCTAAACAAACAAATCATTATATATTTATTGTTCATTAATATATAACTACCATTATTAATGAAATTCTAATGGTAGATTGAACTAGCGAAACCGCTGGGAGAGTTTACCACTGATGAGCCAGGCTCTCCCATTATTTTATCATTGCAGTAAGTTAAGTACAAAATTGATTTATTTTAAAAAGAAACATACGCGATCAAAATAGTTTGAATATATTATAACAGATGGCGTGATAATCCATCATATACAATAAGTAACAGCGGTATGGTAGATTAAACTGGCGAAACCGCTGGGAGGGTTCAACACTGATGAGTCAGGCCAACTTTAATTTTTCCATTGCAGTAAGGGCAGTAGAAATTGTTTTATTTTAAAAAGAATATTACGCGTCTAGAATAGTTTTGTAATTTGATAACAGATGGCGCGCTAGTGCATTGTAATATAATTGTTCTAATAAATAAGTATCTTATTTTAAAAACTAAAATAATTTTCAATTTAGATTATCGTAAAGATAAAGGCTGCTTGACCGGAATTCATAGCTCTTTGAATTAAAGATACTTCGGCCAGTAAATCCTTTTATTATCTAGACGTTTTGACAAAAATCTTTAGTTCTCGTCAGGAGCGAACAAAAATTAAAACAATATAATATATTGCGGCCTGTGATTGTAAAACGACATTTGAAATACTATCCCGCATGTGTTTCTTTTCAGCGAAAATTCAAAATTCATTTCAAGGGGAGAAATAAAGATTATTTCTAACCTTTTGGATGAGGTATGAAAGGTTGAATTGTGAAGAGTAATGATAAACGGAAAAATAAAAGTGTCCAGGGATGGGAATCGAACCCACAGTGTTCCGTTTACCGGAACATTAGAATAATTTTTAAAGTCTTGCCAAATGTTTTTGATTTTTGTTCGCTCCTGACGAGGACAAAAGATTTTTGTCGAAACGTCGAGACTATAAAAAAGATTTACTGGACAAAGTATATTTAATTCAATTTAGATAACACAATTTTCATTACCAATCAATTTTAAACTAAAAAAGGTTTCACTTATTTTTCAACAAGAAAATATTCTCGTAAGAGACCACCTTTCAACAGCTCTACTGCACTTCTTTAAAAATGAAAAACGGCAAACTAAAAGACCTTACCAGCAATTAAAAAACATCTCTTCTGAGATCGAAAATATATTTGTTTTCAAGAAAATCATTCTTTCCTAACTTTATTTTAAAAACTTCTGTTTTATTTCCAAAATAAATAATTTAACACCTGACAAATCAAAGATTGTTGACGTTGTCACTCCGCATTGCGGGTACAATATCTGAAAAAAGCAAACAATGATAGATTTATTTTCCATTAATATATAACTATTAATGAAAATCGATTTTGAAAAATTTATTATAAAATTGTATTTGTAAAAGTAAATTCCAATAAAATATATTTACAGAAATGTAACAAAAAAGAAATGAACGTTTAGTTTCCCTCTTTGATTCTAGATGGCAGCACCCATCTTTGCCTTCGTCAATTGTGCTGTCCGTTGGAATTTTAGATCCATTCTATATGGATATTCTATATTTATATATTGTAGGTAATTGTGTATTCAATTTCGAAGCATTCCTTTTTATTAGCCAATGTATTTTTTTTAGAATGCAATAAATTTTTTTAAATTTATTAATCAACCAGAGGCGCGATTTTGAAATATTTGCGTTTATTTTACAAAGGAAACAAACAAAACAAATTATAACTTAGAATTAAATATTTACAAATTTACATGTATTAATCGACAGAGTTCATAAAATGTTTATATACAAAGTGGCTGATGTAAGAAAGTTAAATCATTTAGATCTAGGAACATTCAATGTTTCACTTCTGTTCGGAAAGTCGTAGATAAGGTGAAGAGCAGTTTGTTCAGTTTCTCTGCACGAACAATTTGGTGTTTCTTATAAATATTTTATGCAAGTATTTCTGGGAATTTCCGTGTGATGGGACGAATTGAGTGACTATAAAGTTTGGATGGAACTGTGTAGAATGCAATTACTTGAAATTTCATATACGCGATCAATAAGATTGGCGACCACCACCTCGGACCTCCACTTTAGTGAAAGATATTCAAAATATTCTAATATATATACGAGAGAAAGTCAACTATTATTCGTTATGTGGGTAAAATGTAATGTAATACAAATGGGAAGCTTACCTTTAGATTATTATAAAACATAGTCCTCCTGATTTTCGATGCACTTGGTCCATCGTTGCACAAGCTTCCTTAAACTCCAATAAACCAAAGTTTCAATTGCCCTGAGAGCCAGGAATCCACCACTTCTTTTACTGCTTCATCCGAAGTGAATATATGGCCCCTTTATACCTGTTTGAGTGGACCGAACAAGCGGAGCTCCGATGAGGCAAGGTCAGAACTATACGGAGGATGAGCCAGAACTTCAAAGTTAAATTTTTATTTGTTTTAACACTGTTGGTATCAATATGTGGACGGAAATTACCGTGCAACAACACAACCTCTTTTTACAACAGTCTTTGGCGTTTGCTTCGATTTTCAGGCTTCAACTTGTTAGTAAGCATCTCACTGTAACGCGCACTGTTTATTGCAGTGTCCCTTCCCTGATAATGTTCCAGTACTTTGTAATTCTTGAAAAACAGTGAGCATCAGTTTTCCTGGAGATGGTTGGATTTTGAACTTTTTCTTGTGGGGCGAATCCCGATGTTTCCATTCCACTCTGCCGTTTACTCTCCGGCTCGTAATGATAAATCCATGTTTCGTTACTAGTGACAATTCTTTTTAGGAAGATTTCAAGCTCATTACTTATCAATCCTAATGTTTGTGAAGATATCTAAGCGCTTCTGTTTATGCAACTGTGTGAATTGTTTTGGTAGCCATCTTGAACAGACTTTATGAAACCCAAGTGTCTGTTGTGGATGATTTCGTAGGTAGTACCATGACTAATTTGTAGACAATGTGGCACTTTTTCGTTTTTCTCCTCATTTGTGGCGGTAAAAAGTGATTAGGTACCTTTGTCTTGCGTAACACTCGTACGGTCATTAAAAATAATCCAATCCATTCGTGGACACCTCGTTGAAGCAATACACTGGTTCCGTACTGTACCTAAAGTATTCGCTGAATTTCGGTCCCTAGTAAATCTTCCCAACACCAAAAAAAAAAAAAAAAGAATCACTGAACGTTGCTCTTCTTTGGTACAAGCAGATAGAGGAACATCCATGGTTAACGGCTCGGCAGCGAAAAGTAACTAACCAATGCAGACATAACAATAATTTAACAACGCATATATCATCTACGCTTTCTACGACTGTACTATCAACCTAAATATATATAACCACTTTTTGCTGCTAATAGTTCATCAATCCTCGTTTAATCCGATTTCTAGCTATTTATTTAATTGATAAATATAAAAAAAAACTTTAGATAGGGTAAATTATTGCTTTATAATAGCCAAAGGTAGATGTTTTAATTGTTCAGAGATTTCTGTATTAAGGTATAGATAGAATAGGTTTAAATTCTAAACTATAATGTTAGTGTTCAAGAACTATACAATTCAATCTTTCACATCAGCACGCTGAAATTTAAATAGAAAGTTCCTGTCTCTTTCGGAGGTTGTCTTTCAAAGATTTAAATATTAGCAACTACGTTTTGACTACTAAAATATAAGCGCCAAAAGATTGTTTTTTTTTTTGGGAGATTTTCAGCATTCGGAAAATGGTATCGCGTAACCTTCGTCTTCAAGTCCATAGATCGATATATCAGTCAAATCCCAGTGTAGGGTGTGTTGGTATACATTGTTTTCTTTTAAAAACTATTTATAAGTGATAATAGCCGTTTTTTACATTTTATTGTTTTATATTTTCTTTCAATATCTCCGGAGAGCTCTCTCGACCCTCTCTATAAGCAATGTTAATGATTAATTTCGAATTTGCTATATTGCAGTTCTGTTCTCAATTCAAACAATCTCAATGCCAATAATAAATATAATGTAAACTCATGGAAAAAACTTAAGGAAGTTGAATCTTTCAGCATGTATATTAGAATTCAGACAATAACTTCGAAAGATATTTGATACACAGTGACTTTTATTAAAGGCACACGAGATAACTGAGTGTGAAAAGAAATTGCTTGTCTCCCTGAAAACATAACCGACGACCGGCGATATTAAAGACTTTACACTTACTTAAGTTTTATCAATGAGTGTATAAACACTATACTGGCTATCGATTATAAACTTAAAAGGTGGAAGATGACATAGTTTAAATGTAATTAGAATAATAAAAAACTTTGCAGTTTAATTAATAGGTGTAATGAAAAGGGAAAAAAGATAAGAAAACTCGAGCGACCATTTAAAAAACGTAAATTAATTTTAATTAATTTCGATAATAAGTTGGCATATAAAAAGGTGATTAAACTGATAATAATAATAACAATAATAAATATATCAATCAAAATTGACTTATTAGGTAAAAATCATCTGATCGTGAAAGTTACTGATGGCTTGCGCCTTCTGTCGGAATAAATATAAACATATCGTTTTATTTTTAAATATTGCAGAATAGTGTGCAATTTATTTCCTTTTTTTAATAAATAAAAGCTTTCCACGTACAAATTCCAGGCCTATCCCAGCGCCAGTTTACGGCGACGGTCAATAGGTGGCGTCTTGTTTTGACATCTTTTTTGACGGTGAGGCGACATTATGTTTTACAGATTGATATTGAAGCGGTGCAGCAAAGAAGATGAAGAGAAGATGTGGGCAAGCCAAGAAAAGAAGGTATGCAGGGCCCCTCCACAAGGAAGTGTTAATTGACAGATTCCAATGGAGGGGGAGGCAGACAGACAGTCCAGCTGGTGCCGTAGTGAATGAAGGAGCCGAGATAGCGGTCGGCCTGAAGGGGGTTTGTGCGGCGAGAGGACATGGCAGTCTAGTGGAGAAGTCGTCTGGTGACATCAAGATCTGCGACAAGTAGAAGTCAGCGGCGAGTTACCTCCGGGGCGTGTGGATGATCCTGCAAGGCGGTGCCAGGAGAGACTGACATCGGAGCGACCTACAAGGCGGTGTGGGCCAGGCTGCACGTGTATAGTGTGGAGCAGAACGCTTCACAAGAGGACGTCCACGACGCCAAGGATTCTTCAGACGGGGAGGTCGAAGGCAAGTCCCGCTGCTTTATTCCTTCTGTTAAGTGAGATGACAATAAAGCACCAACTTTCGAACACACATGTGTATCTTTGTGGCACCCTTAGAAAATAAAGTACACGAATAGCGTCTGGGTACGACGTAACAATACCCTCCCGGAAGAATGTCTATATTTTTTTGTCCATAGAATATTGAGCTAGAAACTTAGTTACCTAAGCATCTTTTTGGCAGTTTGTGAAGAATCCATTCTATTCCTTGTGGATCTCATGGAATAAAGTTCGCCCTGTACTAAGGGGAACCCTAGCCCGAAACCATGATCTCCTGACAGACGCATCTCAGTTTTCCAAAGCTGATGTTGTGGCTTTGTCACCGACCAGAAGCCGCTAGTTTGTGGCGACGGACAATAGATGGCGTCTTGTTTTAAAGGTCTATTTTGATGGGTGAGTCAACCTCATATTCATAGTTCATAATTGTCCTATTAAAATCAAAGAATTTTATTTTTATAAAACGGTCGAAATTTTCTCTAATAGATTTGATAAGACAGTAGAAGAGAAAGCGTCTTTGCACGAAAAAGTTTGGAATTTAATCAATATACTTACTGGGGGGGGGGGGGGCAATTTCTTATTATAAGTTTCAATTTATTGTAAAAATAGATTAAGTAGATATAAGGAGTAATTTAAATTCGATAGTTTGTTTAAATTTAAATATATATATCTATTGCAATTGATACTTTTTTTCACCTTTGCATATTTTCAAGCCAATGTGTATTAGAAGTATAATGGATGTAACATAATTGTTGATTGAATTGATGAAATCTCTGTGGAAGATTTCTACAGAGATGAACCAAGTATTCCTGAATCGTCTTCACTTAGGGTTGAATAATTGTGAATCATTGTGGCATATGATAATTTTAAAATAAGGGGTCGGTGGAAGGATGGTCTAAACCGTTGGGTTTCGACCGCTACGACCCGGGTTTGATTTCCCGAATTTGGCATTTTTTTTATGATTTAAAAAATATGCTCCAATGGCCCCCGATTCTTTCAAAAGTCCAAACCCACCAGCGAGTACAAGTAACCAAAAGAGGCTTTGACACATTTGTAAGTGCAAAGTCGAACTGATTTTCACATATGTAGACATTAGATAACATAGATATGTTAACATGTGATGCACTAACAGAAAAAGCGGTCTCGTACTTCTATCCATCATGATTATCATGGCCTGTACCACGTGTACTTTGAATGAGCAATGTACGTATATTAGAATTAAAGAAGGTGTAAAATATATATATAATTTTAAAATATATATTGCTCAAAATAAATTTATCACCGTCCTAAGATGGCGCTGTTTCCAGTTTACTATCAAAAGAGATAAATGCTATTTTTCGTTATGTGCAAATAAGTTATCGACAAAAATAGTATATATCGATCCTTTTATACATTAATTTTATAAATACATATAAATTATACTGATGTACCACTACAAAATATATAAATAAAATAATAATCTTGAGATACCGGAATTTATTATCTAATTATTAAAACATATAGCTTCATTACAAACTTCCAATTTTCTAATGATTACGGAAAAATTTCCCCGATAACAAATAGTAATGGGCCGAAGATCCACCGTGGTAAAATTAAGCAAGTAATCTATTGAGAATAGTTAGAAAAATCAATTTGACTTTGGAATTAACTTCGTTTAATCACTGTATTGATTGAACCTTAATTTGTAAAAATATTGATCAAGTCTTGGTCTTTGAAATTATTACCTTAATGATGTAGAGGCGGGTTACCTCAAGTCCTTCTTACAAACTATTCCATATTGGGTTTTTAAATCAATATTTTAAATTTTCTTTGTAATATAATTTGAATTTCTAATATAACACTGAATATGTAGAATATGTATTGAGAATTTTTGATACTCTTTATAATAAGCATATATATTTATTATATAATCTAAAATACAAATATTTTATTTTTAAAAACATTTTTATTTCCATTCATTGACTGTTCTACATTTTTTTACCATTGTTTTAGAATATATCACTTTGAATATATTATTGTAAATAGGTATAGTTAAAGTTACATTTTTTTTATTCATTAATATAGGATTAATTTTATAAATTCTATATAATTGTGATAAATGTTTAATGTATAATTTGCTTCAAGTAATTGGAAATAAAACTATTTGATAAGTGAATAATTATCCTTCCTATTTTCACGATAGTACTTTCAATTATCTTTTCAACACAAATATATTATATTCATAACATATATATGTTGTAAATAATTTTACCATATTATTTTCTACATAAAATATATTTTTTATTAATACTTTTGGGTTTATTTCATAGATGAACTCTGTGACGCCGAGAAGTCCAGACGGCGCTGATGTAGATATAAATATTGTTTTTTTTTTTGCTTAGTCGAGATAGTTAGACTCTTTTTGTTATCAAATATGTATATTTACTATATTTTTGTTTAATTAAGTTTTTTTTTTCTCTCAAAATTAAGGTATTCTACCTGTTAAGATTCCTCAAGTTTATTATTACCATTAATGTTGTAAAACTTTGACGATTGGTTACTAAATAAACCCGTCAAGAGTGGAGTGTTTTGATCTTCTTCAATTAAGAGGCCTCGACTGCTCAATCACATCTCTCCACCAACACCATTTTTTAAAAATAGAAATTGAATATAATATATATGTTATCAAAATAATGAGATTTCTGTTGATTTTTGATTATCTTGAGGATTTTGCTATGGTAATGCAGTCCTGGTTAAAATCTTGAAACTATAATAATGAATATTAGAAATAGCTTTAATTGAGCTTATGGGATATATAAAAAACATAATTTGATAAAGGTATACCTTACTCAAGGCGTAAAAATAAAAACTTATTTACATAATGTACAAAAGGTTTGAGCCAGCCATCGGGAAACAACAACAAAGAGTTTTTATAGGGGAAGCGTGACATCTGGCGGTCGATTTAACAGAGTATTTGAATCTATGAAATATAATTTTAAATAAAATAATATTTAATATAATATATATATATAATTTTTTTAATAAATCAACGAAACACAATTTCGAAATATTTGCGCCTAATACAGAGGAAACAACAAATAATATAGAACTTATAATTAAATATTCACAAATTTACATGTATATATATATATTGTTCGACATATTTCATAAAATTTATATAGACAAAGTGGCTGAGGTAAAAGAGTTAGATCATTTAGATCAGGGAACAAACGATGTCTCACTTCTGCAAAGTTCGGAAAGTCGTAGATAATAATCTAAATGAGATCAATTTTGACCCAATACAAATGAGTTATTTGAGTGTTGTTCTTCACATAATATTAAAAATAAAAGACAATTATAATATTACAAAATATTTTCTCACAATGAGTTTCTTTTTATTACAAAACGCTAGCTTTCAAGCGATAATCGCTCTTCAACGGGCTTAATAAAACATCGACTATATCTTACAAGAAATATTTACAAAAAAAAGATATGCGCGCAGCGTGAATATTTACAACTGAAATCTTCTCACAATTTTATCATGAATAGACAATTATAATAGTTTATTTTCTCCCCTCACGTTGAGCCATTCACATATTATAGTTGGAAATAAAATATATCTTTCAAATTCATATTATATACGAACATGATATACAGCATATATATAGATCTTTCATTGTTTTTTCATGCCTATATCCTATTGATTCTCATCACAACAGAATGCAAGTGGTAATGTTGAAAGTTGATTGAATAAATATTAAAGAATTTTTCATTATTTCTCATCTAAAGAGAAACTATTGTGATCATGAAGAGCTGAGTCTATCGATTGTTGAGAAAAAACACTTTAGCAGAATAATTCGAACGTCCTCAATTCGATATTTATCTTGGTACTTAGAATTTCCTATAAATGTAATTTCTGTTTTCAATTCGATATTTTTTGGTCCCTTCAGCTTCGTATTACCTAGTTACACTGTATTATATATAATTTAATAACAATAAATTCGCGCTTTTATAAAAAATATTGATGAAGTCTTTTTACTTAAATTGTACTATTCTATCGCAAATAAAAAACACGTTTTCAAATATTGTGCTAACATTGATATAAATATTTTAGATAGTAGAACATCAATATTGTCATGTGGAGAAATAAGAAAGACAAACGTGAGGATACCAAGAGAGAGAGATTTAAATTGATTATAATTACAATGTCCTTATAAGATTATATAAGGTTAAATACAGAATAAATATAAATGTGAATAAATAATATTTTATAATGATAAATGTATGAATAAATAGATAAAGTAATTGATGAATATACATATATATAAAATATATACAAGGTCTTCATTGGTGGCGCCCACCGCGGGAAAGACTCAGCCATCGATGGACTGCGAGAGAGAGAGAGAGATTGATATTGAAACTGATTTATTATAACGTCCATATAAGATTATACAAGGTTAAATACATAAAATGAATAAATAAGGTTAATAATGATAAATATATGAATAAATAGATATAAATAGATAAAATAATTGACAAATATACATATATATATGTTTAGATTATATAATATATATATATATATATACAAGGTCTTCATTGGTGGCGCCCACCGCGGGAAAGACTCAGCCATCGATGGACTGCGAGAGAGAGAGAGAGAGATTGAGATTGAAACTGATTTATTATAACGTCCATATAAGATTATATAAGGTTAAATACATAAAATGAATAAATAAGATTAATAAAGATAGAGAGAGAGAGAGATAAATTATTTCAATCAAAACTATTCACAATCTTATTTATATTGAGAACAGAGTCAAGAGGGGAATTTTTAGAATAACAAAATATCAAAATAATATTATGTAGAAAAATAACGATTTTTCCATTATTATACCTGATTTATATTAAAGCCTGTTGGTCAAGAAAATAAGAATAAAAAAATATATAATGTGCATACGAAAATTCAAAGCTATAATAGAGGCGTAAGATTCTTTTTGAAATTAAACATTTTCTACTGCCCTTGCTGTATTGGAAAAATTAATGAGGGGGCCTGGTTCATCAGTGGTGAACCCTCCCAGTGGTTTCGACAGTTTAATCTACCATACCACTGTTATATTACATTTTTCGATCTTCCTTAATAGTGATACTGATGCTAGACTCTTTGAATGGACATTTTAGATTAACTATGAACGTGAGCGTTGAGGACAGCAGAATTACATAGAATTATAAATATAAAAAGAATCATATGCGTCTATAATAGTTTCGAATTTTCATAACAGATGGCGAGCTAATGCATCATAATATAATGCGTATATGTTGAAAATATATTCATTTTTTCGATAAAAATTCGAAACATATACTGTAGAAACTACCATTTAGACATCGCTTCTAATACCTGATTATACGTACATCGCCGATTGTAGGTTTTACATTTGAAGACGGATTTATAGAATTCCCAAAGGATTGCTCAAAGTTCTCTTATACACCGAGCAACTACAAACCTAGGGAGTCAGTAATTATATATTTATTTCTCGGCTATGTGATATATAGCTTTTAAAAAGTTTAGCAGGGTCATTACACCTCTCTGGGCGTGGTCCCTTTCCGTGGGACATTCTGGCACCTGTCCAATGGACCATTTATCACCCAGCAACTTTAGCTAAAGTTATAATCTCACTGCTAGGCCGACAATCTATAGCCTATATAGCCTCTTATGTCAACTTTATATCCTTTAGAATTATAGGATTATATTACAATGACACCATTCTTAGTGAATATGTTTAGAAATCAAAACATATTCTGTAATATAGGCTGAAATATCAGCTAGGTATTGAAAAGATTAGTGGTGATTTATTCAGATAAATATCTATGTCCTAATAGATATTGATAAATTGAATATTTTTAAAAAGGAGAAATAGGTATACTGATAAATTCTCAGTAAAACCTTCCGAAAAAATTCTTAATTTTCTTCTCTATAAGAATTTTAAAGTATATGATTTGTCACTTTATTTTTTTTATTGAAGTTCAGGTATCTGTCTGTATATATACAGCTATCCTGTTATAATTAGATAGATAGTGAAGTTATGGTAATGGTAAATGATTACAAAATTTGTATTGTAAGTTCTCCACATGTATGCATTCAACACATGGCGTCAATGCTCAATTTAGTTAATTTTAATCATTGAAAGAATTTTTGCGCAAGAATCAATTTTGTGATAAAACTTGGGCTCATTCTAGATGACAAATTTGAGTTTTGGTTTCCTTTAATTTTCCGACTACCAGTTTCGTACTTTGTGGCGTTAAAGTCATGTAGACTTGAGCTCAATGGAGACTTGATATTTACCTTGTTAGGAAAAAGGTTAACTGACTTTATTTGAATATTAATCCGTAGTTATAGGAACCATTATTTACATATGTGTAGAAATAAATAATTTATGAGATAATTAGAAATTTGCAATATACATTTCAGGCGCGTCTTTTCTAGAACTTCATAAGATTATAATAATAATGTCTTATGATGTTAGAGAATAAAAGTGTGATATATTCCAATAATATATTATTTTTTAACTATATAAAATATAATTATATTATTTTTGTTTAGAATAATGCGTTATTGTGTATTTTTATCATATAGTCACTTCCTATGATATTTTAAAAATAATAATTAGTATTTATTGAGTGATTCGGTGTGTGTTGTTAATAGGGATATAATATCACGCTAATAAATATTAGTAATGATACTAAATGTATTTGAGGTTCCTATATATATACACTCCTACATGTTGATATTTTATAATGGTACATAATATTGGATTAGTTGACGTTCATAATGATGATCTATGAAGTCATTATTAAAGCAGGATCGTGTAGGAAGAATCAATGTCAAAGATAAAATGTATGAAAAAAGATGATGAAGAACACACTTCTAGCGCTTGATAACATTTTCGATTGACCTAACGTTCAAATGTCAGGTGACCTCAGTTGATCATTATGAATAAGGTGATATACATGTCAAATTAGATAGTAAAAAGGCATATATTGGATCGAATAAAATATTTATTTACCAATATATTTTATTCAATCCAATATATGCCTTTTTACTATCTAATGATTTAAGTATGGATTGCTCTATTTTTAGAACATATCAAATTATTACAATAATAATTTATATTTAACGCTAAGTGTGTGTATATGTGTGTTTTTATTTTTATTCGTTACAAGCTTCCGGGTATCCATTTTATCAAGGAAAATAAAAACCGCGTTAAATACATTATATATATTGTAAATTGAATGTTATTTTTTTTTTAAATTCTATCTATCAATTGAATTAAATTTCCTGAATATTATTTTTTTTAAATGCTACAGTTTTCTGGGAGAGGAGCTTATTTATCTTTATTAAACATATTCTCGAGTTTTGTGTAATATGTGTACGTTGGGTAATGTGTAAACATGTTTTCTTTATGTACTCCTGTAGGAGGGTAGAGATGCCCGAAAGCTCGAGCTCACGTTTAATAAATATAAATAAACTCATCTCCAGAAATCTGTAGCATTTGCTTGATATTATATCTATATATGTTGAATATTTACATATCTAATTTGCTTTCTTCTCTTTTAAGGGTACACCATTGAAGAGCCTGACCTCCCATTATTTTTATCATTGTTCAAATTTCCGATAACGGATGTAGTTAAGTTCCACCGAAGTAAGGTGGATGTGCCTTAACCGTATATGTGTTGGGTCCGAAGACCATTCCATCCTTGTCAAGGGGAGTGCTAACCGTCTCTCCTTTTTTCAACACATAACGGATGTGGCGCTTTAATACATTTTGTGTATGATAAATCCTGTGATTGTCTTCACATATATATATTGGTGGAGAATGAAATTTTCAAAAATAGTCGAACGGTCTAATGATTTATCTTTTAAGAAACTTATAATTTATATTATTCTTATTGTATATATTACCAGACACTTCTTTCTTTTGTACACAGCTCTTTTCTAGTTTTTTTTTTTTCTTCTCTTTCCCATTGTTAACATCATATGACTATTCTATTCACGGCCTAAAATTATTGTATTTATATGTTTGAAAATGTAAACGCATACATGTATGACAGCGTAAGTGTCCCTAGGGGGACATAGCGCTTTAAATTGAAATAAAATAATGATGATTCATGTTGGTTGAATTGATATTTCATAATATATTCCGGGAAGACGTCTGGGCGACGCATATATGGACGCCCGCCGACATGCTTCGTGGACCAATTAAAGGAACTCACTGGCTTAACGGTCGCCGAGATGGTACATCGAGCTTAAGACAGATATGACTTGCGTTGCTTTGTGTTTGGGATGTAATACGTACAGTGGGCCACAACGTTCGATTACGAATAAAATGATTTATAATATATTTTAGTATGTCTACTCATAAATGAGTAATAAATGGTATACTTATGGTGTAATAATGGTGTATAAATACCATTGTTTTACGGTTAATTTTTTTTTATGTGTGTTTAAATGGTATTTCAGAATTATTAAGATCTCTTTGAAGATTTGAAGTCTTGGTTGAGGCCTGTTGCTTGCATATGTTGAAAGAGTTGGTTTCTATTGCCCTTTATAACGTAATTCAGTATATATGTTTTTCGAAGTGGACCTGGAGGGTTCTCGATGTTTCAACTATGCACTACCTGGAATGTTGTATATATTTCAGCAGATAGTTTGATATCACATTCAATTTTCTTAAATTTGTTCATTTATTTTCAATTATCCTAACTTAATTTGCATTTATGCCTTTGATAACTTCAGTTACCTTCTTTTACATATATGTCATCTCATTATAAATACCATCTTCATAATCCTAGTAGTTTAGTCTTCTCCAGTTGTTACCAGACAACCTTTGTTGTCTCCATGTTTTCTTGCGGCCCTCCAGATCGTTTTTTAGAACAACAATTTTATATCATTTCTATCTCTTGTATTGTGTGTATTGGTATAAAGTTTGTTAGAATTACTGAGAGAACATTCAAAATAGATATAAATTCAATCACCATCTATCGTTAAATTTTTAACAATAAATTGTTAGCAATGTGTTTCTTTTCAATGATAGCATCAAATGTTATCTACAGACCTTACTGCAATGGTAAAAGTTTGAACATTTGAAATATTTTCCTCTGTTTATTGAGAATTGCAAACATCCTCGAGTTGATCCGTCACATAGGTGTGAAAGATACAAAAAAGATATAGAAAAATAAAATTTCAAAAACCTTTCAAAATAAATTACGATTAACAAATTTAAAAAGGGTTTGCTAATATATTCCAATTTATGTACAAGATATTTTAATATCATTTTATAAATATTCTTTCTCATCAATTTTTTATATTCTCAAAAAAATAATAGTTTTAGAAATTTACTATTTTTCTCTACTTAGAAATGGGAAATTGCCTTATCTATAAAGTTAATAATCATATAAAAACCTATAAGCGAAATATTTTTCAAAATGGGAAATAATAATTTGAAAACATAGACTTCTAAATTTCTATTAATAAAAATAAGCTCTATTGAATCAAACAGATATTAACTAAATTAATTTCAAAAATCAATTTTAGTGTTTTTAGTGCAAAATATATCTAAAAGCGTGTGTGTTGAGTCCCCATTTAATTTTACTACATTCTCACAGCTCAATACTATTTTAAATATTTGTTCTAGTGAAATGTAAAAATAAGGTAATATTGATCTGGAATGTGTCTCTCAATAATTATTTGGAAATAGGCTGATGAATATTTGACTCGAGCATAAACTAAATAACATTGAAATTCCATTTCTTTTTAAAACCAATTTAAAAAGGTCGATTGTGTTGTTGTTGGGGCAAACAAATGGACTTTCGGCGTTAAGAAGAGAAAATTCGGTGAAAAATCAAATTCTTTCTCTCTCCCAAATAATGGAGTTCGCACTCTATTATTTAAAGCCAAGATGTTGGAGGTTTGCCATCGCAGCTGAGAGAGAAATATTTTATAACTTTTTCTTTCTCCTATTTAAATATAGAGACGAGAAACAGGATAAATGGTTAAAATTAGTTTATAATAGGTTGGTGGATTTGTTTTAATTAATCTAAACACCTTTATCTACATGAGGAACACTCCATTTTACATGTTAGATTTATAAATCGATGGCCGGCGGTTGCTCTTTTCAAGATGCGCTTCACGCTCTAGACGTTTTCCTTGAAGCTGGCAACAGCAAGTAACCAATGTCAAAATAAATATAAAAGAGGTTGAAACAATTTATTTATAACTCTATATATTGAAAAGTAATATATATGTGGCCATTCATTCATACGTGATTTTTGCAAGCGCTGTTGGGCTTTAAAACTGTATTTTCAGACGTGTATATGAGTTTCACGTTTGAGTTATAGCATTTTAAAAGCTCATGCAGATATATGTAAATCTTCACCTTCTATTGAAGAGGTATTTAGCTGGAAAAGTGGCTAGGCCGCATCTATAGCCAAAAGCATTTTGGTCAGCATCTGGACTGCATAAGGTCAGCTAGCCACTTTGCCATTTGAACACCTCTTTGGCAGATTTTGAATAATTCATTTGATCCCTTGTGAATCTCATAAAATCATAGCCCGTCCTGGACTGACGAGAGGCATAAACCAGAAACCATGGTGTTTAGGGGAGAGCTTTTCAATTTGTCAAGGCTGATATTGTGGCTTTGTCACCGACCCGAATCTGATAGTAAGAGAGAGGGTAAATATATAGCGCCTAGTTTTGACCTCTAGTTTGACGAAAGAGGTGATTATTTTACGGAATGATGTCACATAATAATGATCAATTTTGCTCTATGAAATTGGAGTAAACAATAGAATTTCGACCTCCTTATAAGATGACTATGTAGTTTTATCAGGTATAATTTGTAAATTCTGTGTTACCTGCACATTTATCTGCCATATATTTTCTTTAAATCGAAGAAATTCGAGCTAATTGCGCTAATGGGTAACTATATGTAAGCCTTTCTTAAAAATTATATAAATTAATGATAATTTTAACTATATAACTTTACATATAGTTAGAATTTTACTAATAAAATACTAAATTTCTTTATGATGATTGATTTTTTAATAAAAAATCAATCTTCATAAAAACCTGATACATTTAATTAAATTATGAGAAAATCTGAAAAAAAAGTATTATATTTAGCGTCGTAATTCATATATATAATATCTTATACTGTTTCCCCAACTAACTATCCTAGCCAGGAGATACTGTTATATTCAATTGGAATTTTTAACACAGCTGTGAGTTGAGGGTATATTTTAAAAGAAGTACGAAGAAGCTACTTGGGTTCGAAACAAAATAAAACTTTCAGGAAAACTTGGCGATCAGCCTATCCAATATGTAAAACAAGGTTACCTCAATTTTGTAAATTAATGAAGCAGATTTGGCAGCGTTGTCTAACATTCCAACACTACTTTGCCAAACTTTCTTTTTTTTTTTACATTTTTTAGATCGCTGTGTGAGAACAATAGTTTTTTTATCACCCTTTTTTTTTTTGGTATCAATAGAGGTATTTAAGTATTTCATTGGCTGTGGTAGTGACAATCTTGGATGTAATATATAGATCTTGTTCTTTTCTTAACAATTATATGGATACAAATAATTAGAATAATTTTTTTTTAGAAACAATTAGATTATATTTTTTATTATCTTTTATTTAATAAGTAACCCTTTTTATTATTCGTAGTACAGGCCATAATAAACATGGGGAGTAGAAGTTGGCGACTGATTTTACTGTAAGTGCACCACATGTCTACATATGTGAAAAGCAGTTCGACTTATTAACCTAATTAATTAACCTAAACTCATTTAATTAACATAAAGTAACCTAATTATTTTAAATATGTTTACTCTTGATAAAATTATTATTAGTGAAAAAGTGTATCTCACTTAAATATTCATTATTTTTTTTTCGATCGCAAATGGCACTTTTATATCTGTGAATTACCCATGATCTTGTGGCTTATTGACAAATATAAATGTGCGATATTTACGATAAAAAAATAAAGGAAATTTTGAATGAGAAATACTTTTTCAATATTAAAATGTTTATCTAGAGTAAAGATGCTATCGTAAATATATTTATATAAATGAATATAGTTACTCTTTTTTTTTTGTTGAAAGATGATGAAAATAGTGCGATGTTCCCAGTGTTTTACTCAGACCCACCTCCCGCCGAATGTATCAATACGCTAGGTTAGGTTAGTCAGATAGATATGGCTAGTTTAGGTTAGGTAGGGATAGATTAGAATAGTTTATAGTTTAGTTAAGAAGTATGTTAGACTGTTTTTTTAAATTTGACATATTTTCTCGCGTAGGTCAATTAGATGCGTAATTTCTTATATGGGCACAACTTTAGGAATCCTCTGACCCAAGGTTTAGTATATTATGACAAGAGATAACCTATATATCATAGTTTCAGGTTTAGCCTTCATCAGTACAGTAGTTGATACAAAGTAACATCCTATTAAGATTGATAAAGTCGGTCGAATCTCTCTAAAATTTTAAATTTAATGATTGGAACGTGACTTTATGTACATTAGATGCTAATGTAGTCCTAAAATGTCAAAAAAAAAAAAAAAAACTGAAAATAAAATATATTTTTAAATATTTATATGATTGGAATTTATTTCTATACAGATCTTATATTGGAATTAATTATATTTGCAAAGGGATGACATGGCTCATTATCGGTGACACCTTCTTGCGGTTCCAGTTTTCAACTGGGAGGGTTACCCCGAAAAAGCAATAACATCCCTCTTCTAATTTTTATTCATTGCAGTATAATATTTGTGTGTAGAAATATCTTTCAATTATACAATTTTGAAACGAAAAATAGCGTTATAAAAAATTAATTATCAGTGTTATATGCCGATAAGTTTCTGAATATATTTGATAATTATATCTAACAGATAAGAAAAAGGCACATACTATAAAGTAAACTACACCATGATTATCATTGCCTGTACCACGTGTACTAGGGATAATATTTTTTAAAAACTCAAAGAACTAAAGGGGTAAACAAGGACGTGCTACTGGCGCCGGGGATGGCACAGCAGTCGGGTGAGATAAGCCGTAGTACAAACAAGGCTAGGAGGGGGGTAGATAACGTGGGGAAGTAACCGCCGGGCTGAAGAAATAAAACTGTCAGTCTAGGGGAGAGTTCTGTAACGGAAAGTCCCGTGACAGCAGTTTAACAGCGAGAAGTTCTATCGGCAAGAAGATGCAGGAGTATCTCAGGGTGAAAATTCCAATGGATAGCAGCTGTTGATATGAAAACTGGATGTGCTCTGAATCTGATCAGGCCGGGTTAATGGCTGTTCTGTAAAGATGGACACCGGAACGAATGCGACTGTGTGAATTACCCGGGAAAACGGTGTTAAGGGAGCTGACCCGCCGTGGATTGAGTCGACCTTTGAAGAGGAGGATCCTTCTGGTGGGAGACTTTGGAAAGAAAAAGTATATATAGTTCTTAACATAACTAATAGATACTTACAATAAAGTACGTCGAGCTAAGCCTGAATCAAAATAATTGTTATTTAGAATGCTCGCACGCAAACAAACGACTGCTAGAGGGTCTTCGTAACAATTTCTATGGATAGTTCTAGATAGTTAGTTGCAAGTCATACTTATAATTCTCCTGTTGAAAAGTTTGTTGGCCCGAAACCTAGAAAATAAAAAGAGTAAAGAAACTTTGCCCTGCATTGATTTTATTATATTATAAATGGATAATTCTGGTTTTGCTAAAGTCAGAGGTATGACTAGTCACTTCAATATTATTCTCTATTGTCGAGTTTGGGTTCTAAAAATAAGCATTCATCCTTCGATTCTTATTGAAATTCTAACTATGGAAGGCAGCGTTACAATTTAAATAGCTAAGAGCTGGAAATTAAAAAATATCATTCTATATAACACAAACTTCATTATAAATGGACAATTTTAAATTGATTGTGATCACAAGAAACAATAGCAATTTTAATTAAAAGTCGTAAAATGACAAAAACAAATATAATTAATGTAGATTCTGTGTTTGGGATGGTTACACAATAATTTAAAACAAAATTCGGCTCTATTTCCCCAGGTGTCAAAATTGAGTTAGGTAATTTTTTTATTTGATATTGAATTTTTAAAAAAATTACATAAATATTTTGTCTATTTTCAATTGGAGAAAATATTACTTATCAAAAATACTAATATGCAAATAAAAATATTTGCAATGAGCTTCTTTATTATTTAAAACATAATGAACAAGATTTCACGCGGTCGCGCTTCATCAGGATAACGATTCCGAAAAGGCGTGCTTCTCCCCTTCTGTAGTTATGAAAATATAATTTATTTTCTAATATTTATTTTTATAAATCTAAATTGTATGTTTTCTGTCTTTGGGAATCAATTGGCTTGATTAAGTACAATTGCATAAAGGCTTGTCCTTATCAACATAAAATAAACTTTTTGGAACAACTGAAAACATTGGTAAAGATTTATTAGATATTTTGTGCTTTTCTTAATTTCATTATTTTAATATATATATAGCTCAATTGTCCATTGAAGAGCTAATTACTTATGAACCCCATGCTCCAAGTATAGTCAAATCATTCTTACACGCAAAAATGAATGAAATTTTTGAGAACACTAATGAAATTTTCAGAAGCTTTTTCGTATTTGGAATTCCAAGATTTTTCCGTCCAAATTTTTATAATATCCAATTCATTACAGATCATGGCAATTTTGGGAAATTTTTGGCAACTATCGGCGCCTTGAAGGAACCAGGATGCTTCTGCGGAGGTGAAATTCAAGACGCGAGACATCTACTTCTGGAGTGCCCAATTTTCCGGGATTTTAGGGAAAATAGATTTGGTCGTATTGGACAGCTTGATGAATTTGTAGACAAAAAAGAAAAGTATAAAAATTTTGATCAATTTTGTAAATACATATACAACTTTCTCTTGAATTGGAAAAAAGAGAAGGAATCTTAGAAAAAAAAAAAAAGAACTGCGATGTTGCTCTGTGTGTTTTGCTTTGTTGTTTGTTTTTCTCTTTGGACAATTTCCTTTAGTTAATTTATGTAAATAATGATTTGAACAGGATTGTATATAGCCGAATTGCTGTAATGCAGTGAAAGGTATTACGCAAATATCCCTGAATTTGGGATATCGCGTTTCATGATGTTAATAAAGTTATGTTTAATATATATATATATATATATGTAATATGTTCCGCAGTTATTACACTGCAATATTTGATGTATTACACTGTTGTAGAATCCTGTCGACTTTAGGAATAGCTGTGGTATTCTACTATGTTGGGAAACCTTACTCTTGGTGTTGAAGGTTGTTGAAGTGGTGACGCAGTCGTGGTGAATGATGCAGTCGTGGTGGATGATGCAGTCGTGGTAGCTGAGTGAAAGGATTACACACAGGGGAAATAAGCCGGGACACTTGATGGTTGAAAATATAAGGCAACGGGTTGGAGGAAAGAAAGCTTTTGAGAAAGGCAGAGCGGTTTTTGATGATTAATTAGTTGATCACATGGCGATGATTGGATTTAGATGAAATGAGCAGAGGGAGAGAGGTCTCGAGAGTAGATGTTACCTTGTTGGAAGCGAAGGAGCAACTAACAATTCTTGCTTTTCGATTTAACACCAAGACTCAGTTTCTTTCTGATTGGTCGAGAGATGATCACATGATCTTTTCCTATTGGTCGACCTATTTAGGTGCTGTCTTCTGATTGGCCGGCGGTTTCCTTTGGTGTTACTTTTGCTGGAAGATATATCCGATTTCGTCAGGAAGTGTTGGGTAGCTCGACGCTTATAACTTCGGCGGATATTAGATATGTCCTGTCTTTGCCGGAAATATTGGGTGTTAGCTTAACATTTATAACTTCTGCGGTCACTAGATACGTCCTGCTTTGCCAGGAAGTATTGGTTTAAACTTAGCTCGCAGGGTTCCCGGGGTCAGAAGGTCAACTGTGACGTTATTAATAATTATGTTCTGTTCTAGATCTACTTCCTATGTCTTTTTGTTACTTTCTTTCCTCCAGTTACCTTATTCTTTTATTAAATCTTTGAAAATCATACATTTGTACATGCATAGTGGGTCGGGGAGCATACAATTATATACAAATTATGACATATATGTTATATAAAGATATTTTTTATTTAAAATTATATTTCATAGATTCAAATATTCTGTTTATATCTACCACCAGATGTCGCGACTTTCCCTATATAAAACCGATTGTTGTTGTTTCTCGTTGGCCGGCTCAAATCTTTTGTAAATTATGTAAAAAGTTTTTTTTTTTTATTCTTACACCTTAAGTCGGGCAATACCTTTATCAAATTATGTTTTTTTATATATTCTATAAGCTCAATTAAAGCTATTTCTAATCTTTACTATTTTTATTATGCTTTCAAGATTTTAACCACGACTGCATTACCATAGCATAATCCTCAAGATAATCAAAAATATACAGTATATATTATATTTCAGGAGAGGTAGAAATGTGTAATGCGCGCTATTTATATAATCACTTGAACGATATATAATTGGTATATATAATAGTTAATATTTCTGATCACAGATTATAAAAACAAGATATTAAAGTAAGAAATTAGGAAAAAAACGTTTTCTTTTTATTTTCAATTGAAAATATACGAACAAATATATTTTAATTGTGATATAATTTTAAAATTTATTTTGTATTTAATTTTGTTTTTTAAAAGTGTATATTCAAATATTGCATAACACTTTATCTTTTTAAATATTTAATTAGAAACAGACACAGAACAATTTGGAAAAACTATATTTACAGATTTTTAATTTAGTTCTTTTGAGACTTTAATTTTGAGCAAAAATATTTAACTGAATAAAATATTGATAATAATTTCATAAAACTCATCAATAATATTTCATTATAATCTCCAGAAGATTCTAAGTAAATGGACTATTTGTAAAAAAAAAGTTAAAAATTAGAAAGAAAGAAAACTCGTCTACAATATGTAAACTAGAATAGAATTTATGGGCTTAAAAGAAAGTTTGGGAAAAAAAGATGTTCGGGGTTTAGGACAATAAATTCAGAGGCGCACGTGGATTGAGAAAGAATGAAGAAAATTGGGAAACTGTGGCAAGATCAATGTAGAAGGATTTAGTTACTTAAAAAAACACGTGTATAACTACCTCCATTTTATATATAGATAATATTGGCATCCCGTTAGAAAGAGTTAATGTATTAATGTGTGCTATACAACGGTATTAAATGTAATGTTATTTAAAGTGTAATATATATATTTGATATACACCTATCCCCCGATTTACACGGTAGATACGTTCCTGAGAAAAACCTGTAAATCGAAAATTAAAAATTTAAAAAAAATAGAAATACAGACACAGTGTGCGTGTGCAGCAAGTCAGCACATAAGCTCGGGATTCCTCGTGAGATGTGTACACAGCGCATGTGTTCAATCACAGTAGCATTTAGTATTGTGCGATAAAAAAAACTTATTTGGAAAACCGTGTAAAAGCGAAAACGTGTAAAACAAGTACCGTGTAAATCGGGGGATAGGTGTATATTTATCGAAGATAAAAGAGACCCAAAAAGAAACCAGTTGTGATCAACTATAAAATATTAAGAAATATCAAATTAGTTTTGATCGCTATGATGTGTTCTGCCTATATATATGTCACATTCTGCTTATAAATTATTAGTAGATGTAAATTTTTACGCTGTTAGGAATTATGTAAATATTTGTAGCTATATAAAAGACGCGTGATTGAAATAAATTTAGTCAGACGGTTGATTGTTCTCTCTTTCTTTACGCAAAACAATATCCTCTGCATATTGGCGTGTTACATATATATATACATGTGTATATATATGGTAATTTAAAACAACAACCTCATATTGTGTAGATAACTTATAACAAGATTGCCATGTTGTATATAGAAACACATCTATAAATAATTATGCGCATGATTAATCTGTGTCTTTACATCACCCTATGTAATGTAATTTGTACAAAGTGGATAAATAAATAAAATCTGTAATAGATTTAAGAGTTGAGCTAAAGCAGAGATCGAGCATAGTATTACCTAAACAACAAAGTCTAAAGATGGAAGCCATAAATCAGGTCGATTTACAATTCCCACAAACAAGGCCACCCACACTGTCACATGTGGTGGAATGCAGAGACCCCTCTCACACCTGGACAGGTAAAGGCGCCCTTTCTCAAACGCCCCTGTCACATAAGGTCGCCCCGTCTTTAACCTATAAATCATCACCTTACAGTCTCTTGACAGCTCAGTTCAGTTCAGTTCAGTTTAGTTTAGTTCACCCTTAGCGCAAGCCGCGTCGGTCGTATGTTATGTCGATCTCATCCAACATGTAGTTAGGAAGAATTCGTCTATCTCCATCTTGCGCTTCTAGCTCAGCTTTTATCTGTTAACGGAACTTTATTAGTGCAACTGTGTCTTCGTTTTTTGTGTATGGATATCCCCAAGCTTTTCCACTCTGCCTCGACCACGACTGCCTGTATTTTGTGAGAACTTTTAAAGGTCTTCCAAGGTGCAGAGAGGTACTGGAAAACTCTACATCCTGACTGTTCCTCTTGGTCAACACAGTACAACAAGAGCTACCAGGACTTCAACTTTTATTTCAGTAGTCGACAGGATCTCTACAAAAGCTACTGGAATCATCATCTTATTACATGAGTCGACAGGATCTCATCACAGATAAGTCGACAGCAACTCATCATTACATTTAAGTCGACAGGATGACCAAAACGAAGGATGACACAACGAAGAGTTAAGAAGACCGTTCAGATAGGAAGCGAGAAAGAGCAAAGATGGAGGAACAAGCCCGCCATACCAACGAAACGACAAAGCAATCTCTCCCCCAACAAGAGACGATATTTACGGAAGAAACGCCGCCCCAACGGACTTCCGCATACCCGCTAACCGATCGCCAACATCGGGAGCAAGCTGACCGCGCCAACGACAGCCCCGATATTCCCGCAAGTCATGGAAACCGAGCTGCGAAGTGGCCCAAACCCTGTGACAAGTTCCACACCTTCGACTTGACATCGTCGAGACAATGCTCAAGGCAACAAGCCTCAATCAACTTCACAGAAGCTACAAGCGTCTACAAGCTCTACATGGAGCGTCTTCAACGTCAGCAGGAATACAAGCCAAGATCAAGTCTCCTGACTGAACTATCTTCAAAATTGTAAGTTTTTAAAAAACCTACCTTAACTTTATTCTCAAGTTCCTAACTTGATTCCCTATAAGTTTTGTATTTATATTTTTACTTTAAGCCTTTTAAAATTAATTTTTACCTTTTTTATATCATTTTTATCCAATTTTTAAAACTTTCACACTCTCAATTATCAAATTCACTTTAATTTTTATTCAGATTATAAATTTAAAGTTATTACTCTCTCAATTTTACTTAAAAAAAAAATTCGCTGATCACGCATTTTTATCAATTTACTAATCTTATATGTCTTTCTTAAATTTACCTATAACGGCATTATCCAAATCTACAACTTAAAAAAAAATCATTATTATTATTATTTTTTTAAATCTCATTCATCATAATTCTCAACTTATTTTTGTTTTACTTATTAGTTACCTTTATACCAAAAGACCAATATCTTTATCAATTCTTAAAATTTGGTAATGTTCACCATCTCAAGTAAGCGCCCAATTCAAATTATTTGTAACTCTCACGACATTGCCTTTTTACAAGGAACATTTTCACACTACCATAATCAACGATCAAAAATATCAATTTTTAAATATAAATTAACATAGGTGAAACGCATTTTTTCTTTAATTGTAAAAATCGGAAGATACAGTATCTTCAAAAACACCACTAGGGAAAACAACTATTTTTCCCAAAACAATTTAAAAATAAAGATTCACTCCACTTCACCGCCAGTAGCTAATTTAAGTCACAGCCTTCCAAAACGATTACAATCGTTAATATTCGAGGATAAATACACTCCCTCGTCTTTTCCTTTTTACATGCATGATTGGTCATTAACACATTTCTTTCAAAAAACCTTACAACACCCTCGCATCACTATCTCAAATTGGCAACAATTAGTAGTGCGCGACTCAACACACAAATCCAATTTCGAGCTCCACTTAGCTCTATATCGTCGCCACAATAAAATAATTTCACATTAAGCGTGCCACATCCACTAACAGTCAAATATTCTCTCGATGTGTTTCATACAACAACCACCCATGACCTTATTAAATTTGTTATTCATGGTGAAACAGGTTAGATTTGTACCAAACTAAGACTTCACGTGACACCTTTATATTCACATCTCACTTCGTGTCACAGTGCCACACCACAAAACTTTTTCACTTTTCAGGCCAAAGACGCCTTCACCACGCCTGTGACACCACAATTCATCCCAAAACGTGTCCACGTCGAAAGTCATATCTTTCACTCACTTCTGGCCTGAAATCATTGTATAACATTTTTTACTAAGTCTTAACACTTACGAACACCGAGAAGATCATATCTTTCAATTATAACAGTAAATTGCCAACTCAACAAAAGGAGAATATCTTCTCTCCCCCCTCAAGCAGTCATCTTGACCGCTAGCTTCATGATCGCCATTTTAAACAAATGTTTCAAACCAACCATTTAGATTTCCTCGAGAATCTCACAAATCTCACCAACGAGATATCACAACACAACATACATTAAACATTTTACATGTTAAATTGATAACACCAATTAAAACAATTTGGTTAAGTCTTATATAGACTTTATAACGCGAAAGAGAAATCATTCTCTACATACCAGCCATTTCACATATATATACATATACATATATATACATTTATATATACTTTTTTATCTTCGATAAATTTAGTTATTTTAGTTTTTGAGTTTATTTATATATATATATTAAAACTGTTATTCAGTAAATAGCATTCCAGAGCTTGTTGTTATTTTTGAGTTGAAAGCAAAACAGATTGTATTACAAAATAATCATATTTAATTAAAAATTCAATTTTTTTTAAATTAACATTTATGATTCTTAAAGAGAAAAATTTAATTAATAACAAATAAAATAAAACTTTTGGCTCCACATATTAACTATTCTTGTCAAAAATAAAGCGCTAACTAATGTAATGATGTTTACCTGAAAAATGCTAACGTAACATTTTCTGCATTATTACTCTTTATACCAATTTATAGAAAAAATGGTTATCCTGCAAGAAATATGGGCGATGGAAAACTTCTGATTTCATTTTTGAATTCAGCATGAAAAGTTACATTAGAATCAACATCAAGTTTTCTACGCCAAAAAAAAAAGTTTTTTTTGTAGACCAGTGTTATCGCCACTAACAGCTATAAAACGTATTTCGATAGCTATGTATTTCACCATTAACTGATCAGAGAAAATAACCTAAATCAATAGCGCAAAATGATCAATCGGCCTGTTTCAAAATAACTTTATTAGGTACCGTTCAAAAAGAGAAACCTAGCTTATGTTATTTACAATAAAATATATGAACAGGTTCTTCACATAAAAAAAAGTTTCAAAAGCGGGATTCGATTCCGGTTCATGGCTGTTGTAAACTAACGGTGTATATCGCCGCCGGCCACCGACTCTTATTATAAACAATCGTATTTAGTGAAATCAAATTAGAACTGGTATTTACTTTACTCCGATGGTAGTTAAATAAATGACATAATCGCGAAGTTCCCAATCAATAGATATCCCCACATTATAAAATAAAAAACGTACAGAGATAAATATAACTAAGGATTGTGTGGTCAAATACCTAAAGACTAAGATATACAAAGCTATTGTTAATTATTGTCCCTCATAATTAAACGAACATCAATCAAACCCCAATCGCTACCCATATATCGACCAATGTTTGAAGATAGGCAAAGCCCTACACAAACCATCTGTTAACAGCTTGCAATTATTACGATGAAAAAAAAAGCTTGTATTGATTGCGTCTCTTTGTAACTAAAACACATTATTCTTAAAAATTCACAAAGCCATTTTAAACACTAACAAATACGAATTTGCAAAATAAAACTCAGCAAGAACCGGCTCTGTTTGTATGGCCAACTATCAAACAAACCAACAGAAACCAAACTAGTGTGGATTGAGATTCCTGGAAATTAAAAATAATCTATCGAATTACAATCGTTTTTCATGCAAGTTTTAATAGGTCTAATAAACCAAGCAAGAAACAGTTGTGGCCAACCATCATTTATGCCAATAACCAAGCTGGCATTGATTGCTGATTCTTATAGTTGGGCGAACGTCCATCAAAGTCTCATTGAACTGTCTGTTTACTGATCAGTACCGGAAGGTAATAAAATCAAGGGCAGCGCTAGCCTGCAACCAATCATTCCATAAAACTAAGAGCATGTTTAGCATTGATACTTTCACTTGAAGCAAACATCATTCAAAACCCCAATACACACAAAGCCATGTTTGAAGGTAATCGAAGAACCTGCTGTGGTCAAGCATACCAAGGGAAACCAAGCTGGTATTGATTGGTGCCCCTGGAAGTTAAGCAAACGTTGAGAACTCTGCTGGAAGAATGCCAGACGCTCCGATCAATAGCGAAGGAAGGCTTCATTCGTTTGTCAAATTCCTCGGATTCTCCCTTAGGGGTATTTAACAATAGACACCTTGATTTCCTCAACTTCCAAATCCCACTCTTTCTCCAAATCTCTCAAATCCTTGCATTCAAACCGCACCATTCATTTTATTTCTGAACCCTTCTTTTTAGTTCAGTTGCAAGGTTGACTAGATTATTTTCATTCAACTCTATTGCTACCGACTACACGCCAGCGTGTAATTAGGATTATTTTCACTTGAGCGCCGTGTGATATAAGATCCAACTTTTATTATTTTTATTGTATCAGCTTACATTATACAATATTGGGTGTTCTCAGGGGTAATAAACCTTGATAACTAGTTGAAACTGACCTTTGCTTTGTTTTTTTACATGGAGACTTTTATTTATTAGAAAAGAGGCGTGTTAAAAGAGACCATAGGGCAAGTCTACTGACAAGATAGATGCACTGCTTAATAAAACCCTCTAGCGCGACTGGTAGCCAAATGGTCAAATTATTATAAAACATATTTGTGTGAATTGTATCGGTAATAACATTTCTTATTATATATTCATCTTCCAACATCATTCGTTTCAATACGGACGCTATATATGTTGCATATCTTCTTTTCTAAATTGTTCTATCATAATAAAAAGGAGCTATACCCAAAGGAGAGAAAGAGCTATGATCTGTTACCCGTTTTTTAATACATAATATTTTAATTATTTATATTTAAAAATAAATTTTTGCATAACATTTATTACTAAATTATTTACGTTATAAACATGTATATTTGGTATAAGTTTATCAGCTTATTAGAATAAATATTTGAAGTATTTTATATTTTATCTAAGCTTTTCAAATATGTAAATATGTAAATTCCTTCCCTACACCTATATACATATATGTTATATAAAAATATTATTTTATTTAAAATATTTCATAGATTCAAATATTCTGTTCATATCTACCACCAGATGTCGGGACTTTCCCTATATAAAACCGATTGTTGTTGCTTCTCGGTTGGCCGGCTCAAATCTTTTTGTAAATATGTAAATAAGTTTCATGTTTTTGTTCTTACGCCTTGAGCCAGGCAGTACTTTTATCAAATTGTTTTTTTTTTAAATATATTTTCCTTTAGCTCAATTGAAGCAATTACTGATCAAAACTATTTTTTTAACATTATACTTTCAATATTTTTGCCACGACTGCATTACCCTAGCATAATCCTCAATATAATCAAAATCAGCAGATTCTCATTTTCTAAAATAATATATATATTGTAGGTATTTGCGAAACAATAGGCCTGGAGATGAGATAATGCTTGTAAGCTTGTCATTTTAACTTATTAAATAAACTATTACAATTATATTGTTTCATATATTGTGTTTCTACATTTGCACTTATTTAAGGAATCTTTATAATTCCTATTCGTTGTGCACTATTGATTGAAAGTTTTTCCTCCAGAGAAAAAGATAAGGAGTTACGAATCATCCAGGAATGTTATTTTAGATTCCATTCCATTATCTAGAAGATAGGTATAACCCATTTTCCCAGGTCACCAGAAGTTGTCTCAATGACATGTGATTATTTATATTAAAAATAAAGAAGGCATATTCTGACCACGAGCACATGTGCTTTTTTTAGATGAAAGAGCGCCATCTAGTGAAACAGAAATCAACTAAATCTTGATTTAGCCTTTTCCTGATATTTGGCCAACCTATTTTCTTGATAAATCAAGAAAAGCCATCCACGATTATTTATATATTAAAGCAAAAATAAATAAATAACATTTTTCTTAGAAATTCTTCCTTGTTTTGTATATTTATCAAAAACGATAATTTCAACATTCCTTTTTTTTTTTTTTTTTTGAAAATTGCATCTTTTAAATCAATGTTAAAATTCATTTTTGCAGTAAGTATTAGATGGAAATATTGAAATGTATTAAATATTCATTTGACTTTTATATTAGCATATTTATAAATATTTATTATATTTGCTAGAAATAATCTTGATTTCAAAATATAAATTCATATATAGTGGTGAATATTATTTTATTAAAATATCATTTAAATTTTAAATGAAAATCATGTTTCGTAATTTATTTTTATATTTCGGTGTATATATAATTTGATATAAAATTAAATATGGATAACGTATCACACAGGTAATTGAAAATTATTTTGAGCATCTGTAAAATAAAAAGTAATTTCATTAGTATTTTGAGCTTTAAACTTAATAAAATATTGGTAAGAAAGCAGTAATAACGCAATTTCTAAATAAAGTACCTTATTCTCATCACATAAGTCTTTCTCATTTGAAAGCCTCGAAGAGCTATTCATTGATTAAAAAATCGAAACAAGATAATAAATAAATTAATAAATTGATATAAAATAAATATTTTCATTATTTATAAAGACAGATGGTATTTTATAACGTACACGCAAAAGAGGAAGCTCTCCATTTTAAACATGAGTCACACACAACGTCGTTTGTTAATGATCAGAAAGCATAGGTTTAGATAGATGTAAAAGCTTTAACACCAGTTTTGACAAAATCTAAGAGAAACAATACTAACAATAGACCACGGTGTAGGGCTATGTGTCTCATCAGTATAGGGGTGTCTACGTATAATCCTGCGACAAGCTTCATTAAATTTGGTGAAAGTGTCACTTAGAGAACGGGTAGGGACAAATTAGACCACAATATACATGATATTGATGCATTTTATACGAAAAATACATTTATGAACGTGAATGGTAAAATAAGTTAAACCTATACGACAAATAGAAAATAATTTTATAGAGAAAAAATGCTCAACACGTTATAAGAAATGTAAAAAAAAAAGATAAAAATTAAATTTTCATCAAGAGAAGAGAAAGATAGAAAATAATGAAGATGTAGTTAATTCAGTTTCTAATTCCGTTTGAATACAAGCTAAATACTTTGATGCCTCCGAGTAGGATGATTTAGTACTGTATAATACATATAATGGCAGGAGAATAGCAAAAAGATCTAAGAGCTGTCTAAAAAGAACAAATAGCGGTCTGATGAGACATCATGACAGATGGACTGGTGTTTCTTCCACAATTGCTCCGTGTAAAAACCCAAGTGGAGGTTTTATCCAGTAGGGTGATGTATTGTTCTGTCTATACTGCGCTACCAGTGTAGGCGGTGATCACATGCATTCCGCCCATGATATCATAATAAATTGTGAATATATATGTTTAGCAGACATTCATCATTCATAAAGGATTTAGCTATAAATAAGATATCGTCATACCAATAAACATAATTGTTTTCTATATATTATTCTAGGGTTTATATGATAATTTATAATTCGAATAATATTTATAATTCCTTACATATATATTTTTATACAAAATACTATCGCTGGTTGATTTTTACGGTATAAAAATGACATTTTCGCGATTTCTTTTTTTCAAATTTGAAGAGACAAGTTTTGTTATTACTAAGCAGGAATAAAACAATATATAAAAGACATGGCTCATCAATGGTAAACTCTCTTAGTAGTTTCACCAATTTAATCTACCTGACAGTTACATACATCTATTGCAATACATAATATAATAACATATTTTTTATTCGAATTGAGACATTTTAAACGATTTCTTTTATATAATTAAAATATTTTGTGCAGCCATTCCCCATACAGCAATAATAAAGATTTAGATTTGAGACATGGATCATCAGTAGCAAACTCTCCCAAAGGTTTCACAAATCCAAAGTCTAGACAGCTTTACTGCCAAATCAGAGGGTTCCCTACTGATGAGTCATAACTTCCAATTCCGAAATTTTAACATCGCAGTTGAATATCTGTAGATATAACCTTTAATTATTGAAAAAAATGATATAGAGAGAGTTTAAAATGTAACTTAATATTATGCTATTTAATGTTCTTTATCTCTAAATGCCTATAGTGTTTAAAGGTATGTCCTTGCTTATTGTAGTTAGTGAAACTATGGAGAAAATTTTAAATTTTAAATTTTAAAACTAAATATTTGTTATGAGAATTTTCCCAAAACGTTTTCAAAATTCGATCGCATGGTTTATTAGAGTATCATCGTTAAAATACCCATAAAATCCTGTGAGACCAGGCAAGATAAACAATGGAGCAATTATAGCTCAGGTCTGGAAGATTAAACTGGTGAACCTGCTAGTAAGGTTCACTACTGTCTGAATAGGTCGTCTCATTATTTGCCTTAAATTTTGGAAAGGCAAAGAATTCTTATTGATCATAATGATCATAATATTTATTTATGATATATAGTGTGTCGATAATTAAAAGGTATATATTGAATAAAATATAATTTATTTATTAAAATTTCAGTCTGTATGTCAACCTTTTTCAAGATACAACAACGTAATATGTGTCTCTCTCGTATTGAATGAATATGTATCTTTTATAATTCAAACAAGAAAACATATTATTTATTATTAGCCAGTATGCATATGTACACACCTTGAAGGCAAGTAACTATCCATAGCTAGATGTCACTGTGAAAGATAAACTCTTTTATATATGCATTTTTCTGTGAATAATTGTTTAATTAACAAAAATATGAGTTTATTTCTTCAACATTTAATTATCTATAATATATAAAAATAAACACATAAAGAAGTATGTATCAGAACCTGAAATTATAATATAGTATATTTAAATATGTATAAACAAAATAAATTCTAAATAGGCATTCACAAACACGTTTTAATAGTCTTTTACTGCTTAAAAAACACCAGCATGTATTTCTTTAGAAATTGCATTTTTAAACAAAAGTTTATTGTCAGGGTGCTTTTGTTAATTAAATTAGTTTTCCAATTAGATAACAATTCCATTGACCCAAAAAACCGTTAATTATATTTAATAGAAAACAGAATTATTCAAAACAAAAATGTGAATAACTGTTTTGTGTTGAAAAAGTTATTTTCTATTGATATAACACATTAAAATAGTGTTTAAAAACAATTAATCTTTTAAATAATATATAAAGGATTTCATCTTTTGTTTTACAGACAAAGAAAACAGTAAATATTTGCTAATATATGTTGTGAGTTTGAAACCACCATAGTCATGCTATTTTCCGTACTAAATATCTTTATTTAAATTTGTCCAAGAATACTTGAGGGCTGAAGTAACATATATTTGTAACTCTAAGTGTTATTATACTATATCATCGAACACTATTTTAACGTAGACCATGTTCGCATGATACAGGCCTTGATAATCATGGTAGATAGTTAAAGACTGTCTTTCAATGTGAGTTCACCACATGTCTATATATTTTGAAAATAGAGCAATCCATACTTGAGTCATTAGATAATTAAAGGCATATATTGGATTTAATAAAATATTTATTTTGCCAATATTTCGGCTGGCTGAACGCCAACCTTTATCGAGGCATTACATTTTTGTATACACAAACTCAGCGCCGCAATTCTCCCACCTACTCTGTATTTTAAATGATTTCAACTGTGATATTATGACACTATGCGGCGCTGAGTTTGTGCATACAAAAATGTAATGCCTTGATAAAGGTTGGCGTTCAGCCAGCCGAAATATTGGCAAAATAAATATTTTATTAAATCCAATATATGCCTTTTATTATCTAATGTATATATATATGTGAACAGGTCGACAACAGTCTAACATTTTCACTTACATAGTTCCAGAGCCAGGTTTGGTCAATTGTACTCAGTGGTAAGTTTGTACTTTTTAAAGAATCAGGCGGCCATTAACACTACTTTTAATTCAGAAAAATAAAAGACTGGTGTGGGATTCGATCTCAGGTCGGGGTTGTCGAAATTTGATGGCCTGCACCATTCCTCCAACAACTCCAAAAACTATCAGTATTGTTATTTGTGTGGTGAGTTATAGTACAATAAGACAAATTTGCGATCATTTTAATACACTTGATTATATAATCTAGTACTATTTATTTCAACCCTATCACAGATATCATAAATTTAAGAGATTCTTAATTCACTTTTCAAATCTAATCTTTATATATATCCTATTCTGATGCGGAAAAGAAGCTTGTAGCATGCCCACAAAATAGGTTGGGATTTATATAATCTTAGTTCTCAATTTTTATGAGAGTTTAATTTAACGAGTGTTTACTTTCAGAAATCTAAATTGGATCCTCCTCCCATTAGTACAATTATTAATCAATCATTTAATATTATAATAAACTATGCAATTTGAATATTCAATTTGTATAATTAGAATCAAAACTCTGTACGAATTCGATATGTAACACAAGGCTTATACATGACAAGCACTGACTAACACACAACGTGCGTCATTTCCAATCTGAACAACAATTACTTATATTAAATGCATAAATCGAAGAATATACAATAATAAAACAAGTTTCAAATGTTTTATAAATGATAAATGACAGTGTGTGTGTGTGTGTAAAACAATTTCATTTTCTAAAAAAAAAATTGAATTTGATACACATAACAATAAGAAAAACAATATTTAAATTTCAAATTTTAATATCCAACAACCTATCTACTGTAGCTGCAGTTCAATAGATTGGTAGTCTGGGAACTGGAGAATTTCATTCGAGTGTTTAAATTGGATGAAACAGATTTCACTTGAAATGTTGAGTTGGAGACGACTTGTTTTAATCCTATTTATGGTTATTATCCAGAGCAGATGGATTCATGTTCGAATTACGTTTTTATTTTTTTCATATTTGTTATATTTTTATATATCTTATTAAAATGAATAATGCGTTTTTTTGAATTGTTGGTATATAGGAACAATGGCTGCCAAAGGAAAAAATCTAGAGGCTTATCCTATTCAAACAATAGCTGCAAAGAAACATAGATGAGAGATATTTTTAACCCAGGGAGCGCAGATCGCCAACTACCCGGGGAGTCCAGCTCACTAGATGGACTAAGGTTGAGCGCTTTTACTCACGTCCTGTTTTGATTGCTGAGTTGAACCAGTTGACCAGAACTTTCCATGCTGAGGTTGAGTCTGAAAGGCTGGCCATAGATCTAGGATTGAGGTGGGTCAGTCCAAGCAGGATAGCTGTTTGTATCCAATGTCTTAGGAATGCTGGACAGCTGAAGAGAAGATGATCGAGTGTCTGTGGCTCTTCTTAACAGTGGATGTAGGTAGGGTCTGAAGATAAGGTATATATGCTAATTTACTGCATATATATATTGGTTCACTTTTTCCAACCACCCATTGTACCTGATGAAGGGCAGCTGATGTCCGAAAGCTCGTAGTTCCCAATAAAGAAACTTACCACGCTGTTTACCTACTTGCTGTTTTAATAAGGTATATAAGTCTAAATTATATAAATACTTGTATGTTGTGTATAAAGTAGAGGCTTGAAGGATTGATTTTAAAAATATTTTGTTATGATATAAATGGAATTTTTGATATCTCAATCAGAAAATTAGAATCCCTTGCTATATTACTTGAATATCAATGTAGTTTGAATTATTATTATAATGTTCCATTACGTTTGGATACTTCTATATTGTATTATATAGAATTATAAATATGAAAAAATAGCACAGATATGAAATTGTACTGAGATAAGGTGGATCAATTAAGAAAAAGCCATCTCCTTATCGTGTAACTGGAAGTTTCTGATGGCTTGCACCACCTGTCGGAATAAATATCAACTATTCGTTGGGTTTTAATTATTCCAGAACGAGGTTAAATTTTCTTGATTAATCAAGAGAGGGTAATTTTGGCCAATGCTGGAATATCTAAAAAATTCAACAAATATTTGATATTTATTCCGACAGATGGCGCAAGCCATTAGCGATAGGGAGATGCCTTTTTCTTAGATGTAAGAAAATTATGTACACTTTTAAATATTTATACCCCTAAAAGGTCTTTCATAAAAATCACAGACTATATAAGAAAATATTCCAATAGAATAGTAGAATAGCTCTGAAGATTAATTTAGCGAAACCTCTGTGAGGGTTCACTAATTAGAGTCAAACATACCATATCATTTTATATATAGTTACAGTAAGAGGTTTCAATTTGAAAAACTTATCTCTGAATGCCCCACATTTCAAATAGAAGTAAAGTTTTAAGAAATAGTTTTTGATGATTTATTCGAAAAGGTATATTAATGTCAAAAAGGTTCGCATCAAATACATATTCTTTATTCAAAATATTCTAATTGAATATAACAAAATTAAAAGGTATTTGAAGTAAATAAGTGCGGTTTATATATTAAAATTTTACATAATCATTTTAAACATGATTTAAAAGAAAATAATTTCATGTTTGAGATTCGCATTTATAGACAAAACTTAAGGAAGTTGTACCATTTAGCATGCATATCGGGATTCTGACAATAACTCTAAAGATATTTGAAACACAGTGACCTTTATTGAAGACACACGTGATAAACAAGTGTAAACAAAATTAACTCTGTCTCATCAAAAAAAAAGTCGGCCAGCTAAATAAAATATTTCTTAAGTTTTGTCCATGAGTGTGTCTTTAACATTCACTCTGAATATAGGTTTATCAGCAATAAGTCTTGTAGTTTTGTAATTAGGACAAAGGCCGTGGAAAAGATTTTGCTCAAAACCCTTCTTTTTAAAGTGTTTAATAGCTATATAACAAAATATATTTAGTTTTTTTATGGATTAAAGTACCATCTCAAATAGGAGAAGTTGTTATATAAAATCTCCACAATTTATAAAATTATTATTTTTATTTACAGACCATTCTTCAAATATAGAAAATTAAGATACTAATACATAGGGCTTAACAATAGAGAATCTTATTTGTGGTTCCAACATATTAATTTTGGAGAATATCACATTCGTTCAACAAGAGTTACATCGCCAGATCAAAGAAATAACAAAACTATACGAATTAGTTATTATTTTGAGATGCGGTATAATAACTGGGTTACTTAACTTTGAAAAATATAGAGCTTTGAATTTTTAAGAAATATTCGAAAATATTTTTCAGTTTTTATTATTTGCTTCAAAAGAAAATAAACTTACCTTCAGGCGCATTCCTCAAAAGATCATTAAATAAACATTCAATTTTCGTTAATTTTCCAAGCGCGCTATTGGATTTTATTTTTTGAATTTTTCTCTTCCCATCAAACTAAATTCGATTATAGAACATAATTGATTTCGATTAATATAAGCTTTATTTTTAATACTTTCAAGTGATAAACCGTTAGTACTAGAAAATGGTTACTGTAATAGAATATACATAGTCTCCAATAACCAACATTTTCCCAATACAATATTGGTTCTACTCATAATCAATAGAGAATTCAAGTATTTTTATTTATTACCTATATTCTTCCAATATTTCGATATATTTTAATTTATTTTATTCTCATTGTTTCATTGTAAGCGCATCCATTTTTCAAATTATTAAATAATTATGTATTATATATATTTGAAATTTCCTTTTAGCTATTTTGTAATTGGAAATTTAAAATGTTATCTAAAAAAAGAAACGTAATTTGTTTTGAGGCTGTAGAAATAATTCCCTTGTCGTCGAAAAATCAATAGTTCCTCCTAATTACATAAGTAATATTTGAATTGTTGAAACTACCTTGGTTATAGAGGTTTATGGAGTTTCTTTTTGCTTTATGCTATGCTTCTGTTGCATCATTTGACGCATTCCTATGTAATTAGATAGAATGTATAAACGTACTTCCCCTGACTTGTAATTCAATAAATCAATAATGCATCCAAAGCTGAGTTTATTTTTGTAAAAAAAATGGATGCATTTTTAATTTTATCAAACGGGAATATTAATATATTAGCAATTATCGCTTCGGCTCTGGTTGTAAATGCTCTACCTTATTTACATCCTATATTTTTTCTTATAAGAACTTTTCATTACAGGGAGCTCTTCTGGCTCTCTACAACACATTACACTTCTAAGATACTCAACAAAACCTAGTTACATATAACAAATAAAACCAAAAATCATATATATATCTAAGAAAAATTAAATTTTAAGGAGAATACATAAATAAATATCATCATATTATAATATACGAAAAAATTATAGAAAAAAAATCATATTATAATATACGAAAAAACAATAGAAAAAAAAAAGATAAGTGGGTCATGTGTTGATATTAAAAATAAAGAAGGCATCTCCTGACCACGAGCACATGTGCTTTTTAGATGGCAGAGCGCCATCTAGTGGAGCAAAAATAAACTAAACGTTTATTTAGCTTGCTCCGTGATATTTGGCCATCCCAATTTCTTGATTAATCAAGAAAAGCCATCCACGAACGCGTTTCGCGCTGTTGGCGCTCGTCAGCGAGGAGGAACTATTATAATGTATGAATGTCTAAAATCGCCTCTCCACTTCATTAACGTGAAAACCTTTTTGGAAGATTTAGACATCTTTATAATTTCATGTCGTGAGAGTCTATGAAATTGATAACGCTACTGTACAGGTTTAACATTTTTCCGGGAAGAGATTGTTCTATAAAAATAGAGGTCACCTCTCCCGTCAGAATAGACGTCAAAACTAGACCCCATCTATTGACTGTCTCCGAAAACTAGCGGTGTGTCAGTGACCAAACAACAACACCAGCTTTCGAAAAATGAGGAGCGCCTAGCTGGAGATGATGGTTTCGGGCTGATGGCCCTTTTTATAGTTAACAGGTGGTTAATTTTGTGGAATTTGATGTCTTGTGATATATTCGCCTAGTTGAATCTGCACGCTTTAGGTAGTTAAAAAAAAAAGAGAAATGCATTATTTGAACGTATCTTTAAAGAGGGAGGCTCTCCCTCTCCTTGCCCATAGATATAAATAAAATAATAAATCTCTACATATATACAATTAATAAAAAAGGCATCTCCTTATCGTGCAACTGAAATTTGGTGATGGCTTGCGCCATCTATCGGAATAAATATCAACTATTCTCGTTGATATTTAATTATTCCAGAATTGGCCAACTACCCATTCTTGATTAATCAAGAAAAGCTAATATATATATATATATTATATATTTATAAATATACTAGCCGAGTGGCCCGGGCAACGCCCGGGTTTTACCCGACTGGACCCGGCTTCGCCTGTGTAGTGTTCGAGCGAGGTTTACTCATGAATGAATAGAGGCCCCAGTTGTTTGTAAACTCAATGTAATGAATTTTCTTTCAGCAAAATGGAGATAAATTGCAAACAGCAATATCGAAAATGCGTGTGAAAAAATCTGAAATATAGGATCAATTTCACAAACACATCTAATGAATAGAGTGCTGTTTGGAGGAGTGGTCTAAACTGTTAATTTTTAAAAACCATGACCCGGGATCATTGAATACAGATTTAGACACTTTGTTCTGAAAAAAAAATTGCCCCAATGGCCCCTGAATCTTGAAAAAGTCCAACCCCTCCAGTGAGTGCAAGTAACCAAACTGGGCTTTTATTTAAAAAAAAAAGAGCTAATGATTAGTTTGAATAAAGGAAAATGGTCGGCACAACCTGAAAATTTCACTTTGTCCACTTCACTCTCGGCTGTCCAAGAAGAAACAGCCAGAGCAAACATTTTAAAGGGCACCTAATCCGGCATTTACATATCTAAATAGTTAAGCAACTTTTATAAATGTAATATATTTCTGCAATATCGAATTACCTTAACTCGGAAGAATTTTGTATTATTTATTGTTGCAGTTTTAGAAAAGTGTGGGAAATTGGATATTTTAACAAAAGAATACAATTTTTAAAATGGTATATAAAATAAAAAGGAAATTTGCATAATTTTCTAATAGTCAAGGGCAATTTTAAAAATACCAAAAAAGCAAGACCAAATAAAAATATATATATATATATGTGTGATGTTTCAGTAACAGCATTGTTGCCATATAAAGACAAAATTACTGAATGTATTCAGTACCTTTGTCTGAAGATAGCCAAAATGTAACTGAAACCACACATAATGTAATTATTTGTATTCGGTCTTGCTTCCTTTTTTTTTTAATTATCCCTAGTACGCGTGGTACAGGCCATGATAACCATGGTGGGTAGGTAGCGACTGCTTTTACTGTAAGCGCACCACATGTCTACAAATGTGATACATTGCTACCAGCTAAATGCATTTTCACTATGGTGTGATTTCCACATGATGGATCTGTAGACACATTATAATCTCTCCAGAGCTTAAGGTAGCAAACAGTACTTTCACATTATATAAATATCAATGCCAAAAGCCAGAGTTATGATAGCTGTTGCAGTGTAATGTAGACCTGCAGGATGGGAAAAAGCAATATTATTTCCGGCTTTAATTTTAAAAGTATTATGAAACGTTAAAAATATAATCTTAACTTTTGAAGCATGAAAAAATGCTAACTTGATGTGTATTAATTTAGTCTAAAAACAAACAGCATGTAAAAGTAAGCACCAATCGAAAGCATTTATTAGCTCTAACAGTGCTGCCCCCAGCGGTAAAAGACTGGAGCTAACGCTTCACGGGTTGGTAAAGTTTATGTTAATATTACATTAACTTAACAATATTCCATGTCTTGCTAACACAAATTTTAAAAATAATATGCATAAAAATAATGCAATTCTAAAAATCATAAATGAAGCATCATTAAATTAAATGGGAGAGAAATGGTGCTCCAAAATTTTTTTTTTTGTTGTAAAACTTTGACTTTATATTTTTACAAATTCTTAATGTATATAACCCAAACCAAATTGTCTATAAAATTCTGCAAACAAATATAATATTATAGAGGCATGAAAATACTAATGGTGTAAAAATCAAAACAGCAAAGTTATCCTGATAAATGCAATGAGCTATGATAAGGTGTGTTGCAGGCTAACAAAAACCTTAATTGAACCAGAAATGTTGATACCATAAAAAAAAATAAAAAACAATTTTCAAGAATAGAGTTATGTTAATGAATTAAATGTGAAAAAATTAAAATAAAATAAAGTAAAAAAAGCTTTATTGATGAAACTACAGTAGAGCAATAATTATAACAAATTATTCATAAATTATGTAGTTACAAAAGTCAAGCTTCCCAAAATCATTATTCGAAGAAATCTCTTTCAAAATTGTCAAAATCTATATCAAAGCCCCCTGATAAACAATATTGCGTGTCTTGCTAAAAGTAGAACTAAAGACAAATAAATTTTTAGGGCTGGAAACACGGGAGCATGCTACATAGAGTTGCCCATGCGAGAAACAGGGAGACTCAAGATGCACACCAACTACTTGCAATGTTTGACTCTGAAGCATGCTGAACCCTAGAGCTATTGGAACGCTGAGAAAGATTGCTTCTCCTATGGCTTGGCATACCTACAAACACAAAGCATTAGTAAAAATAAAAATAAGGATAACCGAAAAATGTAAAACATCAAGGACTGAGATTGAAGAAAAAAATTCAAAAATAGTGTATTAAAATAAGCGCGACTCATGACTAAGGCCAAAATAAAAAAAAAAGCATAGAAATAATCTGAAAGGAGGGGAAAAATGCATAAAAATCAGTGAAAACGTAAAACAACAGATTTAAAAAAAAGCAAATGGAAGAAGACGTAAAAAAAAAGTATAAATCGCAGAAAAAATATGCACAATAAATATGAGTAGAACATACATAGATATATATGAGCAGCTACATATTATGAAGCAGATAAATCTAAATACTACTTAAACAAATGACAGCAAAACAACAACAAAAAAAAAGACAATGGAAGAAGGCCTAAAAAAAAAAAGTCTAATTTGGTTGAAAAAACTGCTCAATAAATTGAGCCTATATAGATATATGGACCCGGCTTCGCCCGGGTATTGTTCGAGTGGGGGTTGACTCTTGAATGAATAGAGCCCCCAACTTTTTAAAACTTAAAGTAAAGAATTTTCTTTCAGCACAATGGAGATAAACTGCAAACATCAAAATTAAAAATTCTGGTAAAAATAATCTGAAATATAAGATCAATTTCACAAACACATCTAATGAATAGAGTGCATTTTTGGAGGAGTGGTCTAAACTGTTGATTTTTAAAAACCACGACCCGGGATCATCGAATCCAGTTTTGGGGAATTTGTTCTGAAAAAAAAAAATTGCCCCAATGGCCCCTGATTCTTGAAAAAGTCAAACCCCTCCAGTGAGTGCAAGTAACCAAACTGGGCTTTGGTATCTAAAAAATGAAAAAAAAAAAATCTAATGATTAGTGTGAATAAAGGGAAATGGTCCTCGCAACCGGAAAATTTCACTTTCTCCACTTCACTCTCAGCAGTTCAAGAAGAAACAGCCAGATTAAACATTTTTAAGGGCACCTAATCCGGCATGTACATCGATAGTTAAGCAACTTTTAAAAATGTAATATATCTGCAATACTGAAATACCCAGACTTGGATTATTTTTTTATTAGGTTATTGTTGGCAGTTTTAGAAAAATGTGGGAAATTAGATATTTTTACAAAAGAATGTACTTTTTAAAATGGCATAAAATAATTAGGAAATTTGCATCATTTTCTAATAGTCAAGGGCAATGTTAAAAATACCAAAAAAGCAAGACCAAATAAAAAATAAACGAATTATGTGTGATGTTTCAATAACAGCATTGTTACCTTATAAAGACAAAATTACTGAATGTATTCAATACTTTTGTCCGAAGATGGTAACAATGCTGTTACTGAAACCACACATAATTTATTTATTTGGATTTGGTCTTGCTTCCTTGTGATTTTTATCTATATTTCAAAATATACCTCAATTCTTTTTTACCTAAAAAGCTTTACATATATATTGCCAAGACCATAAATAAAGGTAAAATGTCAAATGAGTTATTAATTAACCCTATATGGGTCAGGACAAGTGAAAATAAGGCCAACAATAGAAATATATTTCTAAAAAATTAAATTTAAACGCTAGCTTCACAAAGGGCACAAAATTTGCTACCAGCTACATGCGTTCTTTTTTACTTTGGTGTGATTTCCATAGGATGGATCTACATTATAATTTCTCCAGAGCTTAAGGTAGCAAACAGTACTTTCACAATAAATAAATATCAATGCAAAAAGCCAGAGTTATGATAGCATGTTGCAGTGTACTGTTGACCTGTAGGATAGAAAAAAAGCAATATTGTTTCCAAAGACTTTAATTTGAAAAGTATTATGAAACGTTAAATATATTATACTTACTTTTAAAAGCATAAAAAAAGCTATCTCGATTTGAATAAATTTAGTCTAGAAACAAACATAACGTAAAATTATGCACCAATCGATCTCTGATTGTATATTTATTTATATAAATGAGTATATTTGCATATATATATATATCTAAATACATTCATATAAAAATATGGTTGTACCATATAAATATATATGAGCAGTCATATATTGTGAAGAAGATAAATATAAACCCTACCTAAACCAATGACAGAAAAATAATGTTTAGCCAACCCTTAAATAAAGCAGTTACTGAAAATTCATAGCTGCTGCTTACAATATAAATGCTATTAGAGCATAAACATATTACATGGAACAAACATATAGTAAAATATATGTAGCAAGTTATATTGTAAAACATACTTTTTTCAATAAATATACTTTTTACAACTTTAATAAAAAAAAATAATATACCTTATGAGATAAAAAAGTACACTTATCTTTAAAAATGTAGATCGTTATATGTACACTAATTAAAATTAAACGAAGCAAAATATATGAATAGGCTGCGAAATAAATAATAATTCCAATTAATTTAAATTGAAAAAATATTACTAAATGATTAAATAAAATCTACCTTCTAAAAAGGAAAAGAAAGTTTTTCGAAATGCAATTTTTGTGCTTTTAGCCTAAATGTTAAACCAAAACCTCAACTCCCTACGTGCGAAATTTCACAATACAGTTTTAATTAACCCAGGTTCCGGGGGCGTATTTATTTGATAATGATCGATTAAAATTATTTTCAAAGAGTTTAAATATATAAGAATAATCTTACCTTTTAAAGACACATTAATCGGGTAAAATTACAAAATTACAAATTAAAAACAAACAACGTGTAAAATTATTAACCAATCAAATTCATTTATCGTCGCGACCAGTGCGCCGCCAAGCGGTAAAAGGCTTGAACTAAGGAATTTTGGTTTAACATTTTTTAAAAATAGCACATTAAACCTTTTCGTTTTTTGAATAGCCTATATGTTAAACGAAATCTTCAGCTACCTACATGCGAAATTCCATAATGATTGAGTCAGTAGATTTTGCGTGATGCGATAACAAACATCGATTTCGCATTTCATTTTTATAGATATAAGGATGTAATTCTACTGTCCTCAAAGCTTATGTCCATAGTCCATCTAAAATACCCATTCCAAGAGTCTAGCATCAGTATCACTATAAAAGGAAGATCGAAAAATACAATATAACAGCGGTATGGTAGATTAAACTGGCGAAACCTCTGGGAGGATTCACCACTGATGAGTCAGGCCCTCCCATTAATGTTTTCATTGCAGTAAGGGCAGTATATATTTTTTATTTTAAAAAGAATCATACGTGTCTATAATAGTTTCGAATTTTCATATATAAATAATATTAAAACCAATTGAATTTAGTCTTGAATCCAAGCTAATAAATTCTAATTCTTCCGAGTTTTTAAATATGTAGCAGAGAAATTTATTTATATTAAGACTCTTCCTTATATCAAAATGCAGTATCATTCATTATTCACGGAAAAAAGTTTCAAAATTATTCTTTTTTCAATAAAACGATAAAACATTTAAACAAGAAATCTGTTTGGCTCTTTCAATTTAATTATCAGAAAGCAGTTTTCAATGATACCACTTTCATCTTCTTGTATACTCTACCTCTTTTCAAACATTTTTGCATATTTTAAAAGAATTATTGTTGTCAATGTGTTTATTTTCACATATATCATCAAATATTGTATCTTCACAGATTATACTGAAATGATAAAAGTTATTGAATGAGAAGGTTTGGTTCATCAGTGGTGAACCCTCTCAGTTGAGAAAACTCCAATTGAAAGGAAGAAACTATGACCACCGCCTTGTTTGGAAGTTAAAAGGTACAGTTACATTTCTATTCATGATGAAATTGTGAAATATATTATAATTACAATTATATTCTCACACAATGAGTTTCTTTTTTATTTAAAAACGCTACCTTTCAAGCGTTATTCGTTCTTCAACGGGCTTACAAAAATTTGTTCATATTAAGATTCTTCCTTTTATCAAAATACAGATAATTAATTATTCACGGAAAAAGTTTCAAAATTTTTCTTTTTCAATAAAACGATAAAACATTTAAACAAGAAATCTGTTTGGTTTATTCAATTTAATTATCAAAACGCAGTTTTCAATGATACCACTTTAATTTTCTTGTAAGCTCTACCTCTTTTCAAACATTTTTGCATATTTTTGTAAACCCGTTGAAGAGCGAATAAGGCTTAAAAGCTAGCGTTTTTAAATAAAAAGAGATACTCATTGTGAGAATATAATTGTAATTATAACAGTTACATTTCGCTGACATACATATAGCTCTGAAACACGTATTTGGTTAGCTCTTCTTGTTAAGCCAATATAAGTTATTTGGTCAATATGTGGATATAAAAAATAAACGTAATTGTATATGTGAAAAAATAGTACAAATGTGATATTATTGTACTGGGATAAGTTACAAAAATTATAAAAAAGGCATCTCCCTATCGTGCAACCGAAAGTTGTTAATGATTTGCGCCATCTATCGGAATAAATATCAACTATTCTCGTTGATTTTTAATTATTCCAGAATTGACAAAATAACCATTCTTGATTAATCAAGAAAGGCTAACCACGGACGCGTTTCGGGCTGTTGGCCCTCATCAGCGTGGTGCAAGCTGTACCTCAACGACCAAAAAACTGGTCATTCAGGCATCCTGAAAAATCATGAAACGGGTAGTTAAGGTTACAGTTTTTTTGGTCGTTGAGGTACAACTTGCACCTCGCTGATGAGGGCCAAAGCCCGAAACGCGTCCTTGGTTAGCTTTTTCTGATTAATCAAGAAAGGGTATTTGGTCAATTCTGGAATAATTAAATATCAAAGAGAATAGTTGATAGTTATTCCGATAGATGGCGCAAGCCATTAGCAATTTTCAGTTGCACGATAAATAGATGCTTTTTTTTTTGTAATTGTATATGTCTTTCGATAGAGGGTTTTATGCCACTAGCAACGTTTATTTACATGATCAGGAAATTCTCTTTCAGGATTACTCTATGTATCTATTGATAATTTTTTCTATTACACTACATTATCATTCATATAATGTCTATACTGTTAAATATGCGATTGATATTATTAATATTTTATTGAGATATCATTAATAAGCATTTGGAGTTTATTGGTAAATTCAATATTTGTAATTTTCATCAAATATTTTTTCAAATTGACATATATTTATATCATATAAATGCTATTTTATTAAATAAATATTAATATATATCCTGACATAACTTATATAGAGACGGAATATTTATATATAAATATATATCTTTGAAGGAAACATTCACGCTAGAATTGTTTGCGCTATTTCTTGGAATTTCTGACCCAATAAATGCTTATCTGCCGAGAAAGAAAAACCGGACCAAACGGTCCCAGCTCAAAGAACAAATCTCTGATAAGACTGACCACCCTGCAACATGTCCTTCTCACGGATGTCTGATTGTTGAAGACGAAATATCGATGCTTGAATTGCCCGAAGGATAGACAATTTCGATTTGAGAGGCAAGAAAATTCCATTTTATTTTGCTTCACATCCTTCTGCAGCATAAATTTAACAGATTCGTTCACTGCCTGAAGAATTTTTCTTTGAAATTACGATATGCATTTATATAGAATCTGATGTCAATATATTAAATCCAAAATCTATTTGTAAATACATAATTTATAAATCCTTTTCTTAATATTTCTATTTAATAAGGCATGTTCATCGTGTAGTTACCATTATACATATGTTTAAATTATATCATTCTATAAGAGACCCCGCAAATTTTAAATATTTAAAAACAAACCTCTTCAATATTTCATTATCGTTTTTTTACCATTCAATTTTCCTAAATAATACCATTTAATGGGTATCTTAAAAATATCTTAGCGAACCATTTAAAATTATTAACTATTTCTTTACCATTGAGAAATTAACTAAAATTATCAAGGTTTGGGCAATTAAATAACACCAAAATGAAATCTTTTAAAACCAATATATATATAGTTCATAAATTGATGATGGTTTTGTGAGTGCAAATGAAAAAAAAAATCGTTAATACAAATTCTATAGACGAGAAAATCCTTCTCTTAGATCCCACTTAGTATAATTACACTGGTAATGGTAGTTAACTCTAATGGTTACCAAGGGTTAGTCCATGTAAACCATGGGGCATCGTTAGGACTTAGTCCCGTGGGAAGGTTTTTCTTTTTTGCCTGGTGTTTGGTATTCTGTAAAATTTGACCAATACACCACTAATTACAACTAGAGATTTAATTAAATCCCCTTTACAATTAAGTAAATCCTAATTACAATTATTGGTAGTTAAGGCTGGACTTGTGGTGGAGATAGAAAAGTATAGACCATTCTCTTTTGTGAAATTTGAAAATTCTTTCTTTTTTCGAGGAAAAAGATTCAATGATTATTTTATATCGGAATATACTTTTAAAAATTAGGAAAATTCGCGTTATCTATATTTAAAAAAAAAAGGTAACAAATGTTTATTTTCAAATCGAACATATCTTCTACTGTCCTGAAATGCGATAAAAATTAGTGGGGTGTGTTAATTAGTAGGAAAATTAATGGATCACCAGTGATTCCGTTTATGCAAATTTCTCTTCTTTCAATTGTTTGCGGAAGAGCATAAGCGCGTGATTCTACTGTTCACAAGTTATGTCAATAGTTTTATCAAATGCTATAACCAAGATTCAAACCTACAGTTTTGTATATATAAGCAGAATCATGAAAGGTAGAAAAAAAAACGGTATGGTATATTGAACAGTATTATCATTTTTGGCCAGCAAAGAATACCAATATTAATGTATCGTATTATATTAAACTGGCGAAACCAGTGGAGGGGGGTTGACCACTGATGAGTCAGGCATTCTCAATTTTTTTCCATCGCAATTAATGACAGAAGTAGGTTTGGTTTTTAAATCAAAACCTATTAGTTTCATTCCTTGAATTTATTTTTTAAATATCATAAAAAATACTGTATATTGTAGTAAGGTTTCCAACAAAATATAGATCCTCTATTTCAATAAAAAAGAAAGAAAACAAATATTCTAATAAGATATCTAGTCATTTAAAGACCAGTCTTGGAGTTCAATGATAAAAAATAAACCAATAACCTTTGCATCTAATTGACTCCTAATCGGATTATTTATCAATTATTTGTTTTCTCTTTCCCCTGTAGCCGATACAATAAAGAACCCCATGAGACATCCCATCTTAAATTTTATCTCCTATACACTTACACGTTTTGACCAAGAGTTTTTCTCAAATATTTCTACTAATATGATAACAGAGAGAGATAATAATAAAAAAAGATAAGCCATTTAAATAAATACAAGCGAATGTATAAGAGAGACTTATCTACGAAAATTATTTACAACAAAATAAATGAGTATGCTTGAAATGATATAATGTTTCAATTCTGGTTAATTCTACCATATGGTTATCAAACCATAACAATAATGATGAATAATATTAGAATATATGAATTTTGTTCATTCTAATAGTATGTGGATTATCAAAGTTGGTCATAGACACAATAACTCAAAATATAATAAATATTTTATATAAGAAATTTATCGTGCAAATAACATTTATATAAATATTATAATTCAAGTAAACACCTAAACCTTGATTATAGATCACCCACTAAACTTAACATCAGGAAAAGAGATACAAAGGTAAGGCAGTGAGTGAACTGGAAGAACAGAGATTAAAAGCAAACGACAACATTAAATCAAACGTTGGTCGTCTGCCAAGGATCTATTAGTAAGCTTGGCACCACTGCCACAGCTGATAACCACAGAATTAAAAGGTTCACTGATGGCTTACTCCGTTCTTTTCTACCTCAGAGACAGACGGATGCTGTTAGATTTATATCATACAATGATAAATATTAGGAAGAAAAATTTACTTAGACATATAGAGTTAAACCTGTCTATAGCGCTCCCTCTAAATAGCGCCTTCCTCTCTATAGCGCCCGATTTTAAACATTTAAATGTAAACATTTTACATTAAAAGTGACCTGTCTATAGTACCCTCTCTCTATAGCACCCTATTTTGGTGAGTCCCAAGAGGAGGCGCTATAGACAGGTTTAACTGTATAATAATATCAGCTATTTATTTTTAAAATATTTCTATTATATGTAAATTAACTTAATTCTTCAATGAGATTTATTAACTTTATTATTGTGTGTGAGAATGACATTTTCTATCACTCTATCATCACTGCTATGCACGATGTAATTTATTATTATTACTATTATTGTTATTGATTATTGCTGGAATCCTTGTTTATGTCTGATGTTACTTTATATTGATGATAAATAGTGTTATGGTTAATGTTGTTAAACTGATTATTTTAGTATTCTCCTATTATTGATATATCAATTTATTGTTGATTATTATAAATGACTATTGATTAGTCTTGTGTGATGGAGAGAATTATTATCTATTACTAAATATCTCTATTTATAGAAGATAGATTCATCTTATCGTAAAATATTTTATTAATCTCTCATTTATTGTTATATCACAAACCTTCTCAATAAAACTAAAGAAAATCGTTCATTTACATATGGATTTATTCATTAGCTATTTATTTTATTAATTTACACCAAATATTTCATCAAATACATAAATATGTGTTGTTAGAGAGTCTGTCTTTAATTATACATCAGAGCGATGCATTATGCTCATAATCACGGTAAAGACTTTGCATAAATGCATAATTAAAGGAAGATATGCATATCTTGATACATATGAATTTAATCCTCCTGCAACTTTATGTTATATATATGTGTGTGCGTGCTTGCCTATATATACGTTATAAATTATTTTGTTTTGTTGTTTAAAATAATAGAATTGGAGGTGCAGTCGTGAAATATAGGAAATAAATTATTTACTTATATATCAAGTAGTTTTATTTTGAATTACTTGAAGCAAATTACACATAAAATTATTATTCACAGTAATATAGAATTTATAAAATGAATTATATATTCGTGAATTAAAAAATAGGTAGCTTACCTATATATATTTACATCAAATATTCAAAGTGTTATCTTCTAAATCTATGGTCAAAAATGTAGAACGGTCAATGATGAAAATAAAATACATGTTTTGAAAAAATAAAATATTTTCAATGTTTGAAATAAATGCTTCAAAATATAAATCGTTGAAGAATTATGAAGAAAAATATCAATTTTGATCATTTTTAAAATAAAAAATTACAATAAGGCAAATATTTTATTTGAAATGTGAAACATACCGATGATATATCTACAATTGAAAAATTATATCGAGTTTCCATGTGTGTGGAAGTGTAATATTTAATTAACTTCAAGTTTTTTGTTAATTATAAAGAGAAAAACCTGCTCTAATTAGATTTTCACAAACAACGCGAATTCATTAAATATTTCATGCATAAACAATATAGAAATTTTTCTTATAAATATTATAAATACTATATTTTGAAACATATTTCACGGCGAGGAAACTAATCTAATATACAATAAAATTTTGAGTGAGAAGAGTTTCTTTAATTTAAATTTTAATTAGATCAAAAATCGTCAGATTTCAGTAATTGTACTCATGATTACACAAGAGTGAAATATGATCGTATGTGTTGAAGGTGAATACTACTAAAAAACATAAAATTTTAATATGTAATGCAAATTTATTTGTTAATTTACAAAAAAAAAAGCTTTTAAATTTTTTTTCTCTAACACACAAAGAATGTAATATATTTTTTGCCTCCCTTTCAAAATTATAAATATTTAAAACTAGCGGATGTGCCCGGCTTCGCCCGGGTTTTGCCCGAGTGAATGTTTGTCTAACGAACATTTGTTAAAACAATTCTCTATAAACTTATAAAACGTACTCGGCTTCGCCCGGGGTTTTACCCGAGTAAAGGTTTGTCTAGCGAACATTTGTTAAAACAATTCTCTAAAAACTTATTAAGAAAAAAAAGATATATTTTGATAATTTGAAACTCGTAAATTTGAATCTCTCGATAAAGTGAACATTTTTTCCCGGTCCCTGTGTGCCGTGTCATCCTGAATTTTGTCTTTCCTAATTTTCTACATTAGAAAATCATAGTTTTATCTAGTGAACATTTTTTCCCGTGTCACATTGCCGTGTCATCCTGAGATAATCTTACTTTTGATAAATAATATTTAAGATAGCAAACTTAGTGATAAGAAAACTTGTTATCATCGTCACAATGGGGGCGCTGTTTGCGAGTTAAATCTACAAATCTGCAAATAACTCTAAGGATATTCAAGATATTCATGAAATTATTTTTCAAAAACCTTCCCGGTGATATACCTAATAATATCCCAAAATTTCACGGCGATTGGATGTATGGTTTTTGAATCTATAGAGTACAGACAAACAGACAGACAGACAGACATTGAATTTTATATATATAGATAAGTAAATAATAATTTGTATATAAAAATAGTATTTATCATCAATTTATTATCGTGATACTCCTGTTGAAGGTCTGACAAGTCCGAAAGTTTGGAAATAAAAGGTTGAACAACAAACTTAGCCCTGGAAGCTCTATTTATTTTATAATAGGAAAATATATCTGTTAATTAATTTTCCGGAGGCTGTAATCATGTGCCAAAGTGTCATCTCTTCTTTTGAATAATAATTAAAACAATGATGATAAAGCACAATATAGATTATAGATTATAGCTATATAAAAATAAGAGATAATCCAAATATATTAATAGTGTGTGATGTTTCAGTAATGGCGTTGTTACCGAAACGTCATACACTATTAATATATTTGGATTTGGTCTTATTTTATTGTAGTTAAAACAATGATATATAGGGCAATTTTGTGTGTTTGTGTGGCTAAAACATCTAATGTTTGGGCTGAGGTGTGCGGTCTTGCATTTTCATGGGGAAGAAGGACTCCTCTAAGTTAAGCTCTTGGTCTGCTTTGTTCGATTTTTTCAAATACTGCTGGAATACTGCTTGTATATGAGAATATATATGATCTTTTTTATGGTCAATCTTCTATCTTTCTACAAATTCACTAATTGATTTAGAGAAGTAAATTGTATTTGAGCAAGAGCTAATGTATCTCAATTATCATCTTCACATTGTATGACAATCAAAATCTTCCAGTTAATATCGAAGCAAAGGGAAATATCTCGAGATTCAGGTGAGAAGAAACATTTTGAAATCATCAAATGGATTTTTAGAAGAAAATTTCAAATTGTTTTGAACAATTGTCGAGTGTGTGTGTGTGGTACATGAATACCAGCCTTCCGCCACCTTAAACGGTAATTTTGCCTGAAATTAATCGCTGCCACTTCACCAGCTTAAACACTTTCCGGAAAATTTGATCGATTTGATAACTCCTCCAATAAAATGCAATGAAATCGAAGCTGTCCCTGTACTGATGAGGTCTCTAGCCCGAAACCATGGTATACAGGTTAGACTTTGTTTGAATTCGCCAAAACTGGTGTTTTAGTGCATTTTCATCACCACCTGTGCAGACTTCATTGTTGTCTACTAGTAGACCATGCAATAAAACAAGGACACATACCAGATTTTGAAAATTCCAAGATATAATACAGAAACATACAAGAAAAGCATGCAAGATTATTTCTAGAGAGCTGGGCAATTATATAAAAATGTTATCACAAAATTCAAAACTATTTTAAAGGCATACGATTCTCTTTAAAATAGTTTTGAATTTTGATAACAGATGGCGCGCTAGTGCATCATATTATAAAATATAAAAATTTAAAAAGTAATCATATTTTAATTGAATGGTTTGGCCACACATACTTTATTCAAAACCTCGCCATCACGTGGATGTTTACAAGGTTAGAATCTCCGAGGAAGATAGGTGAACAGCCTCATCGAAATATTGGATATTTTAATAAATTATTTTGATCCAAAATAAACGTATTTTAAATATATCTATATTAATAAATGGAAATTTCATAAGTGGACATCACTAAAAACTTTCGTTACAATGCATCAATTTCAACCAAATTTTCAACATTTATGTAAAACGAGATGGAGCAGGTTTTGCTTAACATCAAAATATATTTCCTAACATTAACATGCGTAACTTCGCTGTTATCGATTAAATACAAAAATAAATCAACAGAGTTAATTTTATTTATATATAAATACAAAATTAAATTTCAACAGAGTTAATTTTTTTACATACTAGCTAATAATCTCAATCTAAAAATATTCAAAACAAGCAATTTTAAGATAACACCATATGTAAAACAGTCGGCCAAGAAAACAACAACGATATTACATCTTTCTCACATATTCACACACAATCTTGATTAAAAATTAAAACTAATCTTTAACATTGTTTATTATACTTCAACTTTTATTTCTACATTTGTTTTTAAATACCCAATTGTTTTATCATGTTTCTAATTTCTCCTAACAAATATACAAATTTATAGTGACCAACATATGCAAATTTTATCTTTGTTTTTATTTAACTTGATATCGTAAACATAACATCCATTGTAAGCATTTTTCTGTTCACCTTCCGTTGGTTTCTCTTTTCTCTGATAGTTTTTAGGTGTAGTATATTTTCTTATTACTAGACTACAAACATTCCCTCGAGAAAAACCTGGGCGAAGCCGGGTACATCCGCTAGTATATATATAATTCAGTATAACCTCTGCACTATTTCACAAGCCACTATACAATCGCTCAACATTTTCCAAAAATAAAAAAAATCTTGAAGATAATGATATTTTTAAACGATAAATTTTAAATTATATTTATTTAAAAGTAGAGGAAAAGTATGCATAAACTATCTGCAATATATAAATTAAAAATAATAAATATATTTCTGAAAGCAACACCAATAAAGAAAACAGGAGAGGTAAATTAGATTACTATTGAACAGGTGAGACCTATTTGAATGCCTAAAATTCAATGTTAACACTTATAACATTTATAAAAATAAAGATTGCATCTCCCGGTAAATTTGACTCTGAAACTAAGCGCCTTCTATTGACTGTCTCCGAAAACTAGCGGGCACGGGTCGGTGACAAAGCCACAACACCAGCTTTAGAAAACTGAAAACCGTCCAACTAGAGACCGTGGTTTCTGGCTAATGGCCCTCTTCACCGACCTGTGTCCGCTAGGTTATGGAGATGGTCAATAGATGGCGCTTAGTTTCAGCGTCTATTTTGACGGGAAAGGCGACTGCATTTTTTTCAGATCAATTTTCTTCCGGCAAAATTTAGACCTATATTTTGACCATATATTTGGCCTTGCCACTCTACCAGCTGAAGTTCTCTTCAGTAGATTGTGAAAATTTAATTTGATTCGTGTGGATCTAATGTAATAAAGTCCGCCTTGCTGAAGAGGGCCATTAGCCCAAAACCATGTTCTCCATGTGGACGCTTCTTAGTTTACCAGAACTGGGATAGTTGCTTTGTCGTCGTCCCAAGTCCGCTAGTTTGCTAATTCCGGCAATAGATAGCACCTGGTTTTAGCGTCTATTATGACTGGAGAGGCAAACTTAATTTTATTTAGATCAATTTCCTCTCTGAAAATTTCCACTTATAATATTATAGTGACTATATATGCGACTTTTCCTCAATAATAAATATATGCATGTACATTTTCAAAAGCAATTTTCTCAAAACTTTCGCAAAATATGTTTCAGACAATATATTTAACATACCTGTCAAGCTCTTTATATAAAATATCAATTCATGATGAGTTAATTATATGAAAACAATGGTTGCCGACCTTAATTGGCAAATTGACATATATAGTAGTTTGTTTTGTTCGATAGTGGTCAATGTCGTGAAAACATTATCCGTGTGTAAGATGTATATGAGATGTCCCATATTTGCACGTAGGTTACCTACAGTACTGGAAAACCATCGATCACCTGAGGTTTGGAGCGGTGCCATGTGTGCCAGCAATCGGTAGGCTGTCAACCCACTTTCTTGGAAACATTTCGCTTCCTAATTTTGCCAGACGTCTACAGCGTCAAATACTTGGTCAACACTTGGTCACCTACCTTTCCGACCTCAATTTCCATATTGTATAGATACTCAAACCTTGTAAGAGAAGTTCAGAACTAGTTTAATATGATAAACATGATATGCCTACAATATAAGCTTTTCCGAAATGCCCCAAATGCGATTCCCAACCAGCCAGGCCTGAACATCTATTGAATTGTATCAAAACCTCCAAAAAAGACGCCTTGGAAAACCCCAGGACTATAATAGAAAAGCTGAGACAATGGGACCTGATGGAGATCATTTAAACGACTTGAGAAATAAGCAACAACAACAATAATACAGTATAAACTTTAGAAAAATCATCAAGCCTACAAAAAAACGGGTTTTTTCATTACCCTCGTTATTCTTTGGTGCCATAGACAACGGTGGTTCAGTGGCCATTATCTACTCAACCAGTGATTGTAAATAAACAAACAATCTGTGGATCAATATAAATGTGAAGAATGTGTAGATATGTAGTTTAGTTAAAGTACAAGCAGCCTCGAATCCCTACCTTCTATCATTATAATGGCTTTTACCATGTGAACTTGAGATACATAAAACATCAATACTTTGATCTATACATTTAATCTGTATTGAGCAATATCTTAGAAAACATATATTTCATAAATATGTGTTCTATTTATTCACACTTATAGAGGTAAAAATATATAGCCGAAACAAATTTCAGATATAAAAATTATATTGATATATTATATAATATTTAATTTAAAACTTATTATTGTACACATATGCAAATTTCTCTAAACAAAATTGAAAATCTCTAGATAATGTATTAGGGTTCAGTACTTTGAATATATATTTAACATATAATTCTAATGTAATTTGTGATTAATTACCTATGTGTGTGTTACGAAGATATAGATTATATATCATTATTTGTCTTAGAATGGTCTTTGAAGTTTGATTCGCTTGGCTATACAATATTTAGCAAGTGCAGAATTAATGATAAATATATTCGGAAACAAAGGTTTCCAAGTAGTAACTTAATTGTGTCTGGATGGAATTTAGGGTTTCTTTCATTAGCGATATGATACGGTCAATGTCGTAATAAACAAATATTTACAATTATAAGTCCCAGGAAAAAGAACCACAGCAGTAGGCGACTCCCACACTAGTCCCAGACCAGAAATAGGACAAATTTGGCGAAGGTTGGCAATTTTTTAAGCATCGGTGGTTCAGTGCTCGCCTGCCACGCGGGCGGCCCGGGTTCGATTCCCGGCCGATGCATTTTATTTTTTTACAATTTTTAAAACTAATTTATATTATATATAATATAAATATTTATTATTATATCAACTATATTAATTAAATCAAATACCTAAACACTAATATAATACAATTTTTGCCATCACACACACTTTTTTCCTGTAGTTTATGTGTTACTTCTGTATTGCTATTCTATGGCACTTCTAATATTTATTATTGATATACTTTTAGTATGAAGGAAATTGCATCCAAGGGATTTCTCGGGCGAAGCCGGGTCATTCGCCTAGTATAGTATATAATCCAATAAATATCTTTAGGAAATTTGAAAGACAATCAGTATACCATAGAATTACCCTTACCACGATGCCATTAAATCTTATAGATTTTATTCATTTACTAAATGGGATAGGTGCCGTTTTGCATATATAAATTGTATATTCTGAACGAACTCTTCTTGTAATTAAAAAATATTGGATATACCGCTATTAGCTACATTTATCAATAATTGGGGAGTTTTTGATTATACATTTTCTTCAGCTCTAAAGTATAATCATTTTTCATGGGTGAATATCAGGCTATTCGAAAAATTAAATATAAAACTCAAACCCATTCTTATTTATTGAAACTCCCTCTCTTATATATCATATAAGAAAAAAAACGCAAGCTACAATACATTTTAAAAAATTTAAGGAAATTTAAATATATATGTCCAAAAGAGATAATTTCTTTGAGAAGATAAATAATTTAAAATTAGGAGAGGGTAGGAAAAATTCAAATTCTCCTTAAACCACATTAATATTTTACAATTAAAACCATTTAAAAATATATCAATAATATAATTTTTAAAAGGATATTATGATACTATAATTCATTCTTCTACAAACTTACAAAATGTATAGGCTATCTCCCCTTTATATAATAAAATTATAGATCGGGAAATTCTTTTGAAAATCTTGTTATTGAAGAATAAAATAAAATAGCCACTAACATTATCTTTGTAATATAATCGACATATTCTATATTTTTTCGAAATAATTTCCATAATATACGCATTCTTTTTTATATTAAAATATAAAATACTATATTTTGTTATTAATTCATTTTTAATAACATCAAAAAGCATCCAGGGCTAAGTTTCTTGCACAATTTTTATTTCTCTAGCCTTCGGGCTGACAACCTTTTCAACAGAAGCAACTAATAGTGTAACTTCTCTAGATAACTGTACACACCGAAGATTATAATATAATAATATTAAATATATTATAATTCAAAATATGAACGTTTATATAAATTGTTAAAAATTCCTCTTTTTTCAATTTATATTATTGTTAAGATATAAATGAAAGGGGAAAACAAAACAATGAGAGCTCTTTTGACGGAAATTAAAGAGGGCAGAAAATATATTATCCTTTTCTTTAAATATATTTTCATTTTATAATGAGAAGAGAAATTTAAAATGTTGTGTGCGATTATATATTTACTTTGAAAATAAAACACTTCATTATAAGAAGTATAATGTCATAAAATTTTAGCAGCAAACCATATTTCAATATATATTCAACAACATAAAGTTGCGGGAGAATGATATTCATGAACCAAAATAAGCACTTCTCCTTTTAATTGTACATCAGAACTATGGACTGTTATATCAACAGGTGAAACCTTTACTTGTGATAACAAAGAATGAGCCACAAAGCCAGTTTTTGAAAATTCAGACAAAAATACAACCTGTATACAATGGTTTCGGGCGTTGACCCTCATCAGTACAGGGCTAATTCTTTATCATCATTAGTGAGGTTTTTACCAGGGTGATAAAACAGTACATTGTCCTGATGTATAATTGAAGGGAGAGGTGCCACTTTATAGGTATATAACGTGTATATCTTATATAGAAATGTTATTTTATTTAAAAATTATATTTTCACGGAATATCTGTGAAGTCGACCGCCAGATGTCGCGACTTTAGACTATATATTGTTGGTTTTTTTACTTTGTCCGGCTCAAAACATTCTGTAGATATGTAAATAAGTAATATTTTGTTTTCTTTATTCTACTCGCCTAAAGTCAGATATTTCTTCCTTAATTATTTTCATCACTTCACACAATTAAAGAAAATGTTTTAAATATTCTTTATTATATTTTCTAAGATTCCCCACGATCACAATAACATTACCAAGATACTCATGTATTAAAACAAACTAATAATTTCTCTCTCAGCAAAATAATATGAAAACAGTACCATAATGCTCATGTATCCCCCCCCCTCAAAACAAGCATATAACAATTACCTCAGCACAAGTAATCAATATAAACCTTTAATCACGTTTACATTGATTTCAAATTAATATGGGTTTGCTGATAATTGTAGTGTCTTAGCATGGTGAAAACTTCACAAGTGTCTCACTTAGGATGAGCTTTATTTCAAAATATTTTATATAATTCTATATTTTTCGAACCTGGAAACTCCTCTACAGGGTAAATTGATAAGACATAATGATAGTTAAATAAACTGTTTTATTAACTCACCATTTATGGCAAGCTTCCAATTAAAGACTTTCGAAAGCTTGGCTTAAATTATGACTTTATAAAAGAAAGGCATATTTTATCAAAGAAGTCATATATGTCAGTATTAATGGATGAATTGATTGTTATTGATAAATATCAAATAACATTTATATTTAAAAATATTTCGTTTAAAAAAGTTATATAAAGTTTTCTATCATTTATTTAAAGTGACCTTCAATAAAGTTTAATAATTATCGACAAAATTTTTTATTCAAACAAATATAGTTTTTTTAAATGCGTTTCTTTATAGACAATTTTACATAAAAAGCGTGAAGCGTAAACTTAATCAATATTTAGAAATTATTATTTTATTAGAAAATTAGCGTTAAGTTTGTATAAATATGATCCAATAGTAATATATAACTGATTTAAAAAATTACCTAATTATTAATACAATCAAACGATAATGAGTATATGTAAAATGTGTTTGTTGAGAAACGCGTGATTGTTTGGAAATGGGTATTTTTGATGAAGGGAAGATAGAGGTATGGGAGGGTGGGGGAAGGAATGTGTGGGAAGGGCTAGAGGGGGGGACTGCAGATTGCAGAGGTGGTGCCTCCAAGCGGCCACCGCGGCAATGACGGAGCTATAAGACCGTCCTCCGCAGACAGTTCGGGATGGCCGAGCCTCCAGGAGCTAGTTACAACGACGAGGTAGGTTTAGTGCAATCTTTTAACAGCATAATATCCATTTACCATCTCCATCTACCTACTAAACACTAAAATTCATACCTAAACTACCTTTATTTATCAGTTAAAACACATCCCGTATTACTAATGCAGTCTTAATCGTTAAACATGTAGATTAACATATCTCCAGATATTAAACATACCAATGAATAGTAGAACATCAAAGATTTAGAATGTAACGGCCTTGAACAATGTAGAAGTGTCAGCAGTGTGATCTTGAACTTTATTTCGCCCTATGCGGCACTTTCGAATTATGATTTGTAGATATGAAAGTGGAATCTTGATATCTATATAGAGTTTCTTAAGGAAATAAATGTTTCTTTTGATTTCGAACTACTTTTATAACAATGGCCTTGAACCAACTATGAGGTCAGATGTTTAATCTTGTTATACACTGCGCTTTTCTCAATTTCCCCTTCTTTGATTTGATTGAAATATCCTCAGGAATGTTCAATAGAGATATGGAATTGTTTTAATTAAAGTATAAAACATAATTTAAGATATATTGCATTTATTATGGTAATAATTAATCGATCTATATTTATTATTTTTATTTTTCATGCTAATCATATTTTTATTACCCTTTCACATTTTTTACATATAGATTTTATTGATTTTTTTTAAAACGATATTTCACTCTATAAAATCGATCTTCTGAAAAATTCGTTACAATCATAAAAATAGTTTCAGATTTAAAAATCTATCAAATCCAATCATTAGTTTCATTTATGATATTCTTCCTACTTTTTCATAGAACTAGGATCCAAAAATCTATTTTTTCCACCAGAATATAAATAATTTAGGTGACAAATCACTTTGTAATTTGATAACATAAGAAATGTATGAAATTGTAACTTGATAACTTTATTAAACAAAATCGAATATCTATTCGAGAATAATTTTATTTATCAGGTTTTTATTGACCCGAGCTTTCGAAGGACCGATAATCCCGAAAGCTCGCGTTAATGAAAACTGATAAAGAAACTTATTCCCCCCGGATGGATCTTCGATTTGTTCAATTAAACACAGGGAATTGATATTTATGGTATATTTGTGTATATACTCTATCTTATGAGAACTTTGTTAAGTTTAGAACTATTTGTACAATAATTTACAAAACACTACTAATCCATCGTGTAAATAATTAATCATATATATGTAAATAATACTAGCACAGCACAATAGTCCTTTGGGCTTCATGCTTTTGTAACAATAAATAAAAAAAAAATGTTGTTAATGTCCAAAGAGGTAGAAATGCTTAAACTATATTTACCCAATAAATTGTTTAATTAAAAAGGCATATATTGGATCAAAATATATTTATGAATTGCTCTATTTTCAAAACAATAAATTGTATGAAACATATTTACATGGTCGAATTATAAACCTAGTTAATTGGAATAGATCAATATAAATTGTTTATTTTATTTATATAAGAGTTGCCATCAACTTAAAACATGTTTGTTGCCCTTTTGCAATAAGGTGATATTTATGCTCAAAAAACATATGAATCTTTAAAATATATATACCCAATCATCTCTCTACCCGCAAAAGACAAATATTAGCTCCTCTCTGTATTGATGAGAGTAATAGCCAAAACATAGCATACATGTTTACTTCTTTCTGAATCCGAGAAATGTGGAATTTTCATTTATGTCTCTAGAACGTTTAACAGAGGTATTACCAAATAGATGCATTGTTTCATACAATTTCACAGAAGAGATAGATTTTGGCACAAAATTATGTTAGAATACCAAGCCAAGATAAAACGCCTGTAGAAGATATTATTTAAACCAAAAGCTTGCGAATATCATTCAATTGGTAAAGATACCTTATGCCGAGTATTTGATAGAACATATTGTACTATTTTCAAACGCGATAGAATATCAAATTATGTATTAAAGTGTTATTTTATATGGATGATATTGATTATTGAAAAGAAAGATCAACACTTCTGTCAATCTAACGATAAAATTATAAGCAAACGCAAGTTTTTTTTTTTTTATTATTTTACAAGACGTATTTAGCAATCTTCGTGGTTTATATGGGCTTTGTAAAAGAGCTCACACACGAAATGTTTCGTATATTGAAGAATAAATAACGAAAGGTGGTGCATGATTTTGATATCGAATATATATAATGATGGATTTTAGACTGATATTTCTTTATTTATTTCCATGTTTAAATTTCTGTAATGTTCGAATTTCTGTAAAAATATAAAGAGAAATGTATTTATTTATTTCAATTTAAAACGCTATGTCCCCCTAGGGACACTTGCGTTGCCATAAATGTATGTCTTTACATTTGTCTATACATATATATACAATAATTTTAGGTTGTAAAGAGAACAGCCATATGATAATAAAAATGAGAAAGGGAGAAAAAAAACTAGAACAGAGAACTGTGTACAAAAGAAAGAATGTCTGGAAATATCGTCACAGCCGACATACTCATGTAAATAATTTCATTGATAATTTAACTTAATAAGCAAATCAACCTTGATTTGTTTAATAAGTTAAATTATTAATGAAAATATTTACATGAGTCTATGTCGGCTGTGACAATATGTACAATCGACATAATATAAATTGCCAGTTTCTTAAAAGATATTTGTTGCTATATAAATCAAAATATAGGAGAAATGATTGGTTAATGTGGTGATTATTAAAGATATTTTCCAGCCAGAAGACTTGATTACCACAACATTATTTATCGATTTAAAAAATAAATTAAAAATTTGAAAAAATATCTTATATATATTTTTCGAAGTTGAACTAAAACATCGTCTCCAATGAAGTAATGAAATAAATCCATTATCTAATGTACTTCGTCATAATTGGATAAATTAAATTTAAATATAATTTATTTAATATTTTTTTATCTAAGATTGCGCTGGAAATATAAGTAATTTTTTTCATTAGAATAGATATTGAAAGTGTAGATTAAATCTGTAAGCTCTACATATTTCAAAATTAAAGTGAAGATTAACTTTTTTTGAAGATAATTTATAATACAATATAATACGGCTATGATTAAAGAACAACATTTAACAAGTTTTATCGCAAATGTTTCTTTTTACAGAACGAAAAATCGTATTTATAATTATTTTAAGGAGAAATAACAACTATTCCTATCCTTAGGGATGAAGTATTGAAGGATGAATTGTGAAGAGTAATGGTGAACGGAAAAACAAAAGTGTCCAGGGATGACAATTTGTTTGTTGGAAGTTGGTTTATATGAAATATAGCTACGTAAATCAATTATTTGATTCTCGATATTTTAGTGACTCGCGATCACCTGAGAAGAGTGACAGCAAATCACTGAAACATCGAGGATTGAATACACTATTGGTTTGTGTAACTTTATAAGATTAACTATTACCTCTTACTTACCTATAGAATCAAACATACACACAAAAGCCTTTATTAGGGACCTGCCCCATATAGGTACTCCCAATTGGGTAAGGTATTAATCATCTTGTGTTATTTACATAGAAATTGAACTGGCTTTACTCTTCGTCTCAAAGTCATTCAATTGTTCACTGGTCCTTACATAATGATGATCTAAAAAAATTATAGTAAGCTATTCCCTTAGATTTTTTTGCTAATATTTTGGAAGCAATACGTAGGGTGAAGTGTTGGTACATTTAATTTGTTGATATAGGGCCTTCCTCTCTGCATCAAGGGCTGTACAATTGAGCAGGTAATGGGGGAGTTCTTCAGTAATTTCCCTGTCACACAGTGTAAATATTAGGTTTTTGGCCTCAAACGTCAGAACGTGGTCTTACCTATAGAATCTATAATAATACAAAGCAATAACGCGCCATCTATATATAACAAATGAAGACATTAAGATGCGAGTGTTTCTTTTCACAAATAAATCAAACTGGGATGGTTCACCACTGATAATCCAAGCCTTCCTAATATATTTTCATCGCAGTAAAGACAGTAGAAAGTTTGATTAATTTGTGAAAAGAAACACTCGCGTCTTAATATTCTCATTCATTATAATCTATAATAACATTGGAGAAATGTTTTTGAATGTATTTGTGTTTATTTTTATTTTAAATATATGTCTCACATAATATTCGACTAATATCGATAAAACCTCGACACCACATAGAATTATGTTTGTAAGCTATCACGTCCATAGTTGCAACTTCGAAATATATAAATACGTTTGTCAACCCTCTAATTCTGGTTTGTTCCGGATGGTTTATACAATATTGTACCTATCTATATGTGTAACTTTAATACAAAATAGGGTTAGGTAGGAAGACTTCACTGTCATACTTTAAAGCTTGGTATATGTAAATTAAACCGATACGCAGGTGATTTGTTTATTCATTTGGCTGCTCATACCCATTCCTGGTCGGGTCATTTGCCTAGATAGAAATAAATTGAACTGGGTGGAGAGAATGGGCTATAAATATATTTTAGAGAGGAAACTGATAATGCAATGACATCTCTGGGTTCTTACTCTCAGTAGCTTCCTTCAAGTTCTTTGTCTGATTCTTACTGAGGGCTAATTCTTGATAGAATCTTCAACGTGTAAGAATGATTAACATTTATAATACAATACAATGAGGCTATGCTTATGGAATGACGTTCAATTGGACGTTCAATGGAACAAGTTCTACCGCAATTATTTTTACAGAACGAGAAATCGTCGTCTTTAAAACGACTGTCGTCGTCATTTCTCCTTAAATATGAAAATTACAATTTTTCGTTCTGTAAAACTTGTTAAACGTTGTAATGATTAATATTTATTTTTGAATATACTTTGATGAAATAAGAGAATCTGAAATTTTGATGAGGCTAGCTATACATTTTCCTCTACGAAATCACTTATCTAGGAACCAATCTATTAGTAAATATTATATATAAAAGATATTATGGAGAGAGATGATGTGTATCATCAATATGTATTTCAAAAGGAAAGATATTTTTTTATATAACTTTCGCAGCTATTTAATAATGAAGATCTCAGATTCCTTCATCATAATTACCATTACAGAATGCTTCCCAAGCAAGTTGTATATATACAAATGCTCAGAAAGACTTTAATAATTTGTAAATATTTTTTCTACCAAATGTTTGTGGTCTCGACAATGAATCTTCTCACAAAAAAAAATCATAAAATGCTGAAACTCATTTTTTATTATTATATATAAAATTATATTAATAATTTATTAAATATATAATCATTATTTTTCATTAAATATAAAAATAGAGTTGCAGCGTCTTATACTTTTTGTAAAATGTCGAAATCCGTAATCTCCTGTGATAATGAATGTGACTTCTCATATATTTCATTAACTTTCTCAATTTAGGAAATATAGCCAGTAGTGAAGATTTTCTGGTCCGATTCACAAATACGATTTTAATGAATAGCTTACCACTGAATTAGACCTGTCTCGCTTGCAAAAACGAATTTAATATTTAAGGCCTAAATAATTGTTTTAAAAATTCGCAGCGTTTTAATTATAAATGAGTAGAGTCTCCAATTAGAGTTCGCCTAAAACATAGTTAACTCGGTTTCTTCTGGAGAAGGTTTCTCTTTAGAGACTGTGTTTCGTTTGAAAGACTTCTTGTGATTTAGCCTGACATAAAAGAGGTTCTCATGTGTGTGGGAGATTCTACAGTATAGTTTATTATGAAAAACTCAAAACTATTAAAGACGCGCATGATTCTTTAAAAAACAAAACAATTTTACTGCCCTTACTGCAATGGAAAAAATTAATGGGAGGGCCTGACTCATCAGTAGTGAAAACCTCCCAGGTGATGAGCCAGGCCCTCCCATTTATTTTTCCATTGCAATAAGGGCAGTAGAAATTGTTTAATTTTTAAAAGAATCATACACGTCTATAATAGTTTGGAATTTTCATAACAGATGGCGCGCTAATGCATCATAATATAGTTTAATATGCTTTTCAAACATATATTAGCAACTAAAATATCTATACGTTTACATATTTTATTTGAAAATGTTCTAAACCTTAAAGGTAAATCGTTATTTTGTAATCAGATCTGTAGAAACACAATCATCTCCGGAAGATATTGTTATTACACCGTTAGTGTTGCTTGGATCTCAATTATTACTCTCTTTTAAAATAAAGATCACCTTCATTTAAACTACAAACTAAATAATTTAAATAACCATAAATTTTAAATATAGCCTTTTTATAGCCTTAATATAGCCTTTAAATTAGCCTTTCTTGAAAAATTACTTATCTCTCTAACTATTTATATAAATTACCTCTCATACCTCAGAAATCTATATTAGCTTAAATACATGCCTAACACCACAGATTATTACAGTCAATGAATAAAAATTGATATTTGAATGATACGATATCCAACAGTTAGTTCTCAAAACGTTTAACAAGTTCTAATGATTAACATCAAATCAATATTAGACAAGTACAAGTAACACACCATTTTTAAAGCTTAGTATATGCATTTTAAACGGATTCAAGTCTGATTTGCATAGTCATTCGGCTCCACCTACGCAGTCAAGGTATAGTCATTTGTCTAGATTGGAATAAATTAAGTTAGATTAGAGTTTTATTTCAGAGATAATTCCTATAATGGAATGAGACATCTCTGGATTCTTATCTAAATAATTCCTTTTGAGTTCTTTGTTCTTTGCCATCTCAGACACAAAGGTAGATGCTCATATTTGTTGATCAACGATATCCCTTAATTATATTATGATTAAATATCGTATATATATACATATATACAAGTTCCAACATAGTGAATCGTATTATGATACATTAGCACGCCATCTGTTATCAAAATAGGAAACTATTATAGACGCGTATGATTCTTTATAAAAATAAACAATTTCTACTGCCCTCCCATTAATTTTTCCATTTCAGTAAAGGCAGTAGAAATTGTTTATTTTTAAAAAGAAGCATACGCGTCTATAATAGTTTCGAATTTTGCTAGTGAAACGTATTGACTAATTTCACACGAATTTTTATTGAGGTTTTTTAGTAATAAAACCATTGTTAAACTTCACTTTTAATCCTTCAGTTAATCTTGTTGATAATTATGTCTATAACCAATTTGATGGAATCCCTATAATGTATGTACCATTACTGATGAACAAAGAGCTACTATAATCAACATATGTAGTATAAAGACTATATTATAACCAAATATTACATTTTTCAATATAATAGACAATTGAATAAATGATTATCAGAAAAGTAATAATAAGGAAATTGAAAGAGTCGAGTTATATGGAATTCCGTCATAATGTTCTGCACTTAAATCAATGAATCCACTTCAGCGCAGTCTAGACAATTTCTCGAGATAATTACAATGACGAGCCATTCATTAGTAACATATGTAAATATAATTAATGTGCATAGCGCGCTTCTATATATCAATCTCGCATTCTATTAATAGAACGAACCAATTAATTAAAAAGCACTGACGCAATTCTTTAATTAGAACTATCTTTCAGTAAAAAAGATATTGATTTCGTGGATTACACAATTTGCATTCTTACTCTTTAGATGATCTTAAGTAAATGGATTTTAAAATGTGATTTTATTGTTGAGGGTTTACAAAGGAATTGAAATATAAAAATGAATGAAATTATCGTGCGATTTGTCTATAATGATTCATATTAGAAAAATATGCTTTACAAAATATATATTATTCTTATGATTTTTGTTTGCTAATTAAAATTGATATAGTTTGATTTTTAAAGTTTTATTTTTTGAAATTTCATATTAGTAATAATTATATATTGAATTTAAGGATAAAACTTGGAAATTTGCATTTTATATAATCAAAACATAAAACTTTTTTTAAATATTAGTTATTTGTCGAAAATTTCCAATTGAAAGCTTCATGTATTAGAATTATTTTAAACTTAAATATCACATGTGCATTGTGCTTACATCATATTAGAATGTGGTAGACATAATAATGATATTATTATGCTTATGAGGTGATACAGCAGCGTATTTACAATTAGAGAGGAGACAAAATAAATTAAATCTAGAAAAAAGAAGTGAGGACATATCGGTCATTAAAGTCTGAGAGGCAAGGCCTTCAGCCAGTTCAGGGCTTCCGGGGTGACAGAATGGAGATTGGAGATTCCTCCATTTCCAAGTCGCTCCGCCAAGAGATCAACACCACAGAGGTCCGTACGTCTCTTGACCTCACGGACAAAACAGCAGCTACATAACTGGTACACCCATGATATAATAATGATGTTGATATAATATGATAATGTTATATATAAAGGTATTATACACATTGATAAAAGAGATATTTGAATCTGATTTTAAAATTATAAATCATATTTAGAAATATAGGTGATAGAGAGATTTCAACAGGCCATGCTGCCTAATAAACAAATGCCCACTAATTCTAAATACTCATAACTATAATACATTATAATATACATATTTACGAACGGAAAAATACGTCCAGGGTAGCCTAGTGGAAATGGCATCTGCCCGGTAAGCGGAACGTTGTGGGTTCGATTCCCGCCCCTGGACACTTTTATTTTTCCGTTCGCCATTACTCTTCATATTTTCACCCTTTCATACTTCATCCAAAAAGTTAGAAATAGTAAATAATTCTCTTTGAAATAAATATTGATTTTTCACAGAAAAGAAACTTATGCGGTGAAACTTTAAGTATTGTTTTATACTCATAACTATATTTAGATTTACTTTCAAAACAACACTTCAGAGAGAGAGAAGAAGTATTTTTTCAAATTTACATATATTATTTTTATATAGAATATAATGTGAATTATAACAAATGGTGACTATAAAAATGATAGGTAAAAGATTATTGTTAATTATTTCGACATATAACAAATATATTTTTTAGATAGGCAGATATGGCAATGTTATTGGGCTGCTGGAACGATTCTGGAGCGGAAGAATGCAATGGACTGATTGCTAAGTAACAACGATGTCCTGAAAATGATTGAAAAAGAATGAAGCCTCTCAATAAAAGCTTGAGAATAGTAGGATCAGAATGTTTGGATATCTTATCCAGAACTCTAGGAATGGTTTGTAGCATTAATACTGGAAGAAGGTATGTAATGAAGACCGAGTAGAAAGGCTTGATGTGGAGAGGACCGGATAGATTTCATTGAGAATTTCCGTAGAAATCCTTATAATATCATCAAATGTTTTTCCTTGAAAAAGCAAATAGGTGGTGAGTGATTGCTAAATAAAAATCTATATATTTATTTTCCCTTTATTTAGTAATTATAGACACAGAGAGGGTTTATAGACATTCTATTTTGTTGGAAAATACTCTGATTGATAATTATAGTGGAGCATTTTCTGAATAAATTTATCATCACACATGTCTATTTCTGTCATATTGTTGTAGAAAAGTATGTATTATGTTATTAACAGAGTATCAATTTTGATATTTATATTTTGTTACTCTGTACACTTCCCTATTTTCTTATCTTGTATTTCAACGATTCACTAAAACCTTTCTAAAGTGTTTAAATTTTATTTTAAACATTAGAAAACCTCTCTCAATATGATACTGCAGTAAGGACAGTATAATTTTGTTTAATTTCAAAATAAAAGTCAGTGGATGAGAGGGTAACACGCTCGATTCCTGACAGTCATGAACCGGGATTGAATCCCGCGTTAAAATTTTGTTTAATATGTGAATAACCTTCACATATTATTCATTGTTCAATCATCATGAACTATGTTGCTCTTGATGAGCGGTACCTATTAATGTGATTTGATCCAGGTTAATTTAAAAAATTTCATACGTGTTTCAGATAGTTTCAAACATATCATTGATATGGACAAATACTATCCCATAGATGTAAGCAGTCTTCAATATATTCCACAATAGTTCACGAATTTATTAAATTTAGTTTGAATTCTCGAGATATCGTTCACCCCCCCCCCCCCCCCCCCCCCCCACATGTATCCATCATGCACGCATATTTTCCATTTTTATCCACACACACAAATATTGTAGTATATTTCTCTCAATATATTATAAGTATTTAAAATATGTAAATCATAATTTGTATATAAAAATAGTATTTATCATCAATTTGTTAATATGATACTCCTGTTAAAGGACTGATAAGTCCGAAAGCTTGAAAATAAATGGTTTGCACAAGTAACCTTGCCCTGGAAGCTTTATTTATTTTGTTATATCATTGATTTATATATTTTCTTACTTGTCATATTTCTCTTTATTTCTGTTAATAAGTTGGTGATTGTTCTGATGAAAATAAATTGGTGGATTTGTCCCCTTATGTTGTCTTCTTTCATTTTCTACGTTACAATATAGTGCTCGATTAATAAGAAATATACAGAATAATTATAAGTAAGTAAACTATGGACATGAGCTTCTAAACCTGTAAAAATGCAAATATGTGAAAAAAAACAATTAAAAATATAAAAAGGTCAGGTGTTGATATTAAAAATGAGAGGCATATCCTGACCGTGCTCACATGAACCTCTCTAGATGGCAGAACGTCATCTAGTGGAACAATAATAAACTAAACGTTTATTTAACAAATTCCGTGATATTTGACCAAAAGGTTTAGCTTATTTTTGTTCCACTAGATGGCGCTCTACTATCTAGAGATGCTCATGTGAGCACGGTCAGGATATGCCTTTTTCAATTTTGAATGCAAATATATATTTAAAACTAAGTGCACCGAATATTTTTCTAAGGCAAATATGATTATCATAATACTTTCGATCAATGTTCGGAAAAATGTAAAGCTAATATTCAATACTATCAATGAATAATAATAAACTCGTTATATAAAAGTTTGAGTCAAAAGGCGATCCATTATATATGTTTATATAAAAAGGGCGTATCTGGATCTGTAAAAGAAAAAAAAAAACTTGTTCGCAAAATATTCTGAGAGATTGCTCATTGTTTTTTCTATTTCACAGATCCAGGTATGCCCTTTATATAATCCTTATATAATAGTTTGTAAAGCTCTATATGCAGATAGATAAAGTTTTGAATAATAGAAAATTGATTAGCTAAATAGAAACTCTTATACAACGAATGAAGACATTAATACGAGAATGTTTCGTTTACAATTTAATCAAACTTCTACTGTCCTTACTGCGATGAAAAAATATATTGGGAGGACTTGGTTCATCATCAAGAGCAAGGCTTATGTACAAGTAAGTACTTGACAATATGCAATTAAGGAAAGAGTACATGCAAATTCGTATAAATCATCTTCGTTAAATCTGGCTGTTTAATATATTAGTGAGAAGAGAAAATTAATTAACTCCAGAATATTCTCCAGAAGGGAGTTGTTAATTGGTGTTAATAACTAGGTTGAATTTTATAAATAGAGTCTGGCACTATAGATTCATCTTGCAGACGCCATCTATAAGTTCAGACTTAACAATTCCCGTCTGATTATTCCATATTTACAGTGGCTACACTAAACTCCTCACAACGAATACATTTTAAAATGGAATATTATTTAGCGTGTGAAACTATTATTTGGTTGAACTTCACTTCATTTAAACGAAACCCTATAACCAAAACAATATTTCTAAGTATCTTTAATTTACTTTTGAAGCTTTTATATAATGAATATGATGATGCATTAGCGCACCATCTGTAAGGAAAATTCGAAACTATTATAGACGCGTATGATTCTTTAAAAAATAAAACAATTTCTACTGCCCTTACTGCAATGGAAGAATTAATAGGAGGGGCTGGCTCATCAATGGTGAAACCTCCCATTAATTTTTCCATTGCAATAAGGGTAGTAGAGATTTTTTTTATTTTAAAAATATTATACGCGCCTATAATTGTTTCAAAATTTCATAATGAATATTAATTTATATTTATATAAAATGTGACTACAGCTCGTAATAGAGAAATTTAGGTGAGTAGAATAATGAAATAGTATGGCCGTTTATTAAATCTATATTTCGGTGAATCCAGAGTACTATGTGTCGCAATAAATATTCTAACTAAACCTTGATAGTTTCTTTGAAATATTGAAAAAATACTTTCACTTGATTTAAAGATTAAGTATACTCCATTTAGGCATTTTGGGTTTTTGACTTTTGTTATATTTTGCATATAATATCCTTTCTTTATTCAAAAATAAGCCCCAATGATCATTTTGTTGAGTCAGCCACTTATATATATAGACAAAGGCCGCCTTTCCCGTCAAAATAGACGTCAAAACCAGACGCCATCTATTGGCCGTCGCCGCAAACTAGTGGCCTCGGATCGGTGACAAAGCCACAACACCAGCTTTGTCAAAGTGAAAAGCGTACGCTAGTTTGCGGCGACGGTCAATAGATTACGTCTGGTTTTGACGTCTATTTTGACGGGAGAGGCGACCTTTGTCTATTTAGATCAATATATTCCTGGCAGAATTTCCATCTATATATATATTAAAAATAAAGAAAGCATATCCTGACCACAAGCACATGTGCCTTTTATAACTATGCGTTATTTATTAGCTTGTTTAAGTGAAAGAATTAATTTTATTTGACATATTTCTGAAATAATCTTTATTCTCAATTACTACGAATGGCTCTCTGTCATCAACGTTTAGTAACATGATCAGGGGATACCCCCTTTCAAATTTTTATAATTATTATTAAATGTTATAATTGTTTCTAATTATGCATATATATTATGTGAAAATGCTAAGATACAATTTGAACATTAGTTATGAATAACAAGGTAGCAAGACCCAATACATTCTATAGTGTATAAATATTTGAGACTTTTTCCTCATTTTGTACTCCAATCTAAAAATGTTAGTAATGGTGTTCACCGAAATGCTGTATATAGAATACCCAAAGGGATTTGGTCTCTTGTCACTCTGTGAATGGTATAGCGAAAATGGAGCATTTTAAAATTCCGCTTCTACAAACAAATATAAATTTCGTGAAGACGTTTTCTTGATGTGGGAACTCTAATCCTTTGACGTATGAAATATGTAGCGAGGTCCGAAAAATGAAACAAAGGCTTAAACAGAACCTCGATAAAAGCAAAGTATTTGCAAGTCAAATGAATCCAACCTCAAATCTGACAATCCGATCCCAAAATGTTTTGATTTCTGATCTGAAATTCAAATTATGTAAAAATATACCTTTGGGAATTATTCGTTATTATTTTAGCTGAATAAGGTGTTTTGTTACTTATTTTTGGCTGGCGTTGAGAAATATCAGGTATCTTCTTTTGCATTTATTTTTATAAAGTTTAAAATAAATATTTTGTGATATTTTGGGAAGGTTTTCTGCATTGAGAGTATGTTTATCTTCATTTCTTTTTATTATAAATTCTCAATCTTTTTCACCGAAGCTTCAAATTAACATAATCCTTTTCAATTTTCTGAATAATAACGCGTTGATGACATTGTTGGAATATTAATACATGCATGTGTAGAAATTTTTAAGAATACAATTTTGGGAATGATTCTATTTTAGATAAAGATTTAGCGTTTTATATAATTTTGATCATATTATTTCTGATATTTGTTTACACTAAGTTGGTGGACGAGTGGGTAACACCCTCGATTCCCGACAGTCATGAACCGGTTTCGAATCCCGCGTTAACATTTTGTTTAATATGTGAATAACCTTCACATATTATTCATTGTTGCAAATATCATAAACTAGGTTTATCTTTTTGAGCGGTACCTAATAAATGGATTTTAGAACAAGAACAAGTTTACACGGCTTAGATATAGGTCCACTTCATAGTAGAATTCATGTGAAGCAGCTTGGACATTTCAAATAAAAATTAGGTCCTACAGAGGAAATCGTTTCAGATCAAACCAAAATAATGCCCCAAACCTTCACGCCGAAAATCGTTCGAACATGATCCACACTTTAACTACAGACAAATACAGTGTAGAATATTATCTTAGATTGCCCCCATTACAAATTTCATTGATATTCCAATAAGAAATTTCAATATTTTAAGAATAAATAAGACTTCTCTGGATATTCTTCCCAGAAATTTGTTGTAATATATATATATATAAATGATTAAGAAATTATAAGAATCTATTAAATATTTTGTGGATTAATTATCATTATTAATAATTTGTTTCCCTTTCTTGTTGATAAAAATAAATACACCAAAATATTTCAGATTGTCCAAAAATTCAAGTATATTTTAATGTTTCTTCAAATTACAGGGCAGTTCGGTCAACTTAGCTCACTGTCTTTAGATAATTGAATATCAATAGAAATCAGTTTTTGCGTAGATCTCTTCCGCTATAAATATTGCGACTTCAATTTTAGAAGAGTTATCTAAAGCCGTTATATGATTTTAAATAGATTCAATCAGATATTCTTACACGCCAGGGTTATCCATATGTCATATTTCATATTAAAAATAGAATATCCTAACCAGGATCACATGTGCTTTACAGAAGGCAGAGCGCCATCTGGTGGAACAGAAATCAACTAAACATTGATTTAACCTGTTCCCTGATATATTTAAGTAAAACTATATCAATAGCGTATGGAGTAAAGTCAAAAGATGTTGGATGCTATAGAAAGATCATTTTCAATAAGCTCCTATTTGTATTTGCCCATATAAAAGTTTAGAATTATATAATGGTTGACTGCTTTAGAGGATAATATAAGCCTCAATTGGTACTGTTTACAGAAAAATGTATACTTGAATTTAAGACGAAAAATCTTAGCGAATGTATCATTTGTAAATTCCTGTCTTTTTTTTTTTTATTTCGACTTACCCTTACAAATATGTTTATGAGTTCAATTGTCTTAATTAAGTTTTCTTGTGTATAAATTTCATTATCAATATTGATTGTGAATACTTTTTCATCTTCATATGCAGAGACTACGTGCTGGGTATAAATAAACTAGCCGAATGACCCGGGCAACGCCCGTGTTTTACCCGATTGAATGTTTTGATTCAAATACTATTTGTTACAATTATAAATTGGCGCCTTAAATAAATGCATATATTAGTTAATAACTATAGCCTATGTGCTTTATCTGTCTATGTACTGTTGGCTTCCGTAGGCGTCTCTTACTGGGAAAAAGAAAGATAGGATTCCATTTAGTTATTAACTAATATATGCATTTATTTAAGGAGCGACCCGCTCCAACACAATAGTTACAAAAACGAAAAAGCGAGTGGGGGGGGGGGGGGCAAAGGTGGCGTGATTGTAGCCAACCAATAGGAGAGCGCCATTCCAAAAAAAAAAAAAAGCAAACGGTGACAGAGATGAAAAATGAAGAATTAAGAACGCATGACTCTCGTAACTGTATATAGCATTTCTTTTCCTCCAATTTACCCAGACTAATCTATTTATTAACTTAATTGTCTTTATATAATTTTATCTGTATATAAATATCATATCACAATTAAGGTACTATTACTGCTTTTCTTGCATGTATCTTACATTTCTGCTTGTAGAATATATATAAGACAAAAAGGTCTTAATAAAGTTTTGTTGTTGTTATACTTGGAGAGGGTTTTTTTTTGTTATAGAGAAATTCTTATCAATATGGATAAAAATATATATCAATAGGTAGTTTTTGTACACAGAGAAATTTCGAGACGTGGAAAGATGTTTATCTTGAGAAAAGTTTATTTGATTAAGCCACTATTGATAGTGTCTGGAGAAGAGTTTAATCATAAAGAAGTGTTGACATATCAAGAGATAATATGCCTAGATAAAATTGGAAATATTGGTATTTTCAAAGAAATATATTTCATCTAAAATTTAACAATAGAGTATCTAGAGAAAAACTCTGGACCTACATTAGGTGTTTGTTGCTTTAGCGATATATATTTCAGTAATATCCAACATTATTGTTCAGATTGAAGTGATATCTTGTTAGGAGCTATGATAAAAATCATATTTAGAATGTTTTCTTTGTCATTTTTGTATCATTACTCAACTTTCATATGCACTCAATATAAATATAGTATAGGCTTTCATTTATAAACATTAAATGCATCTATATGTTGAAATTAAGATGAATAAACAACTATATTTTTTATCTTCATTTATTCAGCTACTAAATAAACAAAAAAAGTCTTTGCTTATCATCGGTGAGCTAATCTTCTTTGCAACTTCAACATTTTAAACTAACAAAATTCTAAAACTAGTATAAGTCTATTCTTCTCGTGAATTCTCGAACTGAGAGATAAGGTTTATCTTTTATTTTAGTTTTTAATTGAACTATATTAACAGAATTTCATCAATGTAAAAACTTATAAATAATATAATAAAAACTTAAAAATCTTGAATCCCAAAACCTTATTTTTAAAAGACAAGATAACATGCCCCTAGCTCTTTTCAAGCCATATCAAATGTTGCAAGCTATATCAGATAACCTTTGTAAAAAAAGATTTAATACAAAATGCAATTAAAAACAAGGGAATAATAAACGAGTGGTGCACTAAACAAAAATATAGTTCCTTCAACATTTTTAATTTGAAAAGATTGCAGGAAAGAGTGCCGAGGGTGGTAATGAAGCGTTCGCGTGAAGTCTCCCCATTTGGAAGATAAATTTAGCAGATTACACTCAATCCATGGAGTCAGCCAAAATAAACTCTGCGGGCGGTCTCTTCTTGCAAATTTCCCTCGTCTGGAGCTTTTTAATTTGCATAGAGGCATCTACAGCTTCGTCCAATAAAGAAGCCATTAGATGTTCCCCTTTCTTTGTCATATAATCTGCTAAATCAAAGCACACATTAATAATAAAATTAACGAATAATTATGAAATATAATTTTTTAAATCTAGATAAAATATTTGTCAAATAATGGTATGTGATTAATTTTAAAATGTTTTTATAGAAATTATTCTCATTATATATAATTTGGATAGGTTGAATTGATTATGAGAAATGTATATGAAAAAAAAAGTTGAATAGCTTTGATGGTTTATATTTATTTATGCATTTAGAAAGGTGGATTCGAACTGAAAATTCGAAGTATTGAAGTATTGAAGTTTAAATAGTTATCTGTGATAAATACATTTTGAATTGAGATATTTAATGTTGGATAACTTCTTCTTATATATATATATTTACAAGTTTTGAAACAAATATATTAAAGAAATGATTTTATTTTCAATAGTGAGAAACTGTATGCGTGCCACAATCTGCGCTGCTGTGCGAAATAAATGTAATGAATCAAGTATTTAAAGAAAAATTGTATCACCTAATTGAAAAGTCGAGCTTTCTTATAGCTTCCAGCATCTATATCAGAATTAATGTCTAATAAATGTTCATTTTGAAATATCACCTAATTTATGATAGAAATGTAGTTCATATTTATCCCGATAGATGGCGCGGTCCTCAGCAATGTTCTATTGTACCAATAGATGTCTTTAATAGATTTGTTCTCAAATTTACTATCCTGTTACCCATTATATTTATTTTTATCTTATAATTTTCTCAAAATTGACAATTTTACGTAACTATCGTTTTCATATAAATAGGATATATATCAACTTAGAATTGAGCGTTTGTAAGAGAAAATCAACTGGACCCTATATTCTTTGAAAAAATTAAATATTTGCTCGAGAGACTTAGTTTTTAAATATATATAGTCTCAACTTTTGTACTTAGATATTCTTTCTCTTTTCTGAGCGAGGATTCAATTTCTTCCTCTGCTTCTCATTTCTTTTTAGATTCATTTCTAACAGGAGAATCGTCTGCATAAGACGGAATGTCTTAATAAAGGCTTGAGTGTATATAAGTCCTAACGGATTTTTAAAAACATTCATCTATGAACAATGATTTTCTATTCCAGAGTTCCGAATACAATTTTGCTTTTATAACTAACTATATATAGGTTTAACCGCTTATAGAACCTAATTGAAAAAGATTCGGTGGACGAGTGGTTAACACCCTCGATTCCCTACAGCCGTGAACCGGGATCGAATCCCGCGTTAACATTTTGTTCAATATGTGAATAACCTTCATATATTAATCATTGTTGCAATTATCAACAACTATGTTGCTCTCTTTTGAGTGGTACTTAATAAAGTGATTTTGGAACAAAAACAAAAACCTAATTGAATTCGAGACCAAGGGTTTTTCAAAAAACCTTATTATATATTTTTTCATGTTTAACGTTGACATATCGATTTAAATATTTAACATGTCTATAATTGATATCAAATGTTTATAATTATTCAACAACTTCTAATGAAAACTTTGCCGGGAGGTTTTGATCTATAAAAATCAAGGTCGTATCTTCCGTCAAAATAAACGTCAAAAAGTTTGCGAAGGCGGTCAATAAATGGCACCTAGTTTTTAAAGTCTATTTTGACTGTAAAGGCGACCTATATATGTTGTTGTTGTCGTATCCAATGCTCTTCATTGGAAAATGGGTACCGTTGCCACGTTAGTCACCTTGGAAATGATCCAGAATTTGGTAAAATATTCCAAAGGTCCATGGGGGACCGCAGGGAGGTGTGGTCGGACTTCTCCTCCCAATATATATATATATATATATATATATGAACCGGTATCACATCATTCGCCACACCAGATTCTGATCGTGAATTCTTGGCGACTTCAGCTAACCTGTAAATAGGTAACACAATCTGTGTGTAATGATGATAATAATAAAATATTTAAAGACCAAAATATTTGGTTTAGAGTTCGAGCGATATCGAAAATTTATCTAATTAATAGAAACATTGGTATTTTTAAAATTCTAATTTAACAATAATGTGCTTTATTTTCTCTCTAAAAAAAATGTTTTTTATATTTGGTTTTCCAGGATACTGGAGGATGAACTATCTGTAAATAGGTAACTGAATGTGAGACAAACCTTATTTTGTTGTAAATGTTTCCTCTTCCCTCTCCTCTTGTTGACGTGTAAATACGGCGAATCCTGTATGGGGCGGAATGCCCTAAATAAAGGCTTTTGTTGTTGTTGTATTTGGTTTTCCAAAAATTGAAGGGAAAAATGTAATAAAATTTTTCCAATTTTTCAAATAAAGAGAAATATGTATTTCTTATTATCATTGGAATAATATATATATAGAATATATTTTAATATAGAGTAATTTTCGCAAAGAAAACACTTCTTCGTAGCATAAAAGAGTGAAATAAGATTGGCATCTCAAGTACGTCTTTTTATAATATTGTCATTTTAGTGACAATATCGCTATTTCTATTCATGATAAAATTGTGAAAAAATATAACAGCATAAACAGATTTACAAATATGAACATAGATTTACCATCACAATACTGCTATCTCAGAAGAAATCAATAGATCAATTTTATAGGTTCTGGATGCCCTAAAAATGCAAATAGATATATTGCATATAATTGTTAAATTACATATCAGTTTAAAATTTCCACGCTGCGCGAGTATGTTTTGGTAAATATTTATTGTAGGATATAGTCGATGTTTTATTAAGCCCGTTGAAGAGCGATTATCGCTTGAAAGCTAGCGTTTTGAAATAAAAAGAAACTCATTGTGAGAAAATGTTTTGTAATTTGAAAAAAAAAAAGATATTGCTATTTCTTTGTAATTTTTAATTTTATAGGTTTATAGAAGAATAAAAGGGATTATTTTAACGGGATAAAAATATAAGATTACGAAAGAAACGAGGTTTGTTGGTGGACATCTAAGAAAGACACAGGAATTGGATATGACACATATTAGTAGTAAATAGATTTATAGAGAAAGTCCTGGAGGGTAAATCGAATAAAATAGAAGAGTAAGGAGTGAAAAATCAAATTGGACTGATGGACTGGATGGGAAACTAGGATCAGATAAAAAATAAAAGCTCAAGATTTAGAAATATGGTGTTACTGGAGACCAGAACTTCTGAAGAAATATTTATGCACATGACAATATATATAGAAGGTTTTGCGTAATATTGATATTATCATCTTGAACACAATTTATAAACAAAAAGATAAATTATATTTCAGATACATTTGAAAGATTGAAATACACTGGTGTCCAAAAAATAAGAAACTTTTGTTTTTTAATGATATGTTTTAAAATATACAACGCTAAAAGCTAAAAAGTAATTTAATTAGGTATTTTAAGTCGCAGAATTTATTTATCGCAACCACATTCGATTCGGTAAAATTGAAAATATGCAAAATTTTGCTTGTCTCTATAAGTGTGCTATTTGGCGTGTCGTTTACCCCCATCTAAGAATTGTTCAATTATAATTTTATTTAATCCTTAGATAATTATGAGTTTACGAAAAATTTTAGCAGATGATTTAAAATGGAGAGCTGTTGGAAGAATGGAGGCAGGGAAATCAAAAGTTGAAGTAGCAAAATGGCTAAATGTGAATAAATCTGTGGTCAGCAAAATATGGAAACAGTTCATTGAGACAGGAACCATCAAAATAAAAGATGGTTCTGGTAGAAAAAGAAAAACAGCTACCTCTGAAGACCGTTATCTGGTCGTAACTGACAAGCGCCATAGAGAGATGACAGCTATTCAACTCTCTAATGAACTCTCAAGTGCTACTGGAACGAGAATTTCAAGACAAACTGTTTACCGCAGGCTTCACGAAGGTGCTCTTTATGCAAGACGACCAATGGTCTGTATCCCTTTAACCTCTGCTCACAGGAGAGCCCGCTTGAATTGGTACTTGGAACATCACGCCTGGACTCATGATCAGTAGGCCAATGTTCTCTTCAGTGACGAGTCAAGATTTAGTTTAAACACAGATTCTCGACGAGTTTTCATCTGGAGGGAGCCTGGAATCCGCTATCATCCCAGTAACATCAGGGAAATAGACAGTTTTAGAGGGGGCAGTCTCTTAGTCTGGGCTGGCATCAGTTCTAGCAGACGCACACCCCTCCACATTTTTTCTGGGGGCACTTTAACTGCCCAAAGGTACAGGGACGAGATCCTTGAGCCCTATCTAAGACCTTATAGAGATCAAATTGGTCACAATTTAATTTTTATGGACGATAATGCTCGTCCGCATAGGGCTAGGCTAGTCAATGAATATCTCCAGAGTGAGAATATTCGAAGGATGGATTGGCCAGCCAGATCTCCGGACCTGAATCCAATAGAGCATGTGTGGGATGCTCTAGGGAGGCGTATTGGAGCTCGTAACCCCTCTCCCAGAACCCTCGTTGAGCTAAGAACTGCTCTATTGGAGGAGTGGGGTTTACTACCCCTGGACCTCCTCCAAAGCCTGGTAAACAGTATGAGGGCTCGCTGTGAGACCTTGATAGCTGTTAAAAGTGATCATACTCCCTATTGATATATTATTTCTTTAAGATCTGGAACCTTAGCTTTGGGTATGCTGGTAATAATTTGCATATTTCATAATTTCAAATATTATTTTTATTTTCATATAGCTAGTCAAATTCTCCATAATTTAAACTATTTGTATACTAAATTTTATATTTGTTAATAAATTAGCTTTTAAGAAAATTTAAATATTGGTTAAGTTTCTTATTTTTTAGACACCAGTGTATATATTAGTAGTATATTGTCAGGAGGACAGAGTTTCCTGGTATTCCCTCTTATCTTGACTGGACCGACCGGTCGGGGTAAACAGTGGCGTCACGGAAAAGGAGGAACGAACTGAGATCTTTCCGTTGAAATGTTTCACAATTAATTTCATCGCCTTTACATTTTTGTTATCTAAAACAATTATTACATTTGAGAGGACATTTATGTTGATCACTTCTTTTATAACTAACTTGACAAAATTCACAATAGTTCCCTTTTCCTAAAAATCCTGTGATTGTAGTGTTTACATTAAAGTGATTTTTATCCTTATATATGTAAATACTTATAGGTTTGTATTTTCCGCTGTATATTCTTTCATTGAAATTCTCTCTACAAAATATATTGATCTGAATATCTAGAAATTTCTCAAATATTTTTACTTCTTCTAAACTACAAATTTCCAAAGGTATATCACATAATTCATGGAGTTTTTCAGCTAATGTTTTTTGTAATAGTTTTCCTTTTATGATATAGGTTATATCATATTCTGTTAATTCTCTAAATTCAAGTTTTTTTACATAAATATTTTGGATTTTGAATAGCTAATGCAGTTACAATTGATATAGCTAAACATATATTATCATTGTTTTTAATTACACAAATACTACGCTTATCGATAATATCATCGTCATTTATCAAATTTCTAAATGCACCACCTCGAGGTAAATTGGTTATAGTAAATTCAAATTCAGTATCTGTAATATCTAACTCTTTATATTCTATTTTATGATTTAATACATCTAGATATATACCAAATGCTTCACTAGTAGGCATCCATTTTGAAATAAAAGATCTTTCCAATTTAGGATTATGTACATTAAGTTGAATCCTTCCTTCAATTTTCCCTATAGCTGTTCTGAAAAAATCTTGTAAGATATTGTTCAGGTCTTATATTAATACCTTCTACTGTGGAATTCTTTCTATAAGTATTCCATTTCTTTACAGAACGTCCTTGTGTTTCTCTTAATACATAATCTGGTTTGAATAATATTTTAAGATTTACTTCGGTTTTAGGTTTCTTTTTTGTTTTCTTTTCAATAAATGTATCTTTTACAAATTTTAAATCGAAAGCATCGAGTCTTCTTTTTATTTTCTTCCTCAAAAAAGGATATTTAACGAATTTCTTTCTCAATTTATTTATATATTTAGTGACATCTAATTCTTAAATATCTACTAAAACAGATTTATATTCACCTATCTTTTTCAGATATTTCCAAAGTAAATTATTTACATCATTTTTTGGTTGTATTTTTATTTATTTTAATATTTAATTTTTTATTCGAGCTCCTGAGTTTGTTGTATTTCATATCACTCAAAAGTTGCTGCTCCATTTATTAGGAAATAAATTTTATAAAGGTTTTTCTCAACACTTATGAAAATTTGAATTTAAATGTCGTTTAAAATGAGAAGGTGTATATGTTTTCCCACATGTGCAGACCTTTTTAGTTTTATTTCTAATTTTTTTCTCGATCTATACAATACGATTGAAATTTATTTAATTTTCTATAAAAATAAACAAATGTTTTCATTTCTTTGCAACGTGAACATTTCTTTTCAAGCTGTTCCATTTATTTAGAAAATAATTTTATAAATATTTTTGTCACGTGATCAAAAGGTGGTACAGGCAGATTGTTTTTTAGTCACCTGATCAAAAAATGATACAAGCAGATTGTTTTCTAGTCACGTGATCAAAAGGTGGTACAGGCAGATTGTTTTCTAGTCACGTGATCAAAAGGTGGTACAGGCAGATTGTTTTCTAGTCACGTGATCAAAAAGTGGTACAGGTAGATTGATTTCTAGTCACCTGATCAAAAAGTGATACAGGCAGATTGTTTTCTAGTCACGTGATCAAAAAGTGATACAGGCAGATTGTTTTCAAGGCAAGTGATCAAAAGGTGGTACAGGCAGATTGTTTTCTAGTCACGTGATCAAAAGGTGGTACAGGCAGATTGTTTTCTAGTCACGTGATCAAAAAGTGGTACAGGTAGATTGTTTTGTAGTCACCTGATCAAAAGGTGGTACAGGCAGAATTTTTATAGTCACGTGATCAAAAATTGGTACATGCAGATTGTTTTCTAGTCACCTGATCAAAAAGTGGTACAGGCAGATTGTTTTCTAGTCACGTTATCAAAAGGTGGTACAGGCAGATTGTTTCTAGTCACCTGATCAAAAGGTGGTACAGGCAAATTTTTTCTAGTCACGTGATCAAAAATTGGTACATGCAGATTGTTTTCTAGTCACGTGATCAAAAGGTGGTACAGGCAGATTGTTTTCTTGTCACGTGATCAAAAAGTGGTACAGACAGATTGTTTTCTAGTCACGTGATCAAAAGGTGGTACAGGCAGATTGTTTTCTAGTCACGTGATCAAAAAGTGGTACAGGTAGATTGTTTTGTAGTCACCTGATCAAAAGGTGGTACAGGCAGAATTTTTATAGTCACGTGATCAAAAATTGGTACATGCAGATTGTTTTCTAGTCACCTGATCAAAAAGTGGTACAGGCAGATTGTTTTCTAGTCACGTTATCAAAAGGTGGTACAGGCAGATTGTTTCTAGTCACCTGATCAAAAGGTGGTACAGGCAAATTTTTTCTAGTCACGTGATCAAAAATTGGTACATGCAGATTGTTTTCTAGTCACGTGATCAAAAGGTGGTACAGGCAGATTGTTTTCTTGTCACGTGATCAAAAAGTGGTACAGACAGATTGTTTTCTAGTCACCTGATCAAAAGGTGGTGCAGGCAGATTGTTTTCTAGTCACGTTATCAAAAAGTGGTACAGGCAGATTGTTTTCTAGTCACGTTATCATATAGTGGTACAGGCAGATTGTTTTCAAGTCACGTGATCAAAAAGTGGTACAGGCAGATTATTTTCAAGTCACGTGATCAAAAAGTGGTACAGGCAGATTGTTTTCTAGTCACGTTATCAGAAAGTGGTACAAGCAGACTGTTTTTTAAATAGGAATAACATTTTTATTGAAACAATCAAATGAGAGAAAGGTACATGTGATCAGGGTGACAAGAGCGAACACTTCCGCTGTTTTATATTGTGTCATATGCTATACTTACATCAATAATTTTACCTGATCGAGAAAATTTATAAAAAAGATCATTGTCAGTTTTGAACAGACGTGAAGGAATACTTATTAGATTAAATTTTGGGGGGTTGAGAATTCTCCCTTCTCAAGAATTTGGTATTTACTTTCCAAATCTTATTAATTTCTTCTGCCTCTTTAATTAATCCTTTAAGATGTCCTCATAACTGGAATGAAGGTATTGAAAATATGAAAAATGCGCTTTTATTTAAAAAAATAAAAAATAAAAAATATATACGATTATTTCAATTGTGGGGAAGTTTTATTTGATATGTTTCATTTTCATAAAACACAAAAATTACTCGGATATTTGAATGAATCATGGAAATTATTCTTTGACAAATTTCTGAAAGAGAAGAATATTGTTATGTCATTATCTTATGAAAGAAAAATACGGATTTTTTACAAGAAAATATCCAACTATCCAAAACTCTTTGATTATGGTCTTTCATTTAATGAAATTAATCAGAATATTCCTAAAATAGAATAGGTATTCGATATTTTACCTGAATGGAAACAAATTTGGTCATTAAAATCTGAATAAAAGAGTTTTTTCATATGAAATAGTCTTATGTGTGTTTTTTATTTTAAAATCACATCAATATATAATTGAAGAGAATAATACATTTCCAAACGCTAGACACCTCATTACTCGAGCAGAGAAAAGGAAATTTGCCGCCTATCAGACTTCCTGCTGGAACACCTTCTTTTTCTACGACCTTGATTCGTTTGTAGATGCTTTGGACTTTCAGTTATATATAAATGAATTATTCTTTCTTTGACGATGTTATTCCTGCAAAAAAATGGGGTGACTCAGAGACATTTGGCCCAATCTGAAACTAAGATGACGTCACGGTGACCTGCGATGTAAACAAAGGTTATGATTGGTTCATTGTTTTTTTTTTTAACAAGATTTTATTATTAATATTTTAAATACCTGTGATTAATTTATATTGTCACTAAATATATTTTTTGTCTAAATGGCCTTCTATTTTAAATTTGTTTTTTTTTTTTTAATATTTAGCGCAATTGTAAACACGTGTGTGTTATGAATACACACGATGTAAATACCTTGAAAGCAATGGTGTCCGATATTTTAAATTATTATAAAATTTATTATTAATTAATATTAAAATTTCGTATTTAATTTAGGTTAGCTTTAGGGTCGTTCAGGTTCGCTTAAGGTCAGGTTAGGTTCATGTTCGTTCAGGTTAGGTTTAGGTTCGTTTAAGGTTAGATTCAGGTTCGTTTAGGTTAGGTTAGTTTAAGTTAGGTTTAGGTTCGTTTAAGGTTAGCTTAGGTTCAGGTTCGTTCAGGCTAGGTTTAGGTTCGTTTAAGGTTAGGTTAGGTTCATGTTCGTTCAGGTTATATTTAGGTTCGTTTAAGGTTAGGTTCAGGTTCGTTTAGGTTAGGTTCAGGTTAGTTTTGATTAGTTTAGGTTCGTTTAGGTTAGGTTTAGGTTAGGCATAATTAGTTTAGGTTAGGTTTAGATTCGTTTAGGTTAGGTTTAGGTTCGTTTTGGTTAGGCTAATGTAATTTATATTAATATTAATTTTGTAATTTTATTTTTTTATTTTTTTGTATATGCCTATTCATAAATTCGAATATCACCGTTGGCACCGTTGGAACGTATTACGCCAGTATTTCTTTGTTTAGGTTAACGCTAAAACATAATTAAAAAATTGCTAATATAAAATTATAAAAATAAAAAGTCCTTTATAAATATAGTGACAATATAAATTAATCACAGGTATTTAAAATATTAATAATTATATCTTGTTTAAAAAAAAACAATGAACCAATCATAATCTTTGTTTACTTCGCGCGTCACCGTGACGTCATCTTAGTGTCAGAATGGGCCAAATGTCTCTGAGTCTCCCAAAAAATGTAAATTATAGTAGTGATTCAGGAGAATCTGATCATTTTTGTAATGAACACGATCTATAATTTTGTTCGTGTAATGGTTGGAAAACCATTAAATCCCCAACTAAAAATAGACTAGAATCAAGAATGAGATATATAAATAAATAGAAGGATTTATACACAAACCATGAAAAAGTTAGATATATGTTTAATCATCTTTGTGTTTTTATGAATGATAAATATATATATACATAGATTACTCCTTATATTTAAAAAAGATTTGTGAATATTATAACATAGAAAAAATATATATAAGTTCAAAGATAAAAACAAAAAGAAGAATATATGGGATGAATTTGTTAATTATTTTGTAGCAGATCCAAAGCTTGATATTCCTTCCAACCTCTATTATTCAGAAGAAACAATAAATAAATAGATTTAATAAAATTATTTCTAAATAAATGATCTTCAGTACTTTAGAATAATTAAATATTCCGTTTAATATTACAGATACAAAAACATTTTATGATTCTGATAATGTATTACATGTAATTACAACTAATAATATTGAGAATGATGAAAGATTTGATGAATTTCGAAATATTGTTAGAGATTTTGAGGGCTATGATGGTTGGAATAGAAATATGCGAAATGGAAATTTTTCAATATATTTTATAATAGGTGATATTTATAGATGGTATACTTTTGTATGATAGAAGATAAAACAAAATACTCTGATTTACGTCCCCCCAATTTGGAAGGTCATAATAACTTCAATAGAAATTTACAAAATCACATTAAATTTATTAATGAAAGCTTTGATTATACTTGATTCAAAGTTAGAACAGCGGTAAAAGAAAAATATATTTCTTAAATATTGGAGTTGAAGACACTAAAATAGCTATTAAAGATAATATTTCAGTTAAAAATCGTGGAAAATATAAAATTAAATAAAAATTTTCAAAATCATACTGTATTTATTAATGAATCGGTTTATATTCCTCGATTTTTTATCTTCTAAAATACAAAAAGTTAAAGAATATAAAAAATGGATTACAAAAGATGTACTTTTAAGCATCGGAATGACTGGAGAGTAAGCTTAAAGCAAAGTTAAAATCATTAGAAACCAATAATAAATTATTAGAAAAAAAAGGAAAATCCATAATGATAAATACAAAGATGACATATCATCTAAAACTGTAAATTCTAGAAATTTACATATGTTTGCAATAATAAAGAAAAACGATGAAGATTCCAATTATGTAATCAGATGTCAAAGAGAAAAATACACTCTAAAAGGTGAGGGTTGGAATATAAATATGCAAAATGGAGAATATTCAATATATTTATAGATGATCATATTTATAGATGATTTATAGATTAAACTTATATAAATGACGAAAGAAATTGTTGCCCCTTATTGGAATTTCAAAGAACCTGTCTATGAAGATAATTCTACAACTGATCAATAAAATATATAAAGATTACCTGAAATTCCTATACAAAATACTACTGATGAACTCATCACCTTTATTAATAAAGATAGAAGTAATTATTATAGACCTTCTAAAGATTTAGTTAAGATTACTGCTAAATAGTAAAATCAGATGGAAGCGCTATCACTGAAAACGACGAGATTACTGTCAATAATAATATTATCAACATTTTTAAAATGGCAAAAAGTATTTATAATGATAAAGAGGAAGAAGATATTCGAGAAGCAGGATTAACATCTCTAGTTAGATTTTTAATTGATAAAAATCCTGATTATATAAGGACTAATGCATCACCGTCTATGCTATATCTTGATGCAGCTGATTCGTTGGATAAAGAAGAATTTACATATGAAGAATCAGGAACAGCTCCTAATATTAGTCGCAAAATAAAAATAATATAAATTTAATAAAGGCTACACAGATAGGTGGATACAAACTAAAGCAGAAAAAAAATTGAATGCTTATATAAAAATGCGTGATCTATTCTGTAATTTCCGAGATAATGATAAAGCTAGAATTGGTTTTGAACATAAACTAGAATCAACTAGAAATGATTATAGTAATATACTAATTGGAAACGATACAAATTATAAATTTATAATTGAAAAATATTGAATGGTGGATTAGAAAAGTAACACCGAGTCTTAATATTAGAGCTGATTTAGCACTTAAATTGAAAGATGAAGTTAATATGAAATATGAAACAATGAATGTAAATATATCTTACAATAAAACATTAAGGGAGGAAGATGTTAAAATTGCATCTACAGCTATCAGACCTTCGATGGTATTCGTAATATTTCAGAAAGCAGAACGTCAAAGAAATGTTAAAAAGAATAATATGATTTTTGATAATATGAATGTTGCATCTCTTTATTTAGAAAGCAATGGTCAAAGATATCCTAGATATCCTCTCAAATGTGATTTCAGACCAACCGTTATGAATTATGTTGAAGCTTATAAGAATTATGAAGACGCTTGTGAAAGATTTGGAAATGAAACGGCTATTTTAGATAAAATAGCATTTGAACGCATCTATCCGATATTTTGTTTTGATCTCAATTATTATGAAAAGTTTTTTGATAATTCAGAAAGAGATTTTATGTTACATTACGAATTAAGAGACGATAATCCTTCAGCATTCAATATTATATCAATTATATGTTATGAAAAGGATGTTACATATAATTTTGCTGATAATCTAGGAAATTAATATTATATAAATGGGAAAATTAACAGAATCACAAATTCAAAAATTTCAGAGTGTTTTTAGAAATAGATGTGGATGTGGATTGAAATTAGGAGGACATCTTGTTAAATTTACGTATCCTGAGCTAGTTTCTTTTAGAAATAGAAGAGTAGGAGGCGTCTCTTACCTTTTTTAGCTCCATTTATTCCAGCAATTGCTGCTGAACTTAAAGCAGCAACATTAGGAGCTGTAGGTGCAGCAGGTGCATATGGAGCTTAAAAATTACTAGGCAAAGGTAAAAAAAGGCTCTGGTTTATACCTTCCATGTCGAAAATATTATTGAGTAATATAGATTTAGAAAAATATATGAAAACTGAAAAAGGATTTAAGGGGGTATATTCTAAAAATGAAATGTCGGAGAATATAAAATCTTTTGAAAATGGAATAGTAAATTTAGATGATATGATACTGGAACTCTTTGGGTTTGTTATTATAATTCACCTAATTTTCCTTATGTTGAGTATTTTGATTCGTTTGGTATTTCACCTCCTGAATCAATAATTAAATATCTAAAAACCTCTAAAAAGAAAATTTTATATAATACTAGACAGATACAAGATTTAGAATCAACAAAATTCGGTTATTATTGTATGAATTATATAAAAGAAAGGAATAAGAATTTTTTAGTCATTATGATTTGATTGAATATAAATGAGGAAAGGAAAATGAGTTATTAATAAAACTATATGCAAATTACCATTTGAAATACATTTACCTGGTCACAATTTTACAGGTCCAGGAACACAATTACTTACTGGAAAAACTAGATTGAATCCATATTTAAATTATAAATCATGGAGTAAGCCTATTAATAGAGTGGATGAAACAGCCTACAAACACGATATATGTTATTTGAAAAATAAAGATACTAAACAAGAAATGATATCTGTGATAAACAAATGCTTAAAGACTTGGATAATATTCAAAATCCTTCTTTTAAGGAACGAATAGAAAGAGGTATTGTTAAACCGATTATATGGAGTGAAAAGACATTCGATTTAGGTCCTCTAATATATTGTGTTAAATGTAGAAAGAAAACAAAAATTATAAATATTAAGACAGAAAAAGATAAGAGAGGAAAAAATAGAATATCTGGTAAATGTTCGGTTTGTAATACTAATAAATACAAATATGGAAGCCTATCTACAAAAACGAAATTATGTCCATAGAAAGATTTATAATTATTTCAGCAATATTAATATTTATATTTTAATATCCAAAATTTGTTTTATTTTTGAGTGGTGTAGCTGCCTTTGAGTTTGTTCCGTTAGCTGCTTAAAGTTTAAGTGCTTCAGTTGTAGATATGATTGAAAGACAATTGAAGTTAAACGAGAGAAAAGAAGTATATAAAATGACAATGAAATTTTATAAAGGTTTATTGAATACTTTCAAAATTAATAACGATGAACAAGAAATTTATAGAAGAGAAGATGAATTTGTTAAAACTCTACAATTTTTACCAAGAGAAAAATATATGAAGGCTGCAAAACTTAATGGCTATCAATGGATTTAATACTATATAAATGAACTACTGTCTCAAGTGCTGAAAGAATACTGAAAGTCAAAGTGAAGAAGAATATAAAACAGAGAAAGGAAGATTGATGATAAAATCAGTATGTAAAGAGTGTGGATGGAAAAGATTTAGATTTGCAAAAAAATAAAAAAGAAGAAGCTTCAAAAAAAAACCCCAAAAAAAGCCTCGAAGAAATCTACTACAATCCCGAAACAGGATACAGAGGAATCAACGATCTCGTGAGATAAACAGATTATTCTCAAAAAGAAGTGAGTGAATTTCTTCACAAACAAGGCGTATATACTCTTCATAAACCTATTAAAAAGAAATTTGAAACCAGAAGAGTATATGCACCATATAAAGATTATCAATGGGTGTCTGATTTAGCTTTTATGCAAAAGATAAAGGTTTTAAATATATATTAACAATTATTCATGCATTCACCAAATATGCTTAGGCAATACCAATAAGAAACAAGACTGGAGAGGAAATTACAAATGACTTCCGTGAGATATTCAAAGGAAGGAAACCTGAAAGGATGCAAACAGATAAGGGCACGAAATTTATCAACAGTGTGACACTAAAGAAACATAATATAGAATGGTTTGCTACACAAAATGTTACAAAAGCTAGTATTGTTGAACGGTTTAATAGGACTTTAAAAGAGTTAATGAATAAATATTCAACACACAATAATACTAGAAAATGGATTGATATTTTAACTTCACTCGTTAAAAATTATAATAATTCCTTTCATTCTTCTATAAAAATGACCCCTGTTGAAGCAAGTAAACCAGAAAATGAAAATAAGGTCTATTTTAATCTTTATATTAATAGAATTAATAATTAAAATAAAAAATACAATGTAGGAGATAAGGTTAGAATATCAAAATATAAAGGGCATTTTGATAAAGGATATCTTCCTAATTTTACAAACGAAGTGTTTGAAATAAGTAAAGTTTTGTCTACTGAACCTGTCACATATAAAATTAAAGATCAGAATAATGAAGATGTAGAAGGTGGATTTTATAATGAAGAATTAGTAAAATACGATAAAGAAGATGATTTTTATAAAGTTGAGAAAATAATTAGAAGTAGAACAAGAAATGGAAAAGAGGAAAAGATTTAACTATTGAATTCATTAGAAATTTTACTGACAAGATTAATTGGTTGTTTATTTCAGAACACGGGTTTCAAAAATATCCCGAATAATTTGTTGTTGAATTTAAAGAAAAGATTTATTGGAATGAACCCAATATACGTTATAGATTTGATTCGGAATTTATAGAGAAAAATTCATGTTGTCCGACTTGTAAAAATCTCTATCAGAAATATTAATAGTTTCAATATATTTTATCAAAGAAATGAAAGAACGATGCTTTGAAAAATACGACGAGTGGTTGAATATTTAATGCTTTTTTGTTATATTATGATCAAAAAAGGAAACAATTTTTCTATTTTTTGTATACTTTTATTTTTGTGTGTTTTTTTCGTAAATTCCGTTTTTGTTATTTTTTAACTTTTTCTTTCAAAAACCTTTGTTTTTATTTAAAATATCCTTGTTTTTTAATAAATATGGTTAAAAAAAGGACAGAAATGGTGTGTGAAAAAGCGCACTTTTGTTTAAAAAAATCGAGTGTTTTGATGCAAAATGAAAAATGTGGTGTGTCCCAGAGTAGTACCCATATACTACTTATATTTTGAATTAAAATCATATTGATGAAACATATTTAAAACTGGCGATGAGTCATTTATAAAATATTTAGACAAAGGATATACCTCGAAATTTCCAAAATTTTAAAAAGCTAAAAGAGTGGAATTTACAAAGCATTGTCAGGATATTTTAATATTAATGTTTTCATAAATAAACATTAAATATAAGAAAAAAAGGCACCTCCTGGTCGTGCAACTAAACGTTTCTGGTGGTTTGCGCCATCTATTGGAATAAATAAACACTAATAGTTTATTTATTATTATTTATTATATTATTCTGGAATTGGCCAAATACCCTTTCTTGATTAATAAAGAAAAGCTAACCACGTCGGGATTCGGGCTGATGGCCCTTATCAGCGAGGTGAAAGCTGAACCTTAACGACTATAAATTGGTCTTTCAGGCATTCTGAAAAATCATTAAACAGGTATTTAAGGTTGGAAGTGCGTGAGAACGCCAGACTGTGTGAAAAAAATAGTACGAAAGTGAAATTGTACTGGGATCAGGTGAATATATAAAAATAAAAGATATCTTCTTATCTCCTGATAACGTTGTGCTATCGTTGTACCATCAGCAGATGCCTTTTTTTAAATGTATCCACCTTCACACAGTACAATTTCACCTTTGTACTATTTACTATTAATAATGTTTGTTCATTAGCATCATCTAAGTACAGAACAAGTACAATAGTTGATCCAATTTATGAGCTGTGGGCGGAAACCTAGAACAATTTAGGATACGCCCATCGAAGGTGGCTTTTTCTAAACTTTTAATTTCATTAATTAATCAACTCTAATTATTAAAAACTCTAAATTTACTTAAATGGCTTAATTATAAGTTCTTAACTTACAAGGTTATCAAGAAAATAATTTTATCTCCATTTTTATTTTAAAGAATAAAAACTGAAAGCGCAAAGAAACATTGAATATAGTTAAATCGTTACAATTCAACAATTTATAAAATTAATAAATTATATAAATGTTGTTTGTGTTTCAGAAATATAATTAATACAGTTTTTTTATCTAACATCTTTTAGTATTTTATAGTTCACATATTTGTTTTAAGGAAATGGGCAGAACTGTGCAATAAATTGATAAAGAGGGAGCAATCTCTCGAAATATTTTAAGAAAAAAATTGTTTTTTTTTTTTCTTTTACAGATCCAGGTACGCCCTTTTATATAATATATATATATGTTATATAAAAATATTATTGTATTTTAAATAATAATTTCAAAGATTCAAATACTCTGCTAAATCGACCGCCAGAGGTCACTCTTCCCCTATAAAAACTCGTTGTTGTTTTATCCCAATGGCTGGCTCAAAACCTTTGTATATTATGTAAACAATCTTTTGTTTTCCTTATTCTACTCGCCTTAAGCCAGGCATTACTTTTATCAAATTATGTCTTTTTTTATATATTCCTTTAACTCAATTAAATTACTGATCAAAACTATTTTTCATTATCATACTTTAAAGATTTCAACCACGACTGAATTTCCATACCATAATCTTCAACATGATCTAAATTCAAGCAGAAAATCTCTATTCATTTTTATATAACATACACTGCGTGACATTGAAAATGGAACACCAAGAAATAGTGGCCAGAAAATTATGCAAATTTCAGGGTAGACGCGCCTAACCGAGTTATGCAAATGATGTAAAATGCGCAGCTCTCGTGCGCACATGGAGTAAGATATAAGGGAAGGAACTTGCAGAAAGGACAGTATTCGTGTCGTTATTTCTTCAAGGAAAATTATTGTAGAAATTTTGTTCTTGTGTCAAAAGACACGTGTAATAACAGAGAATGCCAGGTCATCGTAAACGGAGGCAGTTCAAGCAGACAGACGCTTTTACGAGGGGCATGGTGATCGGACTGAAAAGGGCAGGTTGGTCCATACGTCAAATCGCAGCTGATACACACCTTGGTGCGTCCACGGTGCACCGACTGTGGAGAAGATGGTTGGAACAAGGAAATGTGGCAATTTATAGGAATGTCGGTGCAACCAGAGGGACGTCAGCACGTGTGGATCGGCGTATCCTTCGACAAGCAGTGGCGGCCCCACAAGCCACTTGTACCGCCATCCTGCAACATGTGCAAGACACCCTAGATCATTCCATCTCGACCAGAACCATTTCCCGTCGATTGGTTGCTAATGGCTTGCACTCATTGCCGTCCGCTAAGAAGACTGCCATTGACCCCACCGAATAGGCGCCAACGTTTGGAATGGTGCCGGGCTAGATCGACGTGGATGACGGAATGGCACAGGGTCGTGTTCTCAGATGAGTCGCGTTTCTGCTTGTCCAGTGATAGCCGCCGTGTACGCGTGTGGCGTCGACGTGGAGAAAGGTCCAATCTGGCAGCAATTGTGGAACGCCCCACCGTGCGACAACGTCGAATCATGGTTTGGGGCGCAATCGCGTATTATTCCAGGTCACCTTTACTTCGTATTCAGGGCACTATGACGGCCCAACGATACGTTGATGATGTGCTGCGAACGGTGACACTCCCCTACCTTCAGGGGGTACCCAATGCCCTTTATCAGCAGGATAACGCCCGACCGCACACTGCTCGCATTAGCCAACAAGCTCTGCAAGATGTACAGATGCTTCCCTGGCCACCGCACTCTCCTGATCTCTCACCAATCGAGCAAGTCTGGGACATTATTGGACGCCGTTTGCATGCCTTGCCACAGCCGCGTTCAGAAGACGAACTGTGGCAAATGGTTGAGAGGGAATGGAGAGCCATCCCTCAGGACGCCATCCGTACTCTGATTGACTCTCTACCTAGACGTGTTGCTGCGTGCATCGCCGTCCGCGGTGGTCCTACTTGCTACTAAGCCGACGCCGTTCTCGCTTTGTATTATGACTATCATTTTGAAATAAAGATCACTTATTGTTCGTCCCTGTATCTCTCTGTCTGCCGAGTTTCATCACTTTCTGGCCACTATTTCTTGGTGTTCCATTTTCTATTCGTTACAATTATAAATTGGTGCCGTGGATGTCATTCTTGTATAATATATAAATGAGTTTTTAAAAATTGTAAAAAAAATGCATCGGCCGGGAATCGAACCCGGGGCGCCCGCCACTATAATATATAAATGTGTTTTAAAGATTGTAAAAAAAAAATGCATCGGCCGGGAATCGAACCCGGGGCGCCCGCGTGGCAGGCGAGCATTCTACCACTGAACCAAAAGCAAACGGTGACAGAAGTGTCTCGCGCATTGGCGGCACCAAATGATGAGGGGGGGGCAAAGGTGGCGTGATCGTAGCCGACCAATAGGAGGTGCCATTCCAAAAAAAAAAAGGCAAACCGTGGCAGAGGCGACGAAGAATGACGCTCGTAACTGTATATAAAATGATTCATTAGTGAGCCATCTGTTATGAAAATTCGAAAATATTATAGACGCGTATGATTCTTTCAATATTTATAATATGTATGTAATTCTGCTGTCCTCAACGCTTATGTCCATAGTTCATCTAAAATACCCATTCCAAGATTCTAGCATCAGTATCACTGAAAAGGTATGATCGAAAAATGCAATATAACAGTGGTATGGTAGGTTAAACTGGCGAAACGTCTGGGAGGGTTCATCACTGATGAGCCAGGCCCTCCCTTTAATTTTTTCATTGCAATAAGGGCAGTAGAAATTGTCTTATTTTAAAAAGAATCATATGCGTCTATGATAGTTTCGAATTTCCATACATATAAAGAGGGTGTTTCCTTTCAAATGAAACGATTTCAAACGTCCGTTAGAACTTTATTTTTCGAACGTGAATTTTTTTCATGTGTTCTATGTGCTTCCCCTTCTTCTTGGCTATCTCCCTGCATCGGACTTTCCAAGCTGCGAACACTTCCTTGACTTTGGAGAGCGAAACATTCGACCACTCCTCTTGTGCGGCTTTCCAAAGTCCGGCCTCAGTTTTGGGACGTCGGTTGAAGAGCCGTTGTTTCAACATACCGAACCCGTAAAAATCCAGTGGGCTGGCGTCGGGAGACTTCACTGGAATGTCCGAGTTCCTGATAAAATTTAGGCCCAGGGTGTCCTTCATTTCTTGTAGGAACTGTTGGGTTTTGTTGGAGGTATGGGAAGAGGCTTTGTCGTGATGAAGGAACACTTTGTCCATTTCCCCTGGGTAAAGGTCCTTCAGTTGTTCGATGACAGGTTTCAGAACGCATTCTATATAGAATTCTGAGTTCACCTTCACCTTCGATGGAACCTTTATGAGCGGAAGGACTCCACGGCCAGTCATTACCCCGACAACCATGAAACCTTTAGGGAAAGTTTCGGAGCATTGGTGAACCCAATTATCCGGGACCTGATTGCCTCTTTTGATGTAACAGATCTTCCGGATTCCATTGCAATACGTCACATACATCCATGCTTCGTCCAATGTTGCAGTATATTCCGATCTGGAACCGGCCAGGTGTTCCTCGTAGAGCTTCCGGGCATTCGTTGCACGGTTTTTCATGTGGAAAGGGGTGAGCTTGTGAACCCTGCCTTTTCGTCGGGTATCCAGTTCCAAATCTTTGTGAATGATGTTATTTATCGTTTTTAGCGATGTTCCACACATTCTGGAAAGTTGGCGCTGAGATGGTGGATTTTCAGTAGTTGCTAGCCGCTTTACCTTGGAAACCGTGGCGGGGGTCCGCACCGGACGTGGTCGATCGACTTGAAATTTTTGCCCATTGGATTCAGCTTCCTTTTTCTTTCCGATGCCATTTACTACCCTACATATTGTAGCTTTGCCAACATCTAGTCCTTCTGCTTTTAGCTTTTTCACTATGACGCTATAACTGTTTCCTTCTTTGGAAAGGGTCCGAATTGTTTGTTCGACTTGGAGCGTTAGTCTCTCTCCCCCCATGTTGCAAAAATCATGATACCTGATGAAAATGAATTCTCCAGAAGATTCTAGATCTATTGGAACCAGTGTCGTGTGAAAGGAAACACCCTCCGTATATTAAAGATTGATAAATCCTATTTTCCCATATTAATGTTATCACGTGGAAAATTACAAATAATTAAAATACAAACCTTGTTGAATGACGCGACTATTTTATTTAATGGAAAGCTAATTAACATTGGCAACGATGAAAGTGTTTTTCTTTGTAGTAAAAATATTATTAACACACACAACAAAAGTATTAATCTGTTAATGAATTTATAACAAATAAATACATAAGAATTAATTATAAAGAGGAAGTGTTTTTTTACAATTTTATTTTCATTTTTAATTTGTTCACCTCGTATTATATGTATCTTTCTTGACACTTTTATATTCAAAATCGAAAGGTAGATGTGTTTGGATATGTTTCTGTCTTATTTAAAATATATCTCAAGCAATCGAGTATTACAATCCCTTCAACAGGAATATAAAACTTGTATACTTTTAGAAGGGTTTATAATACTCAGAAGCTTGTGAGACCGTTCATTTAAAAGAGGAAACCCATCTTTGGTGACAGTATTTTGTTACAAATATATATTCAATAAATCAACAGTTTAGACCATTCCTCCTAAACAGCACTCTATTCATTAGATGTGTTTGTGAAATTGATCTTATATTTCAGATTATTTTTACCAGCATTTTCAATTTTGATATTTGTAGTTTATCCCCATTGTGCTGAAAGAAAATTCATTACTATTAGTGTTAAAACAGTTGGGGGGGGGGGGGCTCTATTCATTCATGAGGAAACCCCACTCGAACACAACCCGGGCGAAGCCGGGTCCAGTCGGCTAGTATTAGTTATAAGTTTGAAATATATATTTGAAAATAATTAAATGGTTGTGTGTCTATAACGTATGTATGTATTTTCCTATCTATATCTGAGGAATGGATCGAACAATTCATCACCTATGACATGATTGCTGCCACGCGTGATCAATTTACCGCCAGCTGTAATGAATTGCTAACAATTAATTTTAATAAATTCTCCTTCGTTGTGATTTCCTTCTCTCTAATTTGTCTTTGTAATTAAAGTAAAGTCATAATAGATCATAAGAGAAATTGAACCTGTCTAAAACTTATTTCTTATTGTCAATTTCATCAATAAACTTACTGATACATTATAGGAGTATCGATATTTCTCTCTCTCCCAATAGATGAAAGAAACAAAAGGGAGTTTTTTCATATCACAATTGCAAATTTGAGCTTCTTTCACCTGTTATTATATATATTTATAGTACAATCAGTCTCGAAACCCTACCTATCATGATTACTATGACCTGTAAAATGCGTACTTAGAATGAATATTTATAGAGGAATTTCTAAAGCTGCGGATTATAATCAAAATACTGAAATATATAGGTGCAGGTTGGTACATTCATGGACAAAACTTAAAGAAGTTGTACCTTTTTGAGTGTATATCAGGATTCAAACAATAACTCAGAAATATATTTTATACACAGTGATCTTTATTGAAGACACACGAGATAACCAAGTGTGAACAAAATTGCGTCTGTTTCCTTAAAAAAAAAAGGACACCGGCGATAATAAAGAATTTCCACCTTATTGAGTCTTGTTCATGAGTGTATTTAATGAGAGGCGACTTCAATAATATAGAGTATCGTTAAATAAAGGGTTTTAATAACAAAATAAAAAGAGGGGTCGGTGGAAGGATGGTCTAAACCGTTGGTTTTCGACCGCTTAGACCCGGGTTCGATTCCCGCATTGGGCACTTTTTCTGATAAAAAAAATGCTCCAATGGCCCTCGATTCTTGCAAAAGTTTAACCCCACCAACGAGTGCAAGTAACCAAACGGGGCTCTGGCACATTTTTAAGTGCAAAGTCGAACTGTTTTTCTCATGTGTAGCCATGAGGTGCACTTACAGTAAAAGCAGTCGCCAACTTCTACTCACCATGATTATCTTGGCCTGTACCACGTGTACTAGGGATAATAAAAAAACTGATATATATGTTGATTACTTCACACACAGAATAGAGTACTTCTGAAAAATAATTGCTATAAAAAGTTCCTCATATAATACTTACTATAGAAAATAATATGCAACAGTATCAATAGAGGATAAATTGTTCAAAAGAAATAAAAAGACCAAATTGAATAGACAGGTGATCGATGAATTAAATAAAAATTGAATTTTTCTTCAAATCGATTTTGTTTTATTTTTGGATGTCAATTTTCCAATATGATGGATTCATCTAATCGAAGAATTCTGCCAGGTGCGCCGAATGAGGAATCTGTCATTATATATTTTTATATCATGAAATTTTAAGATGTTTTGTGTATCGGAATTAGATATCTACCTTCAACATTTATTTACTCAAAGCTTTATCATTATTCTCCCATGAAAAATCGACTATATATGATTTATGTATGGTTTTATTCACCATAGGATATTAACTATTATTTAAATAACTATTTTTATTTAATATAAATATTATTTAAATTTATTCACCCTGTGCTAACCATTTTCAACATTAAAATTTATAAAATAAATTTGTTCATGAATTGAGCACATCTGAAAGTGTATATAACATTGTAATATATATATAAATTATTCGACCTATATCATATACAATAAATAATAAATTCTTAAAATTCAGTATTTTCTCTGATATTAATATCTTTTAAAGTATATTATAGTGTGGATAAATATATTTCTCCAAATTACCTTATTTATGCCAATAGAAACTCAATGGTAACAATTTCACAAATTGCTATTTATTTCTTATTAGAAATGAAAAATATATGAATACTTGGTTTCATATGTGAAATGTCATGTTCTCGGGTCATGCGTAGTGGAAAATAGCGCGTTTCAAAATAAAGAATGAACTGGCTAAGACCTATTAGAGAAATGAAATGCTTGATATTGTTGCACCAAGTTGCAGCTTTTCAGGGTCGTCGACCTTGGTTTCTTCCTTCTTGGTGTTATACACGTTTCCCGAGTGGGCTTCCATACTCAAAGCAAATAAAAGTAAATAAAAATAAATGACCTTTTAAAGTTATTGCGTTTATTTATTCGTTATTTTCTTCGTAGGTCGCGATCCGCAGTCTTCGTCTAGGTCCTCTCTCGCTCCAATAACCAATCAAGATATATGTACAATAAAATATTACAAAAGGAATGATGATAATCTAAATAATCTGTTTTAAATAAATATTAAATATCATAGAATATTTGAATAAATGTAGGGCGCATTAAAATTGATGCAACAATATATGATGCTTTATAATATGTAGATCACAAAATAAGAGGAAGAGGAGAATCCAAATGATTTACATACTATCCTATATTACAAATATATGGCCATAATTCTGCCATATGAAACAACAAATAGACAAAAAATTAAGACTTTTCTGTTTATAGCTTTCAGCAGAACCCTATGAAAAATAAAATATATCTTCTGAATTATTACACACAGACAATTAATCCAGCTCCAAGTACTTCTGAGCTTCTAAATTTCTGAAAATTATTTTATTAAAAGATCTGAGACCTTAAAGCAAAATATATTTACTTGTTAATAAACAACGTTCAATTTTCTATTTAATTTTTTGGTGTATAATTTTTTTACATTTGTAAATTAGGTAAAGACAAACTAGTATTTAAGGTAAAAATAAATGATATTTTGATCCAATATATTCCTTTTTATTTAAATATTTATTTATAGATTGCTCTATTTTTTAAAAACAAACTAGTATGTATTTAATTATTGGCCGTTTAGTGTATATATGCAAAATATTTCACATTGGGTCCATCTTTTAGATAAATATCGTCACCATTATAAAATTATCTGATCCAACTCTAGTGCTCAGCAATTATCAATATCAGAGTTTGGATAAATATAGCATAATGGAATCCGGAAAAATGAAAGATGAACGAGTAGAGAGACAGATATATGGTCAGGCAGTAAAATAATAAATAAGAATATCCTGACCTCTCAAATAATAAATTTGGAAAGCAAAGCGCCATCTATCGATTTGAATATCAACTAATCGTCGATTAAAATATATTTTTGAATACTGAAGGTTGTTGATTTTGGTGGTTGTTCCCATGTCTTCGGCGACATACCATCACAGCAGGTATTGCGTGCTGGGAGTTCGTGAGTCCATACGATGACAATCAATCTATTCCTGGCACTACCAATGGTTATTTCTGTCCGACGACAATGAAGGCTTCCTGAGGGGGGAACTCATTCATTCACTCCTCCAATCACGTGGCTAATTGGTTCATACGTCACGTGAGACCTACGCACACTCTCTCTCTCTCTATTTCTTTCTAGTATATTTTAGACTTCTTTTCATATATCATATATTAGATTTAATAAAATATTTATTTGCCAATATTTCGGCTGGCTGAACGCCAATTTATCGAGGAATTACATTTTTGTATACACAAACTCAGAGCCGCATAGTGGTATAATATCACAGTTGAAATAATTTAAAATACAAAGTAGATGGGGGAAATTAATGCATGAAAAAAATAATTATAATTATCATTTTTTATGATAATTTTTCATGCACAAATTTCCCCTATCTACTTTGTATTTTAAATTATTTCAACTGTGATATTATAACACTATGCGGCGCTGAATTTGTGTATACAAAAATGTAATGCCTCGATAAAGGTTGGCGTTCAGCAAACCGAAATATTGGCAAATAAATATTTTATTCAATCCAATATATGTCTTTTTATTATCTAATGATATAAGTATGGATTTCTCTATTTTCAGAAATATATCATATATATAGACTTCAAGGCGACAAGACACAATCATTTTATAGAGTATTAATGTTGATATGGTTTCACTTTTTCTATCGGATATAATGTTGATGCAAATAATGTTATTGAATAAATATCTTAATCAAAAGAGTGGAATTTGAAATCACTGATTCAATAATGTTTTAAATAGTTACCTTTTTTAATTTTTGAAAGATATTTTTATTTTATGCTTCATTAATTTCATATTAAAGCCGTAATAAGAAAACTCTGGACTGGAAATTGTCTGCCTTATATAAGTTTTATCAAAATTCGAAACTATTATAAACGCATATTATTCTTTCAAAAATAAGACAATTTCTACTGCCCTTACTGCAATGGAAAAATTAATGGAAGGTAATTGCAGTAAGGACAGTAGAAATTGTTTTATTTTTGAAATAATCATATGCGTTTATAATAGTTTCGAATTTTGATAAAACTTATAAAAGACAGACAACTTCCAGTCCAGAGTTTTCTCATTACGGCTTTAATATGAAAACTAATGAAAATGCGCGCTAATGTATCATTATATAAGTTTTATATTAAATATTGTATGTCTTAATAATATAAGATACTGTCTATATAGATAAAGAATTAATATCCAACAATATTCTCCCATTGTGCCATCTACTTTCTATTCAGTGGAATTCTAGAAGGTCCCTAGTTAATCTCCCAAACTTAACAAGAGAAGTTTTCTCAACTTCCTCAAGGTTGTTTAAATAAATAAACACTTCCATCGTGTGCCCTAGATAATATAATCGGCTCGTAAGAGGATCGTCTTTTCTGATTTGCATAAATGACTTCTATATTTGCATAAGTGTAACAAGAGTTTAACTCAAAGAATTTCGTTAAGACTCTTTGAATTTATATATTATATTAATTTTTCTTTTGTCTCCCAATTTTGTGGCAGACCGAATGAATATTCATTGATAAATTTTTAATGATTTGAATAAACGAACGTTATTTGACATTATCTTTAAAAATTGCAGCAGCAGCAGCAGCAAAAAGCCTTTATTGAGGACCTCTCGTTCTATATAGGATTCGCCAGTTTACAGAGTAATTAAGGAGACGAGAACTAAGAATACAGAGAGAAACCTATATGTTTATCTTTAAAAATTTTAAACTAGAGAATTGGACCGTCGCACATGTGAGAAAGAGAGAAAATATCAAGAATAATTAAATTTCAAAAAGGGACTATGCACAATGGAACGAATTATTCTTACACCAGTAAAATATTCCATCTCATAATATAGAGAGATCATAGGTGTCAATTCCTTATTAATAAAAAAAAAACCCTAATGTTAATATGATTTATAAAATATAATATTTAATATTCTAATTCAAGAGAGATAGAGAGAGAGTTTATAAAACTTCAATCAACCTTTTTATAGAGGTTTATTGTCTTTTGACATTTCGGCTACTCATTGTCGCCTTTAAAAAAATGTGTAAATTGAAAAATACTTCACGTTTTTTTTAAAGGGCGACATTGGATCGCCGAAAAACTGTAAAGGAAAATAAACGTTCATAAAAAGGTTGATGAAGTCTTCAAATTAAATTAATCAAAAGCCAACTCCTCCCCCTACAATTACGTAGACTTAAAGTATAAATAAAATGAGAAAACATTTTTAATCTCCAAAAATATATATTTTGATAATCGAATATTTTTCTCTATTATTTAGAATATAGTACTTCTCGCTCTTCCCTCAATGCAACCATGATATGCAAAAACATTAAACGCCGATTGATTCATTAAAGTCACGTGCTATTAATTAACCAATCAGGGTCTAATTAAACAGACCCCATATAGACAGTAAGGAGTATATATTATAATAAAAACTATATTGCATATCTATTATACAATATATTAGATTGTGTTATATAAGGAATTGTGAAATATATAAAGTTGTCTCTTTTCTAATAGATAATGGGATAAAAGAAAGATAATGGAGAATTGATATAGAAATAGTTAATATATATTATATTTTTATTTAAAGAGATTCATTTATGCATTGCTCTATTTTCAAAAATATATATTATATTTATAACCCAATATTATAATATTTCAATTTATTGAGACTGCTTCGGTAAAAATAAATACATTTCTAACTATTAACACATCTATAATACAATATAATACACTGCGGCCTGTGATTGTAATACGACACTTGAAGTTACACCGCATGAGTTTCTTTTTGAACGAAAAACATTTTTTTTATTATTTTAAGGTAAAATATCGACCATTTTTAACCTTTTTGGATGAGGTAAGAAAGGGTGAATTATGAAGAGTAATGACGAACGGAAAAATAAAAGTGTCCAGGGATGGGAATCGAACTCACAATGTTTCGCTTACCGGGCAGATGCCATGTCCACTAGGCTACCCAGGACGTATTTTTCCGTTCTTAAATGATACATAAAGTAACTTATAATACAATATAATACACTGCGGCCTGTGATTGTAAAACGACACTTGAAGTTACACCGCATGAGTTTCTTTTTGAACGAAAAATCATTTTTTTTTTTTAAGGTAAAATATCGACCATTTTTAACCTTTTTGGATGAGGTATGAAAGGGTGAATTATGAAGAGTAATGACGAACGGAAAAATAAAAGTGTCCAGGGATGGGAATCGAACTCACAATGTTCCGCTTACCGGGCAGATGCCATGTCCATTAGGCTACCCAGGACGTATTTTTCCGTTCGTAAATGATACATAAAGTAACTTATAATACAATATAATACACTGCAGCCTGTGATTGTAAAACGACACTTGAAGTTACACCGCATGAGTTTCTTTTTGAACGAAAAATCATTTTTTTTTATTTTAAGGTAAAATATCGACCATTTTTAACCTTTTTGGATGAGGTATGAAAGGGTGAATTATGAAGAGTAATGACGAACGGAAAAATAAAAGTGTCCAGGGATGGGAATCGAACCCACAATGTTCCGCTTACCGGGCAGATGCCATGTCCACTAGGCTACCCTGGACGTATTTTTCCGTTCGTAAATGATACATAAAGTAACTTATGTTACATCTATAATCACTCGTTTATGAGTAAATACTCCTTTTTTCCTTTGTGCTATCTATTCTTCTATTTCAAACAAAATAATACTTGAACCACAAAGGATCCTTTATCCCTTTCCATTCAAAAGAACCTTAAATTGTTGAAAGAAGGGAATTTTATTAAAATGGGAGTTATTCGGAGATGAATTTCATGAAAGGATGATCCATAGTGTTCTTCGTTTTTCATGCTATAGAGGGGGGAGATCGAATTTAGCGTTTTATCACACACATGTCTATTAACTTAATAAGTTAAATATTTACAAAAGATTTATTTTAATTCACTGTACGATGTTGAATTGTGTGATTTTACAATATAATTTATACAGATTTAGCAGGAAAATTTAGAATATCGCTAAAGACAAAGGAAAGATGACTGGAAGATACTCAAAAGAACATCAAATCTGTGTATAACTGACGACAGCTTTCCTTACTGATATTCTTACATTCGTTTGATATTTTATTCCTCTTTAGAATCCGGGATGAATCTACAAGTGTATATTGACGATATATTTTAATACAAAACTTTTGTTGGTGCTGTTGAATTTTTAAAAAAATATATAGCTAAAGTAAAAAATTATAAAAATATTAAACAAGCAAAGTGGATAACTTGTTGCTTGTACTCATGGTAATCCCGTCTTAAAATGATCTTAAAATGATATACATTGATAAATATACCATATTAGTAAATATTATAAACAAATATCAATATAAAATGTGCATTTATATATTGTATATGAATATACAAATATGATTCCCTATAAATCTATATATATATATATATATTGAGACATCACATTGTTTTAATATTTTGAAAAGCTGAGCTGCATTTTTAACATATGGATTCTATCCATTGGTAGTTTACAGTGTATTTGGGTCTTATCGATCGCCATTTTACCAGCTAATAAATCCTTCTGGTGGATATGGCCAGTTTCAAAACCCATCTCTGAGGATATCACAAAATCGAAGCCACTCCTTTACTGACGAGAGCTATAGCTATAAACCATGATATATAGCTTTGTAACTTGTCTGGATATGCAAAACCCCGGCGTTGTGCTATATATACAGTAAACTGAATATGAGATGAGTTGTGCAAATAGAAACGCATTGTTTTAATACATTTTTAAAATTTCTTTCACGTTATGAACATAATTGTATTTATTCTGAATATAGAGTAATCCATAATATCAATATTTTTGAAATGAGACTTATTTAGGATTTAAAAGGTTTTATTTATCCAATATTTCGATGGACAAATCGTACATTTTTTATTAGTTTTTTCTTGTTTTAAAACGCACAGCAGATTTTATTTATATATAATATATGGGGAGGAATATTTATCGACGAGACAAAGTACGTTATGACAATGAAGGCTGAAGAGAAAGAAGACAAAGTAACCAATTGAGTCAGTTATCCAGTCAGGTAGAATGTCTGGCGACATGCCCAGCCCCGTCTGATGGTAAATGAGAAAATAATGAGTCTTAGAACTGATTAAGTTTGCCGACACACTTCTCTAATTGTTAAAGTTTCATTGTTGGAAACTTATTGTTGCCCAATTGTTGCTCGCAGCTTCTAAACTAGCTCTGCGCATAAAGGCTAACGTTCAGTTTATAATAATCCAACTATTGTGTGTGAGAATAAAACTGATGATCTCCCATTTGAAGTTAATAATTAGCCTTTCTTACAACAGTGCGATTATTTTCTCCAATATTTCAGTGATACCTGAATATGTAATCTCTTTTTAAAAGATCCATTTGAAATTTAAATGTCAAATAATTACTGACGTTCACAAATCAATATAAAAAACACAAATATTCACTGTGTTAGAATTATTTATATATATGTTGTACTGAAATATTTATTATTATATGAACAGTTTTACACAATTTTATTCATTATAATTTGTTTCCCTTTTATTTTCTTGTATTTTTAAAAAATGATTTTGTTTTACATTAAAAATATTAGTTTGATTCTGATGTAAAACATCGACTATATCTTACAAGAAATATTTACAAATACAAACGCGCGTAGCGTGGATATTTACAACTGAAATATTAAAATTGTGAGAAAATATTTTGTAATTTGAAATAAGCATCACTATATCTTGTTACTGAATAAAAAATGAGAGAAATATTTTCTGTCGATATATAAATTGTATTTATATTGCATGATATACAAATCCTATATTATGTTTGAAAAAATCGAAGGTAAAAAAAATATTTTTATTTTTTTCGAATTGGAGTAGGCGTGTTTTCTCCGCTCCCCATTTCACGCTTCGTTGGTTATATTTTGTCGAGGAATTACTTTCAAAATTTCCCATTCTCTCCGATAATAACAGGGTTGTTCTGTGGATTGCCTTCCACTTCGGTAGAATTTCAGCAGTTTCTCTAGAATTCCAGGTTTTTCCAGTTTAACAACTACCCGAGTATCTATCTAGATATTCAATATTTATTCCTGTGGATAAAATAAGAATTAGAGAAAATAATGTATTATTTTATTATAGCTTGTCTTTTATTAATCAAATGTTTTACATTCTGATATCGTACGTCTTTGATAGTGTAAGTTAGATATTGATATTCAATATTAAATTTTAATACAATAAAATGCGGCTTATGATTGTAGAACCAGGTTTGATGAAAAAAATATGTCCAGGGTAGCCTAGTGGACATAGCATCTGCCCGGTAAGCGGAGCACTATGGGTTCGATTCCCATACATGGACACTTTTATTTTTCCGTTCATCATTACTCTTCACAATTCATCCTTTCATACCTCATCCCTAAGGAAAGAATTGTCGTTATTTCTGCTTAAAATAAATTACGATTTTTCGTTCAAAAGAAACATTTGCGGTGATATTGTCAAACGTCGTTCTACAATATTAATCTTTATGGATGAAATAAGAAATGAAACGAATGTTATTTTATCATAATCGATGTCTTTTATTGAGATCTAATGTTTTTATTTACATTCTGATAATATAAGAAAAAAGAGTAAAACATAATTAGAAAGCGGCCTGATAGATTAAAATGACAAAGAATTGTTTTTTATTGTTAAAGAAATTCTAAGAGAAAAATATAGTTCTATTGTAGAATCCAGATAGCAATGATAAATGTTTTATTCAGACTGTTTGAATTCGGAGCATATTCTGTGTTTTTCAGAGGTTAAAAGAGATCTGATATAAAAGCAAAATGAAAGTAGAGTTTTTTGCTATTACAAAATTCGTTGAAAATCAATCCCCATAAGCAAAATTGTTTTAAAGGATTTAGACTCCCATTTCCTTTAATCCGTTTGGAAAACTGATACTTAATTTTAAAACCTGGGTAGAATTCTGCTAACAGGGTTTTATTCCTTAATGTTTTGTAAAATAAAAAGATAAAATCCTACTTTAACAAACATAATCCCAATATAATAGAACTTGTTTTCTTTATAGTTTTTCTGCTTGTTATACACAAAACGTAGATGGCCATTTTAAATAGAAACTATTATATATTGTAATATTTATAAATTTATTTGAAAAACGATAATATGAGCAATATTCAATTGAAAAAGGATAATATGGATTCTATATTGTTGTTAGACCGCAATAAAAGCAAGTCTCTGACGTAAAGCCGACCACCTAATCAGCCATATTTTGTCCCAGGAGGCCTTGTTGTTGGGTTTGGGCTGAACTATTTTTATATACCATGGTAGAAAGACATTTTAAATATTGTAATCTCCCTGCTTTATTCTCAAAATTACAGATATATTTTCTTATATTTTTCTCTATGTGTGTATCAATATATAGAAAAACATAAATGAGGGCAAAAATACATGTGGTAATCTGTGATGCAGTCGGCGTAGAATGTAAGGAAATACAGGAGTATGATAGAATCAAGTTTTGTATTTTAATTGTTTACCATGGGTAGGTAGAAATATCTGGTCCTTCATTGGGCAGATATCAGTTACTGGTCGGTAGCAACTTAAGATAGCATATGTGAGCTATCTGGCCACGTCGCTGTGTCAGCGAGAAATTTCAAATCCAAGAGAGAGAGACAGACGAAACAACTTTTTTAAATTAAAAATCAACGAATGAACAGTGTCTTCTTGACACCAACATAAAATAAAATTTACATATAATATTTACTATGTTCGAGGCGCTTCTAACAACGGAATGTCTTCCTATAGATGACAAGATCTATTGACACCGCTGAGCTCGAGTGTCAGGAAGAAGCTGTAGACGTCCTCATTTGCTGAGGATGTTACGGCCAAGGCTTACTCGTCGAGGCCATTTCCGAAGAGCCAGCTCTGCAGATCTGGTGGTGGCTAGATGCTGTTGAAGTACTACCGGACTAGAGCGGCCTGACGGAACGGTACGACCAGTACCGGTGGTCCAGCGAAAGAGATTATTGTACTCATCATTTCAATAAAGTTATGAAATATTAAAAACAAACATGTCACATAGCTTACTTTCGATATCTATTTCCGATCATCGAACCAATCAGCAATCTTCTGATATATAAACTATGATGTTGGTCTGATAAAGAAGAAAATTGCTTGTCTTCTTAAAAAAAGGACACCTGCGATATTAATGACTTTTCATTTTCTTAAATTTTGTCTTTGAGTACATATCATGAATTCTAATATTTGATTTCTATGCAGCGAAAGCTCTTAGATTTAATAATAATGAGTTTATTGAAGATTTATCTCCAAAATCCAGATTAACCCAGCATATTTAAGTGCGGTTTTAATTATAGCGTAGCAAATATTTATAGAAAGGTTTAATTATATTGTGATCCAAGCTAATATTTTCCACCTGACGAAAGAAGTAAAACCTGTTTTAATATTAATAATGTTGATAATGATAATTATTTAAAAAATATTATTTAAGAAGAATTTCAAAAGTATCATCAGAGAAAGGCCTGATGATGAATCGACGCTTTAAATATTGTATTTTAAACTAATGAAGAAACATATTGATATTTTACTAATTGATTGATTATTAGTGTATGGTGATATACACTTCAAATTATCTCAAGACTGGCTGTTATCAGCTCGTAAAACTGATATTGGTGTGTATATAAACAAATGGACAAAACTAATGGAAGTTTTACCTTTATCATGTATATAGAGATTCAGATAACTCTTAGAGATATTCGATATTGTCACAGCCGGCATAGACTCATGTAAATATTCTCATTAATAATTTAACTTATTAAACAAATCAAGGTTGATTTGTTTATTCTTTGTTAACATTGTGTAGCCAGCGAGCTCGCGTCGTCGCGTGCGCTCGCGCCGTCGTTCTTCATTCTTTTTGTAACCTTACCAAAATAAAGCGTTAGCTTTTTAATCAGAGCTCGTTCGGGTTTATTCTACAATACAATGGAAACCGCTGAACAAAAACCATCTACATCTCAAGGTGTAACAATATACAGTGATCTCTATTGAAGACACACGAAGTAACCAAGTGTAAACAAAATTGCTTCTGTTTCCTTAAAAAAACAGTCGATCAGCGACATAAAAGACTTTCCAATTTCTTAAGTTTCAGATATCAGGTATCAAATTTCTATAAAACGAGAGAAGCCAGGTGTGATAAGGATTCAGAGAAGAAGTAAGGAAGGTTGGCCTGCCTCACTGGAGAAACATATTTCCGGGCTGGCGGCGTTCCCAGAGCTAATGGCCGAGCCGTTGATAGAAGGAATCCACCTGGAGCCTCGGTATCCACCTGCCACTACTTGTCAACTTTTTACTGTCGGCTTTGTTTAGAATACAATTTATAGAACACTGCCAAATAACCTTCACTAAATTTATTCTTATTTTTATATAGCTACCTTGTATTTCTGAATAATTATTCAAGTGAATTCACTTGGTGGTTTCACTGGATTGTTTTTTGGTCTAAGAAAATACATTTGGTTTTAAATTTGATCTGGTGGTGTCACTGTTTGATTGCTTCCATATTTGGGAAACCTCATTTTATATTTGAGCCATTTGAATTAAAACAATTTTCTACTGTTCTTACTGAAATGATAAAATAATGGGCAGTATAGAAATTGTTTTGATTCAAAAAGAATAAAATAAATCGTCAAAATAGTTTACATTTATTATAACAAATGGCGCGTTAATGTATCATATGTATATAATTATTTAGAGATTGTACATAGAGTATTAGCCCGTTGTAGAGCAGTATATTTGCTCGAAAGCTTGCAAATTCAAAATTAAAAGAAACTTTTTACCTGATTTTTATTTTTCATTTTTCAAATATATATATATAGAAGCACTATATACGAGGGCCATCCAATAAATAAGTTTCCCTATTTTTTTTTCTGCGAACGAAACGTTGTAAAAATTAGTTAATATAGAAGAAATGGTCACTAGGATGCGTTGGAAGCTGGTGACCTTCAAAATCACGCTACTCGTACGCACAAGTCCGTAGCGCTTCAGTTTCCATGGAGCTACCACTGGTGAACGTGTCCACTTGCGAACTCCGTTCTGTAATTCGTTTTTTCACGGCGAAAAATTAAACTGCGGTCCATATTTATCGCAATTCAGTGTCAGTGTATGGTGAAGAATGTATGAGCATCCAAATGGTTCGCCGATGGCGTTCATGGTTCTTAGAAGGACGGCAAAACGTGCATGATGACGAGCGAAGCGGCAGCCCCGTTACTGCTACGGACAATGCAGCCGTTGCTGCTGTTCGGAATGTGGTGGAAGCAGATCGCCGCGTCACCATTGACGAAATAATGATTCGACTGCCTCCTGGAATCGAAATTAGACGCTCTTCGATTGGAACAATCATGTCAGATGTTTTGAATTTTCGCAAAGTCTGCGCAAGATGGGTCCCGCGTTTGCTCTTGGAAAATCACAAGCAACAACGGATGGAGCAGCCCTAGCTTTCCTGGAAATGCATCAAAGAGATGGAAATCAACTGTTTTCCCGTATTGTCACTGGAGATGAAAGCTGGGTGCATCATTCAACTCCAGAAACAAAACGACAAAGCATGGTGTGGAAGAAGCCTGAGGAAAGTGCACCAAAAAAGGCGAAGGTCACAATCTCTGCAGGCAAAGTTATGGCTATGGAAAACTTCAAATGGAAAATTTTCACACATCCACCTTATTCTCCGGAACTTGCCCCAAGCGAATTCCATCTTTATCCAGCACTCAAGTGGCACCTTGGAGGCAAGCACTTTGCGAATGATGACGAAGTGCAGGCGGAGGCGAACCACTGGCTACGAAGACAGGACATGGCTTGGTACAACAGTGGTATCTAAAAATTGCTACAACGGTACCAAAAATGTTTGGACAGAAATGGTGATTATTTAGAGAAGTAGTCTATGAGTTGTATAATGAAAATAAAATAACTGCATAATTGTAAATAATGTGGTTTATTTGTTAAAAAATAGGGAAACTTATTTATTGGATGGCCCTCGTATATGTTTAAGATTTAGTTTGATTATCTTTCTTCATCCTATTATTCAACCATTTTAGATTACTGATGTTTAAAATGATTAATAATGAATCTACTTTTATTTTAGAAACTTTTGGAATTTTCAAATGACAACATTAATTTTAAAAATAGAAATAGAATTAATTTAAACCTATCATGTAGTTATAATCATAGTATAAAACAGCCTATTGACATAGGTAGACACTCCGAAGCACGTAAATGGTCGAATTTTTGTTGATAAGTCAAAAAGGAGTAGTAGCCAATTTTAGAAGAATAACGTTAAGTTAGTATTTTTGCCAATAGATGGCAGTAGAACATCATTAACATTCTGTTGCAAGATAAGGGAGAGCTCCTCTACTATATTACTACCTAATTTTTTTATTAGATATTTTAAAATTTTAACCTTTTAAGCGAATTTTATAAAATATATTTCAACCTCAAGGATATATACAAGGTATGTCCCATAAGTTCCCGGACTGGGTCCATAAAAAAAAGGTAAGATTTAAAAAAATTTTTTTTTATTAAAACTTTTCAAAGTAATCCCCCCTTGCTTCAACGCACCAGCGCCATCGTTTCTCCCAATTGTCGAAACAGTTTTTATAAGCCTCTTTTGGAATGCTCTTCAATGCTAACGGCGATTTTTCTATTATGTCATCCCTGGTGTCAAAATGTCTTCCTTTTAGAACTGCTTTAAGTTTGGGGAACAGGAAAAAGTCATTTGGTGCGATATCTGGGAAATAGGGTGGTTGAAGTAGGATTTGTGTCCCGTTTTTCGCCAAAAAGCTAGTCATCAAGTGCGCTGTGTGACGGGGGGGGATTGTCATGGTGTAGGATCCAGCCACCATTAGTCCATTTTTCTGGCCTTTTTTTCGAATCGCTTCCCTTAGACGGCGAAGAATGCCCAAATACATTTCCTTAATAACTGTTTGGCTTGAAGGAAGATACTCGTGATGAACAATGCCCTTGTTATCCGAAAAAGCGACCAGCAACACCTTGTTTCTGGATTTTTTGGGTCTAGGCTCACCCTAACCTCTCCAATCGGCAGATTGGGGTTTGGTTTCAGGGTCATAGCCATAGACCCATGTCTCGTCGCCTGTGATTATCTTGTCTTTCCATTCTGGATCCGTTCTTGTCATTTCTATCATGTCCTCACAGGTTGCAAGCCGACACAGTTTTTGCTCATTGGTGAGGAATCTTGGGATGAATTTTGCAGGAGTCTTTTTGAGCTTCAAATCTTCGGTTACGATTCTTCCAATCGTTGTTTTAGAGATGCCTGTGTCTTGCTCTAGCTCCAGCAAAGTGGTTCGAGGAATTTCTTTTATCAAATAGGTGATTTTTTGCACATTTTCATCAGTCCTTTGAAATTTTGGGCGTCCTTGACGAGGATCATCTTCAATGGAAATTCTGCCAGCTTTAAATCTAGAATGCCATTCAAAAACAGTTGTTCTCTTTGGGGCGTCATTGGGGAATGCTTTATTAAGCATTTCAAAAGTTTCGGTTGCTGATATTTGAAGTTTCACACAAAATTCTATGCAAATCCTCTGCTTCAATTTTTGTTCCATCGTAAAATCGCCGCAGCGCTAGGTGTGACCTTTAAATAAATTAGAATAACCTTGACGCGCGCGCAAGTACCGCTTCGATATTGGTACCACCGTGTAGTCAGATATTTTTTCTATAATAAACAGTCAAATTCATTTACATTTTTCATTTATTTATTTTTTTATGGACCCAGTCCGGGAACTTATGGGACATACCTTGTATATTATAAAAAATATATTTTTATGATATAATTTTCTTAGGTTGTTTAAAGATACATGAGTATGTTTGTGATATTATATTTGTTATTGCAGTCGGTAAAAATGAAATAAAATCAACTTTGAATCACAATTTGCTTTAATTGAGCTAATAAAATATAAAATACATAATTTGAGAAAGTACTACCTTACTTGAGACTTGAAGAAGAAAATACAATATTACATATTCACATATCTACAGAAAAATTTGAGCCGGCCAACGGGAAAAAAAACAACAACAATGGGTTTATACATGGAAAGGCGCTACATCTGGCGGTCTATTTGAACAGAGTAATTTATTCTAACATTTTTATATACCATATATATATATTATCAATTTTTATTCTTCTTTCTCTCTCTCTGAATAAGTAATGAATATATAGAAAGTTAGAATCCTCTGATGAGTATAAGTAAAAGATTTGAAGCATACGAGGATACTTTTCTTTTAAAAGAAAAGTATCCTCGTATGCTTCAAATCTTTTACTTAAGTAATGAATATAAAATTAATTATTTTTTCTAATAAATATTCTGTTTTAATCTTTATATTAAAATTAAATAATTAGAAAATTTTCTGAAAGACGTATAGTTAAAGCAAGCCTCAAGTAAGAAACAATGGAAGTTTAAACAATAGGAAAGATGATTAATTTGTGTTGGAAGTTTTAAATTAACGAAACATTATTATAATAGAAATTTAATTAAGTAAGACGACACAATATGGTGCCTCAAGGAATAACAGCACCTTGAATAACTTATAAATTTCCATTATGTACTATAGAAAGGACAGATGTTATTTCAGCTTTAATCAAATGTGAAGTTTAATTTGCTTCTCACATAATAAATTCTATACTTCTGTTATTTACCTTTCGAACAAACAAGTTGTGATGTTGTTAGGCCAAATTACAGCTTTGCAGGGTAATTAACATTGTTTTCCTATTTCTTGGTGTCATATGTGTTTCCTGAGTGGGTTTCCATAATGGAGGTAAATAAAATAAGATAATTCCCTATAAAAGTTGGTGCGTTTATTTATTTGTTGTCTTCCTCGTTGTTGGTGATCTTGAATCTTCGTGCCTCCTCTCTCCCCAAAATAAATAATCAAGATATAAACAATAACAATGTTACAGAAGGAATGATACTATAGTACATAATCTTCTGATATGAATATTAAATAAATTTCAATTACCAAAGATTATTTTTAATAAATGGAGGGACACATCAAACATCATTCAACAATTTTCATGCGGTTTCTACTCACCCACAGGTATTTCCTTACTTCTTAATGTTTAATAGATTTTATATATAACTGTTTAAAAGAAGAGTTGTATAATTTAGCTTTACAAAATCGTTTTATTTAATAGAGAAATCCATTAAAATATCTTTGATTAAAAAGGCATATATCGGATCAAAATATAATTTACTTTACTAATATTTCCGTTGGCTGAACGCCAACCTTTTTCAAGGTATTATAACATATTAATGTGTGTAAAGTGCTGAGTTTGTTGTTGACACACATTAATATTTTATAATACCTTGAAAAAGGTTGGTGTTCAACCAACTGAAATATTGGTAAAATAAATGATATTTTGATCCAATATATGCCTTTTTAATCACAATCGTTTTTAATCCTCTGTAAAAGATGATAGGTTCAAAATAAGAATTTTCCAGGAATAAGATTATTGTAAAATATTATGAATTAATATTCTCCCGTACAAAAGCTGACACTATTCTCAAACTATAAATAATGGTTTTATTATCCTTAGTACACGTAGTTCTAAGGTAAAATGATCATGGTGGGTATTTAAGATTTATAACACATTTATAATTTAAATATTTTTATTCAATTAAGATTATAATTACACAAGCATAACATTTAAATATTTATCCTGCCTAACAACTCTCTATACTAACTATATAACCTTAAGCGATCTATTTACAGTTTGTTTTGGTCACTGGTCCAATATTTTTATTTTCATAGACCAAATTATAAGATAAATTCACAGATGAAAAATATGCAAAATAACTAAACAAATATATACATCAATTTGATATTTATTTAAAACAAATGAACAACTATATACATCAATTTAATATTTATTTAAAACAAATGAATAACTATATACATCAATTTAATATTTATTTAAAACAAATGAACAACTATATACATCAATTCCCCCTTCTTAGGCTTGGCCCCCCTTATTTATTTATTTACTCTCCATATCTCTGCGGACATCTGCGCTCCCTCTGAGGATACCTGGGGGTTGTAACACTTTTCTCCTCCGAGATTGGAGTTGGCACACGTTCAGCATCATTCATATTAGTGGGATGTGATTTACCAGGCAACAATTTTTTAATGTAGTTTTGATGAACCTTTTTTATACTGTCACCTTGTTTTATTAAATAAACATTCCTTCCTAGTATTTTAATTATCTTTCCTGTATACCAAGAGGGATGCCCATTAGTAATCCACCTAAACTTCACAGTCTCATCCACTTTAAATTTACTGTTAACATATTGACTATTGAATTTGGAGGCTTTTACTTCTTCTTTTGATAACACCGAAAGTCTTGATCTGATCTTTCTTCCAAGAAACAGTTCCGCAGGTGATGTCCCTTTCCTAATATTTACATCGGTCCTTATAAAGAACAAAGCCCTGGACAGAGCCAAATTTAGTTCCACCTGCTCATTTTCATATAATTGCTTTTTTAGCAATTTCTTTACCTCTCTTACAGAGACTTCTGCCTGTCCATTCGATTGTGGGTGATATGGGGGAGATGTCACATGGGATATGCCATTCTTAGACAAAAAATCACCAAAGTCACTACTAAAGAAAGGAGGACCATTATCAGAAACGACTACTTGTGGAAATCCGTAGCGAGCAATACAATTTCTCATAAAATTTATACAAAAATATGCACTGGTAGATGGTACTTCAGAAACTTCAACCCACGAAGAAAATGAATCTACTGCTAGTAAAAACAGTTTGTTTTTGAAATTGAAATAGTCCATGTGAACCCTCCTCCATGGTCCTGCATATTTAGGCCAACTCTCAGTCCTTTGAGGAGGCAAACTTTCATTAGAAAGACAAGTTCTGCAATTTTTTGTAATTATTTTTATTGAAGAGTCCATGCCGGGCCACCAAATAGATGAACGTGCCATCATTTTCATTTTATTAGTTCCTGCATGGCTCTCATGTAAAATTTGAAGTACCCTTTCATGTAGACTTTTTGGGATAACCATTCTATTCTCCAGAAAAATACATTCTTGGAGAATGGTAAAGTCATCACTCCTTTTTAAATAAGGAATGAGATCATCATTGGGACTTGAGGGTAACTCCCCTGTCTCAATAATTTTATACAATTTGAATAAAGTCCTGTCTAATTGTGTTTCATGAGCCACAAGAACATGGTCAATGATGGAAGTATTTAAGAGTAAAATTTCACCACTCCCATCACTATATTCCAAATTATTCTCATGAAACTCTGGAAATCTAGAAAGGAAATCTGGAATAATATTATCCTTTCCTTTTTTATACTTAATCTCAAAACTATAATTTGAAAGAGTTAGAGCCCATCTATGAAGTCTATTTGCAATGAGTGGAGGCAAATTTGTTTTATCTCCAAAAATAGTTATTAAGGGCTTGTGATCAGTGTAAATGGTAAATTTCCTACCAAAAAGGTATTTTTTAAATTTATTTACTGCAAAGACAATTGCAAGTCCTTCTCTTTCAACTTGAGAATATTTTCTTTCATGAACATTTAACGTTCTGGAAATGAAACACACAGGCCTTTCCTCCCCATCCTTCAAATGTGAAAGGGTTGCTCCTATTCCCACCTGACTTGCATCACAAGAGAGAATTAAAGGCAAATTTAGGGAATAATGCGATAAACATGTGGTCTCATCTAATGCATTTTTACAGGAATTGAAGGATCTATCTGTCCCAGCATTCCAAGACCATTTAACATTTTTTTTAATAGGTTGTATAAAGGATGTGCTAAATCTGAAAGATTTGGCAAAAATTTACTATAAAATGACAAAAATCCAAGAAAGCTTTTTAATTCAGTTATATTCTTAGGAACTGGACAATTCTTTATGCAAGCTAGCTTGTCTTTCAAGGGGTATATACCTAATTCATTAATTTTATGTCCAAGATATTCAATCTCATTTTTAACAAACAAGCACTTGTTTATTGTAAAATTATTTTCTTTAAGAATATAAAGTGTTCTCTTAAGAGTATCTAAATGGCTTTCCAAATCCTCTGATGCGATTAGAATATCATCAAAATAAATGTAAACATCATTGATTCCCGAGAAGAAGGATTCCATTGTCTTCTGAAATATTTCAGAAGCAGTCTTTATACCAAAGGCCAAACGATTATATTTATATAAACCTTTGTGAGTGGAGACAACCAAATACTTTTTTGAAATATCATCCATCTCAATTTGATGGTAAGCCTTTGACAAATCTAATTTAGTAAATAATATCTTTCCTTGAAAATTACTCAAGACTGAATCTATGTTAGGAATAGGATATTTGACATCCTCTAAGTAAGGATTTAAACTCTTTTTAAAATCAGCGCAAAGTCTAATTTGACCATTTGGTTTTGCAACACAAACAAGTGGTGAAGCACAATCACTTTTATCTATTGGAGACAAAATATTCAAATCAACCAATTTATCAATTTCATTTTCCACAAGTTGTTTTAATGCAAAAGGAACTTGTCTAAATTTGTAAAATTTTGGGATAAAGTCAGCCCTCACATCAAGATGGCTGTGTTGAGAGTACGTTACGATCATCATGACATTGACTGTTGTTGTTTACCTTAGGCTGGTGAAAGTTCCGCCATAGCTGTAATTGTTCTAAGTTTTAAATATTACCTTGTAAATAGATAAATAAATAAGATTAAAGATATAATCCTTAAGGTAAGAGTATCTTCTTATTTATAACAAGGCAATACACAATACATGGTGGCAGCGAATTGGCGATAGTGCCCTAAGCCTAATCTAATTACTAGTAAAAACAAAAAGAATTATTTTTGCATAAACAACGAAAAAAAAAAAAATAATGCAAAATATAAATCCTCCAGAACAATTTAATTTTAATAATCCAAATGAATGGCCAAATTGGATTAAAAGATTTGAACGCTTTAGAAAAGCGTCAGAGTTAAAATCTAAAAAGGAGGAAGAGCAAGTAAATGCTCTAATTTACATATTAGGTGAAAAAGCCGAAGATGCTCTAATTTCATTCAATTTAACTGAAATAGAAATAAACAATTATGAAACAGTTGTTAAGAAATTTGAAGAGCACTTTATAGGTAAACGAAATGTCATCTTTGAAAGAGCACAATTTAATCGTAGATATCAGCAGGATGGAGAAGCTGTCGAGGAATACATAAGAGTGCTTCACAAAATGGCCGAAAATTGTAACTATGGATCTCTGAAAGAAGAAATGATTAGAGATAGAATAGTTGTAGGAGTAAAAAATCTACAACTTTCAGAGAAGTTGCAACTAGAGCCTAACTTGACCTTGGAAAGGGCTATCCAAGCTGCTTGCCAGACAGAATGTGTGAAGCAACAACAGACTATTCTTCGATCAACAACAACACAGGCTGCCAATGTAGACCAAGTCTATGAAAAAAAGTTACCACCAAGAAGGTTCAATTCTACAAATGGGAAAGGAGACGCTTCAAAGAAAAGTAAATTTCAGAAGTGGAGCAAGCCTGAAAAATCTGGATGTATAAGATGTGGTGCTTCAAAATTCCATCCATATAAAGACTGCCCAGCAAAAGAAGTTAAATGCCATAAATGTAAAAAGGTAGGACATTTTGCAAAGGTGTGCTACAATAAGACAGTAGGACAAGTCACCCAAGGTGATGACTACCATTTTGTTGGTAATATCTATGAGAATGGACAAAACTCAAATGATTGGAAGGTTTATGTAAAAGTAGATAAGATTAAAATACTTTTTAAAATGGATACAGGAGCGGATGTAAATATAATACCCCAAGAGATTTATTTTAAAAATTTTGCTCACAAGAAGTTATGCAAACCTGATATTCAACTTTTAGGACCTAGACAGGTTAAATTGCATGTAATAGGAAAATTCACAGCTTTAATAGAAAAAGATGGGAGAAGCATCCCTGGAGAAATATTTGTTGTTCCTCAACTAATGCAACCACTCTTGAGCGGAAAAGCCTGTGAATCTCTAAACCTAATCAAAAGACTTCAGTCAATTGAGAAAAGGAATTCGCTTAATCCTTTTGAAGAATATCCAAAGCTTTTCACAGGACTCGGAACACTCCAAGGGAGCTACACAATTAAATTGAAGGATGAATCACAGCCTCATGCTATATATACTCCCAGAAGAATACCCATTCCACTTTTGAATAAAACAAAAGAACAACTTGATCAAATGGTTGAAAAAGGAGTAATTGAAAAAGTTGAGCAACCAACGGATTGGTGTGCTCCAATGGTCATTGTGCCCAAACCGTCTTCTAATGATCTAAGGATTTGTGTAGATCTGACAGCTCTAAACAAGTTTGTTAAAAGAGAACATTATCCAATTCCATCAGTGGAATATACCTTGGCACAAATGGGAGGAGCTAAATTGTTTTCAAAACTGGATGCCAACAGTGGGTTTTGGCAGATACCCCTGTCAGAGGAATCATCTAGCCTTACAACCTTCCTGACCCCATTTGGCAGATACAGATTCAAACGGCTACCCTTCGGAATTTCTTCTGCACCTGAGGTATTCCAGAGAAAGATGAGCAATCTACTGGAGAGCCAATCTGGAGTAAATTGTCACATGGACGACATTGTGATTTGGGGAGCTACACAAGAAGAACATGATGAAAGGTTAAGATGCGTCCTTAGGAAGCTTCAAGATTCAGGACTGACCCTGAATAAAGAGAAATGCATCTTCTCAGTGAAGGAAATCAAATTTCTTGGTCACCTGATTACAGAAAGAGGAGTGCTACCTGATCCAAACAAAGTCCAGGCCATCAGGGAGTTTCCATCACCTTCAAGCATTTCTGAAGTGCGCAGATTCCTGGGAATGGTGAACTTCACAGGTAAATTTATACCAGACCTTTCAACTATCCTCTACCCACTTAATCAACTCCTAGTAAAGAGAAATGATTGGAGATGGGATAGTGCTCAGGAGGAAGCATTTGAAAAAGTGAAGAAACTTCTTTCAACTTCTCCAGCACTAACACTTTTGACCCCAATCTACCAACTACAGTGTCTGCAGATGCCTCTTCATATGGACTAGGAGCAGTGCTTTTACAAAAATCTGAAGATGGATACCAAAAAGCAGTTGCATATGCCTCCAGGACTATGTCCGAAACTGAAAAGAGATGGGCTCAAATTGAGAAAGAATCTCTAGCAATAGTTTGGGCCTGTGAAAGATTTCAAGACTATCTGATGGGAAATACATTTTCCATTGAAACTGACCATAAACCTCTCATTCCAATATTTTCAACCAAAAATCTAGATGAAATGACACCACGCATACAGCGACTACGACTTCGGATGATGCGCTACTCATATAGCATTCATCACACACCAGGCAAGGACATTGTTGTTGCTGATGCTTTGTCCAGAAGCCCAATTAAGATATCGCATGAGAAAGATCTGGAGAATGAAATCTGTAGTTTTGTTCAACAGATCACTTCATGTCCTCCATTCAAGGATGAAAATATGAAAGAAATCTGGCAATATCAAAATGAAGAGAGAGAGTGCAGAGAAATAAAAGACTATTGTGAAAAGGGCTGGCCTACAAAGAATGAGCTTTCTGCAGAAGCAAAAGCCTTTTGGTGTCTCAGATATGAAATGTCTGTCATAGATGGTCTTCTAATGAGAAATTCCAGGATTTATATTCCTAAGTCCCTCAGATCAAAGGTTCTAAACAGCCTCCATGAAGGTCATCTTGGCATCGAAAAATGTAGAGGCCGTGCCAGATCATCTGTGTGGTGGCCCAGAATCAGTCAAGAAATTGGAGAACTTGTGAGGAACTGCCCAAATTGTATTGAAGAAAGATCTAATCCCCAGCAGCCATTAATTGTTTCTGATTTCCCAAGCAGGCCATGGGAGAAAGTGGGAATCGACCATTTTTACTTAAAGGGCAAATACTATCTTCTAATTGCAGACTATTACTCTAGGTTCCCAGAGTTGGCATTGCTGGAGGATCAAACAACACATTCAACAATTCTGCATTGCAAGTCAATTTTTGCTCGCCATGGAATACCCGAAGAGGTTAGATCAGATAACGGACCACAGTTTGGCTTAGAATTCAAAAAGTTTGCAAAAGAATACGGTTTCCACCACATAACATCTAGTCCCAGATTTCCTCAAAGCAATGGCTTCATCGAATCGATGGTGAAGAATATCAAAAACCAATTGAAGAAAGGAAGAGATCCATATCTTTCTCTTCTTGGTTATCGAACCGCTCCTTTGGAAAATGGGTACAGCCCTGCTGAACTATGCATGAACAGGAAACTCAGAACAACTGTGCCGACATCACCAGTTCAACTCCAGTCAAGAATACCTGATCTTGATAATCTAGAAATGAGAGAAAAAGATCAACGGCACAAAAAGAAAACCCATTTTGATATACACCATCGTGCAAGAGAATTGCCCCATCTGGATAAAGGAACTAGAGTATGGGTGAAAGACTTGAGAGTTCCCGGTGTGGTACTTGAAGACGCTGGAAGTCCAAGATCTTATATAGTCAACTCTCCAAAAGGAATTTTAAGAAGAAATAGATTCCACCTACTACCAAACCCACAGGGTGAAAAGATTGTCATGGAAGATGAAGAGATGGAGTCTCCTGAGATGAGTCAGTGCTTCACATCTACTGGGGACAACACTACTTGTGACAGTGAACCGAGGACATTCCAGAGATCACCGGAACCAGTAAAGACCAGGAGTGGACGCGTGGTAAAGCCGCCAGACCGGCTAAACCTCTAGAGAAAAGGGGGAGATGTGTTGAGAGTACGTTACGATCATCATGACATTGACTGTTGTTGTTTACCTTAGGCTGGTGAAAGTTCCGCCATAGCTGTAATTGTTCTAAGTTTTAAATATTACCTTGTAAATAGATAAATAAATAAGATTAAAGATATAATCCTTAAGGTAAGAGTATCTTCTTATTTATAACAAGGCAATACACAATACAATGGCATTTGATACCTTTAATAGGGTCAGATTTGCATTCAAAAATGGACCCATAATCATTTAAAAGTGAATCTATACTAAAAGAGTCCAATTTATGCAAATAATTGAATGAGATATTGAAAAGATTAAGGAAATCTCTTCCTAAGAGAAATTTAGAACAATTTAAATTAGTTATTAGTATTTCAATGGTTCTAGAAACATTTCTTAATTTTATATCAAATTTAGCCTTGCCCAAAATAGGTATTTTAGAGCCACTATAGCCGGTCAAGACTGTATTACATTTATTTAATTTAACATTTTTGAAATATTTAAAGTACTCATATTTAGTTAATGTAGTAATGGCTGCTCCAGTATCAATTTCAGCCAACAATTTTATATTATTTACATATACTGTTTCAGTCAAAGGAGGATGTAAATTTATATTATTCAATGATAAATTATTTTGAGATCCCGAAGGATTATTATCATTAGCATGCTTTTCAAATTTATTAAAAGTATTTTTGGGATTTCTGGGAAATTTACGGGCAGAACTGTCTTTTTTATCACATATTGTAGAAATATGCCCTACCCTACCACAAACTCTACAATTAGCTGATTTAAAAAAACAATTATAGTGTAGATGGTTGTTCTTACCACAGTGTTTGCAGGGATTATTGATGGCATGAAGATGCTGTGGGGACCGATGGGCATCTTCGGATCTCTTGAGGTTGTGTATGTCATTATCTGCAGACTCCGCAGACAGAGCGATATCTAATGCTCCCTCAAAAGTTAATCCTTCTTCCTGTAGTAGCTTCTTTTGGGTTGGTCTATCAATGATGCCCGCTACAAATCTGTCTCTTAGGGATTCTTGCAGAAAATCTCCAAAGTTACACCTTTGAGCCTGTTCTTTTAGGCGTATTATATATTTCGAAATTGCCTCGCCTGATTTTTGATCCATTTTCTGGAATACAAATCTTTCATATATTATATTGGTCTTAGGATTGAGATGTTTCAATAAGATCCTGCATAATTTATCAAAGGGAACTTGATCAACTTCCTCCGGAAAAACCAAATTTCGCAAGATTCCAAAATATTTAGGTCCGATGCTTGATATCAGAAATGGCGTCTTAAAGTCTTCTTTTGTTTTAGAAATTAGCATGAATTGCTTCAAGCGATAAATATAATTCTCAACATTCTCTAGATTTTCGTCAAATCTTTCAAACATACCTGAAGACATTTTTAAAGTATAATTTCTTTTCACTATTCAATTTCTTTTTTCTTTACAAAATTCGCTTTTACTCGTCGCCAGTTGTTTTAATGCTTGGTATTTAAGATTTATAACACATTTATAATTTAAATATTTTTATTCAATTAAGATTATAATTACACAAGCATAACATTTAAATATTTATCCTGCCTAACAACTCTCTATACTAACTATATAACCTTAAGCGATCTATTTACAGTTTGTTTTGGTCACTGGTCCAATATTTTTATTTTCATAGACCAAATTATAAGATAAATTCACAGATGAAAAATATGCAAAATAACTAAACAAATATATACATCAATTTGATTTTTATTTAAAACAAATAAACAACTATATACATCAATTTAATATTTATTTAAAACAAATGAATAACTATATACATCAATTTAATATTTATTTAAAACAAATGAACAACTATATACATCAGTGGGTAGTAAGCGAAAGCTTTTACTGTAAGTGTAACACATGACTACAAAGGTAGAAAGCAGTTTGACCTTTGCACTTGAAAATGTTCCAGAGTCCCGTTTAGTTACTATCACTCACTGGTGGAGTTGAACCTTTGCCAATATCGTGGGCCATTGAAGTAATTTCTTTCGTCAGAAAAAGAGTTCCCATTGCGGGATTCGATACTGAATGATGACTGTGGAAAATCACGGTTTATGCCACTTCTTCACCAACCACAGAGTTAAATATTTGAAAGTAGAAATCGAGAAACAAAAACACCGATCATTCTGATGATAAGTGAGTCAGGCACCAAGAAACGCTGTCAACATGGAGTAGAGATCTCTCCTGACCTCCCTGTAGATGCGTCAGATCAATGCTGTCCCCGGCGTCCAATTATTTTTAGCGAGATGATTTTAGCCGGACGTCCTATTCTTAGCGTCATTGTTGTATGACAACAATATGGTTTCCCGTTGTTGATTTGGGAACATATTATTTTTCTAACTACCTATGTAAAAAGGTAGTTTTCCTATTTTGTTTTTTCGTGTAAAAAGAACATATTGTCAAAAACATATAGAATGAAAGTATAAAAAAAAACACTTTTTTTTTCTTTTTTGATTTCTGACTAGTTGTCAATCTTATCAAAGAAAACGAGTTTTTATAATGTTTACTTTTTGCCAATTTATAAAGTTATGATTTAAAAAAAACGAATCGTGATCGATATATTATAAACAATTAAATATAAATAAAAGTCAAAATTAATTAATGTTATAATGAATATTAACAAAGGATTATAAATAATCTATATTGATTATTAATCCACTATCATTTTTATGAAAAAAGGTCATTCTAACTATTATAAAATGTCAAAGAAGAAAACAATGATGGTGGCTCAACACGTAGTCTACTATATTCTGAGATAAAGAAGAAAGGGATTTGATGGCCAATTATTGGTGGATCTTACGTTACTGGACGTCAAAGATTATCTGACACGTCGCTAAGACGATCTCCCCGGGTTCTAATCCTGGATGACAGCAGATTTTTTACAACCTGCTTATCTTGTCTGATTGGTCAGTCTATTTATTTCCTTGAAAATAATCCCAGGGATATAGTGCCGCGTGAATCCATTATTGCTTACACTTGTGGAACTATATAATATTCTGTATACATAAAAATTTACAATTAAGTTTGATTGTGAAACGATTTAAAACAGTATATTAAACGAAATAATTGCAAAAAGTGTCTTTATTCAATAAAAATGGCAAGTTTTCAAGCGTTAGCTCATCATCAGGCCTGATGCTTGCCATTTTTATTGAATAAAAAAACCTTTTGTAATTATTTCGATTGATATCTCGTTTTAATTTAGAATTAGTTTAGATAATTTTAGAGAGATATGTGCGATAAATTTATTAATATTTTGGCTTCTTCAAATATATTCTAATATATTTAACGGTATAAATGTTGTTTTATATCATTAAAATATAATATAGCATATAATTGATAAACCTATTTTTTATTATCAAAATTTTATATTTATAAAAGCACGGTACTTCTTTCACTCAAAAAAGCTTTTTAAAAGTAAAGATCGATTTTGGACGTGATGCGTGGAAACAGGCAGGTGTTGTTGAGATGAAACTTTTAGATTGGTGATTTAAAACGGTCTGGGAAATACTACATTTCATGTTTATTCTTTTAGGATCATTTAAAGAAAAATGGATTGCTCAATTTACAAACATATATAATAAATATGGGGCATTTAAAAAGAAGACGGGGGGGTCGGTGGAAGGCTGGTTAAACCGTTTGGTTTACGACCACAACGACCCGGGTTCGATCCCCGCATTGGACACTTTTTTTCTGTTTTAAAAAAAAATTCTCCAATGGCCCCCCGATTCTTGCAAAAGTCCAACCCCACTAGCGAGTGCAAGTAACCAAACGGGGCTCTGGCACATTTGTAAATGCAAAGTCGAACTGCTTTCACATGTGTAGACATGTGGTGCGCTTACAGTAAAAAGCAGTCGCTAACTACCCACCATGATTATCATGGCCTGTACCACGTGTACTATGGATAAGCAAAAAAAAAAAAAAAAGAAGACGACAACTAATAAATTGATTCTTTATAAAAGAGGAAACGAAGAGCGCTGAAGAAGAATAGATTCAGAAGGATTTTATAATAATACTTTATTAGTAAATAGCTGTTTTGTGTATATATATTATTTATATCGTGTCATTGCGCTCTGAGAGCCTCACATAAATTTCAACCTTTTCTTCTCCAACCTTCTCTCACCGGGATGAGTATCTTATATTTAATGTTTACGTTTCAAGCTTTCGGGTATTGACGTCCCTTCTACAGTAATAATACCTGATAAATGAATCTAGATGGATCAACTGGTTATAAACATACATATATAATATTTACATACCTGTTCTCAAAATATATTTATTTAAAAAAAATTATACAATTAGATGTAAATGAGGAAATATTTTATAGTAACTATTATAAACAAATACAATCCAATTAAGAGAACTATTGTAGTACATATTGTATAAACATTATACTGGGATGAAATTCGAAGATTGATATTTCAAGATATTGACACAACTCATAGAGTATATTCTGAAAGATTTTGTAGGAATATATAAATGGATAAATTGTTTTCCCTTCCAATTGAGTTATACAAATCATAATAAAATTATAAAATTTTAAAAGAATAAATTATATTACAAGTAATTTTTATCTTAAGTATTCACACAATATTTGCAGAGACATTGATTTTCAAAGTTGTAGAATTCACATGTTTTACACAGAGTTATACATATTACAATAGGTGTGAATTTAAATTGACACTTTCCGATCGTGTATTTGAATGTTGATCCTTCCTCACCACCATCTATAGATAATCTATATCTATAGAAAAACACCAATAAAGATGGATTTGAATCTTAAAATTCGCAGATTGCCTTTTTTGAATTATAAAGAAGAAGCAAATCACCACACGTTACCCGCTTTTTTTTCCTCGTCAAAGGGATCTACGCTTTGCGTTTAAGACCCATCTTTTAGTTTTACCTATTTTTCAAAAAATAAATCAATTGGATAATATAATGAAAGTTTGGTAATGTGTTCCAGTTCTTAGCTTATTCAGCCAGGAGAAATAAATGGCAAAGCGCCATCTATCGGAATAAAAATAAGCTAAATATTGATTTAATGTTATTACTGATATTGACAAAAAATCTATTTTTGGATTTACCAACTGTATAAAATATCTACTGTAAATTTCTATATAGAGTTAAATAAAGGTAATATATGAAAATTCGAAACTATTTTAGACGCGTTAAATTATTTTTGAAATTAAACAATTTCTTCTGCCCTTACTGCAGTGGAAAATATGCAATGCAAAGGGCAGTAGAAATTAATTTCAAAAAGAATCATACGCGTCTAAAATAGTTTCGAATTTTCATAACAGATGGCGCGCTATATATGCATATTAATTATTGAAAAGCTGAGAAATAAATTTTAATGGAAATAGTTATCACCATATAAATTAGAGTAATTTGTTTATATACAACCCAACATCTAGGTATGGTTTTCTCAATGGAATATTTACAAATGCAGTTTGGATTCCTCCCCGTCAATGGATTGTTCGAGATTTGGCATCCAATTATCCAACTGCTCGCTCGCGGCAACTTCACTATGCAAATAAGTTCCGCTCTACACCGGAGACTATGCAAATTTCTGAGAACAGATGTAAATATGAAGCAGACAATTACTGCAGGCAATCATCAACGCCTGGCTATCAATATTCAGCTCCTGCTCAATTATCAATAGAAGGTGCATCAATATTCTAGACGTATTTTACACCTGAATGTTCTCTTAATATCTTTCTACAATTACCATAATATTATCATTTCATCTGTTTTATTGATATGTGGCGCAAGTCATCAATAACTTTCAGTTGCACGATCAGGAATTTTACCTCAATTTAACAACCTGATCCTGGTTCAATTTCACTTTTGTTCTTTTTCTCTCTAGTAATTAATAGTATACTCACTCTAGATACACGTAGATATTCGTGTTTTAATTTTATTCTCGTTTTTTGGCATTTATTATACAACTTTACTAGCTTTAATTCAAACGACTCTTTTACATAGGTATCAGAGATGGACATATTTTATGTGGACATGTTTTATGCTCCCGAAAAAGTATATATATGTATATATATATAATACAATACAACATCAAAGTATTATCAATAAACATACAAATTTTTGTAATTTATTTTTTGTATATGTCTACTCTGAGATGGCTCAATCTACGATTTATTTTAAAAATTTCTATTCATTCTTTATTATATTTCGCCATTATTTCTAATATATGAAGAAAGATAGTTGAATCCCTTGGACAATTGGATTACAGAAAGATGCTGAAGGTGTTTTGGGTAAGATAAAAAAACGAAGACATATTTGCTATGAGCTTTGTCAGACATGTACGTATTTAGAGAACTTCTGATGAGAATATACTATTGATAGGGTCATTATAGGAAGCATCCCAGAAGACGATGACATTGAGCAAACTAGATTGTAAACGTGAAGTCAATGAAGCAGTATCAGAATATATCACAACTTCTAAGAAACTGGCATCATATAAATTGACGAGGACTTATTGCTGATGGTATTTGATCAAGATCGTATTTTGATGTTAGTCTCCCGACCATAATGACGAACACAGCCTGACCACGACAAAGATGTAGGAGGGTGTCGTGCGACACCCAGAATGTCACAGCAGCTGTCTCTGACAGCCTGTGATGAACGGTCGGTCTTTAGAGTCAATCGATCGAATCCCGTCTTTTCTCACTTTTTTTTTACTGCTATCTACCACAGAATGGGGTTGTCATTGGATGACCAGCCTTCATGTAGGCGCCCAATATATAGCTAGGGATTCAATGTGCAATTTCAGTTAAATATGAATATAAAGGGTGGCCCATAAGTCGCGATTCCTTTTATGTTTATTAAGAATTAAAAGGCAAACTAGAATAACAACTATAACTATTTCATTTTAGGTAATAGTTTAAGCGTGTTCTATTACCTAATATAAAATAGTTATAGTTTTTATTCTAGTTTGCCTTTCAATTTTTCTATAAAAATAAAGGTTTTCGAGACATGGGCCACCCTGTATATATATAGTTTGAACGTATTATTAAAGAAATTTTATATTCTAACACACACACACACACAAGAATTAAAGAATATGAATTTTACATAAAAGATTTTCTATTGATTTTTGAATATTATTTAGATAATTTGATATAAAATTATTTATAATTTCCTTGATACATGAATATGTTCGTTATATTACAGTCGTGGTAAAAATATTTTAAAAGTTTAGATCATTATTGCTTTAATTTAACTTATTAAATATTTAAAACATAAATTGAGAAAAGTACTACCTGTAAGGCTTAATAATAACGAAAACAAAAGATTATTTATATAATAAAAAGGTTTGAGCCGGCCAACGGGAAACAACAACAATAGGTATATAAAGGAAAAGCGCGACCTCGGGCGGTCGATTTAACAGAGTAAAATTTTATATAAATTATAATATTAAAATAAAATAACATTCCATATAACATGCATATATTTCCAAAAATATACAATAAGCATTTACCATTGTACGCATATTGAAAATAAATTGAAAATTTTTATTAGCTTTCTTTTTTTCAAATATTAGATGTTGTTTATTATTAAACAAGAACGTGTCATCAATATATGAAATAATACTATCAAACACGAATTTCTTTAATTAAACAAACTTTCTCCTGTCCTTACTACGGTTATGAAATAGTCAGCACTGATGAGCCTCCCAATATATCTCTCCCAGTAAAGATAGTAGAAAGTTTGTTTCATCATGCTATATGGTGCTGGCCAAATTGTATTTCCTATATAAGATGTTGTACCATTGAGGGAAAATTGAATATAATATCAATCCTGTTGATATAGTCGTCTCCAATGAAGAGTCATCCCGTGCTCATTCTTTCAATATATGATTTGTTTTTGTTTGTTTTTTGAGTAATAAAGAAAACATATTTATAAGATAATATTTATACAATAATTTAATGTAACACAAAATATAGTTTATAAAGATAAAGGTGACCTCTCCCGTCAATAACTCTCCCGTATATAACTTTGACGTCTATTTTTGACAGGAGAGGGTGACCTTTATAGATAAATGTATTATGATGTTCATAGTTCATCTAAAATACCCATTCCAAGAGTCTAGCATCAGTATCACTATAAAAGGAAGATCGAAAAATAATATAACAGCGGTATGGTAGATTAAACTGGCGAAACCGCTGGTAGGGTTTGGCACTGATGAGCCAGGCCCGCCCATTAATTTTTCAATATTGCATTAAGGGCAGTAGAAAATTGATTTATTTTTTTAAAAGAATCATACGCGTCTAAAATAGTTTCGAATTTTCATAACAGATAAATATTCTCCCGGCAAAATTTCCATCTACAAAAGAGAGTGTTTTCAGTTCATATTATTTTAAAAATGTATAATACTTCATCTCAAATATAGCTTCAATATTCTGATTAATGTTATACAAATGTTTGTGATATATCTATATTAGTCTCAAATATATATAAAATGGTTGAAATTCAAGAACAGAATTTAGATTTTTAAAATGGTCTTTTGAGTAAATTTCAAGTGAACTGAATTTTTTGGTAACAGTCATATAAATTGTTCTTTGGATAAATAATTTGGTGCAATAATAAATGTTTTAAATATTCTATACAACTATTTAAAATCCATATGATATTTTTTTTTATTCACCTAGCTGGACCTAATGGCGAAACGTCCTTCTACGGATTTCATTTTTTTTTTCATTCTCTTGTTCTCTCTCGCTGAATTGTAAAATTGTCTAGATGACAATAAATATTTTTCAATTGTCAATTGTCTTCTACGGATTTCAAATTATGTGTGTGTGTGTGTGTGTGTGTGTGTGTGTGTGACAATTTGACAATTAAAAATTATTTATTGTCATCTTAGACAATGTTACATCTCACATGAGAGAGAGAGGAAGAAAGAAAATATATACATAGAAAATTAAATATATACATAAATGAAACAAATTTACAAGAGGGACAAAGGTAGGAGACCTCGGCGCTGGAGGGTCCTGGACCAGGCGATGAGCGGGTCCTCCACCGCTTCTCCGAGCCCAACCTGGACAAAGTAGCGATAGATTCGCAACTTTGCCGATGCCAGGATGGAAAGGGCGTCGTCCTCAAGGCCGGACCCGCCGAAGATCCAAGCCTGCAGGTCAGGGGGCCGCCCTATGATGTTGAAGGCCTCTCTGATGAGCGGCCTGATGGAGCGGCAGCACCAGTAACGGTGGCCGAGGGAGCGGTCGATGGACCCGCAGGCAGGACAGGAGGGGCCGACCGAGGCAGGATGGGCCGGATGGGGCAGGGCGTGGAGGGCTAGCTTGAGAGCTGCGTCGGCCTCGTGACCCGAATAGGCGCAGCGCCGCAGCGAGGCCCAGTCGATCCTGGATGGTGGATTGATGGTGGGCGTCCATCTCGCCAGGAATCTGGAGATGGGCGTGGCGGCGAGGCGCGGACGATCCAGGGCCCGTCGGGCCGAGCGCGTCGTGAGGCCGTTGAGGAACGGCGTAGCCGTCCCACGCAGCACCACGGCCGCAGCAAGGGAACTGGATGAAGGCGTGGACTCCGCCCCGAAGCCCACGGCGTTCTCGGAGGTCAGCCTCCGACAGAAGGCGCCCAGGGCCGTGGCGTCAGCCAGGACCGAGCGCGTAGGGCGGGCGATGAGGTTTTCCTCCTCGATCAGGTCCCGGACTCGGGATCCGCTCCAGCGGGCGGGGGCCAGGAGGTCGGGAGGGCGGAGGAACCGGCAGCCGCCGATGATGGGGAGGTCCAGCAGCTGAGCCGTGGGGAGCGCCCGGTGGTTGAGGCTCAGGATGTTGGAGGCCTCCTCCCAGAGCTTCAGCAGCCGTAGACGGCGGGGCTGGAGACGGGTGCCGTCCGATGGAGGGTGGATCCAGGCCTCACCGCTTTCTACCAGCCAGCTGAAAAGCATTTCTGCCTCCGCGAAGCGCGACATGCACCCCCTTGAGGCAGGCGAGCTGGAGCTGGGTCACGAGGTCGTGGAGGCCGAGGCCTCCGATGGTGACCGGCCTCGCCATGACGTTGGCGGGAAGTCACGCCGTGTGATCTGGCCCCCAGACGATCCTCGCCAGTCGGGCCTGCAGCTTGGCGATGGTCGGGGGTGATGGGAGGTATCCATGCAGGTGGTGCTGGATCGTGGACCCCACCAGCGTGTTCGCCGCTCTTGCTCGTCCGACGAGGGAGAGGCCGCGGGTGAAGGGCGTCCATTTGCGGCATGCAGTCTCCAGGAGGGCCAGGAGATGCTGCTCCCGGTGGATGACGGTGCTCCTGGGGGCGATGTCGAGCCCGAGGACCCTGATGGAGGTGGTCGACCAGGAGGCGCCGAGAGGGGAGTCGCCGCGGTTGCGCCAGGCGCCGCACCAGAGGCCAGCGCTCTTCCGGAGGTTCACGCCAACTCCGGAGGCCTGCTTATAGTTTTCGAAGACGGTCGCCACCCGCTCGAAGTCCTCGTCGCGATGGAACAGGAGGACGATGTCGTCGGCGTAGGCGGTGACGTTGCCCACGCCGAGGGTCAACTCCAGGCGACGTAGCAGCGGCCCCGTGGCGATACTGAAGAGTGCGGCGCTCACGGCGCAACCCTGTCTTAGGCCGTTGAGGAGGGGGAAGGCGGTGGTATAGAATCCTCCGGCCCGGATCGTAGCGTCCGCCCCGGCGTATAAGATGTTGATCCATGCCAAGAAGGCCGGCGGGAGGCGGAGGGATATCAACAGGGACTCCAGGAAGCCGCGGTCCAATGAGTCAAAGGCGGACTCCAGGTCTACGCCCATGACAGCCAGCGGCGAGCCCAAGGCGGTGGCCTCCTCGACGGCGTCCGTCACCATGGCGATGTTCCATGACGGGGACCTCCCGGGGACGGCGTAGGTCTGGCATTCCGGCACAAGGGTCCGCAGGTGGGGCTTGAGGCGCCGGTGAAGGATGGCGGCCAGGACCCTGTAGTCGGCCGAGGGCAGCGCGACGGTCCTGTAGCCATTAAGGCCGCGACCTCCGCGGGCCTTGGGCACGAGGCAGATGGAGCTGCGCCGCGTCGACGGAGGCAGGGCACCGCGGAGCCGTGATGCCGCGAACACCCGGGCCAGAGCTTCCGCGAAGAAGTCCTCGCTGAAGGCGACGAGGAGCTCGCACGGCAAGCCATCCCAGCCGGGGGCCTTTCCGCGAGGGAGGTGCTCGATAGCGTTGGCGATCTCGCTGGGGCTGATGTCCGGCCGGTGGAGCGGGTCCTCCTCACTCAGCTCGCGGGTGGTGGTGGGCGCGCTGCTGGCGATGAAGGCAGCTCCCGCAGCTGGATCGCTGGTGGGACGGGCGAAGCGAGGCTGGAAGGTCGCGAACGCCCTCCGCCGAAGCTCGGGGCCCTCGATGATGTTATCTTGCTCGTCCCTGATGACGCTGACCGGGCGTCGGAGGCGGATGGCGCGTGCTAGGTCCGGCAGCGAAGGGTAGTCGGCCCGGATGGAGGAGGCCTCGAGCTGCGCCGCGATGTAACGTCTCGCCCTGTAGACATAGCTGTCGCTGGCAGCGTGGCGGGGATCGTGCAGGGATCTGGCCTCCGCCAGCAGTCCCGCCTTGATGGTGGTCCACCTGTACCAAAGGATCCCGTCGTCGTCATCGTGCGCCGTGTCTTCCTCGAGCTCCCGGATGTAACCAGCCAGATGTTCGAGAACGAGGCCGGAGCGGAGCATCGCGGCCAAGCGAGGCTGGGTGGGGGAGGAGACGGCGGAGGTGGGCGGGCCCACCTGGAGCAGCACGAGGCGGTGGTCCGAGAGGTGGTAGTGGCTGGTCGCGTAGATGGACACGCGATCCAGGACTCCAGCAGGGATGAGGATCCGGTCCAAGCGGTTGGATTCGACTTGGTCGCCGTGCATGGCGACTCTGGTGGGCAGGTGGGCGGCGTCGAACTGGGTGGCCACGTCGACCAGCGCGGCCAGGTCCAGAAGAGCGGCGAGGGCATCCGATGATGATGATGATGAGGGGCCCCGATCCCTGATGTTAAAATCGCCGATGATCCAGCAGGCTCCCTCCTCCTCCTGTGCCGCTGTCGCCGCCAGGAGCTCCAGTTGCCGGTTTCTTTCCCGGGGTTCATGCGCCAGATGAACGGCGATGGCCGTCATCTCCTCGCCGCGGACATCTATTGTTGCCAAGGCGATGTGGCCCGGCCACAGGATACGCTGTCGTAGCACGGCGACGCCTGGTCCGAAGACGCAGGCGAGTCCGGATCCCGAGATGGCTACGGGATGGGCCAATATAACAGCGCTGTAGCCGAGGCAGAGGTCTTGGCCGCTGCCGAGATGAAAAGCGTTTGTCTCCTGGACAAACGCGATGTCCACGTGATGTTGTCTGAGGAGATGACAAAGGGCAAGGCTCCTCCCCCGAGTGGCGAGCCCTCGCGCGTTGATGCTGGCGAGACGGTAGCTCATTGTTGCCGTCCCTTATGCAGCGCCCCCTTGGTCTTCTGGAGGGTCGTGCGGATGGTGTGGTTGGAGTCTGGGATCGAGGCCTTGATGGTTTCGGCCACCTGGTCGAGGGCGGCGACCTGTGCCTTTGACAGCGAGGGCGCTCGCTTCTCCATTTTTCCTTTAGAGGTGAGTAGCCGCTGTGCGTCCTCGCGGTCTATACCGAGCAGCCCGTCCCAGTCGATGGAGAGGTTGGGGAACTGCTTGAGGTGCTCCTGCAGCTGGACGAATGCGGGTTTGCCCCGGGGAGACGCGGAGGGAGTTGAGGTCAGCTCCTCCTCCGACATCTCAATGTCGAGCGGAAAGGTCTCGGGCTCGGGGGGCCGCGGGGCAGCCAGAGGAGCAGGGAGGGCGACAGGGGCGGGCTGGGCAAGATCCCTCGGTTCGGCAGGATGGTGTGCCGAGGGGGTCACTGGAGCCTCAGTTGAAGACTTCGCGGGTTGGACAGGGGACGCCGATGTTGCGGGCGCAGGTGTCGGCCTCCTTGGCTGCTGAGGAGGAGGAGGAGATGGGGGGGGGGGGGCCTTGCGTCGGTGGGAGACGCTGCTTGCCTGGGGCTGCTGTTCTGCCTGGCGAGCGATGGGCAGTTTGCTCTGCGGTGGCCCTGCTTTCCGCATTTAGAGCATTTTATGCCAAAGGAGAGGAAGGCGGGCAGGGAATCTCCCTTGGATTGAATGTCCAGGCGGGTGGGCAGCCTGTCTAGCTTGATGCCGTCCTTAAGCAGGATGAAGGCTTCCCGGCGGCCGTCGGTGAATGTGAACTCCCCCATTTTGATCAGGATGGGGGCGATGGAGGTGACCCTCCCGTATGGGCTCAGGGCGTTCACAACGGTGAAGTCGTCCACGAAGCCTGGCAGGTTGGCGACGACGATTCGTTCGGCCCTCTTACGGTAGGGGAAGACCCTAAGGGTCGTTCCCTCGATCTCAAGGTCGCCCTCAGCCAGACGGAGCGCAAGATCTTTGGTCGCCAAGCCCACGAGGAAATGGCCGTTCATTTTGCCGAAATATGTGATGTCATTTGGCCCCCCGACCAGCTTGGATATTGCCTTTAGGTAGGTGTAGTCCGGGAACTCTGGGCATCGCTCCACGAAGATGTAGTTTTCGTGGGTAGATGAGTTCTGCCTCACCTTGGCCTCGGCGATGTTCTTGCGTGTCGCCTTGATCTCCTGGGGCGGCACTGCTCTCGGCCCTGTTGGCCGCTTCCGCTGCTGGGAGCTGCGCTGCTCTCCAGGCTTGTTGGGCTGCCTGGCAGCGTGCTCAGGTGAAGTTGAGCCGAGGCGCCTCTTCTTGGCCTTCACGACGATGAAGCCCTCGTTGTCGTTCACCTCCGCCATCTCGCTGTCGGCCCAGTTGAGCGAGGCCGGGCTGGCTGAAGTTGCGCTGGTCGTAGCAGCAGTCTTCGGAGCCGTGACGTCACCACGCGCGGCGGCCGGATTTACATGCAAGTCGCCTGCCGGCGAATTTGCAAACTTTTGATTTTCTGAAGAAATATCAATTGTTTTCTTCATATTTCCTTCTTTTGGCGATAATTCTTCGCCTGTTTGTAGCAGGATGCTGGGCCTTTCAGGCACTTTTTCAGCACATCCTGGGCTTTCCGCCAATACTACACTTGCCAGATTAAGCGCCTTTTACACGCACTCAAAAGGCGAAAACGGCGGAGCTCGCGAAAGCGTGGCCGCTCGCTCGAGTGTGTGTGTGTGTGTGATGTACTGAGAGTTTATTAGCTTAGCGCTTTCCTCCAACACGGATGGCCTTGGCCTGCACAGGCTTCACTGCCTTCTGCTTGTTTACAACCTTGACGGCCTTCACTGGGGCAGATGTAGTCTTCTTCTGGTTCTTGGCAGCCTTGCTCTTCTCCTTGGCGGCCCTGGTGTTTTGCTCACGCTGGGCTTTCCTCGCTTCAGGGTTCATGTTCCTCTTGGCCAGGATTTCAGAAAGGGAAGCTCCAACAATGGCTCTCTGGTGCTTGGTCGTGCGCCTGGTACGCTTCTTGGCAGCCTCTTCCTCAATGCCCTTCTTGTGCTTCCTACGGTAGAGCACCGTCCAGGTAACCTTGCGGGGGTTCTTCTTCATGAGGTGGGAGGCCTCGCACTTCCCATTCAGGAATTGGTACACTTTTCCATCAGTCTTCACCATACGCTTTCCGTGGCCAGGATAAATTTTGTAGCCACTGAAGCTGCAAATATCTGTTTTCATCATCTTGAAGCCGTTTTTGAAAAACTTTTTATTTCACTAGCAAAACAAATCAAATTAATCTCACATGAGAGAGAGAGGAAGAGAAGAAAGTAGAAAATTAAATATATACATAAATGAAACAAATTTACAAGAGGGACAAAGGTAGGAGTCCGCGGCGCTGGAGGGTCCTGGACCAGGCGATGAGCGGGTCCTCCACCGCTTCTCCGAGCCCAACCTGGACAAAGCAGCGATAGATTCGCAACTTTGCCGAGGCCAGGATGGAAAGGGCGTCGTCCTCAAGGCTGGACCCGCCGAAGATCCAAGCCTGCAGGTCAGGGGGCCGCCCTATGATGTTGAAGGCCTCTCTAATTAGAGGCCTGATGGAGGGACAGCACCAGTAACGGTGGCCGAGGGAGCGGTCGATGGACCCGCAGGCAGGACAGGAGGGGCCGACCGAGGCAGGATGGGCCGGATGGGGGAGGGCGTGGAGGGCCAACTTGAGGGCCGCGTCAGCCTCGTGGCCCGAGTAGGCGCAACGCCGCAGTGAGGCCCAGTCGATCCTGGATGGTGGATTGATGGTGGGCGTCCATCTCGCCAGAAATCTGGAGATGGGCGTGGCGGCGAGGCGCGGGCGATCCAGGGCCCGTCGGGCTGAGCGGGTCGTGAGGCCGTTGAGGAACGGCGTAGCAGTCCCCCGCAGCACCACGGCCGCAGCTAAGGAGCTAGATGAGGGCGTAGACTCCGCCCCGAAGCCCACGGCGTTCTCGGAGGTCAGCCTCCGGCAGAAGGCGCCCAGGGTCGCGGCGTCAGCCAGGGCCGAGCGCGTTGGGCGGGCGATGAGATTTTCCTCCACGATGAGATCCCGGACTCGGGCTCCGCGCCAGCGGGCAGGGGCCAGGAGGTCGGGAGGGCGGAGGAACCGGCAGCCGCCGATGATGGGGAGGTCCAGCAGCTGAGCCGTGGGGACCGCCCGGTGGTTGAGGCCCAGGATGTTGGAGGCCTCCTCCCATAGCTTCAGCAACCGGAGACGGCGGGGCTGGAGACGGGTGCCGTCCGGTGGAGGGTGGATCCAGGCTTCCCCGCTGTTGCCGCCGACCAGCCAGCTGAAGGCATTTCTGCCCCCGCGGAGCGCGACCTGCACCCCCTTGAGGCAGGCGAGCTGGAGCTGGGTGGCGAGGTCGAGGAGGCCGAGGCCTCCAATGGCAACTGGCCTCGCCATGACATCGGCGGGAAGCCACGCCGTGTGGTCCTGTCCCCAGACGAATCTCGCCAGTCGGGCCTGCAACTTGGCGATGGTCGGGGGTGATGGTAGGTAGCCATGCAAGTGGTGCTGGATGACAGAGCCCACCAGCGTGTTCGCCGCTCTTGCTCGTCCGACGAGGGAGAGGCCGCGGGTGAAGGGCGTCCATTTGCGGCATGCAGTCTCCAGGAGGGCCAGGAGATGCTGCTCCCGGTGGATGACGGTGCTCCTGGGGGCGATGTCGAGCCCGAGGACCCTGATGGAGGTGGTCGACCAGGAGGCGCCGAGAGGGGAGTCGCCGCGGTTGCGCCAGGCGCCGCACCAGAGGCCAGCGCTCTTCCGGAGGTTCACGCCAACTCCGGAGGCCTGCTTATAGTCTTCGAAGACGGTCGCCACCCGCTCGAAGTCCTCGTCGCGATGGAACAGGAGGACGATGTCGTCGGCGTAGGCGGTGACGTTGCCCACGCCGAGGGTCAACTCCAGGCGACGTAGCAGCGGCCCCGTGGCGATACTGAAGAGTGCGGCGCTCACGGCGCAACCCTGTCTTAGGCCGTTGAGGAGGGGGAAGGCGGTGGTATAGAATCCTCCGGCCCGGATCGTAGCGTCCGCCCCGGCGTATAAGATGTTGATCCATGCCAAGAAGGCCGGCGGGAGGCGGAGGGATATCAACAGGGACTCCAGGAAGCCGCGGTCCAATGAGTCAAAGGCGGACTCCAGGTCTACGCCCATGACAGCCAGCGGCGAGCCCAAGGCGGTGGCCTCCTCGACGGCGTCCGTCACCATGGCGATGTTCCATGACGGGGACCTCCCGGGGACGGCGTAGGTCTGGCATTCCGGCACAAGGGTCCGCAGGTGGGGCTTGAGGCGCCGGTGAAGGATGGCGGCCAGGACCCTGTAGTCGGCCGAGGGCAGCGCGACGGGCCTGTAGCCATTAAGGCCGCGACCTCCGCGGGCCTTGGGCACGAGGCAGATGGAGCTGCGCCGCGTCGACGGAGGCAGGGCACCGCGGAGCCGTGATGCCGCGAACACCCGGGCCAGAGCTTCCGCGAAGAAGTCCTCGCTGAAGGCGACGAGGAGCTCGCACGGCAAGCCATCCCAGCCGGGCTTTCTGCCAATATCACACTTGCCAGACTAAGCGCCCTTTACACGCACTCAAAAGGCGAAAGCGGCGGAGCTCGCGAAAGCGTGGCCGCACGCCCGAGTGTGTGTGTGTGTGTGACAATGTATTTTCTAAATTATCTTTTGAACACGTGGTATTTGCCATGATGACCATGGTAGGTAGTTAACGACTGATTTTACTGTAAATTCAGTATATTTCTACACATGTAGAAAGAAGTTTAGCCTTTGCAATTTCAGGTGTGCCATAGCCTTGTTTGGGTAATGCACTTACCTGTGGGATTGGACATTTCCAAGAATCAGTGGCTATTGAAGAATTCCTTTCTCCAGAAATGTGAGATTCTATCCTATGTCGTGTCTGTTGGAAATATCAACGGTTTATACCATTCTAAACCAACAGAGCAAATTCATTCCAAATGATAGAGAGTAAATTGTTGATTGCAAAACTAATTCAATCTGAACTACCAAAAAAAAAGCCGCATTTAGTAAAAGAAAAGTCTTCTTCCACCAGGAAAATGCTTCTCCGCACAAATCCGCAATTTCAAAGAAAGAAATTTACGAATATCTCTACGAAATATTTGTACATCCTACTTTTCACTAGAACTAGCTCCGAGCGACTACCATCTGTTCCCCAATTTTAACAAAAAACTGAAGAAACGAAGAATCTTGGTTAATACCTATGTCATCTAGGCGGTGGTTGAGTATTTTTACAGCCTTGAGAGGAAATCTTCTATCAAAATGGAATATTGGCCCCAAAACTTTGATAGGCATAGTGAATAGAGCTCAAGGAAGATCATGTTAAGAATGTATTTTAGCCAATAAAATTGACTTTTTGTTTAAATGTTTTTCTACCCTTACTTGTAAAACCACCCTCGCATAGAGAGAAAAATCGATACATAAAAATGTGTTTTTAAAACATATATTCGAAAAATCAATTATTTATTACTGAATATTTTTCATTACACCCTTTCAAATATGTATACTCCATAAACTTTATCTTATTAAATTAAAATAGCAAAAATAAAAATCACTGAAATAGGAGTGAATAAATATTAAAAGAAAAATATATTTATAATAAATATATTATTAAAAATATATAATTTTTATTATAGTAACAAGACAAAAAATATATTTTCAAAAATGATTTTAAACGTTTTGAATTTTTAATTAAATTTAGGATTAATAGATGGCGCGACGTGTCCAGTCGTAGCTATATTCGTTTAGCCTTGATGGTGTCTATTTATACAGGCAAAAAGGTTTGTTCACCTAAGCTAAATATTTATACGCTCCCACTAGAACCAATTGCACAAAATAGATTCGAAAGAATACATTTCCCTCTTTTTCTATAGAAGCCGAGGGTCAAAAGGTAATATATTTAAATGACAGACGATGGAATTTTTTAAATAATTTTCGATGTGTAATTAAAGGTTTTGTTTTTCTAAATTTATCTTTAGTATATTTTTGTTAGTAACATATCAGTATAAATATTTTACTGAATCATAAAATATCATATGAATTTTTTTTTTAATAACTCATTTGATATGTTTTTAAAAATTCACAACAACAATAAAATTATATTTAAAAGATTATTGGTTAATATAATTAGGGTACACATATATCCTATCATATATATTATAAATGAATATAAGAAAATACCAATGAACAATGATAATATCTACTTGCAAACTATTATTACTATAATATACAATATAAAGTTGAGGAAAGAGGTTATTGTTAGAAACTGAATGCTACGACTACCACACTGGCCTTATCATCACCACTACAGTTTGTTTACTTCTTCTCACTTATCTATATACTGTTAATGTGTTCGCTATTTCAACTTTATTTTACTAAATGGATAATAAATATTATTATATGATGCACTAGCGCGCCATCTGTTATCAAAATTCAAAACTATTGTAAAGGCGTAAGATTCTTTTTGTTATTAAACAATTTCTACTGCCCTTACTGCAATGGAAAAATTAATGAGAGGGCCTGGCTCATCAGTGGTGAACCCTCTCAGCGGTTTCGCCAGTTTAATCTACCATACCGCTATTATATTGCATTTTTAGAACTTCCTTTTATAGTGATACTGTTGATAGACTCTTTGAATGGGTATTTTAGAAGAACTATGGACATAAGCTTTGAGGATTATCATATAATCATCAACGCCCTCATGCCTTCATACAAGCTGTAAGTACCTAAATCTTACAACAATTATTCATGTACTATAGGAGACACCTCTCTTTTTAAAATACCATCATAGAAATATATATTGGTTTATAAACTAAGTACAGAATCTTTTTGGGAGAATGACGCTGACCATGTACTGATGAGGGCCAAAGACAGAACCCATGGTATACAGGGGTTGGACTTTATCTTAATTTTCCAAAACTGGTTGTGAGTATTAGTTTTAAAAGTATATTTTATAGTTGAAAAATCAAATTTCGAGCAAAGACGTCTTTCAGAACACAGACTATGTTTTTCTCCATTTAACTTTTATAATTCAGTAGAAGATTGTCTTTGTGCTCGAAATATCGCTTTTTACACTATAAAAATGTCTTAATTTTTAAATAATATTTTATATAACTAGTATATATAATATCGTAAAGATAGAGGCTGCCTGGCCGGCATTCATATTTATATGAAAAATAGACACTTCGGCCAGTGGAGTTTTTTATTTTCTAAACGTTTTCTTCGTTAGGAAGACAAAGGTTTTTTGTCGAAACTTTGAGAAAATAAAAAACTTCAACTGGCCGACGTGTCTATTTTTCATATAACAAGTATGTTTAACCCACACAATATTTATAATTATTGATAGCAGTAGAAGTTTTCAAGAATAATCTTTTATTAGAGTTCATACATACCCTCCTTTTGAAAATATTTATCAATCTAATTAATATATTTACGAAAATATATATTATTTGAGAATAAAATTCCTAAAATGGAGAGAATTTGATCAATATATGTAAATAAGAATTGAAGCAATATATTCAGGAATTCGCCACTTGGAATTTGAAAGCAGCTCCGAACGTGTCCTGTCAAGTTGCCAATGAAATTGTCGTCAATTCCTGAGGACAATATTGGCAACGAGACCGGACAATGTGGAGCTTGGAAAACGTCATTCTATATTAGAATTTTTTCTAAATTCTCTTCTCAAAACCAATTTTAAAAACGACAATGTAATTTTCAAGATTATTCTCTGAAATATGAACCCGTGGTTTTGCATGGTTCGACCCTCGAAAAAGAAGAAATAAAGTGTACATAATCGAAATCATGATGGTTGTTAGTTCAAAATTTTAAAATATTTTGTGATTAAATAAATGTATTGGCTATTTATATTATGAAAAAGGCATCTCCTTATCGTGCAACTAAAGTTGCTGATGGCTTGCGCCATCTATCAGGATAAATATCAACTATTATCATTGATTTTTAATTATTCTAAAATTGGCCAAATACCCATTCTTGGTTAATCAAGAAAAGCTAACCACGGACGCGTTTCGGGCTGTTGGTCCTCATCAGCGTGGTGCAAGGTGTACCTCAATGACCAAAAAACTGGTCATTCAAGCATCCTGAAAAATCATGAAACGGGTAGTTAAGGCCAGAATTGCGTGAGTCCGCGACTTTGGTTACAAATTTCAGTTGCACGATAAGGAGATGCCCTTTTCATCATTTATGCACCTTATCCCAGTACAATATCACATTTGTACTGTTTTTTTCATATTTATATTATGACAAAAATATTTGTGTAGAAAGGTAGTATCGTAAAACTCTGTTACCAAACATTCACCAAAGAAAACACAATAAAACGGTATTATTATCAAATAGGTAAGCTCGAATAGATAGATCTTTATCTATTTTCAAAGTGATTTATAATAAAGAGTATCAAATTTCCTTTCAATAAGAATATTGAATGTTAAAATTGACAATTGCAGATATTTCTACGATATTTGATATGCATATATTTGTATAGTTTCAGTATTGTCTATGCAAATTGACATCTCTGCCTATATAGCGCGGCCTTGTTGGGTTGTTACGTGGGCTAGCGGTTAAGTGAAATGGGCAGGTCGGCATGAGCTGCTGATTTACATATTGTTTGTTCTTTTGTCCTTCTTTTATAGTTTTATATCTTTAGGTAATAAAGGTTCTTTCTCTTCCTCTACGATTCCATAATTTCTTTCAACAATAAATACTTTATGTGGCTTCACTTTTTAAATACCAAAAATATATATTAAAAATAATGAAGGCATATCCTGATCAAAAGCACATGTGCTTTTTAGATGGCAGAGCGCCATCTAGTGGAGCAAAAATAAACTAAACGTTTATTTAACTTGCCCGTGATATTTGGACTACCCAATTTTTTGATAAATCAAGAAAAGCCATCCACGAACGCCTTTAGCGCTGTTGGCACTCGTCAGCGTAAAGCAGGCTGTACCACTGAAATCAAAAATAGTTTTGGTCTCAGAGGCTTCTTGAAAAACCAAGAAATGGGTATTTAAGGCCAAACTTGCGTGAATATAGATATATTAATATGGATATATTGTGAATATAAGAGAGAGAGAGCATATATCTAATATAGATACATTTTGAACTATATTTATGATATTTGAGTTTATATATGTAAAATAATATATATCTTCCCTTAATTAATCCTAAACAATAATTTATTTAAATTACGAACTACGAGGGCAAGGTGAAATGTTTTCGGCCTGACCCAGATATTGACATTCCAATCGGCAAAAGATTATCTTTCCTTCCTGTGCGCATGTCATTAGTTCGTAGGACAAGTTTCAACTTGGTCTTTCAAATAGTTTTTGTAAACGAGTCTTTACAGTAAGTACGTCTTGCGTGAGTTTCGTTAAAATGAATAAAGGTATATATATATTTACATTAACAAATTCATTTTAGATGGATAAACCTCTAAAACATTCATATGAAGTTGACAAAGTTTACGATGATACTGCGCCTTCAATTTCAACCGCTAAAGAGTGAGAAGCTGAATTTAAACGTGGTCGCACGTCGCTCGAATATGATTCACGTGGAGGATGGCCGAAAACTGTCACCACACCTGAAACTAAAGCTGCACAATATCGTGTTGGACAATAGGTGAATAAAGGTGTGTGATATAACTGAGGTCTTAGGAATATCGGAAGAAAGGGCGCGGATCATCTTGCACGAAGAATTAAGGATGCCAAAGCTCTGCGTAAGGTTGGTGCCGCATTTGCTGAATGCAGATAAAAAGCAAATGCACATACTATATTCGCAGCAATGTTTGAAACGAATCAAGAAGCATCTTACCAAATTCGTGCGGTGATATTTCATCATGGATGAGACATGGGTCCACCACTACACACCAGAAACCAAACAGCAGTCGAAGCTGTGGGTGGAAGCCGGTGTTTCAGCGTCAAAGAAAGCGAAGTCGATCGCATCTGCTGGAAAGGTCATGGCCAGTGTGTTGTGGGATGCCAAAGGGATCCGATTAATTTATTACCTTGAAAAAGACAGAACTATTACTGCTTAATATTACTCTAACCTTCCTGACCACCTGAATGTCAAAATTGCGAGAAGAGGTCTGACTTCAGGAGAAAAAATCATCTTTCATCAGGACAATGCACCTCCTCACAAATATTGTTAGCAATGGGAAACCGCGAGATTTGAGGTAAGATTTGCTCGGCCATTCATCTTATTCTCCTGATTTGGAACCTTCAGACATCCATCTCTTCTCACACCTATAAAAATTAGTTTCTGGAAAGAGCTTCAATTCCAATAAAGAAGTTGAAAGGGCTTTTGATAAATATTATAACGGCCTATCAGACAAATTCCGGAGAGGAATACTGATATTGGAGAAACGCTGGACCAAGTGTGTTGAAGACGAAATATATTGTGTAAAAAATAAAAATGTTTTATTAGCTGGAAAGCAGAATCTATCATTGTGAAGTTGAGAACGTTTCCCCTTACCCTTCGTATATAAATAGAACGTCTAAATTCAACTCACGGTAGATTGAATTGTTTACACCAATAGAAAGTTGTATTACTTATGAATCCGATATTCCAATAAGTTTTCCGTTGAAGTACAGAATTTTTTGTTATTTTTAAATCATAAATAGCAATATGATAAGGTAGTTTCAATTTTGTTTATAGTCATGGCTATTTATTAAATTGATTAGTCTACGATTTTGATGTTTGACTATAATTTACGTTATGTAGTACTTAGCCCAAGTGCCCCATGGTCATCAGTGTGGGTAGATAGCGACTGTGTTTTTACTGTATGCGCATTACATGTCTACAAATTTTGGAGAAAGCTTGAGTTTCGCCCTTACAAGTATACCAGAGCTATGTTTGGTTACATGCACTCACTGGTGGGGTTAAATATTTGCAATGATCGGGTACCATTGAAACACCTTTTTTCCAGAAAAAGAGACAAATCGGGATTCTAACCTGGGTCTTAGCTGTCGAAAATCGATATAATTATTTCTAAACCAAGCCAAATGTAAGGTGAATATGGTTAATAAAGACACAACTGACACTCCTAATATAACGTAGTTTAGAGCTGATTGTCAACCTGGCCAAAGTGGATGATATCAGTCTTTGCGTAGAAGATGATCCAGGCGCTAGCTCCCCACAGAAAAATGCTGGCGAATCCAAAAAGCAGTGAGATATAGAGCGTCGCGTAGTATGGTGACTCGATATGAATGTGATATTGATCATTTTCAAGTCCCTTCAATGCTTCACGGAGACTTGAGGAGCTGCTCATTCGAGCCAGGTTGGCCACACTTTCCGTCCAAGCTACCGAAGCTATGAAGTACATTGCAGAAAAGATTATGTTCATCAAAAGATCAATTCTAACCCAACGTGGAAGAGACGTGAATTTTCTAGCGTAGAGAATGTAGAGAATAAGAGCACAGAAGGAATAGATGAATGCCAAAACGCCAATGAAAACAAAGAACTTAGATTTGGAGGAATCATCCAAATTGATAGTAATAATATGATTAATAACTCTGTTTGTTTTATCGCAGGGTGGCGCTCGTATGAAGGCTGGGTAGAGTTCGAAGGGGTAGAAGACAGGAATCTCTGCGTGAGTGATGTTGGTGCCGTTCATACAGGAGATATGAATCTTGATGTCCTTGTTGAAGGAGCAGGTTAGGGAGAAGGCTACGATAGCCACCAAGACCTGGGAGACAAGGAGGTATCCGCGTGGCTGCTGAAAGATTTGCAGATCCATGGTGTTTGGTTTCTTTAACAACACGGATTTTTCATAAGCACATCGCCATTATATGTCATAGTAACTATCTATGTTTGTTGCCAATCTATCTAAAGATATCGAGAATATAAATCTACAGAATGATTTTATTATCTAAATGAATAGTAAACCAATGAAATAATTCTTTTACTTTGAAATCTATAATGCACAGCACTGTCTCTCGTCTTTTTTCAAAATCTATGAAAATAGTGATTATATGTTACTCACAGATGTTTATTTAATTAAAAAGGCATATATTGGATCAAAATATTATACCAATATTTTTGTTGGCTGAACGCCAACTTTATCAAGGTGTTATAACATACGAGTATTAATGTCTGTCAACAACAAACTCAGCGCCACATCCATGTTATTGAATCTGAAAAAAAAATCTATTACGTATAATTCGTCAAAATGTATATTATTTATATTATAGTGATGGCAAATAGGCCTTGAGGGACTCTCTTTGGAGCTCCTGTTGAATGAGGTGGTGAAAAACAGAGCTGGAGCGTTTGCGTTATTCAAATTTTGGAAGACGGCTGAAGAGAAAAGGAAGCTATATACATAATCTAATTGATGTAAATAATTATATGTAAATAATCTTTGTCAGGACTAGAATGACGAATCCTGTATGGGACTTTGATTCCAGTAAAAGGTTTGTTGCTGCTGTTGTATATAGTTACCGTGTAGAAAAATACTACACTATACCTACTACTTATAGGTTTCTCTCTGTATTCTTAGTTCTCTTATCTTCAATTACTCTGTAAACTGGCGAATCCTTTATAGGACGAGAGGTCCTCAATAAAGGCTTTTGTTGTTGTTGTTGTTGTATATTATAGTGATGGCTTCTTTAAAGATACATTTTAAATAAATTCGAAAAACATAAACAACAGGTTGTATACTACTTTATTTGATCGACACTTCAAACAAACGATATTAAAAGATAAATTATCTGATAGATTTATATAAATTACTAGTTTTTATTTCAAAATATAGAATACCTGAGAATATCATATATAATTATTACAACGACTAGCAATGCGCATCTTTCGTTCATCTTAATAAAATAAAATATCTTAAAACTTATGATAAAAGTGAAATGGACTTCAGGAATTGGTTTAGCCATAGAAATATGCATTACCACCACCATGATATTATTTTAGTTATCAAATTACTATTTCTCAAATTATTTTTCCCCAAATAGAAAATTCTGAACTCATTTTTTTGACCATTTCAAATTAGTTTCCAATAATTGTAAACTATTTTTAACGCTTAAGATTCTCTTCAAAATCAGAATGTTCTACTGCCCTTACTATAATGACAACGTATCATTGCAGTAAGGGGGCAGTAGAAAATAATTGTTTTACTTATTTCAAAAAGAACCATACGTGTCAAAAATAATTTATGAAAAAGGCATCTCCTTATCGTGCAACTGAAAGTTGCTGATGGCTTACTATCGGAATGATTATCAACTATTCTCGTTGATTTTTAATTATTCCAGAATTGGCCCAAATACCCATTCTTGATTAATCAAGAAAAGCTAACCACGTACGCGTTTCGGGCTGTTTTTCCACATTGTGTCAAAAATAGTTGAAAATTATTCTAACAGATGGCGCTCTAATGCATCCCATTAGAATATTGTGGCGAAGAAATATTTTATTATTTAATTTAATATTATTCAATGAAAATATTCAACAGATTATAAAAATTTATATTACTCTGTGTTTGTGAAATCATCTTTAAAATATTTCTTTGCTTGCTTGCTTAAGATTCGCTAGCTGTAGATAGTTTGGTTGATTTGTTGATAATTGTCGACTCGTCGCGGTGACGTCATCAATAAATACTTTTACATCTTAGGATATTTCAAGGCTTGATTTCTACGCTACAATATAATACCTCCCATGATGATAATTATAATATTGCTATAATAGAGGAAATAGGAGGTAGATAGTTTAATTGGAGCAAGTTAACTAATGTTTTATCTATCCACAACGTTAGTTTGCTCCAATAGTTAGCTTTAGTTATCCTCAAATATGGTTTCGATAACTACCTGGCCATTAATTCCAATCCGAGATTTCAATTCAATCTATTATTATAATTTTACACAAACAAATTTACTGGCAATGCGCTTCTTTTAAATATCATCAAATATTGTCTCTACAGACCTTACTGCAATGATATGAGTTATTGAATTAGAGGGCTTGGCTCATCAGTAGTGAACCCTCTTAGCGGTTTCGCCAAATTAATCTCTAGACCGCTCTACTATTGTATTGGATTGTTTTAGAATATACCCTGTATTTTCTATGGAAGGCAGCTTAGGGGTGTTTAGTGAACTATGGACATAAGCTTATAGGTCTGTAGAGAAGCATACATATAATTTCAAGGTATTGCATCGAGCAAAGCTCTTCCGCAAAATATGTTTTCATAACAAATATATATTAGTAAATTAAATTTAATTTATCAATCTATTATAATTACATATTTTATTATTGTTCTGAAAATAGAGCAATCCATACTTAAATCATTAGATAATAAGAAGGCATATATTGGATTGAATAAAATATTTATTTGCCAATATTTCGGTTGGCTGAATGCCAACCATTATGAACACATTGCATTTTGTATAAACAAACTCAGCGCCGCATAATGTTTTTTTTTTTGTTCATTAAACTATTTTTAAAAATTATTTCAACTGTAATATTATAACACTATGCTGCGCTGAGTTTGTTAATACAAAATGTAATGCCTTGATAAAGGTTGGCGTTCAGCCAACCGAAATATTGGTAAATATTTTATTCAATCCAATATATGCCATTTTATTATCTAATATTTTATTATTTAATTCAAAATATAAAGATAACATTAAATTTTATTACAAATACAAATATAAAAGTTATAGATTCGAGAAATTCAACAGACAAAATAACCCATATATTTATCAACTTTCCTGATGTAAAAATTAAAAGGAATCATTTATAATATATGTACTCTAAGTTGAGAAAACCTTTTAATCAATAAATAATAAAATCCCCCTCTCCTTTATCCGTAATGTTATTGTCAAGTAGCTCTGCTACTCCGGTCACAAGAAGCTCCATGGGACACCTGTCAATCATCACTGGACTCCTGGGGGAGGGTGGACCACAGGTGTGAGGGGTTCTCGGAATCTTATCGGCAAATAAGGAAAACGAGACTTCTCGGTGGCTGACCACTCCCATTATTATTTTTTTTACCTTGGGATAAGTTGTGATATTATCTCTCTCCCTATAAATACCTCTTGTATAAACTGCGTGACATTGAAAATGGAACACCAAGAAATAGTAGCCAGAAAGTGATGAAACTCGGCAGACAGAGAGAGACAGGGACGAACAATAAGTGATCTTTATTTCAAAATGATAGTCATAATACAGAGCGAGAACGGCGTCGGCTTAGTAGCAAGTAGGACCACCGCGGACGGCGATGCACGCAGCAACACGTCTAGGTAGAGAGTTAATCAGAGTACGGATGGCGTCCTGAGGGATGGCTCTCCATTCCCTCTCAACCATTTGCCACAGTTCGTCTTCTGAACGCGGCTGTGGCAAGGCATGCAAACGGCGTCCAATGATGTCCCAGACGTGCTCGATTGGTAGGAGAGTACGGTGGCCAGGGAAGCATCTGTACATCTTGCAGAGCTTGTTGGCTAATGCGAGCAGTGTGTGGTCGGGCGTTATCCTGCTGATAAAGGGCATTGGGTACCCCCTGAAGGTAGGGGAGTGTCACCGGTCGCAGCACATCATCAACGTATCGTTGGGCCGTCATAGTGCCCTGAATACGAAGTAAAGGTGACCTGGAATCATACGCGATTGCGCCCCAAACCATGATTCCACGTTGTCGCACGGTGGGGCGTTCCACAATTGCTGCCGGATTGGACCTTTTTCCACGTCGACGCCACACGCGTGCACGGCGACTATCACTGGACAAGCAGAAACGCGACTCATCTGAGAACACGACCCTGTGCCATTCCGTCATCCACGTCGATCTAGCCCGGCACCATTCCAAACGTTGGCGCCTATTCGGTGGGGTCAATGGCAGTCTTCTTAGCGGACGGCATGAGTGCAAGCCATTAGCAACCAATCGACGGGAAATGGTTCTGGTCGAGATGGAATGATCTAGGGTGTCTTGCACATGTTGCAGGATGGCGGTACAAGTGGCTTGTGGGGCCGCCACTGCTTGTCGAAGGATACGCCGATCCACACGTGGTGACGTCACTCTGGTTGCACCGGCATTCCTATAAATTGCCACATTTCCTTGTTCCAACCATCTTCTCCACAGTCGGTGCACCGTGGACGCACCAAGTTGTGTATCAGCTGCGATTTGACGTATGGACCAACCTGCCCTTTTCAGTCCGATCACCATGCCCCTCGTAAAAGCGTCTGTCTGCTTGAACTGCCTCCGTTTACGATGACCTGGCATTCTCTGTTATTACACGTGTCTTTTGACACAAGAACAAAATTTCTACAATGATTTTCCTTGAAGAAATAACGACACAAATACTGTCCTTTCTGCAAGTTCCTTCCCTTATATCTTACTCCAGGTGCGCACGAGAGCTGCGCATTTTACATCATTTGCATAACTCGGTTAGGCGCGTCTACCCTGAAATTTGCATAATTTTCTGGCCACTATTTATTGGTGTTCCATTTTCAATGTCACGCAGTGTATAATATTATTGGAGAACTAAAAGGTAAATACCTTTAATAATAAATTAATTACTCCCAAATTTGCCCTTGCTTTATTTATCTCCGAGACATTATAAATATTTGAAAAATTAATTTCCATAGAATAAAATAGCAACCATATGATATTTATTATAAATATGTACGATAATATGTATTTACATTACATGTATTGCAGCCGAATCAAGTTTAAGATATTTGTTTCTCCTTAAACAGACTACTTCAAGGCGATCGCTGAAATTTCTGGTGGCATTATCGTCGTTCAATTATTTTCTTATTTACAAATGATCTCATTTGAAAAATAATGCCTTAGTTTCTTTTTGTAACTCATCCATATACTATTTTTTAAAATCAAAACAAAATTCGAAACTATTATAGACGCGTTTGATTTGTTTTTAATAAACAATTTCTACTGTTCTTACTGCAATGGGAAAATTAATGGGAGGGCCTGGCTCATCAGTGATGAACCCTCCCATATATATATTTTCGAATTTTGATAACAGATGGCGGGCTAATGCATTATAATATAACTCTTTTTCTAATGGTAGAATCATTCGCCTCTCTCTGAAGCGGGTTTCAAAATCACATACGGGAAATTGAATGATTATTATAGATAAATATATTTTTAAAAGATCTTATGTGAAGAATTTATGTTGAATCCAAAAGTGGTTGCCAAGTTGAATAAAAGAAGTAAATATCTACACAAACACTTGTATAAATAGAACAGTAAGGTATTTTATCTGGTATGATTATATACTCATATCAATTCCTATACGACGGAAGTTTGACTGGATGATATATGTAAAAATAATGGGGTATTATATGAGAATAATGAAGGAGGATAAATGCAAATAATATAGGGTATTATATGAAAATGAGACGTGAGGTTATACGTAAATAAGATAAAAACAACATCGTATAGATAGAGGCTGACTGGCCGGCATTCATAGTTCTTCAAATAAAAGACACTTTTCGGCCAGTAAATCTTTTTATTGTCTCGACGTTTCGACAAATATCTTTTGTCCTCGTCAGGAGCGAACAAAATTAAAACATTTGGCGAAGCGTTAAAAATTATTCTTTGCCAAATGTTTTAATTTTGTTCGCTTCTGACGAGGACAAAAGATTTTTGTCGAAACGTCGAGACAATAAAAAGATTTACTGGCCGAAGTGTCTTTTATTTGAAGAATTATAATAAAAATAATTATATTGAAAATTCAGCTAGGGTTATATGTAAATTAAATAGGATCTCATATATTTAAATAATATCAAAAGTAATGGACTAATATAAATGAGATATAGAGTATTTGACAATAACACCAGAGATATGAGGAAGCAACTGAGGTGAATCGCTTTGATTGGATCCACCGACTCGACAAGAAAATTTCGCTCATTTTGACAACCTCTTTCTTATTGATATAACAAGGGTATTGGCCGAGGGGCCACAGCTCATCAGACTCTCTTATTAAACGCACGTTGACTCTCAAAACTCGGATTTATGCTCTACAAAACTTCCCGCTTATAACGTTATCCCGACCTTAACGATATTTGTTCCCTTTCCTAAAAATGATCATATATTTATATGAGAGATTTAATGGTATATAGCCAGAGGTTTTAGGCTATATGTGAATAAGATGCGATGGTTTGTGGTAAAGGAAAGAAGATTTTATGTAAATAATAATGGCTAGGATAACGCACAATAACATTCGATCTATTATATAAATGAATATATTTGTATGTAATGGGGGTTATATATCTTTTAATAAAAATGATGCTATAGGTAAAAGAGATGGAATGATATACCTCAATAAAAATAAAGATCATAAGCATAAGATGGAAAGCTGTTCCTCAGTAAAAATGAAAGTTAGCTATTCAGAAATGAATAAGATTATATGATAAAGGGAATTATGATAATCATACTTGGCAGAGAAAGAAGTGAGAGAGGAGATTGACCAGAGGGCAGAAGCTAATGCTGTTACTGGAAGTAATTGATATCTGAGCAGGTCGCCAGGGGCAGGTCCAATTAGACAGTTGGATCACAGAGACAATATCTAACACCTAGGAAGAGCTCTTATCTACTAGAACAACAGATAGCTTGAGGAAAAGACAAGATTAGAAATAACTAGAAGAGACAGTTATTTTTATCTATTCCAAATTGATAAAGTACCATCGTATTTTTTATTATAATACAATGAAGACACTTTAAAATTACCTTTATTTTTGAAATCCGTGTCTATATTATATATATTGAATAGTATATTTTATATATATAATAAAGATTAGTGTCTATACTTTATTTAATGGGGATTCGAGCATTATTATTATTTCTTTGGACAAAACTTAGTGTATTTTATTTGAAATATAAAGACAACAATGAATTGTATCGATTCCAAACTTTTATTTTTCCTACATTACAAACCTCCGGGGGATGCCCTTTATCAACCAACGTAAAACCCACGTGAAATCATGTGGAATATTATATGTTGAATGTTTTTATATATTCTGTCTAAATATCTTAAATTGGTATATTTTTATATTTGTATTGTTATATATTTGCGTTGTGCTTTTTTGAATATTTTTGATATTTATTTGAATTTCGGGGAGTAAAATCTTTATTGATTTTGTCTTCTACATAGCCTGTTGTTTGCATATGCTAGTAGATGTGAGTTTTGTTGGATTGTATGTTTTTCATTGTACTTGTATCGGATTCGCATAGTTCTCTAGATGTATGATGTCTGGTATGTACTGCGAGAAATATGTATACAATAGCTGTTTTTTATTTTGAGTTAGATGTTTTTGAAATAGTAATACCTTGGAATAACAGTGAACAGAGGAGGTTAATATTTACATATGTTATTATGTAGTACTTAAAACGAATTCTTCCAATGTGAGCTATTCATAGCCTGTTGTTTGTATTTGCCAGTATAAGTGGGTTTTGTTGTATTGTATTCTCACTCTTTTTGTTCTTGTATCGTATCTGGATCTACTACAAGATATTTATATACAATAGCTGTTTTCTCCTTTGCCTTGAATGTTTTTGAAAAAGGAATTCTTGGATAATAGAGAAGGCAGGAATTTTATATGCTCTTATGTTGTACTCGAGAAGAAATCTTCCAATATGAGCTATGGTTTCATTAATGTCATTCTTTCCATTGTTCGGATTATAGCTGTGTTTTTATAGGATATATTTTAGGTATCCATGATTAATAAATAGATTCTAAATGAAGCTTTACTCTGAGTTAGGTCGTTTATGATATGTGGTTGATATGGGATTTTTTATATTTTATACTTAGTATGAATTTAGTATAATTTATTAATGTGTATGCATTCATTCAACTATATATATATATACATCTACAATTCTATGTGAAAACTGTGATATCTAAAAACTTAGAAATACCGTTAAAGTTTCACAAAAATGAATATATTGATTTTTAAATTTAATTTTTAGTGTTTTTGATCACAATAAAAATATATTTTAAAATTTATTGCAATATATTCTAATAGAAAATGATAAAATGCATTCTAAAAACGATTGTTTTTATAAATTTTATATTTCCTTATTCACATTAAATTTCGATTAATTTTCAATGGAGTCTGTATATATTTCGAAATATATATATAAATATTATAAATTTCATATATAAAAGGCACTTTATCTTTTCAATAAATGTGTGAAGAATTTCTATAAAGTTTTTTTTTCCAGTTAGAGTTTTCAAAACCCACTAAAATATATTTTTTTCTTTAAAACTTCCTTCAAATATTTTGATTGCATATAAATATTCAACTCATATATACCAACTGTATATATACCACTGGTCGCAGTGGTACAGCCTACTCTACACTGACGAGCGCCAACAGCGCGAAACGCGTTCGTGGATGGCTTTTCTTGATTTATCAAGAAATTGGGTTGGTCAAAATCACAGATAAAGTTAAATAAACGTTTAGTTTATTTTTGCTCCACTAGATGGCGCTCTGACATTTAAAAAGCACATGTGCTCGTGGTCAGGATATGCTTTCTTTTTCTTATTAATATATATACATACATTATTATTTTTGATATAGTTTGGGATATATTGCTTGATATTAGATATAGAGAACTATTGAGCATTTTATGTTATTGTCAATGCAGTAGTGTCATCTTGTAAAATCAATAAACACAGTTGTAATCACAATTTGCTTTAATTGTGCTAATGAAATAATTCAAGAAGATATTATTCCAGATTTAAGGCGTGGAGAATATATTGAATAATACGTATTTACATATATACAGAAAAGTTTGAGCCGGCCAACGGGAAACGGAACAGAAATATCTTTATTTACGGGGTTGCTAACCAGAATGGATTATTTTTGAGCCCCGATGAACGCATAAAGCGGAATATATATATTGCACTGTTGGTGGGGCTTGGAGATGGGTGGCCAAGGGATCATCGCCAGGTGAGGCCAGGAGAGCCGGGATGTAGAGGAGGGGGGCATGGTGGTGATCCGCGGAGTACAGGGGAAGGCAGAGACGGGTCCAATAGTATTTAGCCCAGGGGTGACCGTGGAGAGCAGACAGACCGCAATGTTCAACATGGCCAACGGGAAACAACAACAATGGGTTTATAAAGGGAAAGCCGCGACATCTGGCGGTCGACTTAACAGTGTAGTTTGTTCTAGAAATTATAATTTTAAAATAAAATGGCATTTTTAATATAATATATATTTATATAATATTTGAAAATTATTCGTTAATTATTTGAAAATTAAACGTTATTCAAAATATCATTTGTAGTTATCATACAATATTATTTGATAATTCAACAATGGCAAACTATACTATGTTGATAGAGTTTGGGAAAAGGAATGGAACTCTGGAGCTCAGAATTGAAATTTATTTTTAATAATTTTGATATAAGGAATTTATACATTTTTTATTAAGATAATAATTTATTTAATTTTATATCCAAATACAATGATGGAAAGTGAAATAAAATGTATATACACTTATTTAATACTTACTTATACATTACTTACTTATATAATACCGTTAAGAGAATTTCAAAATTTATAAAATTTGTTATTTAGTTTAAACATATGAGTCTTTTATATATTGTATGTAATAAATAAGTAGTGTTTGCATATAGTAGTATAAAGGAAAAGTAAAAAATATAAAGTAACACCAGCAAATCATCGGCTGTTAAACGTCATATGTCACATGTTTAAACTAAATAAAATATTTTATAAATTTTGAAATTCTCTTAACGGTATTATTCGATACAGAATTATCTTGCTGTTCTGACTCAAAGTTGATTTCAAAATCTGTATTTCTTAATATATTATATTTTACTTTTCTCTATTTTCCTAAAATATTTTACTATTAATATATATCATATATAATATTAATAATTAATATATAATACTATATCATATAATCTAAAAACTCAAATATTTCTATATTTAAAATATATATATTTATCATTTTTATTCATTGATTTTTCTACTTTTGGTTATCATCGTTTTTAGAATGACTTTTAGTTTTGTTGTAAATATGCGTAGTTGACATATCTATCTTTTTGAATCGCTAATATAGTATTAACTTTATAAATTCTATATATTGCGAAAATAACTAATGTGTAATATTTCCTCAAGTAATTGAAATTAAAAGTTAGTTGACGGTAAATAATTATATTTTTATCACTACTGCACCTTCAACCCTTTATCTAACAAAAAACAAATTATTCATAACATATATATATATATTGTTTTGAAAATAGAGCAATCCATACTTAATTCATTAGATAATAAAAGGCATATATTTTATTAAATCCAATATATGCCTTTTATTATCTAATATATATATATTTGTTTGCTCCTGACGAGGAAAAAATATTTTTGTCGAAACGTCGAGTTAATAAAAAGGTTTACTGGCCGAGGTATATTTGTTTTCAAGAAATATATATATCTGATATATTAATGAATTAAATATAACTTTAAAACTTATATATAACACATGTAGATAATAAATAATGAATATTAAAAATATTTAGAAAAATATACATTTTATATTTTAGAAATAATCGATAATGTGAAGAAGACAATTGACTCAAGTTTTATTGGAAGAATGCTCCGCTACCGTTTCTTTTTATTGGCAGGGATGCCGTGATGATGATAATCTTCTTGGCCTTTGGCTCCCTCCATCATTTAGGTAATAACAACTGTCGTCTGATTCATCTATCTTTCCTTAGCTGCTATTGGATGGTCGCAACCTCATTATGGGAAACTTTCTATCTATTCCAGCGCTCCTATTGGTTAATTTGTCTATAGCCAGATGTATTGGATAACGAAATTAATCAGTACCATTAATATTTATTTGAATATATTTAATAATATAGCACTTGAAATTTTTACTATAATGATTTATTCAAAGTGTGTATACGCAATTTATTATGTATTACTATACAAGAACTCTAAATATATGCGTGTGTTAAATAATCTTTTGTAAATATATAATCTTAATAAACTTATTAATGCATTGATTTATATAAAATTTTCAAATATTTTTCTTGAAGATTTACAATTTTACCTATAATAATTTGATACAATTTTGCGTTAATATAAAATATCTATAATACAATATAATGCGGCTTATGATTGTATTACGACATTTGAAAATATTCCGCATGTGTTTCTTTTGAACGAAATATCGAAATTTATTTTAAGGAGAAATAACGATTATTTCTAACCTTAAGAATAAAGTATGAAAGGATGAATTGTGAAGAGTAATGATGAAAGGAAAAATAAAAGTGTCCAGGGATGGGAACTAAAAATGGGAACACACTAAAAATTATCATATTACTCAAATTTTCATGATTTTTGAGCATATATTTTCGTAAATTTTATAGTAAAAAAGTCATAAATATATTATTAGTTTATATTAATAAAATGTTTACACGCCTATTTAGATACCTTCGTGTACGAGTATATACTATGGTATATTCCTATCCCTGGACACTTATTTTTCTGTTCATCATTACTCTTCACAATCCACCCTTTCAATACTTCATCTCTAAAGATAGGTATAGTCGTTATTCCTCCTTAAAATAATTAAATTACGATTTTTCGTTCTGTAAAAAGAAACATTTGCGATAAAACATGTTAAACCTCGTTCTATAGTATATTTATAATCAGGACAATATATATATTATATAATCTAAAATACAAATATTTTATTTTTTTTAAAACATATATTTTATTTTTTCATTCATTGACTATTATATATATTTGACCATAGATGCAAAACATACCACTTTAATTATAGTTGTTGTAAATATGTAAAGTGAACCCTACCTTTTCTAATGAAAATCACGAATATAGAATTCATTTTCTAAATTTTATATTACTGTGATATAAATAATTTTATATGTATATTTTTACTTCAAGAGATTCAAAATAAAAATCTGCTTGAAAGGTAAATAATAATTTTATTCTTCCACGACTGCACCTCTTTTCAACAATCAAACACACAAAAAATTTCTAATCTATAACATATAAATATGTATATTGATGGAAATTTTGCCGGGAGGATATCGACTAAAGAGACAAGGGTCCTTTCTCCCGTCAAAATAGACTTCTAAAACCAGACGCCATATATTGACTGTCGCCGCAACTAGTGGCCTCGGGTCGGTGACAAAGCCACAACACCAGCTTTGGCAAACTGAAAAGCGTCCACCTAGAGACCATGGTTTCGGGCTAATGGCCCTCGTCAGTCTAGCGCTGGTTTTAGATGTCTATTTTGAAGGAGAGGCGACCCTTGTCTCTTTAGATCAATTTCCTCCCGGCAAAATTTCCATCTATATTTCAGCCATAATTATGTCCCAGCCACTTTGCCAGCTAAACACCTCTTTGGCAGATTGTCAAGATTCCATTAAATCCCGTGGGGTTCTCATTGAATAAAGTCCGCCCTAGACTGACGAGGGCCATTAGCACGAAACCATGGTCTCTAGGTGGACGCGGCAAAATTTCCATCTATATATATATAGGATCTTTGCCTTCGCTGTTTTTCTACGAAGCTTAAAATGAATAACTGCTTCTTTAGATTCTTCTAAGAGTGGTTAAATAAAATGTTGAGGTATATTTTCTCTTGTATTAACTACTCCAATACAATGTATAGGAAGATGTTTCCATTGAATTGAAGTGGTAATATAACTCTTATATTTGCTAAATATACGTTTTATAATACTTCAATTTAGATATAAAGCTTCAGCGTAACATATTCAATCAAGAATACTAACATTCAGGTTTTCCTGACAAACCTAAAAAAAAAAAATCTAGAAAATGTTGAATAGCAATGGATAGACAAATTTATTATATATAACCCCTTTTATGTGTTTACACAAAAACATATTCAATTTTGTTGGAATAGAAATTGAAGGAAAAAAATTATTCTTATACATCAAACTTTATTGAATTTTTAACATATTTTCAATGTTATAGAGATTAAAGAGGGATCTCTATTGAATATACCCTTTTGAATATACTCGTAATTCTATTAAAATAATGCATATCTGGATCTGTGAAAAAAAACAAACATTTTTTTTCAAAGTATTTCAGGGGATTGCGCCCCTTTATCAATTATTGCTCAAAAAAAGCAATCCCTCGAAACATATTTTTAAATTGTTTTTCGTTCAACGTCTTTTTGATTATTATTATCCTTCTATGTCTTGTGTATGTTATATTAATGTAAAGAATATATATTTCTAATTTATAATTTTTCGAACAAACATATCTGTCTCTTCATATAAGGTCACTAGAATAATGAATTTCAGTAATATTATCTGCTCAGAGCACATAGATTCACCGCCTAAGATATGCCACAACACTAGCTTCGACCAAATATGGTCGATTTTATAATCTCCCTTCCAAGGACTTTATGAAATCGAAGCGACTTATATTAATAAAGATTTCAGCACTGGTATTCAAGAATTCAGATATCTGAAATTGCCAACGTTGGCATTGTGATATATTCTTTTATATGAATCTGCACCCACAGAATATCAGCAGAATGAATTGTTTTGGTGCATTCACATGAATTAAGAGGCGTTTTAACCCTAGTATTTCCATCAATTAACACACATACTCTTTCTATATATTTTTTAAAATATATTTTTTAATCATATGAAGTATATATATAAATATATTAAAAGTATCATAACCGATTCTAAGAAAATATATCCGTGACTCTTCGGTATGAGTAGCAGATTTGAAATAATTTGTTATAGGGATTTAATCTAGAAAGCCATAAAACCTCTCTAGCTAAATAGTGTGTGTTCCGAAAATAAATCAATCAATAAAATATATCAATAATAATGTTCCCTACTCTATCTGATAACACTTATCTCTTAAACCCAAAGGCAGACTATATAAGCAGAACAAACCTTTACACTTAGCAGTCGGGACAATAAACAGGCTATACCACTTTTAGAAGGATTTCCCTCTATTGAATCGGTCTATTGCACAATAAAATTGAGCTAAATTATAATGGTTGCGGTTGAATAATTGTTTTTAAATATAGAACATGATATTCTAAGTAAAATTAATGTTCCCATATTCCTATACTTTCCGAAGTTTTGTGAAAACCGCAGTAACCTGATAGAAAAGAAAGAACTAAACTATCGCCAGATGTCAAGAATAGTTTCCCGCCTCAGCCTTTTGGAAGTCCCTAGCCAATTCACCAATGAACAACAAAACAATTTCAAGTAATGGACTTATCGACATCTAAAGTCCTTTGGGACTCTTGGATCGTTAAGTGGAGAGAGATGGATCGCCGAGATGCAAATAAGAAAGGGGAGATTTCTGGACCGCCATTAGATGTCCAAAGGACTGAAGAAAAAAAGAGATTTAGCAAGAATTGAGCAAGTCGAGTTCTGTTTTTGTTATGTGACCGAGAGATTGTTCTGGGAACTACTAATGTGGTTCTATATTTTCTAATAGAAATTTTGTTTATTCAACTATCCTCCTTATTTGGGCTCTTAAGGATTTAAAACCTTTTTAAACTCACACAAACACACTTATGCGCAATATTAATATGCCAAACCATATATGGTTATATTAAGGCAAATTTCTATTCTGATATTATACTCATTCAAAAAATCATAAATTCAAAATCATGAATAATTTAAGGGCGAATGTTTCTTTTTTAAATTAAACAATTCCATACCTCTCTCTTTCTCTCTCCAAAAGTAAATTTTGCGAAAGGGCCTGTTTCATCAATGGTGAATCTTCCCAGCTGTTGCACAAGCTTAATCTACCATCTAATGTTTTATATTCAAAATTTCTTTTACTTTGAGAAGAATCAATTTTATAATAGTTTGTATATATAATGTTTATGATTCAAATGTATTTTAATTTCTGTTTAAACAATACGTAACCTAATCTATATAAATTGAAATAATTCAGTGCTATATTCATTTATTTTAATATAAAATAATAATTTTTATACATTTTGGTTAACTAAAAATAGAAAGATATGGAAAGATCTTTTTGGATTTTTAATAGTGAATCTCCTCAGTGATTTCGCCCTTTAATCCATCAGATCATTAATATCTTTTCGTACAAGTAAAAGTTGATGATGATCTGCGTCATCAACAGAACACTTAAAACATAATTTATCAATCAGGAAAATTGCAAAACGTTTCTTTATTAGTTCATAAAAGCAAGCTTTAAAGCGTAAGATTATCAATAGGCTAATTGTTCCGCCTAGTAGGAGGCATAGAAGGAATTTACATATTTAAAAAGTTTAGCTGAAATCTAAAATACTTTGAATATATATTTTCTTTAAAAGTGATTTACTTATACCAGATATGTCGAATTATTATAGAATGAAAGAATAGTATGAGATAATTTTTTTTATTTATATAATCAAAAAAATTATAAATTCTCTATATACTGTGTCATAAACGGAACTTCGTAAGAATAAATAAGCAAATTAAAAATCATAAGAGAATGTGTGTGTTGAATGCACGGATAGCAGATTATTTATTTATTACCAGTTGCAAATAAGATACGCTATATCAGATCTAGATATTTGAGTGTGGAACTATTTAAATTAAATCATATTGTAGTAGAGTAGGTAACAGAATTGTCAAAAAGAAAATAAACACTTAAGAAAAAGCGCATTGAATAAACATATACATTAAACAAATTAGCAACAACATAAGCAGATAGAAGAAATCGCAAGGTGATAGGAGATTATAACTTCCTAATACTATGGATCTATCTGTATGGTGTGTTCCAGTCCTAGTGGGTTAATTGATGGTCAGTAGATTTATCGTATTCTATCTATTAATGATCTCTGATGAGCCAAGCTCTCCCAATATGTTTTCATCGTAGGAAGAACTTTCCTTCAGAAGAAGTTCGATTGATGTCTGAAAGAAACATTCGTGCCTTAATGTTTTCATTTGCTATATATAGATGGCGCGTTATTGCTTTATATTAATGAACTATTGTGATGCATTTTAATACCACGGACGTGTTCTTCGATTCTATAGGCGACTGATCTGCTTGTTTCTCCTATATTCAAAAATATTTTATTGACACTCTTAGTAAATTGATACAAAGATTAATGAGAATTACAAAAATTAATGAGAATTTGCAATTTGGTGATAAAAATATATAAAAACTGTTCTCAGGAAGGGAGAATCCTCCATCTTAAGAGAGTCTTCCTCCAGACAAGGACAGGATCTACCGCTTTCAGTTCGATGTTGATGTAATGCTTATAGAGACACATCTTGGCAGACGCCTATATACTTTTATGAGGCCGTGCCCTGTTGGCAGGACATTGAGTATATAGTATATTGTGCTGATATCCAGGTTACATTTCAATGTTTGATTTGGTATAAGGATTCCTTATAATTTGACCTATAGGGATTTGAAGTTTCCGAATAAACATTATTTGATTTTACTTCCTAATATTAGAAAAATATTTATCAACGTAACGCGTTTTGGGCTGTTGCCTTTAGTAAACGTAGTGTAGAATATATCTCATAGACCAAAATAAGTGGATTTCTCTTATAGGCTTCCTGATAAGTCCGGAAAAATGTAATTGAAGCCAAAATACATTGGCACGGAAAACCTCATAAAAGTAGAACAACAAGTGAAAATGTGGAATAAAAAATAAATCAGAGTTAGTATATAATATTCAAACAGGTGGGGCAAACCATCAGCAACGTTTAATTGAAAAATAGAAGATGCATTCTTTTAAAAGTTTCAACATATGATCTGGTACTTGAGAGAATTATTCTGAGAACAAAATATCTAAATTAATAATCAGTTGATATCAAAAATTGAATATTCTTGTGTTGCATTATCTCTATTTGAGATAAGGGGAACAAGGAAGGACAGAGTGTTTGACACCAGTCAACCATCAGCCAAGTAAACAAACAAAGGGGACAATTGGTGACATCTGGCATTGACAACATCTGTGACTATTGTCGTGTCATTCTCTGTTGGGGAATAAACCAACTTTCGCCTAGCAACACTGAAGGAAGAAATTTCCTTCATTGTATTTCTTCGACAATATCTATTTTAGTATTCACTTGTTCATTTAATATCAGTAGAATTTAATTGGTTCACATTTGTCAATTTGTGACTTGTTACTTCCGACAATGTTTGACAAAAACAATGTTTTTGTTTCGTAAGAAAGATTATTAAATAAAAAATAATTTTGGGCATTATCAAATTTGTGTGTGTTTTAATTTTATATATATTTTTTTTATAACTAAAAAAATTGAAACGACTAAAAATATAAACTTTATGGTATAGAGAGTAGAAAAAACCCGAAATATATGGTGTGCATTGTGTTCAAAATATATATTTGAAAATGAAATAAAATTTCAATCATACAAAAGTTCTCAATCACAAATTAGTATACACACACATACAGTTTTATTAAGACCACCGGTCTTATACAGATTCACTGCAGGAAAGAAGCATAGATGGAGCTCCTATACTCCAGGAAGCACAGCCTCCAGGTCCGACGCATGTCCAATAGTCACTGATTCCACCGTGCATACGTCAAGGTTAGCGTATCACTGAAAAGACCAGTGTGGAATCAGCCGCTTTCTAGTCTTCGCTTTCCTCATCCAAATGGACCACGACATTCGGCGAATCCATTAATCTCTTCCGAACGGTGACTGCGGCCTTGTAGAATTTATATAAACCAGAGGGAAGACCTTGATCAAACTTCATCGTATTCATCCAGTTTTAGATTTGTTTACTATCGGATTGAGATAAAGATAAGTCACCATTACCAGCGCACAAATTAGTATATTCTAGATTGATAATTTCTAATAGTTTTTGTGATATTTGAAAAATTAACCGCAATTTTTTGTAAAAGTTATTTTAGAGGGAGCTTTCAAGCTTGGTCTTTCCGAAAAAATGGAACCACAAAACTGTTTTTTTTTTATGCTGAAAAAGGCTTAAAGAGTTACCGTTAGCCATATACAAATAATATTTTAAAATAAAATTTAGTCCACACAGAAGCACTAATATTATCTCTTTCACTATAAGCAATTATAGAATTTTTCAATCATTTATTTGTCAAAATGCAAATTAAACTAGAGAAAGTTAACTTAGTTAACTAATATAGTTGTAATGTGGTTTAATATTTATGAGCATAATTACCTTCTATGTTTAAAAATATATTTGATATATATATTATAAATAAAAAAAATTTCCTGCTGATTTTGGAATATTAGAGTTATAGAATTATTAGTTGTTTCTTGATTTTGGTATACATGAGTATATTACGGTATTGTTCTGAAGTCGTGGCAATAATAATAATAGTCTTGATCAGAGATTGCTTTAATTGAGATAAAGGAACCCATAAAAACAATTAGATAAAAGTACTGCCTAGCTTAAGTCGTAAGAATCTAAAAAATGAAACATTTATTTACATAATGTACAAAAGATTTGAGCCGGGCCTCGGGAAACAACAACAATGTTTTTTTATAGGGGAAGCGTGACCTTTGGCGGTCGATTTAACAGAGGATTTGAATCTATTAAATATAATTTTAAATAAAATAATATTTTAATATAACATATATACTTTTACTATTTTTCAAATTTTCACGTATGTGTGTGTGTTTTTAAAACATGAGATATTTAGGATGTTCAAAGAAATATATATAGTTTACATATGCAACAATAATTAATAGGTAATCCCATAATATTATGTTCGAATAAATAAGCTTGAGGGATGAGTCTCTTTTAATTACCTTTATTTCAAGCTTTCGGGCTCAACCGCCCTTCGACAGGACAAATTATACGCTACTAAAGTTTTCAAATCTAATCTATATAAACATTTGAGAGACGCCTGTGTCTCGAGTGTAATACGAGGCTTGCCGCGGGAGGGGATGAGATCTTTGAAAAAGATGGCCGTTTAGCCCATTGAATTATCGGAAATAAAAGATTATTTGTTGAATCGCAGAGTTCATGATACCGAGGGGGGTTTGGTGGCTGCAGGGAATATTACATTGTATATTTCAGGTAAATCAATTTTTCTATTGAGGCTATGGAATTTGCTTGATAGGATAGATTCTATGATTAGTCTTTGGTGTTTGTTGGCAATATTAGAATAGTGGATTTTCGGTGATGTAATGTTGAAGGAATGGCCAGTTTCATTTATGTGCTGTACTATTAAGGATCTATGGTCTAAGTTATCAATATTTCTTTTGTGTTCATGAATTCTGATATTGACATGTCTCCCGGTTTCGCCTACGTAGACTTTTGGGCAGTTCATACATTCTATGGAGTAAATAGCGTTTCGTGGTGTCCGTCCTAATTATGTTCAATACTCGTCCTTCTGTCCTATCAGTCACAAAATCAACACAGTCATTGCTCTATCAAAACGAGTCCATACCCACTGCTCCCTCCAGATGTACAAGAACCTCGAAACACAGAACATATTAGCTAACCTCAGGGACTGCGCATACCCGATATCCTTTATATTGCGACACTTTTATGACCCAACTAAAAAGACACAGTCTCCAATATACAGATCTATCTGCAATATGCCATATTCACCATTATCCTCCACAATAGCGAGATTCTTATTGAAATTTGGAATCAAAACCTACTTCACCTGCGCACCTACCTCTGGATCCCTTCTCCGAAACCAGATCATGAAATTCAATGAACCTAACAGCACACCACGAAACGCTATTTACTCCATAGAATGTATGAACTGCCCAAAAGTCTACGTAGGCGAAACCGGGAGACATGTCAATATCAGAATTCATGAACACAAAAGAAATATTGATAACTTAGACCATAGATCCTTAATAGTACAGCACATAAATGAAACTGGCCATTCCTTCAACATTACATCACCGAAAATCCACTATTCTAATATTGCCAACAAACACCAAAGACTAATCATAGAATCTATCCTATCAAGCAAATTCCATAGCCTCAATAGAAAAATTGATTTACCTGAAATATACAATGTAATATTCCCTGCAGCCACCAAACCCCCCTCGGTATCATGAACTCTGCGATTCAACAAATAATCTTTTATTTCCGATAATTCAATGGGCTAAACGGCCATCTTTTTCAAAGATCTCATCCCCTCCCGCGGCAAGCCTCGTATTACACTCGAGACACAGGCGTCTCTCAAATGTTTATATAGATTAGATTTGAAAACTTTAGTAGCGTATAATTTGTCCTGTCGAAGGGCGGTTGAGCCCGAAAGCTTGAAATAAAGGTAATTAAAAGAGACTCATCCCTCAAGCTTATTTATTCGAACACAACATATGCAACAATATTAAAAAGGGGAAGCGGCAATCCTATTTAAGGCTATTGCCATCATGTATCATTACCAGTTGAAGGGCGTGACTGCCCGAAAGCTCGTGTATTCGATTAATAAAAAACATTTTCTCCTGGCACTTAACTTTATATTTTTAATATCCCAAGGAGAAAGTTTCTACGATTAAATATATATATATATATATTATATATATATATAATAATAAATAGTTATTTAATTTTATATTCCAGTTTTGTATTAAGATTATCTTCACTATTATGATCATTTAAATACAAATTATAAAATTTGTAAAATGTTATTAATTTGTAGATAGAGAGAGAAAAAAAAAATCCTTTACTTCTATTACATCCTCAAGTTAATTATATATTTATAATTAATAACAATAAAAAAAATTAACAAAGTAACGTCTATTACATCGGCTTTTACACGTCATTCAGACATACTCTAATCCTATATATAGAATAATCGAAGAGATAATATATATAATAGTTAGAAAAAAGAGAGAAAGACAGAACCATGCACTTTTAATCAAACTAATAATAAGGAAAAAAAAAAAAAAAAGAGTTTTATAAAGAAGGTAGATAAGATTGTTAGTATATATATATATATTTTTTATGATTTTATATTTTATCCTTTTTTTTTTTTTTTAAAAAGATTTTTAAAGGTTTTTTTATTTTATAATATGATTATAAATAGTTGTATTTAGTAATATATCTATAGTATGAATTAACATTTGTTATAAGTTTGGATATTATGTTTTGAAACCCTAATGGTAGACCAGACATACACAAAAAACTTTAAATTGAAATAAATTGGAAAAAGAGATCTGCTGGAACGGGGATCATCAGATAAAATTCCAGCGACATTTCAACCCCTTCTTTATTATGTCATAG
>CP092866.1:53006822-53219711 GCA_030710605.1 Cordylochernes scorpioides
ATTGAGGTATACCATTCCATCTCTTTTACCTATAGCATCATTTTTATTAAAAGATATATAACCCCCCCATTACATAAAAATATATTCATTTATATGATATATTGAATTTTATTCTGTGTACGGTATTCTAGCCCATATTATTTACATAAAATCTTCATTCCTTTGCCACAAACCATCGCATCTTCTTCACATAAAGCCTTAAACCTATTGCTATATACCATTAAATCTCTCATCTTTATATATGATCATTTTTAGGACAGAGAACAAATATCGTTAAGGTCGGGATAACGTTATAAGCGGGAAGTTTTGTAGAGAATGGATCCGAGTTTTGAGAGTAAACGTGCGTTTAATAAGAGAGTCTGATGAGCTGTAGCCGCTCGGCCAATACCCTTGGTATATCAATAAGGAATTGAATGTCAAAATGAGCGAAATTTTCTTGTCGAGTCGGTGAATCCAATCAAAATGATTGACCTCGGAGGCTTCATCATTATAATTCAATCTTTGGTGTTATTGTCAAATACTCTATATCTTATTTATATATGGTCCATTACTTTTAATATTATTGATAAATATGACATCCTATTCAATTTACATATAACCTTAGCTAAATTTTTAATATGTTGTTCTATAGTTCTTCAAATTAAAGACACTTCGGCCAGTAAATCTTTTTTATAGTCTCGACGTTTCGACAAAAATATTTTGTCCTCGTCAGGAGCGAACAATAATTTGAACATTTGGCAAAGCGTTAAACATCGTTCTCAGGAGTTGCAGTCTTAGAATAATTTTTAGCGCTTTGCCAAATGTTTTAATTTTTGTTTGATCCTGACGAAGACAAAATATTTTTGTTGAAACGTCGAGACAATAAAAATATTTACTTGCCTAATGTCTTTAATTTGAAGAACTATGAATGTCGGCAAGGTAGCCTCTATCTTTACGATGTTGTTTTATCTTATTTACGTATCACCTCAAATCTCATTTTCATATAATACCCTATATTATTTGCATAAATTCTCCATTATTCTTATATAATATCCTATCTTATGTACATATATATCCTCCAGTCAACCCTTACGTTATATAGGAATTGATATATATATATCATCATACCGGATAAGACCTTTCTATTATATTAATACAAGTATATGTGTAGATCTTTACTTCTTTTATTCAACTTCGCTACCACTTTTGGATTCAACAAAATTATTCACATAAGATATATTTTAAAAAATACATTAATTTATCATAATCATTCAATTGCCCGTATGTGAATTCGAAAACCCTTTCAAAGGAGAATGCATCTACCGTTAAAAAAGAGTATATGGATGTGGGAGACAAAAGGAAACTAAGGCATTATTTCTGCAAATGAAATCCTTTGTGAATGGACTAAATAATTGAACGAAGATAATGCCATACCACAAGAAATTTCAGCGATCGCCTTAAAGGAGTCTGTTTATGGAGAAACAGATATCTTAATCTTGACTCGGCTGCAATACAAGTAATGTGTATACATGTTATCGTACGAATTTATTATAAAAATTATATGGTTGCTATTTTATCATATGAAAATTATTTTTTAAATATATCATAATGTCTCGGAGATAAATAAAGCAAGGGCAAATTTGGGAGTAATTAATTTATTATAAAGGATATTTACCTTTTAGTTCTCCAATAAAATTATATACAAGCGGTATTTATAGGGAGAGAGATAATATCACAATTTATCCCAAGGTAAAGATAAAAATAATGAGAGTGTTCAGCTACCGTCTCGTTTTCCTTATTTGCCGATAAGATTCCGAGAACCCCTCACACTTGTGGTCCCCCCGTAGTCCAGTGATGATTTACAGGTGTCCCATGGAACTTCCTGTGGCCGGAGTTGCAGAGCTATTTGACAATAACATTACGGATAAAGGAGAGAGAGAGAGAGAGAAGGAGGAGTTTTATTATTCATTGATTAAAGGTTTTCTTAACACAGAGTACATATATTATAAATGATTCCTTTTAATTTTTACATCAGGAAAGTTGATAAATATATGGGTTATTTTGTCTGTTGAATTTCACGAATCTATAACCTTTATATTTGTATATGTAATAAAATTATGTTATTTTGATATTTTGAATTAAATAATAAAATATTAGATAATAAAATGGCATATATTGGATTGAATAAAAGATTTGCCTATATTTCGGTTGGCTGAACGCCAACCTTTATCAAGGCATTACATTTTGTATTAACAAACTTAGCGCAGCATAGTGTTATAATATCACAGTTGAATTAAATTTAAAAATAGTCTAATAAATAAACCTATTGTTAATAAAATGCTAATAATAAAACTATGCGGCGCTGAGTTTGTTTATACAAAATGCAATGCCTTGATAATGGTTGGCATTCAGTCAACCGAAACATTGGCAAATAAATATTTTTATTCAATCCAATATATGCCTATTTATTATCTAATGATTTAAGTATGGATTGCTCTATTTTCAGAACAATAATTAAATATGTAATTATAATAGATTGATAAATTAAATTTAATTGCCATCTATCGTTACAATTTTAACGATAGATGGCAATTAAATTAAATTTACTAATATATATTTGTTATGAAAACATATTTTGCGGAAGAGCTTTTCTCGATGTAATACCTTGAAATTATATGTATGTTTCTCTACAGACCTATAAGCTTATGTCCATAGTTCACTAAACACCCCTAAGCTGCCTTCCATAGAAAATACAGGGTATATTCTAAAATAAATCCAATACAATAGTAGAGCGGTCTAGAGATTAATTTGGCGAAACCGCTAAGAGGGTTCACTACTGATGAGCCAAGCCCTCTAATTCAATAACTCATATCATTGCAGTAAGGTCTGTAGAGACAATATTTGATGATATTTAAAAAAAGCGCATTGCCAGTAAATTTATTTGTGCAAAATTTTAATAATAGATTGAATTGAAATTTCGGAATATAATTAATGGCCAGGTAGTTATCGAAACTATATTTGAGGATAACTAAAGCTAACTATTGGAGCAAACTAACGTTGGGGATAGATAAAACATTAGTTAACTTGCTCCAATTAAACTATCTACCTCCCATTTCCTCTGTTATAACAATCTTATAAATAAGTATCATCATGGGAGGTATTATATTGTAGCGTAGAAATGAAGCCTTGAAATATCCTAAGATGTAAAAGTATTTATTGATGACGTCACCGCGACTAGTCGACAATTATTAACAAGTCAGCCAAACTATCTACAGCTAGGAAATCTTAAGCAAGCAAGCAAAGAAATATTTTAAAGATGATTTCACAAATACAGAGTAATATATATTTTTATAATCTGTTGAATATTTTCATTGAATAATATTAAATTAAATAATAAAATATTTCTTTGCCACAATATTCTAATATGATGCATTAGAGCGCCATCTGTTAGAATAAATTTCAACTATTTTTGACACAATGTGGAAAAACAGCCCGAAACGCGTACGTGGTTAGCTTTTCTTGATTAATCAAGAATGGGTAATTGGCCAATTCTGGAATAATTATAAATCAACGAGAATAGTTGATATTTATTCCGATAGATGGCGCAAGCCATCAGCAACTTTCAGTTGCACGATAAGGAGATGCCTTTTTCATATATTATTTTTGACACATATGATTCTTTTTGAAATATGTAAAACAATTATTTTCTACTGCCCTTACTGCAATGATACGTTGTCATTACAATAAGGGCAGTAGAAAATATTTATTTTGAAGAGAATCTTAAACGTCAAAAATAGTTTACAATTATTAGAAACTAATTTGAAATGGTTATAAAAAAATGGGTTCAGAATTTTCTATTTGTAGAAAAATAATTTGAGAAATAGTAATTCAATAACTAAAATAATATCATAAGTTTTAAGATCTTTTTTTTTTATTAAGATGAACGAAAGATGCGCAATGCTAGTCGTTGTAATAATTTTAGTTGATATTCTCAGGTATTCTATCATTTTATATCAAACTATAAATTTACATTTATATAAATCAATCCGATAATCTATTCCTTACTATTGCCACTTGGAAAATTATGGAAGACCAACTTCGGGATGACACAGCAATTTATTTAAGGCCAGAACAAACTATGAATGATAAACAAAAGATAAGGAATGAGGGAAGTTTACAGAGTAGTAAAATATAGACATGACTAGACGGGTGACCCGGGCTTCGCCCCGGGATTGACCCGTGTGCATATCTACCCGTACAAAAGCTACATACCTATACTTTCGATATTTGCGGACCTGTAATGAGGTATTGTTAACAATAGATTATTTAAGGAGCGACCCGCTCCAACACAATAGTTACAAAACCAAAAAGCGAGTGGGGGGGGGGGGGGGGGGCAAAGGTGGCGTGATCGTAGCCAACCAATAGGAGAGCGCCATTCCAAAAAAAAAAAAAAGCAAACGGTGACAGAGATGAAGAATTATTAAGAACGCATGACGCTCGTAACTGTATATAGAATACTCTGTTAATACTATTGTGAAATAATAAATGCTTATAAAATAACAAATACTTCGCTACGCTATCATATTTGAAGTGTCGATCAAATAAAGTAATATACAAACAGTTGTTTATGTTTTTCGAATTTATTTAAAATTTACATTTAAAAAAAGCCATCACTATAATTTAAATAATATACATTTTGTCGAACTATACGCTCTAGATATTTTGTTTCATATTCATAAACATGGATGTTGCGCTGAGTTTGTTGTTGACACAAATTAATATGTTATAATACCTTGATAAAGGTTGGCGTTCAGCCAAATTAAATATTGGTAAAAATAAATGATATTTTGATTCAATATATGCCTTTTTATTTAAATAAACATATAATCACTATATTCATAGATTTTGGAAAAATACGAGAGACAGTGCTGTGCATTAGATTTCAAAGTAAAAGGATTATTTAATCGGTTTACTATTCATTTAGATAATAAAATAATTCTGTAGATTTATATTCTATATAGCTTCAGATAGATTGGCAACAAACATAGATAGTTACTATGACATATAATGGCGATGTGCTTATGAAATATCCGTGTTGTTAAAGAAACCAAACACCATGGATCTGCAAATCTTTCAGCAGCCACGCGGATACCTCCTTGTCTCCCAGGTCTTGGTGGCTATCGTAGCCTTCTCCCTAACCTGCTCCTTCAACAAGGACATCAAGATTCATATCTCCTGTATGAACGGCACCAACATCACCCACGCAGAGATTCCTGTCTTCTACCCCTTCGAACTCTACCCAGCCTTCATACGAGCGCCACCCTGCGATAAAACAAACAGAGTTATTAATCATATCATTACTATCAATTTGGATGATTCCTCCAAATCTAAGTTCTTTGTCTTCATTGGCGTTTTGGCATTCATCTACTCCTTCTGTGCTCTTATTCTCTATACTCTCTACGCTAGAAAACTCGCGTCTCTTCCACGTTGGGTTAGAATTGATCTTTTGATGAACATCATCTTTTCTGCAATGTACTTCATAGCTTCGGTAGCTTGGACGGAAAGTGTGGCCAACCTGGCTCGAATGAGCAGCTCTTCAAGTCTCCGTGAAGCATTGAAGGGACTTGAAAATGATCAATATCACATTCATATCGAGTCACCATACTACGCGACGCTCTATATCTCACTGCTTTTTGGATTCGCCAGCATTTTTCTGTGGGGAGCTAGCGCCTGGATCATCTTCTACGCAAAGACTGATATCATCCACTTTGGCCAGGTTGACAATCAGCTCTAAACTACGTTATATTAGGAGTGTCAGTTGTGTCTTTATTTAACTCTATTTACCTTACATGAGGGTTGGTTTAGAAGTAATTATTTCGATTTTCGACAGCTAAGACTCGGGTGAGAATCCCGCTTTGTCACTTTTCTAGAAAAAAAGGTGTTTCAATGGTACCCGATCATTGCAAATATTTAACCCCACCAGTGAGTGCATGTAGCTAAACATAGCTCTGGTACACTTGTAAAAGGGAAACTCAAGCTGTCTCCAAAATGTGTAGACATGTGGTGCGCCTACAGTAAAAACACAGTCGCTATCTACCCACACTGATGAGCATGGCGCACTTGGGCTAAGTACCACATTGACGTAAATTATAGTCAAACATCAATTGCAGCCTAATAAATTTAATAAATAGCCATGACTATAAACAAAATTGAAACTACCTTATCATATTGCTATTTCTGATTTTAAAAACAAAATTCTGTACTGCAACGGAAAACTTATTGGAATATCGGATTCATAAGTAATATAACTATCTATTGGTGTAAACAATTCAATCTACCGTGAGTTGAATTTAGACGTTCTATTTATATACAAAGGGTAAGGGGAAACGTTCACAACTTCACAATGATAGATTCTGATTTCCAGCTAAGAAAACATTTTATTTTTTACACAATATATTTCGTCTTCAACACACTTGGTCCAGCGTTTCTCCAATATCAGTATTCCTCTCCGGAATTTGTCTGGAAGGCCGTTATAATATTTATCAAAAGCCCTTTCAACTTCTTTATTGGAATTGAAGCTCTTTCCAGAAACAAATATCCATAGGTTGGGGAAGAGATGGATGTCTGAAGGTGCCAAATCAGGAGAATAAGATGAATGGCCGAGCAAATCTTACCTCAAATCCCGCGTTTTTTCCATTGCTAACAATATTTGTGAGAAGGTGCATTGTCTTGGTGAAAGATGATTTTTTCTCCTGAAGTCAGACCTCTTCTCGCAATTTTGACATTCAGGTGGTAAGGAAGGTTAGAGTAATATTAAGCAGTAATATTTCTGTCTTTTTCAATGTAATAAATTAATCGGATCCCTTTGGCATCCCACAACACACTGGCCATGACCTTTCCTGCATATGCGATCGACTTCGCTTTCTTTGGCGCTGAAACACCGGCTTCCACCCACAGCTTCGACTGCTGTTTGGTTTCTGATGTGTAGTGGTAGACCCATGTCTCATCCATGATGAAAAATCACCGCACGAAATCGGTAAGATGCTTCTTGACTCGGTTCAAAAATTCTGCGAATATCGTTTGTGCATTTTCTTTTTATCTGCATTCAGAAAATACAGCACCAACCTTGCGCTGAGATTTCGCATCCCTAATTCTTCGTGCAAGATATTCCGCACCCTTTCTTCAGATATTCCTACGACCTAAGGTATCTAACACACCTTTATTCACCTATTGTCCAACACGATATTGTGCACCTTCAGTTTCAGGTGTGGTGGCAGTTTTCGGCCATCCTTCACGTGAGTCATATTCGAGCGACGTGCGACTACGTTTAAATTCAGCTTCTCACTCTTTAACGGTTGAAATTGAAGGCGCAGTATCATCGTAAACTTTGTCAACTTCATATGAATGTTTTAGAGGTTTATCCATCTAAAATGAAATAATTTTTAAATATGAATATACGTTTATTCATTTTAACGAAACACACGCAAGACGTACTTACTGTAAAGACTCGTTTACAAAAACTATTTGAAAGACCAAGTTGAAACTTGTCCTACGAACTAATGACATGCGCACAGGAAGGAAAGATAATCTTTTGCCGATTGGAATGTCAATATCTGGGTCAGGCCGAAAACATTTCACCTTGCCCTCGTAGTTCGTAATTTAAATAAATTATTGTTTAGGATTAATTAAGGGAAGATATATATTATTTTACATATATAAACTCAAATATCATAAATATAGTTCAAAATGTATCTATATTAGATATATGCTCTCTCTCTCTTATATTCACAATATATCCATATTAATATATCTATATTCACGCAAGTTTGGCCTTAAATACCCATTTCTTGGTTTTTCAAGAAGCCTCTGAGACCAAAACTATTTTTGATTTCAGTGGTACAGCCTGCTTTACGCTGACGAGTGCCAACAGCGCTAAAGGCGTTCGTGGATGGCTTTTCTTGATTTATCAAAAAATTGGGTAGTCCAAATATCACGGGCAAGTTAAATAAACGTTTAGTTTATTTTTGCTCCACTAGATGGCGCTCTGCCATCTAAAAAGCACATGTGCTTTTGATCAGGATATGCCTTCATTATTTTTAATATATATTTTTGGTATTTAAAAAGTGAAGCCACATAAAGTATTTATTGTTGAAAGAAATTATGAAATCGTAGAGGAAGAGAAAGAACCTTTATTACCTAAAGATATAAAACTATAAAAGAAGGACAAAAGAACAAACAATATGTAAATCAGCAGCTCATGCCGACCTGCCCTTTTCACTTAACCGCTAGCCCACGTAACAACCCAACAAGGCCGCGCTATATAGGCAGAGATGTCAATTTGCATAGACAATACTGAAACTATACAAATATATGCATATCAAATATCGTAGAAATATCTGCAATTGTCAATTTTAACATTCAATATTCTTATTGAAAGGGAAATTTGATACTCTTTATTATAAATCACTTTGAAAATAGATAAAGATCTATCTATTCGAGCTTACCAATTTGATAATAATACCGTTTTATTGTGTTTTCTTTGGTGAATGTTTGGTAACAGAGTTTTACGATACTACCTTTCTACACAAATATTTTTGTCATAATATAAATATGAAAAAACAGTACAAATGTGATATTGTACTGGGATAAGGTGCATAAATGATGAAAAGGGCATCTCCTTATCGTGCAACTGAAATTTGTAACCAAAGTCGCGGACTCACGCAATTCTGGCCTTAACTACCCGTTTCATGATTTTTCAGGATGCTTGAATGACCAGTTTTTTGGTCATTGAGGTACACCTTGCACCACGCTGATGAGGACCAACAGCCCGAAACGCGTCCGTGGTTAGCTTTTCTTGATTAACCAAGAATGGGTATTTGGCCAATTTTAGAATAATTAAAAATCAATGATAATAGTTGATATTTATCCTGATAGATGGCGCAAGCCATCAGCAACTTTTAGTTGCACGATAAGGAGATGCCTTTTTCATAATATAAATAGCCAATACATTTATTTAATCACAAAATATTTTAAAATTTTGAACTAACAACCATCATGATTTCGATTATGTACACTTTATTTCTTCTTTTTCGAGGGTCGAACCATGCAAAACCACGGGTTCATATTTCAGAGAATAATCTTGAAAAGTCACATTGTCGTTTTTAAAATTGGTTTTGAGAAAAGAATTTTGAAAAAAATTCTAATATAGAATGACGTTTTCCAAGTTCCACATTGTCCGGTCTCGTTGCCAATATTGTCCTCAGGAATTGACGACAATTTCATTGGCAACTTGACAGGACACGTTCGGAGCTGCTTTCAAATTCCAAGTGGCGAATTCCTGAATATATTGCCTCAATTCTTATTTACATATATTGATCAAATTCTCTCCATTTTAGGAATTTTATTCTCAAATAATATATATTTTCGTAAATATATTAATTAAATTGATAAATATTTTTAAAAGGGGAGGGTATCAACTCTAATATAAAAATATACATGTATATTCTTGAAAACTGCTACTGCTACCAATAATTATCAATAATAAATTGTGTGGGTTATACATACTAGGTATATAAAATATTATTTAAAATTTAAGACATTTTTATAGTGTAAAAAGCGATCTTTCGAGCACAAAGACAAACTTCTACTGAATTATAAAAGTTAAATGGAGAAAAACAGAGTATGTGGTCTGGAAGACGTTTTCGCTCGAAACTTGAATTTTTAAACAATAATGTAACAAAGTATTTATTAATTTTATTATTTTTATTAACAGAGTGTTCATTTTTTATGTTTATATTTTGCTTCTCTCTGTAAATTTCCCTCGTAGCTTATCTTTTGTTTACCTTTCATAGTTTGTCCTGAAATAAATTGTTGTCTCCTCCTGAAATTTTTGTCTTCCCTAATTTTCCACGTGGCAATAAAATATACTTTTAAAACTATTTCTCAATACCAGTTTTAGCAAATTAAGATAAAGGCCAACCTGTATACCATGGTTTCTGTCATTGGCCCTCATCAGTACATGGACAGCATCATTCTCCCATAAAGATTCTGTACTTACGTTATGAACCAATATATTTTTCTCATGGTATTTTAAAAAGAGAGGTGTCTCCTATAGTACATGAATAACTGTTGTAAGATTTTGGTACTTACAGCTTTATGAAGGCATGAGGGCGTTGATGATTATATGATAATCCTCAAAGCTTATGTCCATAGTTCTTCTAAAATACCCATTCAAAGAGTCTATCAATAGTATCACTATAAAAGGAAGTTCCAAAAATGCAATATAATAGCGGTATGGTAGATTAAACTGGCGAAACCGCTGAGAGGGTTCACCACTGATGAGCCAGGCCCTCTCATTAATTTTTCCATTGCAGTAAGGGCAGTAGAAATTGTTTAATATCAAAAAGAATCTTACGCCTTTAAAATAGTTTTGAATTTTGATAACAGGTGGCGCGCTAGTGCATCATATAATAAACTTTATTATCCATTTAGTAAAAGAAAGTTAAAATAGCGAACACATTTACAGTATATAGGTAAGTGAGAAGAAATAAACAAACTGCAGTGGTGATGATAAGGCCAGTGTGGTAGTCGTAGCATTCAGTTTCTAACAATAACATCTTCCCACAACTTTATATTGTATATTATAGTAATAATAGTTTGCAAGTAGTTATTATTATTGTTAATTGGTATTTTCTTATATTCATTTATAATATATATGATAGGATATATGTGTACCCTAATTATATTAACCAATAATCTTTGAAATATAATTTTGTTGTTGTTGTGAATTTTAAAAACATATCAAATGAGAGTTATTAAAAAAGAATAATTTCATATGATATTTTATGATTCAGTAAAATATGTATACTGATATGTTACTAACAAAAATATACTAAAGATAAATTTAGAAAAACAAAACCTTTAATTACACATCGAAAATTATTTAAAAAATTCCATCGTCTGTCATTTAAATATATTAGCTTTTGACCCTCGGCTTCTATAGAAAAAGAGGGAAATGTATTCTTTCGAATCTATTTTGTGCAATTGGTTCTAGTGGGAGCGTATAAATATTTAGCTTAGGTGAACAAACCTTTTTGCCTGTATAAATAGACACCATCAAGGCTAAACGAATATAGCTACGACTGGACACGTCGCGCCATCTATTAATCCAAAATTTAATTAAAAATTCAAAACGTTTAAAATCATTTTTGAAAATATATTTTTTGTCTTGTTACTATAATAAAAATTATATATTTTTAATAATATATTTATTATAAATATATTTTTTCTTTTAATATTTATTCACTCCTATTTCAGTGATTTTTATTTTTGCTATTTTAATTTAATAAGATAAAGTTTATGGAGTATACATATTTGAAAGGGTGTAATGAAAAATATTCAGTAATAAATAATTGATTTTTCGAATATATGTTTTAAAAACACATTTTTATGTATCGATTTTTCTCTCTATGCGAGGGTGGTTTTACAAGTAAGGGTAGAAAAACATTTAAACAAAAAGTCAATTTTGTTGGCTAAAATATATTTCATTCTTAACATGATTTTCCTTGAGCTCTATTCACTATGCCTATCAAAGTTTTGGAGCCAATATACCATCTTGATAGAAGGTTTCCTCTCAAGGCTGTATAAATACTCAACCACAGACTTGATGACATAGGTATTAACCAAGAATCTTCGTTCCTTCAGTTTTTTATTGAAATTGGGTAAAAGATAGTAGTCGCTTGGAGCTAATTCCAGTGAAAAGTAGGATGTACAAAGATTTCGTAGCGATATTCATGAATTTCTTTCTTTGAAATTGCGTATTTGTGCGGAGAAGCATTTTCCTGGTGGAAGAAGACTTTTCTTTTACCAAATGCAGCTTTTTTGGTAGTTCAGCTAATCGAATGAGCATAAAAAAGATAGAGGAGCTTCTTTTATAAATTTATTGTGCAAGATTTCGGACTATACGTCCTTCTACAGGCATGGATAGTGGTAATACTAATCTTTGAAATGGTTTTGCAATCAACAATTTACTCTCTATCATTTGGAATAAATTGGCTCTGTTGGTTTAGAATGGTATAAACCCTTGATATTTCCAACAGACACGACATTGGATCAAATCTCACATTTCTGGAGAAAGGAATTCTTCAATAGCCACCGATTCTTGGAAATGTCTAATCCCACAGGTAAGTGCAAGTACCCAAAGTTATGCCATACCTAAAATTGCAAAGGCTAAACTTCTTTCTACATGTGTAGATATATGCTGAATTTACAGTAAATTCAGTCGTTAAATACCTACCATGGTCATCAGGGCAAATACCACGTGTTCAAAAGATAATTTAGAAAATACATTGTGCACACACACACACACACACACAATTTGAAATCCGTAGAAGGACGTCTCGCCATTAGGTCCAGCTAGGTGAAAAAAAAAAATATCATATGGATTTTAAATAGTTGTATAGGATTTTTAAAAGAGTTATTATTGCTCGAAATTATTTATCCAAAGAACAATTTATATGACTGTTAGCAAATTCAGTGGAGTTTACTCTAAAGACTATTTTAAAAATCTAAATGCAATTCCTGAATTTCTAACCATTTTATATATATTTAACGACTAATATAGATATTTTACAAACATTTGATAACATTTATCAGAATATTGAAGCTATATTTGAGATAAAGTATTATACATTTTTAAAATAATATAAATTGGAAACACTCTCTTTTGTAGATGGAAATTTTACCGGGAGGATATTGATCTATTATGAAAATTCGAAACTATTTTAGACGCGTAAGATTCTTTTTTTTTTTAATTAAACAATTTCCACTACCCTTAGTGCAACGGAAAAATTAATGGGAGGGCCTGGCTCATCAGTGGTGAACCCTCCCAGCGGTTTCGCCAGTTTAATCTACCATACCGCTGTTATATTGCATTTTTCGATCTTCCTTTTATAGTGATACTGATGCTAGACTCTTGGAATGAGTATTTTAGAAGAACTATGAACATCATAATATATTTATCTATAAAGGTCACCTCTCCTGTCAAAAATAGACGTCAAAGTTATATACGTAGTTTTGACGTCTATTTTGACGGGAGAGGTGACCTTTATCTTATAGACTCTCTTTTGTGTGACAAAATACATTAAAATATTGATAAGAATATTATCTTATAATTATGTTTTCTTTATTACTCAAAAAACAAACAAAAACAAAAAAAATCATATATATTGAAAGAATGAGCACGGGATGACTCTTCATTGGAGACGACTATATCAACAGGATTGATATTATATTCAATTTTCCCTCAATGGTAGAACATCTTATATAGGAAATAGACTTTGTCCAGCACCATATAATAGCACGATAAAACAAACATTTTACTATCTTTACTGGGAGAGATATATTGAGAGGTATTGGCTCATCTCAGTGATTATTATTTTATTCCTGTAGTAAGGACAGGAGAAAGTTTGTTTAATAAAATAAATTCGTGTTTGATAGTATTATTTCATATATTGATGACACGTTCTTGTTTAATAATAAACAAAATCTAACATAAAAAAAGATAAGTAATAAAAATTTTAAAATAAATTTCAATATGCGTATAATGGTAAGGGCTTATTATATATTTTTGGAGAATATATGCATATTCTATAATTATTGTTAGAATATACACTTTGCTTAATAATACGTTAAAACTATATATATATACAGGATGACTCCATAAGCCTGAAGCCTTTTAATTTTTAAATCAAAAAGGTTTTCAGGAGTTATGGGCCACCCATTATATTCATATTTAACTGAAATTGCAAAATGAATCCCTAGCTATATAGTGGGCGCCTACATGAAGGCTGGCCATCCAATGACAATCCCATTCTGTGGTAGATAGCAGTAAAAAAAAGTGAGAAAGGACGGGATTCGATCGATTGACTCTAAAGACCGACCGTTCATCACGGGCTGTCAGAGACAGCTGCTGTGACATTCTGGGTGTCGCACGACACCCTCCTACATCTTTGTCGTGGTCAGGCTGTGTTGGTCATTATGGTCGGGAGACTAACATCAAAATACGATCTTCATCAAATACCATCAGCAGTAAGTCCTCGTCAATTTATATGATGCCAGTTTCTTAGAGGTTATGATATATTCTGATACTGCTTCATTGACTTCACGTTTACAATCTAGCTTGCTCAAAGCCATCGTCTTCTGGGATGCTTCCTATTATGACCCTATCAATAGAATATTCTCACCATAGGATCACTGTAGTATATGGGGACTACTATGGTACACACCACATTCTTCATTTTGCATCAAAACACTCGATTTTTCGAACAAAAATGCGATTTTTCACACACCATTTCTGTCCTTTTTTTGACCATATTTATTAAAAAACAAAAATATTTTAAATAAAAACAAAGGTTTTTTTCAATTTCTATTTTTTAAATTTCCATTTATATGGTCATAAAAAATTCCTCATGCTCATGAATAAATTCCTTATGTTCATAAATAAAATCATAATAAATGGAAATTAAAAAAATAGAAATTCAAAAAACCTTTATTTTTATTTAAAATATCCTTATTTTTTTAATAAATATGGTCAAAAAAAGGACAGAAATGGTGTGTGGAAAATCACATTTTTGTTCGAAAAAATCGAGTGTTTTGATTCAAAATGAAAAATTTGGTGTGTACCATAGTAGTCCCCATATACTACTGATCTCTAAATACATGTCTGAAAGCTCTTCCATTTATATTAGATAATATTCATCTGGAATTTATCCTTTTTTTTAGGAACGTATTTCAACTTGTAGAACGACGTTTAGCAAATTTACCACAAATGTTTCTTTTGAACGAAAAATCATAATTTTAAGGAGAAATAACGACTATTTCTATCGTTAGGGTTGAAGTATGAAAGGTTGGATTGTGAAGAGTAATGATGAACGTTAAAATAAAAGTGTCCAGGAATGAGAATCGACCCATAGTGTTCCGATTACCGGGCAGATGCCATGTTCCCTAGGCTACCTTGACCATATTTTCCGTCCGTTTAGCTTACCGAACAAAAAAAAACTCATTAGTATATTTCTGTAATCCAATTGTCCAAGGGATTCAACTATCTTTTTTCAGATATTAGAAATAATGGCGAACACTAATAAATAATATATAGGAAATTTAAAATTTAATCGTAGATTGAGTCATCTCAGAGTAAACATATACAAAAAATAAATTACAAGGATTTGTATGTTTATTGATAATACTTTGATGTTATATTGTAGTATATATATACTTTTTCGGGAGCATAAAACATTGAATTAAACTATCAATACAAAATATTTTCACCTGTGTTACCTATGTAAAAGAGTCGTTTGAATTAAAGCTAGTAATGTTGTATATAATAAATGACAAAAAACGAGAATATAATTAAAACACGAATATTTACGTGTATCTTAGTGAGTATACTATTAATTACTAGAGAGAAAAAGAACAAAAGTGAAATTGAACCAGGATCAGGTTGTTAAATTAAGGTAAATACCTGATTGTGCAACTGAAAGTTATTGATGACTTGCGCCATTCATCAATAATACAGATAAAATGATAAGATTATGGTAATTGTAGAAAGATATTAAGAGAACATTCAGGTGTAGAATACGTCGAGAATATTGATGCACCTTCTATTGATAATTGAGCAGGAGCTGAATATTGATAGCCAGGCGTTGATGATTGCCTGCAGTAATTGTCTGCTTCATATTTACATCTGTTCTCAGAAATTTGCATTGTCTCCGGTGTAGAACGGAACTTATTTGCATAGTGAAGTTGCCGCGAGCGAGCAGTTGGTAATTGGATGCCAAATCTCGAACAATCCATTGACGGGGAGGATTCTAAACTACATTTGTAAATATTCCATTGAGAAAACCATACCTAGTTGTATAGCAACAAATTATCTTAATTTATATGGTGACAACTATTTCCATTAAAATTTATTTTTTAGCTTTTCAATAATTAATATGCATATATTATCTTTAGATTATGATGCACTAGCGCGCCATCTGTTATGAAAATTCGGAACTATTTTAGACGCATTAGATTCTTTTTGAAATTAATTTCTACTGCCCTTTGCATTGCATTTTTTCCATTGCAGTAAGGGCAGTAGAAATTGTTTAATTTCAAAAAGAATCTAACGCGTCTAAAATAGTTTCGAATTTTCACATATTACCTTTATTTAACTCTATATAGAAATTTACCCTATATATATTTATACTGTTGGTAAATCCAAAAATAGATTTTTTGTCAATATCAGTAATAACATTAAATCAACGTTTGGGTCATTTTTATTCCGATAGATGGCGCTTGGCCATCTATTTCTCCTGGCTGAAGAAGCTAAGAACTGGAACACATTACCAAACTTTCATTATATTATCCAATTGATTTATTTTTTGAAAAATAGGTAAAACTAAAAGATGGGTCTTAAACGCAAAGCGTAGACCCCTATGACGAGGGAAAAAAGCTGGAAACTCGTGGAGATTTGCTTCTTCTTTATAATTCAAAAAAAGGCTATCTGCGAATTTTAAGATTTAAATCCATCTTTATTGGTGTTTTTCTATATATATAGATTATCTATAGATGGTTGTGAGGAATAATCAACATTCAAATACACGATCGGTAAATGTCAATTTAAATTCACACCTATTGTAATATGTATAACTCTGTGTAAAACATTTGAATTCTACAATTTTGAAAATCAATGTCTCTGCAAATATTGTGTGAATACTAAAGATAAAAATTACTTGTAATATAATTTATTCTTTTAAAATTTTATAATTTTATTATGATTTGTATACCTCAATTGTAAGGGAAAACAATTTATCCATTTATATATTCCTACAAAATCTTTCAGAATATACTCTATGAGTTGTGTTAATATCTTAAAATATCAATCTTCGAATTTCATCCCAGTATAATGTTTATACAATATGTACTACAATAGTTATCTTAATTTGCTTGTATTTGTTTATAATAGTTACTATAAAATATTTTCTCATTTACATCTAATTGTATAATTTTTTTAAATAAATATATTTTGAAAACAGGTATGTAAATATTATATATGTATGTTTATAACCAGTTGATCCATCTAGATTCATTTATCAGGTATTATTACTGTAGTAGGGACGTCAATACCCGAAAGCTTGAAACGTAAACATTAAATATAAGATACTCATCCTTGGTGAGAGAAGGTTGAAGAAGAAAAGGTTGAAATTTATGTGAGGCTCTCAGAACGCAATGACACGATATAAATAATATATATACACAAAAACAGCTATTTACTAATAAAGTATTATTATAAAATCCTTCTGAATCTATTCTTCTTCAGCGCTCTTCGTTTCTTCTTTTATAAAGAATCAATTTATTAGTTGTCTTCATTAAATCAACTTCCATCATTGCTTAACATACTGTAAATAACTACGTTGCGATTTCTTCTATCTGCTTATGTTATTGCTTATTTGTTTAATGTATATGTTTATTCAATGCTCTTTTTCTTAATTGTTTATTTTATTTTTGATAATTCTGTTACCTACTCTACTACAATATGAATTATTGTAAATAGTTTCGCGCGCAATTATCCAGATCGGATATAGCGTGTCTTGTTTGCAACTGGTAATAAGTAAATAAATTTATTAGTTGTAGTGTTATTTTTTAAAATGACCCATATTTATTATATATGTTAGTAAATTGAGCAATCCATTTATCTTCAATTGATCCTAAAAGAATAAACATAAAATGTAGTATTCCCCAGACCGTTTTAAATCACCAATCTAAAAGTTTCAACTCAACAACACCTGCCTGTTTCCACGCATCACGTACAAAATCGATCTTCACTTTTAAAAAGCTTTTTTGAGTGAAAGAAGTACCTAACTTTTATGAATTTTAAATTTTAATGATAAAAAATAGGTTTATCAAAAATATACTATATTTTATTTTTTTTATATAAAATAACATTCATACCGTTAAATATATCAGGAATATATTTTAAGAGACCAAAATATCAATCAAAGCATCACACACATATCTATCTAAAATTATCTAAATCAATTCTAAATTAAAACGAAATATCAATCGAAATAATTACAAAAAGTTTTTTTAATCAATAAAAATGGCAAGCATCAGGCCTGATGATGAGCTAACGCTTGAAAACTTGCCATTTTTATTAAATAAAGAAACCTTGTGCAATTATTTCGTTTAATATATTGTTTTAAATCGTTTCACAATCAAACTTGATTGTAAATTATTATGTATACAGAATATTATATAGTTCCACAAGTGTAAGCAATAATGGATTCACGCGGCACTATATCCCTGGGATTATTTTCAAGGAAATAAATAGACTGACCAATCAGACAAGATAAGCAGGTTGTAAAAAATCTGCTGTCATCCAGGATTAGAACCCGGGGAGATCGTCTTAGCGACGTGTCAGATAATCTTTGACGTCCAGTAACGTAAGATCCACCAATAATTGGCCATCAAATCCCTTTCTTCTTTATCTCAGAATATAGTAGACTACGTGTTGAGCCACCATCATAGTTTTATTCTCTGACACACAGATATGACATTTTATAATAGTTAAAATAATATTTTTAATAAAAATGATAGTGAACTAATAATCACTATAGATGATTTATAACCTTTTGTTAATATTTATTATAACATTAATTTTGACCTTTATTTATATTTAATTGTTTATAAAATATCGATCGGGGTGTACTCTCTCTATTCGTTTATTTAAAATCATATCTTTATAAATTGGCAAAAAGTAAACATTATAAAATCTCGTTTTTTTTTTATAAGATTGAAAACTAGTCAGAAATCAAAAAAGAAAAAAAAATTGTGTTTTTTTTAATACTTTCATTCTATTTGTTTTGACAATATGTTCTTTTTACACGAAAAAACAAAATAGGAAAACTACCTTTTTACATAGGTAGTTAGAAAAATAATATGTTCCCAAATCAACAACGGGCAACCATATTGTTGTCATACAACAATGAAGCTAAGAATAGGACGTCCGGCTAAAATCATCTCGCTAAAAATAATTGGACGCCGGGGACAGCATTGATCTGACGCATCTACAGGGAGGTCAGGCGAGATCTCTACTCCATGTTGACAGCGTTTCTTGGTGCCTGACTTGCTTATCATCAGAATGATCGGTGTTTTTATTTGTTTCTCAATCTCTACTTTCAAATATTTAACTCGGTGGTTGGTGAAGAAGTGGCATAAACCGTGATTTTCCACAGTCATCATTCAGTATCGAATCCCGCAATGGGAACTCTTTTTCTGACGAAAGAAATTACTTCAATGGCCCACGATATTGGCAAAGGTTCAAATCCACCAGTGAGTGATATTAACTAAACGGGACTCTGGAACATTTTTAAGTGCAAAGGTCAAACTGCTTTCTACCTTTGTAGTCATGTGTTGCACTTACAGTAAAAGCTTTCGCTTACTACCCACCATGATCATTTTACCTTAGAACTACGTGTACTAAGGATAATAAAACCATTATTTATAGTTTGAGAATAGTGTCAGCTTTTGTACGGGAGAATATTAATTCATAATATTTTACAATAATCTTATTCCTAGAAAATTCTTATTTTGAACCTATCATCTTTTACAGGGGATTAAAAACGATTGTGATTAAAAAGGCATATATTGGATCAAAATATCATTTATTTTACCAATATTTCAGTTGGTTGAACACCAACCTTTTTCAAGGTATCATGAAATATTAATGTGTGTCAACAACAAACTCAGCACTTTACACACATTAATATGTTATAAAACCTTGAAAAAGGTTGGCGTTCAGCCAACGGAAATATTAGTAAAATAAATTACATTTTGATCCGATATATGCCTTTTTAATCAAAGATCTTTTTATGGACTTCTCTATTTCAAAATATAAAACGATTTTGTAAATATAAATTATACAACCCTTCTTTTAAACAGCTATATATAAAATCTATTAAACATTAAGAAGTAAGGAAAAGTCTGTGTGTGAGTAGAAACCGCATGAATATTGTTGAATGATGTTTGATGTGTCCCTCCATTTATTAAAAATAATCTTTGGTAATTGAAATTTATTTAAAATTCATATCAGAAGATTATGTACTATAGTACCATTCCTTCTGTAACATTGTTATTGTTTATATCTTGATTATTTATTTTGGAAAGAGAGGAGGCACGAAGATTCAAGATCACCAACAACGAGGAGAAGCCAACAAATAAATAAACACACCAACCTTTATAGGTAATTATCTTATTTTATTTTCCTCAATTATGGAAACCCACTCAGGAAACACATATGACACCAAGAAAGAGGAAAACAATGTTAATTACCCTGCAAAGCTGTAATTTGGCCTAACAACATCACAACTTGTTTGTTCGAAAGGTAAATAACAGAAGTATAGAATTTATTATGTGAGAAGCAAATTAAACTTCACATTTGATTAAAGCTGAAATAACATCTGTCCTTTCTATAGTACATAATGGAAATTTATAAGTTATTCAAGGTGCTGTTATTCCTTGAGGCACCATATTGTGTCGTCTTACTTAATTAAATTTCTATTATAATAATGTTTCGTTAATTTAAAACTTCCAACACAAATTAATCATCTTTCCTATTGTTTAAACATCCATTGTTTCTTACTTGAGGCTTGCTTGAACTATACGTCTTTCAGAAAATTTCCTAATTATTCAATTTTAATATAATGTTTAAAATAGAATATTTATTAGAGAAAAAAAAAATTAAATGCATTACTTATTCAGATGAATAAAATTTGATAATAAAATATTTTTCTTTGAAGTTGAAATATATATTTTTTATAAATTGCGTTTAAATAAAGTTAGGTATTAATATAGTAGATTAGCTTTTTCTTATCTTGCAACAAAATGTAAATGAAGACCACTGCCATCTATTGGCTAAAATACTAACTTAACGTTATTCTTCTAAAATTGGCTACTACTCCGTCTTGACTTATCAACAAAAAGTCGACCATGTACGCGCTTCGAGGTGTTGACCCATGTCAATGTAATTAAGGCTGTACACAACTAAAATTTTCTCTACTTTGAACTCTTTGAGGAATGAATAATATTTTTCAATTGATTCAATTTATATTTTTAAAATTATTATTGTCATTTGGAAAATTCGAAAGTTTTTTTTAAAATAAAAGTATATTTATTATTAATAATTTCATACATCATACATCGGATGAAGAAAGATAATAAAATTAAATCTTAAACTTATATACACACTAGCCGAATGACCCGGGCAACGCCCGTGTTTTACCCGACTGTAGATGTTACAACGGTGATCCTTAGGTCGCTGGTTCAAATCCGGCTCGAGGGAGCCGGCGAGCACGTGACCTCCCTGTGCGCGCGCATCCGTGACAGAGGCCGATGAGGAAAGACGGTCGTGACTATATATATGATGCATTAGCGCGCCATCTGTTATAAGAAATGTAAACTATTTTTGACGCGTATGATTCTTTTTGAATCAAAACAATTTCTATACTGCCCATTATTTAATCATTTCAGTAAGGACAGTAGAAAATTGTTTTAATTCAAATGGCTCGATTTCAAAATGAGGTTTACCACATCTGAAAGCAATCAAACAGTGACACCACTAGATCAAATTTTAAACGAAATGTATTTTCTTAGACCAAGAAAAAATCTAGTGAAACCATCACTAGAGAATTCACTTGAATAATTATTCAGAAATACAAGGTAGCAATATAAGAATAAATTTAGTGAAGGTTATTTGGCAGTGTTCTATAAATTGTATTCTAAACAAAGCCGACACTAAAAAGTTGACAAGTAGTGGCAGGTGGATACAGAGGCTCCAGGTGGAATCCTTCTATCAACGGCTCGGCCATTAGCTCTGGGAACGCCGCCAGCCCGGAAATATGTTTCTCTAGTGAGGCAGGCCAACCTTCCTTACTTCTCGTCTGAATCCTTATCACACCTGGCTTTTCTCGTTTTATAGAAATTTGATACCTGATATCTGAAACTTGAGAAATTGGAAAGTCTTTTATGTCGCTGATCGACTGTTTTTTTAAGGAAACAGAAGCAATTTTGTTTACACTTGGTTACTTCGTGTGTCTTCAATAGAGATCACTGTATATTGTTAAACCTTAAGATGTAGATGGTTTTTGGTCAGCGGTTTCCATTGTATTGTAGAATAAACCAGAACGAGTTCTGATCAAAAAGCTAACGCTTTATTTTAGTAAGGTTACAAAAAGAATGAAGAACGACGGCGCGAGCGCACGCGACAACGAGCTCGCTGGCTGCACAATGTTAACAAAGTATAAACAAATAAACCTTGATTTGTTTAATAAGTTAAATTGATAATGAGAATATTTACATGAGTCTATGTCGGCTGTGACACACACACACAATATCGAATATCTCTAAGAGTTATTATCTGAATCTCTATATACATGATAAAAGGTAAAACTTCCATTTGTTTTGTCCATTTGTTTATATACACACCAATATCAGCTTTACGAGCTGATAACAGCCAGTCTTGAGCTCATTTGAAGTATATCACCATAATAATAACCTATCAATCAGGAAATTGCAATACGTTTCTTCATTAGTTTAAAATACAATCTTTCAAGCGTCAACTCATCATCAGGCCTTTCTCTAATGATACTTTTGAAATTCTTCTAAAAGAATATTTATTAATATATAATTATCATTATCAACATTATTAATCATATTAAAATAATTGTCTACAGGTTTTACTTCTTTCATCAGGTGGAAAATATTAGCTTGGATCACAATATAATTAACCTTTCTATAAATATTTGCTACGCTATAATTAAAACTTCACTTAAATATGCTAGGTTCATCTAGATTTTGGAGATAAATCTTCAATAAACTCATTATTATTAAATCTAAGAGCTTTCGCCGCATAGAAATAAAATATTAGAATTTATCATATGTACTCAAAGACAAAACGTAAGTAAGTGAAAAGTCCTTAATATCGCAGGGGTCCTTTTTTTAAGAGGACAAGCAATTGTCTTCTTCATCAGACACACACCAACATCATAGTTTATATATCAGAAGATTGCTGATTGGTTCGATGATCGGAAATAGATATCGTATCTACTGATTTAAAGTAAGCTATGTGACATGTTTGTTTTTAATATTTTTTAACCTTATTGAAATGATGTGTACAATAATCTCTTTCGCTGGACCATCGGTACTGATCGTACCGTTCCACCAGGCCGCTAGTCCGGTAGTACTTCAACATTATCCAACCACCGCCAGATCTGCAGAGCTGGCTCTTCGTAAATGGCTTCGACGAGGAAGCCTTGGCCGTAACATCGTCGGCAAATGAGGGCGTCTACAGCGGTGTCAATAGATCTTGTCATCTTTAGGAGTACACTCCGTTGTTGGAAGTGCCTCGAACATAGTAAATATCATATGTAAATTCTATTTCATGTTAGTGTCAAGTAGACGCTGTTCATTCATTGATTTTTAATTGAAAAAAGTTGTTTCATCTGTCTCTTTCTCTCTCTCTCTCTCTTTCTTGGATTTGAAATTTCTCGCTGAAACAGCGACGCGGCCAGATATCTCACATATACTATCCTAAGTTGCTACCAGACAGTAACTGATATCTGCCCAATGAAGGACCAGATATTTCTACCTGTCCACGGTAAAACAATTAACTTGATTCTATCATACTTCTGTATTTCCTTACATTCTACGCCGTCTGCATCACATGTATTTTTGCCCTTATTTATGTTTTCTATATATTGATACACAGATGGAGAAAAATATAAGAAAATGTAATTTTGAAAATAAGGCAGAGACAATACAATATTTAAAAAGCCTTTCTACCATGGTATATAAAATAGTTCAGCCCAAACCCAACAACAAGGCTCCTGGGGCAACAAATGGCTGATTAGGTGGTCGAATATACGTCAAAGACTTGCTTTTATTGCGGTCTTACAACAAAAAAATCAAGGAAGCCGATATGGTCCAGAGGAAACCAACTTCTCTCCCAAAATTTTAATATTTCAGAAGCATGGACAAATTCCTGGATCAGCTCCGATATCCCAAACAAGAACCTCATCACAAGCCCAAGTGTCAAGATCTCAGGTTTTTCCCTCCCTCGACGAGAATGGGTGCTTCTAAACCGCTTTAGGACAGGTCAGGGAAGGTGTGCTGAGCTGATGAAGTTATGGGGCTACACCAAAGATCCAAATTGTGCCTGCAACGTCCCACAATCAATGTCCCATATACTAGATGACTGCCCGCTGTACAAATTCAATGGAGGAATCTCCAATCTCCATTCTGTCACCCCGGAAGCCCTGAACTGGCTGAAGGCCTTGCCTCTCAGACTTTAATGACCGATATGTCCTCACTTCTTTTTTCTAGATTTAATTCATTTTGTCTCCTCTCTAATTGTAAATACGCTGCTGTATCACCTCATAAGCATAAATAAAACAATTTAGAATCCATATTATCCTTTTTCAATTGAATATTGCTCATATTATCGTTTTTCAAATACATTTATAAATATTACAATATATAATAGTTTCTATTTAAAATGGCCATCTACGTTTTGTGTATAACAAGCAGAAAAACTATAAAGAAAACAAGTTCTATTATATTGGGATTATGTTTGTTAAAGTAGGATTTTATCTTTTTATTTTACAAAACATTAAGGAATAAAACCCTGTTAGCAAAATCCTACCCCGGTTTTAAAATTAAGTATCAGTTTTCCAAACGGATTAAAGGAAATGGGAGTCTAAATCCTTTAAAACAATTTTGCTTATGGGGATTGATTTTCAACGAATTTTGTAATAGCAAAAAACTCTACTTTCATTTTGCTTTTATATCAGATCTCTTCTAACCTCTGAAAAAACACAGAATATGCTCCGAATTCAAACATTCTGAATAAAACATTTATCATTACTATCTGGATTCTACAATAGAACTATATTTTTATCTTAGAATTTCTTTGACAATAAAAAGCAATTCTTTGTCATTTTAATCTATCAGACCGCTTTCTAATTATGTTTTACTCTTTATTCTTATATGATATCAGAATGTGAAAAAAAAAAAAACCATTTGATCTCAATAAAAGACAAAGAATATGATAAAATAACATTCGTTTCATTTCTTATTTCATCAAAAAAAAATAATATTGTAGAACGATGTTTGACAATTTTACCGCAAATGTTTCTTTTGAACGAAAAATCGTAATTTATTTTAAGGAGAAATAACAACTATTTCTATTCTTAGGGATGAAGTATGAAAGGATGAATTGTGAATAGTAATGATGAACGGAAAATAAAACTTTCCAGGGATGGGAATCGAACCCATAGTGCTCCGCTTACCGGGCAGATGCTATGTCCACTAGGCTACCCTGGACATATTTTCCCCCTCAAACGTCGTTCTACAATAATAACCCGCATTTTATTGTATTAAAATTCAATATTGAATATCAAGATCTAACTTACACTACCAAAGACTTACGATATCAGAATGTAAAACATTTGATTAATAAAATAACACACATTTTTCTCTCTAATTCTTATTTTATCCACCGAAATAAATATTGAATATCTAGATAGACACTCGGGTAGTTGTTAAACTGGAAAAACCTGGAATTCTCGAGAAACTGCTGAAATTCTACCGAAGTGGAAGGCAATCCACAGAACAACCCTGTTATTATCGGAGAGAATGGGAAATTTTGAAAGTAATTCCTTGACAAAATATAACCAACGATGCGTGAAATGGGGAGCGGGGAAAACACGCCTACTCCAATTCGAAAAAAATAAAAATATTTTTTTACCTTCGATATTTTTTAACATAATATAGGATTTGTATATCATGCCATATAGATACAATTTATATATCGACAGAAAATATTTCTCTCATATTTTATTAATTAACAAGATATAGTGATGCCTATTTAAAATTACAAAATATTTTCTCACAATGAGTTTCTTTTTATTACAAAACGCTAGTTTAAAGTGATAATCGCTCTTCAACAGCCTTAATAAAACATCGACTATATCCTACAAGAAATATTTACAACTACGCTGCGCGATTTCTTCTATCTGCTTATGTTGTTGCTTATCTGTTTAATGTATATGTTTATTCAATGCTCTTTTTCTTAATTGCTTATTTTCTTTTTTATAATTCTGTTACTTTACTCTACTACAATATGAATTATTGTAAATAATTTAACGCGCAAATATCCAAATCGGATATAGCGTGTCATGTTAGCAACTGGTAATAAGTAACTGGTAAAGTATTTGTAAATATTTCTTGTAAAATATAGTCGATGTTTTTTATTAAGCGCGTTGAAGAAGGATTATCGCTTGAAAACTAGCATTTTAAAATAAAAATAAACTCATTGTGGGAAAATATTTAGTAGTTTTAAAATATTTTCACAATTTTATCATGAATTGTGATGCTATATCTCTAAAAAATCAATACGTAAAAATAAATATATTGGTTTTATAGTATTTATATAATATTTATATATTCAGATTATTATAGTATTGATATATTGGGAGATATTTCAAATATGCATATATAGAATAAATACTAAATCAAATTAAAATTATTCATTTTTAAGAAATATATATAACAAATATATATTCAAATGTCATCTTTCGAAATCTTTCCAAAAGGAAATATTTGATGAAATAAGTTCGGTCAACGATTCAGAAAGAAGCTTGAAAATCTTTGATTCGTTACGGTTATAGAAATATGAGGTATTATTTTTTGTCTTTCCTATTGAATTCTGAAACAATAAAGTAGACAATGTGATCTTCTACTTTGAATTCTATCTCTGATAACTCCTTTGTCTTAGGCAACACATTTTCAAATATCGTCGAATATCTCTACAACCTCAGCCAGGAAACTCCATGGAAGCCTGCCATTCATCGCTGTAGTCCGTTAGAGAACCACCACAGGTGCGCGGGGCTCTTGGAATTTTATCGACAGATGAGAGACGACGCTTCACTGGCCATAAACACTTTAAAAAATATTTTTAAAATAATATTTTAATATTCGTTGGCCAAAACACTTTTTTTATAATTATATTTATACGTTGTTTTTATTTTTATAAAAATTGACTCTCTGTCCATGTAGATTTCTTCATATTTTTATTGGAAATCTTAAAAGTGAATGAATTATTTTTAATTTTACCCTAGCATTATTTATCTCAGCTACAATATCCTAAGCGGTTTTGTGAAAAATCCAGAGTATCCTTTCAATATCATAAATATAGATCATTTACGACTTTTTAAAATATAAAAACATATTAAAAATTTGTATTTTGCCATGTATATATTCACATATATTTTCTTATACAAATATAAGTAATAATATTCTCACGTTAGTCAATTTATATTGTAACAAAGTATTATTAACTTTATTATTTTATTAACAGAGTGGTCATTTTTATGTTTATATTTTACTACTCTGTAAACTTCCCTCATTGCTTATCTTTTGTTTATCACTCATAGTTTTTCCTTCCCTAAAATAAATTGTTGTCTCCTCCTGAACTTTTTGTCTTCCCTAATTTTCCACGTGGCAATATGCACCAAAAAAGGCACATATCTCTAAAAAAGCATTCTAACAATCATAAAAAAAAGAGGTACATCTTTTGGAACATATATAAATAACATCCTTCCGCAATATAGTATGTTATATTTAACAGTATTTATATTGAGTAATTAAAGATTTATGATAAAATGATATCGAGATGTAAATATAGAGTCAGTATAGGTAATTATAACTGAGGAGCTTCGGTGTAACTTGTTATAACACCTATTTGAAACTAATAGTTAAACACTATTTTTAAAAAATCTTGAATATAGTCCTCTTCTACATTTCCCCTTTACTCTCCCTATAATTTTCCTATTTAATATTTGATCCAATATATGCCTTTTTAATTGAAAAATAATTTATATATATATATATAATTGATGTAGATAATTAGAAAAAACAAACATCAGAATCAAACTAATATTTTTTTAATGTGAAACTAAATCATTATTTATAAAATACAAGAAATGTAAAGGGTAGTTTGAAGAGAAACAAAATTTCATGAATAAAATTGTTAAACTGTTCCTTATAACAATAAATATTTCAGTATGACATATATATAAATGAGTATAATATACTGAATATTTGTTTATTTTACATTGATTTGTAAACGTCAGTAATTGTTTGATATATTTAAATTTCAAATAAAGCTTCAAAAAGAAGTTACACGAAACATTGGAGAAAATAATCGCACTGTTGTAAGAAAGGCTGATTATTAACTTCAAATATGGGATCATCAGTTTTATTCTCAACACACATAGTTGGATTATTATAAACTGAACGTTAGCCTTTATGCGCAGAGCTGAGTTTGGAAGCTGCGAGCAACAATTGGGCAACAATAAGTTTCCAACAATGAAACTTTAACAATTAGAGAAGTGTGTCGGCAAACTTAATCAGTTCTAAGACTCATTATTTTCTCATTTACCATCAGATGGGGCTGGGCATGTCGCCAGACATTCTACCTGACTGGATAACCGACTCAATTGGTTACTTTGTCTTCTTTCTCTTCAGCCTTCATTGTCATAACGTACCTTGTCTCGTCAATAAATATTCCTCTCCATTCATTATATTTAAATATACAATTATGTTTAAAACGTAAAAGAAATTTTAAAAATGTATTAAAACAATGCGTTTCTATTTGCACAACTCATCTCATATTCAACTTACTGTATATATAGCACAACGGCAGGGTTTTGTATATCCAGACAAGGTACAAAGCTATATACCATGGTTTAAAGTTATAGCTCTCGTCAGTAAAGGAGTGGCTTCGATTTTGTAATATCCTCAGAGATAGGTTATGAAACTGTCCATATCCACCAGAAGGGTTTATTAGCTGGCAAAATGGCGATCGATAAGACCCAAATACACTATAAACTACCAATATATAGAATCCATATGCTAAAAATGCAGCTCAGCTTTTCAAAATATCAAAACCAAGTGATGTCTCAATATATATATATAGATTTATAGGGAATCATATTTGTATATTCATATTGATATATAAATGCACATTTTATATTGAGATTTGAGTAAAATCAATCATTCCTCCAGGGAAAAGTGTCTTTTTTTTATAATGATAACTACAACCTAACTATGTATTCCTTGCTTCCTTGGTTTTTTCTAGTAGCCAATATGTATTCATTTGTTTGTCCTCTTATTAGAGATATATATTTTAAAAATATTTTGTCTCAATTTGTATAATAGTTAATATGTAAAAAAATAATATTTTTATATCTTCATAAAAATATGTAAAATAGTATCCGATTATATTCAACTCGTGTTCTATTGGCGTATCATTATGCCATGTTTTCTCCTGTAGAAGGGCGTACGTGCCCGTAAAAAAAAAGACACTTTTCCCTGGAGGAATGATTGATTTTACTGCAAGGGATTATTTTATAGATATTGATATTTGTTTATAATATTTACTAATATGGTATATTCATTAATATATATCAGTTTGAAATTTATTTTTAAATGGGATTACAATGAGTGCAAGAAACAAATTATCACCTGGCTTGTTTGAGGGTTTTCTAAATTTTTACTTTAACTATATATGAAGAAAACATTCAACAGCACCAACAAAAGGTTTTGTATTAAAATATATCGTCAATATACACTTGTAGATTCATCCCGGATTCTAAAGAGGAATAAAATATCAAACGAATGTAAGAATATCAGTAAGGAAAGCTGTCGTCAGTTATACACAGATTTGATGTTCTTTTGAGTATCTTCCAGTCATCTTTCCTTTTTCTTTAACGATAGTATAAATTTTCCTGCTGAATCTGTATAAATTATACAGCCATACCTCGCTTTGCGTCGGGGTTACGTTCCAAAAAAAAAAACACGACGCAAATTGAAACGACGCAAAGTGAAAATATGCGAAGGCGCAATCAAAAACAAAGATGTTGCCATATTTTAGAGAAAAATAAAATAAAAAAATTAAAGAATCGAATCCAAAACAACGCAACTTCGAAAATCTAACGACGCACAGTGAAAATCAATAAAAATTAAGTAGCGACGCAACTTCGGAAAAACGCAAAACGAAACGACGCAAAGCGAGGTATTGGTGTATAGTGCAATCACACAATTCAACATTGTCCAGTGATTTAAAATAAATATTGTGTAAATATTTGACTTATTAAGTTAATAGACATGATAAACTGCTAAATTTGATCTTTCCCCCCTATATCATGAATAACGAAGAACACTATGGATCATCCTTTCATTAAATTCATCTCCGAATAACTCCCATTTTAATAAAATGCTCTTCTTTCAACATTTTGAGTTATTTTGAAAAGAAAGGGATAAAGGAGCCTTTGTGGTTCAAGTATATTTTTGTTTGAAATAGAAGATTAGATAGCACAAAAGAAAAAGGAGTATTTACTCATGAACGATTGATTATAGATGTTGTAATAGTTTAAAATATCATTATTTTTACTGTAGCATTCTTAATAAATTAATATATTATAATATAAATATAATATATATTAATTTATCCCATTATATTTTAGAAAAGAGACTTCCTTATATAACACAATCTAATATATTGTAAAATAGATACGCAATATAGTATTTATTATCCCTATATATAGTCACGACCGTCTTTCCTCATCGGCCTCTGTCACGGATGCGCGCGCACAGGGAGGTCACGTGCTCGCCGGCAGCCAATAATAATTTAAAAAAAAAAAAAACTCCCTCGAGCCGGATTTGAACCAGCGACCTAAGGATCACCGTTGTAACATCTACAGTCGGGTAAAACACGCGCGTTGCCCGGGTCATTCGGCTAGTAATATATACTCCTTACTGTCTATATGGGGTCTGTTTAATTAGACCCAGATTGGTTATTTAATAGCACGTGACTTTAATGAATCAATCGGCGTTTAATGTTTTTGCATATTATGGTTGCATTGAGGGAAGAGAGAGAAGTACTATATTCTAAATAATAGAGAAAAAATATTCGATTATCAAAATATATATTTTTGGAGATTAAAAATGTTTTCTCATTTTATTTATACTTTAAGTCTACGTAATTGTAGGGGAGGGGGGTTGCCTTTTGATTAATTTAATTTGAAGACTTCTTCAACCTTTTTATGAACGTTTATTTTCCTTTACAGTTTTTCAGCGACCCAATGTCGCCCTTTAAAAAAAACGTGAAGTATTGTTTAATTTACACATTTTTTTTAAAAAGGCGACAGCGAGTAGCCGAAATGTCAAAAGACAATAAACTTTATAAAAAGGTTGTTTGATGTTTTATAAACTCTCTCTCTCTCTCTCTCTCTTGAATTAGAATATCAAATATTATATTTTATAAATCATATTAACATTTGGATTTTTGTTTTTTGATTAATAAGGAATTGACACCTATGATCTCTCTATATTATGTGATGGAATACTTTAGTGGTGTAAAAATAGCTAGTTTTATTGCATCATCACAATTTTTAATTTCAATTATTCTTGATATATTTTTTTCTCACATGTGCGACGGTCCGATTCTCTAGTTTAAAATTTTGAAAAATATTGTTAAGGAACGTTCGTCTATTCAAATCATTTAAAATTTATCAATGAATATTCATTCGGTTTGCCACAATATTGGGAGACAAAAGAAAAATTAATATAATATATAAATTCAAAGAGTCTTAACGAAATTCTTTGAGTTAAACTCTTGTTACACTTATGCAAATATAGAAGTCATTTATGCAAATCAGAAAAGACGATCCTCTTACGAGCCGATTATATTATCTAGGGCACACGATGGAAGTGTTTATTTATTTAAACAACCTTGAGGAAGTTGAGAAAACTTCTCTTGTTAAGTTTGGGAGATTAACTGGGGACCTTCTAGAATTCCACTGACTATAAAGTAGATGGCACAAAAGGAGAATATTGTTGGATATTAATTCTTTATCTATATAGACAGTAGATTATATTATTAAGACATACAATATTCAATATAAAACTTATATAATGATGCATTAGCGCGCATTTTCATTAGTTTTCATATTAAAGCCGTATTGAGAAAACTCTGGACTGGAAATTGTCTGTCTTATATAAGTTTTATCAAAATTCGAAACTATTATAGACGCGTGTGATTCTTTCAAAAATAAAACAATTTCTACTGTCCTTACTGCAATTACCTTCCATTAATATTTCCATTGCAGTAAGGGCAGTAGAAATTGTCATATTTTTTAAGAATCATATGCGTCTATAATAGTTTCGAATTTTGATAAAACTTATATAAGACAGACAATTTCCAGTCCAGAGTTTTCTCATTACAAATTTAATATGAACAAACTAATGGAACATATAATAAACATATATTTCAAAAATTAAAAAAGGTAAATATTTAATCACTATTGAATCAGTGATTTCAAATTCTACTCTTTTGATGAAGATATTTATTCAATAACATTATTTGCATCAACAATATATCTGATAGAAAGTGAAAATATATCTCAACATGAATACTCTATAAAATGATTGTGTCTTGTCGCCTTGAAGTCTATATATATGATATATTTCTGAAAAAAGAGCAATCCATACTTATATAATTAGATAATAAAAAGGCATATATTGGATTGAATAAAATATTTATTTGCCAATATTTCGGTTTGCTGAACACCAACCTTTATCGAGGCATTACATTTTTGTATAGACAAACTCAGAGCCGCATAGTGTTATAATATCACAGTTGAAATAATTTAAAATACAAAGTAGGTGGAGAAAATTTATGCATGAAATAATATCTTAAAAAATGATAATTATAATTAATTTTTTCATGCATAAATTTCCCCCACCTACTTTGTATTTTTAATTATTTCAACTGTGATATTATAACACTATGCGGCAATGAGTTTGTGTATACAAAAATGTAATGCCTCGATAAAGGTTGGCGTTCAGCAAACCGAAATATTGGCAAATAAATATTTTATTTACTCCAGTATATGATATATGAGAAGATGTCTAAAATCTACTAGAAGGAAAGAGAGAGAGAGTGTGTGTGTGTAGGTGTCACGTGACGTGTGAACCAATTAGCCACGTGATTGGAGGAGTGAATGAATGAGTTCCCCCCTCAGGAAGCCTTCATTGTCGCCGGACAGAAATAACCATTGGTAGTGCCAGGAATAGATTGATTGTCATCGTATGGACTCACGAACTCTCAGCACGCAATACCTGCTGTGATGGTATGTCGCCGAAGACATGGGAACAACCACCTAAATCAAAACTCTTCAGTATTCAAAAATATATCTTAATCGACGATTAGTTGATATTCATATCGATAGATGGCGCTTTGCTTTCCAAATTTATTATTTGAGAGGTCAGGATATTCATATTTATTATTTTACTACCTAACCATATATCTGTCTCTCTACTCGTTCATCTTTCATTTTTCCGGATTCAATTATGCTATATTTATCCAAACTCTGATATTGATAACTGCCGAGCACTAGAGTTGGTTCAGATAATTTTATAATTGTGGCGATATTTCTTTAAAAGATGGACCCAATGTAAAATAGTTTGCATATATACACTAAATGGCCAAAAATATAATACATACTAGTTTGTATTTACATAATTGACAAAAGAAGAAAATTATACACCAAAAAATTAAATCGAAAATTGAACGTTGTTTATTCACAACTTAATATATTTTACTTTAAGGTCTCAGATCTTTTAATAAAAGAATTTTCAGAAATTTAGAAACTCAGAAGTACTTGGAGCTGGATTAATTGTCTGTGTATAATAATTCAAAAGATATATTTTATTTTTCATAAGGGTTCTGCTGAAAGCTATAAACAGATATGGAAGAATTATGGCCATATATTTGTAATATAGGATAGATGTAAATCATTTGGAATCATTTGGATTCTCCTCTTCCTCTTATTTTGTGATCTACATATTATAAAGCATCATATATTGTTGCATCAATTATAATGCGCCCTACATTTATTCAAAATATTCTATTATATTTTATATTTATTTAAAACAGATTATTTAGATTATCATCATTCTTTTTGTGACATATTTTATTGTACATATATCTTGATCGCTTATTGGAGCGAGAGAGGACCTACACGAAGACTGTGGATCGCGACCTACGAGGAAAACAACGAATAAATAAACGCAATAACTTTAAAAGGTAATTTATTTTTATTTACTTTTATTTATTTGCTTTGAGTATGGAAACCCACTCGGGAAACGTGTATAACACCAAGAAGGAAGAAACCAAGGTCGACGACCCTAAAAAGCTGCAACTTGGTACAACAATATGAAGCATTTAATTTCTCCAATAGGTCTTAGCCAGTTCTTTCTCTCTTTATTTTTTAGTTTATGGGAAGCGACCAAATGAAACCTGTTTGAGATGCTCTATTTTCCACTACGCATGACCCGAGAACATGACATTTCACTATGGAATCTAGTAAAATTCAAAGAAATTAAGAAATCTCGTTAGCTACATTTTGTCGATCTATTAGAACCATCAAAGTGTTCTCTCTATCGCATATTTATATCAGAGAAAATAATGAATTTTAAGAATTTATTATTTATTGTATATGATATAGGTTGAATGATTTATATATATAAATTACAAAGCTATATACATTTTAGATGTGCTCAATTCATGAACAATTTTTTTTAGAAATTTCAATGTTGAAAATGGTTAGCACAGGGTGAATAAATTTAAATAATATTCATATTCAATAAAAAATAGTTATTTAAATAATAGTTAATATCCTATGGTGAATAAAACAATACATAATTAATATATAGTCGATTTTTCATAGGAGAATAATGATGAAGCGTAGGGTAAATAAATGTTGAAGGTAGATATCTAATTCCGATACACAAAACATCTTAAAATTTCATGATATAAAAATATATAATGACAGATTCTTCATTCGGCGCACCTGGCAGAATTCTTCGATTAGATGAATCCATCATATTGGAAAATTGACATCCAAAAATAAAACAAAATCGATTTAAAGAAAAATTCAATTTTTATTTAATTCATCGATCACCTGTCTATTCAATTTGGTCTTTTTATTTCTTTTGAACAATTTATCCTCTATTGATACTGTTGCATAGTATTTTCTATAGTAAGGATTGTATGAGGAACTTTTTATAGCAATTATTTTTAGAAGTACTCTAATCTATGTGTGAAGTAATCAATATATATATCAATTTTCTTTTTGCTTATCCCTAGTACACGTGGTACAGGCCAAGATAATCATGGTGAGTAGAAGTTGGCGACTGCTTTTACTGTAAGTGCACCTCATGGCTACACATGTGAAAAAACAGTTCGACTTTGCACTTACAAATATGCCAGAGCCCCGTTTGGTTACTTGCACTCGTTGGTGGGGTTGGACTTTTGCAAGAATCGGGGGCCATTGGAGAATTTTTTTTAATCAGAAAAAAGTGCCCGATGCGGGAATCGAACCCGGTTCTAAGCGGTCGAAAACCAACGGTTTAGACCATCCTTCCATCTACCCTCTCTTTTTTATTTTGTTATTAAAACTCTATATATATCGATACTCTATATTATTGAAGTCGCCTCTCATTAAATACACTCATGGACAAGACTCAAGGAAGGGGAAAGTCTTTAATATCGCCGATGTCCTTTTTTTTTAAGGAGACAGACGCAATTTGCTCACACTTGGTTATCTCGTGTGTCTTCAATAAAGGTCACTGTGTATCAAATATATTTCTGAGTTATTGTTTGAATCCCAATATACATGCTAAAAGGTACAACTTATTTAAGTTTTGTCCATGAGTGTACCAACCTGCACCTTTATATTTCAGTATTTTGATTATAATCCGCAGCTTTAGAACTTCCTCTATAAATATTCATTCTAAGTACGCATTTTACAGGTCGTAGTAATCATGATAGGTAGGGTTTTGAGACTGATTGTACTATAAGTATATATAATAACAGGTGGAAGAAGTTTAATTTTACATTTAAGATATGAAAAAACTGCCTTTTGTTTCTTTCATCTATTGGGAGAGAGAGAAATATCGATACTCCTATAATGTATAAGTTAGTTTATTGATGAAATTGACAATAAGAAAGAAGTTTTAGACAGGTTCAATTTCTCTTATGATCTATTATGACTTTACTTTAATTACAAAGACAAATTAGAGAGAAGGAAATCACAACGAAGGAATTTATTAAAATTAATTGTTGGCAATTCATTACAGCTGGCAGTAAATTGATCACGCGTGGCAGCAATCATGTCATTGGTGATGAATTGTTCGATCCATTCCTCAGACATAGATGGCTATACATACAAACGTTATAGACACTCAACCATTTGATTATTATCAAATATATATTTCAAACTTATAACTAATACTAGCCGACTGGACCTGGGGGTTGGTGGAAGGCTGGTTAAACCGTTTGGTTTTCGACCACTAGGACCCGGGTTCGATTCCCGCATTGGACACTTTTTTCTGTTTAAATAAAAAATGCTCCAATGGCCCCCTGATTCTTGCAAAAGTCCAACCCCCACCAGCGAGTGCAAGTAACCAAACGGGGATCTGGCATTTGTAAGTGCAAAGTCGAACTGCTTTTCACATGTGTAGACATGTGGTGCGCTTACAGTAAAAAGCAGTCGCTAACTACCCACCATGATTATCATGGCCTGTACCACGTGTACTAGGGATAAGCAAAAAAAAAAAAACTAATACTAGCCGACTGGACCTGGCTTCGCCCGGGTATTGTTCGAGTGGGGTTTACTCATGAATGAATAGAGCCCCCAACTGTTTTAAAACTTATAGTAATGGATTTTTTTTCTTTCAGCACAATGGAGATAAATTGAAAATATTAAAATTGAAAATGCTGGTAAAAAGAATCTGAATATAAGATCAATTTCACAAACACATCTAATGAATAGAGTGCTGTTTAGGAGGAGTGGTCTAAACTGTTGATTTATTGAATATATATTTGTAATAAAATACTGTCACCAAAGAATAGGTTTCCTGTTTTATTTAAAGGGCATCTCGAGCTTTCGAGTATTACAAACTCTTATACAAGCATACAAGTTTTATATTCCTGTTGAAGGGATTGTAATACCAGATAGCTTGAGATATATTTTAAATAAGACAGGAAACATATCCTCGGTGGTATTCTACCTTTCGATATTGAATATAAAATTTCCAAGAAAGATACATATAATACGAGGAGAGCAAATGCAAAAATGAAAAAAGAAATTAAAGAAACACTTCCCCTTTATAGTTATTCATTATGTATTTATATGTTATAAATTCATTAACAAATTAATAATTTTGTTGTGTGTGTTAATAATATTTTTACTACAAAAAGAAAAAAAACTCTCATCGTTTACAATTTCATGTTTTAATTAGCTTTCCATTAAATAAAATTATCGTGTCATTCTACAAAATTATTTTAATTTATTGTAATATTCCACGTGATAACATTAATATGGGAAAATAGGAATTTTTTAATATATATGTATATAAAACAAACAAACAAAAAGAGAATATTATGCCAATTTCCTTTATACAAATATGTGAACTATAAAATACTAAAAGATATTAGATAAAAAGTGTATTAATTATATTTCCGAAAAACACTTAAACAACATTTATATAATTTATAAATTTTTCTAAATCGTTGAAATGTAAGGATTGAACTGTATTCAATGTTTGTTTGCGTTTTCAGTTTTTATTCTTTAAAATAAAAATAGAGATAAAATTATTTTCTTGATAACCTTGTAAGTTAAGAAATTATAATTAAGTCATTTAAGTAAATTTAGAGTTTTTAATAATTAGAGTTGATTAATTAATGAAATTAAAAGTTTAGAAAAACCCACCTTCGATGGGCGTATCCAAAATTGTTCTAGGTTCCCGCCCACAGCTCATAAATTGGATCAACTATTGTACTGGTTCTGTACTTAGATGATGCTAATCAACAAACATTATTAATAGTAAATAGTACAAAGGTGAAATTGTACTGTGTAAAGGTGGATACATTTAAGAAAAAGGCATCTACTGATGGTACAACGATAGCCCAACGTTATCAGGAGATAAGAAGATATCTTTTATTTTTATATATTACCTGATCCCAGTACAATTTCACTTTCGTACTATTTTTCACATAGTCTGGCGTTCTCACGTACTTCCGGCCTTAAATACCTGTTTTATGATTTTTCAGGATGCCTGAAAGACCAATTTATAGTCGTTGAGGTTCAGCTTTCACCTCGCTGATATGGGCCATCAGCCCGAATCCCGACGTGGTTAGCTTTTCTTGATTAATCAAGAATGGGTATATGACCAATTCTGGAATAATTTAAAAAATCGACGATTAGTTGATATTTATTCCGACAGATGGCGCAAACCACCAGAAACGTTTAGTTTCACGACCAGGAGAAGCCTTTTTTTCTTATATTTAATGTTTATTTATGAAAACATTAATATTAAAATATCCTGACAATGCTTTGTAAATTACACTCTTTTAGCTTTTCAAAATTTTGGAAATTTCGAGGTATATCCTTTGTCTAAATATTTCATAAATGACTCATCGCCAGTTTTAAAAAATACGTTTCATCAATATGATTTCATATAATTAATTCAAAATATAAGTAATATATGGGTGCTACTCTGGGACACACCACATTTTTCATTTTGCGTCAAAACACTCGATTTTTTTAAACAAAAGTGAGATTTTTCACACACCATTTCTGTCCTTTTTTTTACCATATTTATTAAAAAACAAGGATATTTTAAATAAAAACAAAGGTTTTTGGAAGAAAAAGTTAAAATTAACAAAAAAGAGAATTTAAGAAAAAAAACACACAAATATAAAGGTATACAAAAAAAAAAAGAAAAATTGTTTCCTTTTTTACTCAAAATAGAACAAAAAAGAATTAAATATTTAACCACTCGTCGTATTTTTTCAAAGCAACGTTCTTTAATTTCTTTGATAAAATATATAGAAACTATGTTCATTAATATTTCTGATAGTATTTTTACAAGTCGGACAACGTGAATTTTCTCTATAAATTCCGAATCAAATCTATAACGTATATTGGGTTCATTCCAATAAATAATTTCTTTAAATTTAACAACAAATTCTTCGGGATATTTTTGAAACCCGTGTTCTGAAATAAACAACCAATCAATCGTGTCACTAAAATCTCTAATGAATTCTAGACTTAAATCTTGATATCTCGTCACTATGGAGAAATCCAAATATTTTATATATTTCAATTAAAAAGTTTCAGAAGATGAGTTTCTTTTAATTGTAAAAACGCTACAAGCTTTCGGGCAAAAGCCCTTCGACAGCCCTTCGAAGGGCTTTTGCCCGAAAGCTTGTAGCGTTTTTACAATTAAAAGAAACTCATCTTCTGAAACTTCTTGATTGCTATACTTTACTAGAAGAGTCTTTAACCTTTAATTTTATATATTCTCTCAATATATTTTCAGGTATTTTTTGATATTGACAAAGAGAATCTATATACATCATATTACTAAAATATTCTGTAATAAGATTTTCATATAATGTTTGATATTCTACAAGATTATCTCTTGGAAAATAGTGAATAAAATTCTCATAATATGGATCAAACTTATCATGATACTCACGAATAAAAGTTTCAGAAAGTGCTTGATATCGTGGTATTAACAACCATCTAAGATAATCTATATTTTCTCTCATAAATTCTTCTGTTAATTTTCTTTTACTACAAATTATATCCCAATTAACATTATCACGATTAGCTGTTAAAATATCAAAATCACAATTTCAGAAATATAATCCCAATCTAAAAAACATTTGTTAGATCAACAGAGTTCAATGAGGTGATCCATTTATATTGAAATATTTTTTATAAATAGTTAAAAGCTGCAAAATATTTCTATTGTATATTAGTACATTTTTTTAAATAAATTCTGTAAACAGGAACCTTCACACAGGAAATCTTCAAAAACAGGAATCTTCAAAAATGACTTTTGTTTCCTCACCAGAACAAATAAACCGAATTTTAAGATAATTTTGTACGTTGTTGATTATAGAAAGTTCTATTTATATAGAAATTGTTTTTATAAATATTTAATTTCTGAAGACCAGATATTTAAGCAATCAGCATATCCTAACCATTTAACAAAATTTTTATTTTTTTCCATTTCTTGTTCTACTTCTAATTATTTTCTCAGCTTTATAAAAATCATCTTCTTTATCGTATTTTACTAATTCTTCATTATAAAATCCACCTTCTACATCTTCATTATTCTTATCTTTAATTTTATATGTGATAGGTTCAGTAGACAACACTTTACTCATTTCAAACACTTCGTTTGTAAAATTAGGAAGATATCCTTTATCAAAATGACCTTTATATTTTGATATTCTAATCTTATCTCCTACATTGTATTTTTTTATTTTAACTTTTATTTCTATCAATATAAAGATTAAAATAGACCTTATTTTCATTTTCTGGTTTACTTGCTTCAACAGGGATCATTTTTATAGAAGTATGAAAGGAATTATTATAATTTTTAACGAGTGATGGTAAAATATCAATCCATTTTCGAGTATTATTGTGTGTTGAATATTTATTCATTAACTCTTTTAAAGTCATATTAAACCGTTTAACAATACTAGCTTTTGTAACATTTTGTGTAGCAAACCATTATATATTATGTTTCTTTAGTGTCACACTGTTGATAAATTTCGTGCCCTTATCTGTTTGCATCCTTTCAGGTTTCCTTTCTTTGAATATCTCACGGAAGTCATTTGTAATTTCCTCTCCAGTCTTGTTTCTTATTGGTATTGCCCAAGCATATTTGGAGAATGCATCAATAATTGTTAATATATATTTAAAACCTTTATCTTTTTGCATAAAAGCTAAATCAGACACCCGTTGATAATCTTTATATGGTGCATATACTCTGCTGGTTTCAAATTTATTTTTAATAGGTTTATGAAGAGTATATACGCCTTGTTTGTGAAGAAATTCACTCACTTCTTTTTGAGAATAACCTGTTTTTCTCACGAGATTGTTGATTCCTCTGTATCCTGTTTCGGGGTTGTAGCAGATTTTTTCGAGGCTTTTTTTTTTTAAGGTTCTTCTTCTTTTTTTGAAGGTTCTTCTTTTTTCTATTTTGCAAATCTAAATCTTTTCCATCCACACGCTTTACATACTGATTTTATCATCAATCTTCCTTTCTCTGTTTTATATTCTTCTTCACTTTGACTTTCAGTATTCTTTCAGCACTTGAGACAGTAGTTCATTTATATAGTATTAAATCCATTGATAGCCATTAAGTTTTGCAGCCTTCATATATTTTTCTCTTGGTAAAAATTGTAGAGTTTTAACAAATTCATCTTCTCTTCTATAAATTTCTTGTTCATCGTTATTAATTTTGAAAGTATTCAATAAACCTTTATAAAATTTCATTGTCATTTTATATACTTCTTTTCTCTCGTTTAACTTCAATTGTCTTTCAATCATATCTACAACTGAAGCACTTAAACTTTAAGCAGCTAACGGAACAAACTCAAAGGCAGCTACACCACTCAAAAATAAAACAAATTTGGATATTAAAATATAAATATTAATATTGCTGAAATAATTATAAATCTTTCTATGGACATAATTTCGTTTTTGTAGATAGGCTTCCATATTTGTATTTATTAGTATTACAAACCGAACATTTACCAGATATTCTATTTTTTCCTCTCTTATCTTTTTCTGTCTTAATATTTATAATTTTTGTTTTCTTTCTACATTTAACACAATATATTAGAGGACCTAAATCGAATGTCTTTTCACTCCATATAATCGGTTTAACAATACCTCTTTCTATTCGTTCCTTAAAAGAAGGATTTTGAATATTATCCAAGTCTTTAAGCATTTGTTTATCACAGATATCATTTCTTGTTTTAGTATCTTTATTTTTCAAATAACATATATCGTGTTTGTAGGCTGTTTCATCCACTCTATTAATAGGCTTACTCCATGATTTATAATTTAAATATGGATTCAATCTAGTTTTTCCAGTAAGTAATTGTGTTCCTGGACCTGTAAAATTGTGACCAGGTAAATGTATTTCAAATGGTAATTTGCATATAGTTTTATTAATAACTCATTTTCCTTTCCTCATTTATATTCAATCAAATCATAATGACTAAAAAATTCTTATTCCTTTCTTTTATATAATTCATACAATAATAACCGAATTTTGTTGATTCTAAATCTTGTATCTGTCTAGTATTATATAAAATTTTCTTTTTAGAGGTTTTTAGATATTTAATTATTGATTCAGGAGGTGAAATACCAAACGAATCAAAATACTCAACATAAGGAAAATTAGGTGAATTATAATAACAAACCCAAAGAGTTCCAGTATCATATCATCTAAATTTACTATTCCATTTTCAAAAGATTTTATATTCTCCGACATTTCATTTTTAGAATATACCCCCTTAAATCCTTTTTCAGTTTTCATATATTTTTCTAAATCTATATTACTCAATAATATTTTCGACATGGAAGGTATAAACCAGAGCCTTTTTTTACCTTTGCCTAGTAATTTTTAAGCTCCATATGCACCTGCTGCACCTACAGCTCCTAATGTTGCTGCTTTAAGTTCAGCAGCAATTGCTGGAATAAATGGAGCTAAAAAAGGTAAGAGACGCCTCCTACTCTTCTATTTCTAAAAGAAACTAGCTCAGGATACGTAAATTTAACAAGATGTCCTCCTAATTTCAATCCACATCCACATCTATTTCTAAAAACACTCTGAAATTTTTGAATTTGTGATTCTGTTAATTTTCCCATTTATATAATATTAATTTCCTAGATTATCAGCAAAATTATATGTAACATCCTTTTCATAACATATAATTGATATAATATTGAATGCTGAAGGATTATCGTCTCTTAATTCGTAATGTAACATAAAATATCTTTCTGAATTATCAAAAAACTTTTCATAATAATTGAGATCAAAACAAAATATCGGATAGATGCGTTCAAATGCTATTTTATCTAAAATAGCCGTTTCATTTCCAAATCTTTCACAAGCGTCTTCATAATTCTTATAAGCTTCAACATAATTCATAACGGTTGGTCTGAAATCACATTTGAGAGGATATCTAGGATATCTTTGACCATTGCTTTCTAAATAAAGAGATGCAACATTCATATTATCAAAAATCATATTATTCTTTTTAACATTTCTTTGACGTTCTGCTTTCTGAAATATTACGAATACCATCGAAGGTCTGATAGCTGTAGATGCAATTTTAACATCCTCCTCCCTTAATGTTTTATTGTAAGATATATTTACATTCATTGTTTCATATTTCATATTAACTTCATCTTTCAATTTAAGTGCTAAATCAGCTCTAATATTAAGACTCGGTGTTACTTTTCTAATCCACCATTCAATATTTTTCAATTATAAATTTATAATTTGTATCGTTTCCAATTAGTATATTACTATAATCATTTCTAGTTGATTCTAGTTTATGTTCAAAACCAATTCTAGCTTTATCATTATCTCGGAAATTACAGAATAGATCACGCATTTTTATATAAGCATTCAATTCTTTTTCTGCTTTAGTTTGTATCCACCTATCTGTGTAGCCTTTATTAAATTTATATTATTTTTATTTTGCGACTAATATTAGGAGCTGTTCCTGATTCTTCATATGTAAATTCTTCTTTATCCAACGAATCAGCTGCATCAAGATATAGCATAGACGGTGATGCATTAGTCCTTATATAATCAGGATTTTTATCAATTAAAAATCTAACTAGAGATGTTAATCCTGCTTCTCGAATATCTTCTTCCTCTTTATCATTATAAATACTTTTTGCCATTTTAAAAATGTTGATAATATTATTATTGACAGTAATCTCGTCGTTTTCAGTGATAGCGCTTCCATCTGATTTTACTATTTAGCAGTAATCTTAACTAAATCTTTAGAAGGTCTATAATAATTACTTCTATCTTTATTAATAAAGGTGATGAGTTCATCAGTAGTATTTTGTATAGGATTTTCAGGTAATCTTTATATATTTTATTGATCAGTTGTAGAATTATCTTCATAGACAGGTTCTTTGAAATTCCAATAAGGGGCAACAATTTCTTTCGTCATTTATATAAGTTTAATCTATAAATCATCTATAAATATGATCATCTATAAATATATTGAATATTCTCCATTTTGCATATTTATATTCCAACCCTCACCTTTTAGAGTGTATTTTTCTCTTTGACATCTGATTACATAATTGGAATCTTCATCGTTTTTTCTTTATTATTGCAAACATATGTAATTTTCTAGAATTTACAGTTTTAGATGATATGTCATCTTTGTATTTATCATTATGGATTTTCCTTTTTTTTTCTAATAATTTATTATTGGTTTCTAATGATTTTAACTTTGCTTTAAGCTTACTCTCCAGTCATTCCGATGCTTAAAAGTACATCTTTTGTAATCCATTTTTTATATTCTTTAACTTTTTGTATTTTAGAAGATAAAAAATCGAGGAATATAAACCGATTCATTAATAAATACAGTATGATTTTGAAAATTTTTATTTAATTTTATATTTTCCACGATTTTTAACTGAAATATTATCTTTAATAGCTATTTTAGTGTCTTCAACTCCAATATTTAAGAAATATATTTTTCTTTTAACCGCTGTTCTAACTTTGAATCAAGTATAATCAAAGCTTTCATTAATAAATTTAATGTGATTTTGTAAATTTCTATTGAAGTTATTATGACCTTCCAAATTGGGGGGACGTAAATCAGAGTATTTTGTTTTATCTTCTATCATACAAAAGTATACCATCTATAAATATCACCTATTATAAAATATATTGAAAAATTTCCATTTCGCATATTTCTATTCCAACCATCATAGCCCTCAAAATCTCTAACAATATTTCGAAATTCATCAAATCTTTCATCATTCTCAATATTATTAGTTGTAATTACATGTAATACATTATCAGAATCATAAAATGTTTTTGTATCTGTAATATTAAACGGAATATTTAATTATTCTAAAGTACTGAAGATCATTTATTTAGAAATAATTTTATTAAATCTATTTATTTATTGTTTCTTCTTAATAATAGAGGTTGGAAGGAATATCAAGCTTTGGATCTGCTACAAAATAATTAACAAATTCATCCCATATATTCTTCTTTTTGTTTTTATCTTTGAACTTATATATATTTTTTCTATGTTATAATATTCACAAATCTTTTTTAAATATAAGGAGTAATCTATATATATATATTTATCATTCATAAAAACACAAAGATGATTAAACATATATCTAACTTTTTCATGGTTTGTGTATAAATCCTTCTATTTATTTATATATCTCATTCTTGATTCTAGTCTATTTTTAGTTGGGGATTTAATGGTTTTCCAACCATTACACGAACAAAATTATAGATCGTGTTCATTACAAAAATGATCAGATTCTCCTGAATCACTACTATAATTTACATTTTTTGAGAGACTCAGAGACATTTGGCCCAATCTGAAACTAAGATGACGTCACGGTGACGCGCGATGTAAACAAAGATTATGATTGGTTCATTGTTTTTTTTTAAACAAGATATAATTATTAATATTTTAAATACCTGTGATTAATTTATATTGTCACTATATTTATAAAGGACTTTTTATTTTTATAATTTTATATTAGAAATTTTTTAATTATGTTTTAGCGTTAACCTAAACAAAGAAATACTGGCGTAATACGTTCCAACGGTGCCAACGGTGATATTCGAATTTATGAATAGGCATATACAAAAAAATAAAAAAATAAAATTACAAAATTAATATTAATATAAATTACATCAGCCTAACCAAAACGAACCTAAACCTAACCTAAACGAATCTAAACCTAACCTAAACTAATTATGCCTAACCTAAACCTAACCTAAACGAACCTAAACTAATCAAACCTAACCTGAACCTAACCTAAACGAACCTGAACCTAACCTTAAACGAACCTAAATATAACCTGAACGAACATGAACCTAACCTAACCTTAAACGAACCTAAACCTAGCCTGAACGAACCTGAACCTAAGCTAACCTTAAACGAACCTAAACCTAACTTAAACTAACCTAACCTAAACGAACCTGAATCTAACCTTAAACGAACCTAAACCTAACCTGAACGAACATGAACCTAACCTGACCTTAAGCGAACCTGAACGACCCTAAAGCTAACCTAAATTAAATACGAAATTTTAATATTAATTAATAATAAATTTTATAATAATTTAAAATATCGGACACCATTGCTTTCAAGGTATTTACATCGTGTGTATTCATAACACACACGTGTTTACAATTGCGCTAAATATTAAAAAAAAACAAATTTAAAATAGAAGGCCATTTAGACAAAAATATATTTAGTGACAATATAAATTAATCACAGGTATTTAAAATATTAATAATAAAATCTTGTTAAAAAAAAAACAATGAACCAATCATAACCTTTGTTTACATCGCAGGTCACCGTGACGTCATCTTAGTTTCAGATTGGGCCAAATGTCTCTGAGTCACCCCATTTTTTTGCAGGAATAATATCGTCAAAGAAAGAATAATTCATTTATATATAACTGAAAGTCCAAAGCATCAACAAACGAATCAAGGTCGTAGAAAAAGGAAGTGTTCCAGCAGGAAGTCTGATAGGCGGCAAATTTCCTTTTCTCTGCTCGAGTAATGAGGTGTCTAGCGTTTGGAAATGTATTATTCTCTTCAATTATATATTGATGTGATTTTAAAATAAAAAACACACATAAGACTATTTCATATGAAAAAACTCTTTTATTCAGATTTTAATGACCAAAATTGTTTCCATTCAGGTAAAATATCGAATACCTATTCTATTTTAGGAATATTCTGATTCATTTCATTAAATGAAAGACCACAATCAATAAGTTTTGGATAGTTAAATATTTTCTTGTAAAAAATCCGTATTTTTCTTTCATAAGATAATGACATAACAATATTCTTCTCTTTCAGAAATTTGTCAAAGAATAATTTCCATGATTCATTGAAATATCCGAGTAATTTTTGCGTTTTATGAAAATGAAACATATCAAATAAAACTTCCCCACAATTGAAATAATCGTATATATTTTTTATTTATTTATTTTTTTAAATAAAAGTGCATTTTTCATATTTTCAATACCTTCATTCCAGTTATGAGGACATCTTAAAGAATTAATTAAAGAGGCAGAAGAAATTAATAAGATTTGGAAAGTAAATACCAAATTCTTGAGAAGGAAGAATTCTCAACCCCCCCAAAATTTAATCAAATAAGTATTCCTTCACGTCTGTTCAAAACTGACAATGATATTTTTTATAAATTTTCTCGATCAGGTAAAATGATTGATGTAATTATAGCATATGACACAATATAAAACAGCAGAAGTGTTCGGCCTTGTCACCCTGATCACATGTACCTTTCTCTCATTTGATTGTTTCTATAAAAATGTTATTCCTATTAAAAAAACAATCTGCTTGTACCACTTTCTGATAACGTGACTAGAAAACAATTTGCCTGTACCACTTTCTGATAACGTGACTAGAAAACAATTTGCCTGTACCACTTTTTGATAACGTGACTAGAAAACAATTTGCCTGTACCACTTTCTGATAACGTGACTAGAAAACAATTTGCCTGTACCACCTTTTGATAACGTGACTAGAAAACAATTTGCCTGTACTAAATTTTGATCACGTGACTAGAAAACAATCTGCCTGTACCACCTTTTGATCACGTGACTTGAAGACAATTTGCCTGTACCACCTTTTGATCACGTGACTTGAAAACAATTTGCCTGTACCACCTTTTGATCAGGTGACTAGAAAACAATCTGCCTGTACCACTTTTTGATCACGTGACTAGAAAACAATCTGCCTGTACACCTTTTGATCAGGTGACTAGAAAACAATCTGCCTGTACCACCTTTTGATCACGTGACTTGAAAACAATCTGCCTGTACCACCTTTTGATCACGTGACTTGAAAACAATTTGCCTGTACCACCTTTTGATCAGGTGACTAGATAACAATCTGCCTGTACCACCTTTTGATCAGGTGACTAGAAAACAATCTGCCTGTACCACCTTTTGATCAGGTGACTAGAAAACAATCTGCCTGTACCACTTTTTGATCACGTGACTAGAAAACAATCTGCCTGTACCACTTTTTGATCAGGTGACTAGAAAACAATCTGCCTGTACCACTTTTTGATCAGGTGACTAGAAAACAATCTGCCTGTACCACCTTTTGATCAGGTGACTAGAAAACAATCTGCCTGTACCACATTTTGATCAGGTGACTAGAAAACAATCTGTCTGTACCACCTTTTGATCAGGTGACTAGAAAACAATCTGCCTTACCACTTTTTGATCAGGTGACTAGAAAACAATCTGCCTGTACCACATTTTGATCAGGTGACTAGAAAACAATCTGCATGTACCACCTTTTGATCAGGTGACTAGAAAACAATCTGCCTGTACCACCTTTTGATCAGGTGACTAGAAAACAATCTGCCTGTACCACCTTTTGATCACGTGACTAGAAAACAATCTGCCTGTACCACTTTTTGATCAGGTGACTAGAAAACAATCTGCCTGTACCACTTTTTGATCAGGTGACTAGAAAACAATCTGCCTGTACCACCTTTTGATCAGGTGACTAGAAAACAATCTGCCTGTACCACCTTTTGATCAGGTGACTAGAAAAAAATCTGCCTGTACCACTTTTTGATCAGGTGACTAGAAAACAATCTGCCTGTACCACTTTTTGATCAGGTGACAATTTATTTTCTAAATAAATGGAACAGCTTGAAAAGAAATGTTCACGTTGCAAAGAAATGAAAACATTTGATTGTTTTTATAGAAAAAATTAAATAAATTTCAATCTTATTGTATAGATTGAGAAAAAAAAATAGAAATAAAACTAAAAAGGTCTGCACATATGGGAAAACATATACACCTTCTCATTTTAAACGACATTTAAATTCAAATTTTCATAAACGTTGGGAAACCTTTATAAAATTTATTTCCTAATAAATGGAGCAGCAACTTTTGAGTGATGGGAAATACAACAAACTCAGGAGCTCTGCTAAAAAATTGAATATTAAAATAAATAAAAATACAACAAAAAATGGTGTAATTAAATTACTTAGGAAATATCTGAAAAATATAGGTGAATATAAATCTGTTTTAGTAGATATTTAAGAATTAGATGTCACTAAATATATAAATAAATTGAGAAAGAAATTCGTTAAATATCCTCTTTTGAGGAAGAAAATAAAAAAGAAGACTCGATACTTTTGATTTAAAATTTGAAAAAGATACATTTATTGAACAGAAAACAAAAAAGAAACCTAAAACCGAAGTGAATCTTAAAAAATTATTCAAACCAGATTATGTATTCAGAGAAAAACAAGGACGTTTTGTAACGAAATGGAATACCTATAGAAAGAAATTCACAGTAGAAGGTATTAATATAAGACCTGAACAATATCTTAATATCTTACAAGATTTTTGTTCAGAACAGCTATAGGGAAAATTGAAGGAAGGATTCAACTTAATGTACATAATCCTAAATTGGAAAGATCTTTTATTTCAAAATGGATGCCTACTAGTGAAGCATTTGGTATATATTTAGATGTATTAAATGATAAAATAGAATATAAAGAGATAGATATTACAGATACTGAATTTGAATTTACTTTAACCAATTTACTTCGAGGTGGTGCATTTAGAAATTTGATAAATGACGATGATATTATTAATAAGCGTAGTATTTGTGTAATTAAAAACAATGATAATATATGTTTAGCTAGATCAATTGTAACTGCATTAGCTATTCAAAATCCAAAATATTTATGTAAAAAAACTTGAATTTAGAGAATTAACAAAATATGATATAACCTATATCAAAAAAGGAAGACTATTACATTAGCTGAAAAACTACATGAATTATATGATATACCTTTGGAAATTTGTAATTTAGAAGAAGTGAAAATATTTGAGAAATTTCTAGATATTCAGATCAATATATTTTGTAGAGAGAATTTTAATGAAAGAATATACAGCGGAGAATACAAACCTATAATCATTTACATATATAAGGATAAATATCACTTTAATGTAATCACTACAATCACAGGAATTTTAGGAAAACGGAACTATTGTGAATTTTGTCAAGTTAGTTATAAAAGAAGTGATCAACATAAATGTCCTCTCAAATGTAATAACAAGAATGTGAAGTAGATGAAATTAATTGCGAAACATTTCAACGGAAAGATCTCAGTTCTTTCCTCCTTTTCCGTGGCGCCACTGTTTACCCCGACCGGTCGGTCCAGTCAAGATAAGAGGGAATACTCTGTCCTCCTGACAATATACTACTAATATATATTTCAATCTTTCAAATGTATCTGAAATGTAATTTATCTTTTTGTTTATAAATTGTGTTCAAGATGATAATTTCAATATTACGCAAAACCTTCTAATCTATTTATATTGTCATGTACATACATTTTTCTTTAGAAGTTCTGGTCTCCAGTAACGCCATATTTCTAAATCTTGAGCTTTTATTTTTTATCTGATCCTAGTTTCCTATCCAGTCCATCAGTCCAATTTGATTTTTCTCTTCCTACTCTTCTATTTTATTCGATTTACCCTCCAGGACTTTCTTTATAAATCCATTTACTACTAATATGTGTCATATCCAATTCTTGTGTCTTTCTTAGATGTCCACCAACAAACCTCGTTCTTTTCGTAATCTTATATTTTTTATCCTGTTAAAAAAATACCATTTTATTCTTCTAAACCTATAAAATTAAAAATTACAAAGAAATAGCAATATCTTTTTTTTTTTTTTCAAATTACAAAACATTTTCTCACAATAAGTTTCTTTTTATTACAAAACGCTAGCTTTCAAGCGATAATCGCTCTTCAACGGGCTTAATAAAACATAGACTATATCCTACAAGAAATATTTACCAAAACATACTCGCGCAGCGTGGAAATTTTAAACTGATATGTAATTTAACAATTATATGCGATATATCTATTTACATTTTTAGGGCATCCAGAACCTTTGAAATTGATCTATTGATTTCTTCTGAGATACCGGTATTGTGATGGTAAATCTATGTTTATATTTGTAAATCTGTTTATGCTGTTATATTTTTTCACAATTTTATAATGAAAAGAAATAGCGATATTGTCACTAAAATCACAATTAATAAAAAGACGTACTTGAGATGTCAATCTTATTTCGCTCTTTTATGCTACGAAGAAGTGTTTTATTTGCGATAATAAATCTATTTTAAAATATATTCTATATAAATTATTCCAATGATATTAAGAAATACGCATTTGTCTTTATTTGGAAAATTGGAAATATTTATTACATTTATTCATTCAATTTTTGGAAAAACAAATATTAAAAACATTTTTTAGAGAGAAAATAAAGCTCATTATTGTTAAATTAGAATTTTAAGAATGTAATTGTTTCTATTAATTAGATAAATTTCGATATCGCTCGAACTCTAAACCAAATATTTTGGTCTTTAAATCTTTTATTATTATCATCATCACACACAGATTGTATCACTTATCATTTACAGGTTAGCTGAAGTCGCCAAGAATTCACGATCAGAATCTGGGGTGGCGAATAGTGTGATATCGGTTCATATACCATGGTATATATAAGTCGCATTTACAGTCAAAATAGACTTTAAAAACTAGGTGCCATTTATTGACCGTCTTCGCAAACTTTTTGACGTTTATTTTGACGGAAGATGCGAACTTTATTTTTATAGATCAAAACCTCCCGGCAAAATTTTCATTAAAAGTTGTTGAATAATTATAAACATTTGATATCAATTATAGACATGTTAAATATTTAAATCGATATGTCAACGTTAAACATGAAAAAAATATATAATAAGGTTTTTTGAAAAACCCTTGGTCTCGAATTCAATTAGGTTCTTGTTTTTATTTCAAAATCACTTTATTAAGTACCACTCAAAAAGAGCGCAACATAGTTGTTGATAATTGCAACAATGAATAATATGTGAAGGATATTCACATATTAAACAAAATGTTGAAGCGGGATTCGATCCCGGTTCACGGCTGTCGGGAATCAAAGGTGTTACCCACTCGTCCACGGAATCTTTTCCAATTAGGTTCTATAAGCGGTTGAACCTATATATAGTTAGTTATAAAAGCAAAATTGTATTCAGGATCTCTGGAATAGAAAATAATTGTTCATAGATGAATGTTTTTTTTAAATCCGTTAGGTCTTATATACATACAAGCCTTTATTAAGACATTCCGTCTTATACAGACGATTCTCCTGTTAGAAATGAATCTAAAAAGAAATGAGAAGCAAGGGAAGAAATTGAATCCTCGCTCAGAAAAGAGAAAGAATATCTACGTACAAAAGTTGAGACTATATATATTTAAAAACTGTGTCTCTCGCGCAAATATTTGATTTGTTCAAAGAATATATGAACCAGTTGATTTTCTCTTACCCACGCTCAATTCTAAGTTGATAAGATATCCTATTTATATGAAAATGATAGTTACACAAAATTTTCCATTTTGAGGGAATTATGAAATAAAAATAAATATAATGGGTAACAGGATTGTAAATTTGAGGACAAATCTATTAAAGACATCTATTGGTGCAATAGAACGTTGCTGAAGACCGCGCCATCTATCGGGATAAATATGAACTAAATTTCTATATTAAATTGGGTGATATATCAAAATGAACATTTATTAGACATTAATTCTGATATAGATGCTGGAAGCTATAAGAAAGCTCGACTTTTCAATTAGGTGATACAATTTTTCTTTAAATACTTGATTCGTTACATTTATTTCGCACAGCAGCGCAGATTGTGGGACGCATACAGTTTCTCACTATTGAAAATAAAATCATTTCTTTAATATATTTGTTTCAAAACTTGTATATATATAAATTAAGAGAAGTTATCCAAAATGTAATATCTCAATTCCAAATGTATTTATCACAAATAACTATTTAAACGTAAAGATATATTTTTCAGTTCAAATCCACCTTTCTAAATGCATATATAAATATAAATCACCCAAAGGTATTCAACTTTTTTTTTCATATACATTTCTCATAATTCAGCCTATCCAAATCAATGAGAATAAAAAAATGCTATAAAACTATTTTAAAATTAATCACATACCAATATTTGACAAATATTTTATCTAGATTCAAAAAAAAATATATTTCATAAGTGTTCGTTAATTCTATTAGTAATGTGTGCTGTGATTTAGCAGATTATATGACAAAGAAAGGGGGACATCTAATGGCTGCTTTATCGGACGAAGCTGTAGATGCCTCTAGGCAAATTAAAAAGCTCCAGACGAGGGAAATATGCAAGAAGAGACCGCCCGCAGAGTTTATTTTGGCTGACTCCATGGATTGAGTGTAATCTGCTAAATTTATCTTCCAAATGGGGAGACTTCACGCGAACGCTTCATTACCACCCTCGGCACTCTTTCCTGCAATCTTTTCAAATTAAAAATGTTGAAGGAACTATATTTTTGTTTAGTGCACCACTCGTTTATTGTTCCCTTGTTTTTAATTGCATTTTGGTATTAAATGTTTTTTTACAAAGGTTAGCTGATATAGCTTACAACATTTGATATGGCTTGAAGAGAGCTAAGGGCTTATTATCTTGTCTTTTAAAAATAAGGTTTTGGGATTCAAGATTTATAAGTTTTTATTATATTATTTATAAGTTTTTACATTGATGAAAATCTGTTGATATAGTTCAAATAAACTAAAATAAAAGATGAACATTCTCTTTCAGTTAGAGAATTCACGAGAAAAAATAGACTTATACTAGTTTTAGAATTTTGTTAGTTTAAAATGTTAAAGTTGCAAAGCAGATTAGCGCACCGATGATATAAGCAAATACTTTTTGTTTATTTAGTAGTTCAATAAATGAAGATGAAAAATATGTTTGTTTATTCATCTTAATTTCAATATGTAGATACATTTAATGTTTATAAATGAAAGCCTTTACTGTATTTATATTGAGTGCATATGAAAGAGTTGAGATATGATACAAAAATGACAAAGAAAACATTCTAAATATGATTTTTATCATAGCTCCTAACATTATTTCACTTCAATCTGAACAATGATGCTGGATATTACTGAAATATATATCGCTAAAGCAACAAACACCTAATGTAGGTCCTGATTTTTCTCTAAATACTCTATTGTTAAATTTTAGATGAAATATATTTAATTGAAAAGATCAATATTTCCAAATTTCTCTAGGCATTATCTCTTGATATGTCAACACTTCTTTATGATTAAACTCTTCTCCAGACACTATCAATAGTGGCTTAATCAAATAAACTTTTCTCAAGATAAACACCTTTCCACGTCTCGAAATTTCTCTGTGTACAAAACTACCTATTGATATATAGAATTTCTCTATAACAAAAAAAGAACCTCTCCAAGTATAACAACAACAAAAGCTTTATTAAGACCTTTTTGTCTTATACATATTCTACAAGCAGAAATGTAAGATACATGCAGGAAAAGCAGTAATAGTACCTTAATGGTAATATGATATTTATATACAGATAAAATTATATAAAGACAATCAAGCTAATAAATAGATTTGTCTGGGTAAATTGGAGGAAAAGAAATTCTATATACAGTTACGAGAGTCATGCGTTCTTAATTCTTCATTTTTCATCTCTGTCAGCGTTTGCTTTTTTTTTTTTTGGAATGGCGCTCTCCTATTGGTTGGCTCCGATCACGCCACCTTTGCCCCCCCCCCCACTCGCTTTTTCGTTTTTGTAACTATTGTGTTGGAGCGGGTCGCTCCTTAAATAAATGCATATATTAGTTAATAACTAAATGGAATCTTCTCTTTTTTTTCCCAGTAAGAGACGCCTACGGAAGCCAACAGTACATAGACAGATGAAGCACATAGGCTATAGTTATTAACTAATATATGCATTTATTTAAGGCGCCAATTTATAATTGTAACAAATAGTATTTGAATCAAAACATTCAATCGGGTAAAACACGGGCGTTGCCCGGGTCATTCGGCTAGTTTATTTATACCCAGCACGTAGTCTCTGCATATGAAGATGAAAAGTATTCACAATCAATATTGATAATGAAATTTATAGACAAGAAAACTTAATTAAGACAATTGATCTCATAAACATATTTGTAAGGTTAAGTCGAAATAAAATTTAAAAAATACAAAATAAATGAAATAATAAAAAAAAAAGACAGGAATTTACAAATGATACATTCGCTAAAAATTTTCGTCTTAAATTCAAATATACATTTTTCTGTAAACAGTACCAATTGAGGCTTATATTATCCTCTAAAGCAGTCAACCATTTTATAATTCTAAACTTTTATATGGGCAAATACAAATAGGAGCTTATTGAACATGATCTTTCTATAGCATCAAACATCTTTTGACTTTACTCCATACGCTACTGATATAGTTTTACTTAAATATATCAGGGAACAGGCTAAATCAATGTTTAGTTGATTTCTGTTCCACCAGATGGCGCTCTGCCTTCTGTAAAGCACATGTGCTCCTGGTCAGGATATGTCATTTACAATATGAAATATGACATATGGATAACCCTGACGTGTAAGAATATCTGATTGTATCTATTTAAAATCATATAACGGCTTTAGATAACTCTTCTAAAATTGAAGTCGCAATATTTATAGCGGAAGAGATCATCACAAAAACTGATTTCTATTGTTATCAATTATCTCAAGACAGTGAGCTAAGTTGACCGAACTGCCCTGTAATTTGAAGAAACATTAAAATATACTTGAATTTTTGGATAATCTGAAATATTGGTGTATTTATTTTTATCAACAAGAAAGGGAAACAAATTATTAATAATTATAATTAATCCACAAAATATTTAATAGATTCTTATAATTTCATAATATTTTATATATATATATCTATTACAACAAATATCTGGGAAGAATATCCAGAGAAGCCTTATTCATTCTTAAAAATACAGTAGAACTTGGATAATTCGAACTTCTTTAATTCGAAAACCTCTTTAATTCGAATATTTATCTTGGTCCCTAGAATTTCCTATATAAATAATGTTAAAAAATCGTGGTTAATTCGAATTATGTCTTGGATAATTCGAACTTTTACGAGTTAAAATAAGGACCTGATGCCGGTTCAAGGCGTGAAATTTTGCGAAATGACGTTGTAATATTGTAACAACGTAATATAATATAATATTGTAATGTAATATTGTACAGAATAATATGTACATTTTTTTAACCAGCAATCTGCCTTTTTTTTTGTACATTAATACATCAGTTTTGAAATTTTTTAATATGTGTATATAGTATATACATACAATTATTGCACATAATCTAAATATACGGTAAAAATGTAAATTTACAACAACTAATGTTATTCTTAATAAAGGAATTGATCGAAATTGTGAGATTTTTATTGTTTTAAGCCTTTTTATTCAAAACATCTTTAATTCGAATTTTTGGATAATTCGAATTTTTTTATGGTCCCTTGGGGTTCGAATTATCCAAGTTCGACTGTATTGAAATTTGTTATTGAAATATCAATGAAATCTGTAATGGAGACAATCTAAGATAATATTCGACACTGTATTTGTTTGTAGTTAAAGTGTGGATCATGTTCGAACGATTTTCGGCGTGAAGGTTTGGGGCATATTTTCTGGTTTGATGTTAAACGCTTTCCTCTGTAGGACCTAATTTTTATTTGAAATATTCAAGCTGCTCCACATGAATTCTACTATGAAGTGGACCTATTTCTAAGCCGTTTAAACTTGTTCTTGTTCCAAAATCAATTTATTAGGTACTGCTCAAAAAGATAAACATAGTTTATGATATTTGCAACAATGAATAATACGTGAAGGTTATTCACATATTAAACAAAATGTTAACGCGGGATTCGAAACCGGTTCATGACTGTCGGGAATCGAGGGTGTTACCCACTCGTCCACCAACTTAGTGTAGACAAATATCAGAAATGATATGATCAAAATTATATAAAACGCTAAATCTTTATATAAAATAGAATCATTCCAAAAATTGTATTCTTAAAAATTTCTACACATGAATGTATCAATATTCAAACATTGTCATCAACCCGTTATTCTTCAGAAAATATAAAGGATTATGTTAATTTGAAGCTTCGGTGAAAAAGATTGAGAAATTATAATAGAGAGAAATGAAGATAAACATACTCTCAATGCAGAAAAACTTCCCAAAATATCACAAAATATTTATCTTAAACTTTATAAAAATAAATGCAAAAGAAGATACCTGATATTTCTCAACGCCAGCCAAAAATAAGTAACAAAACACCTTATTCAGCTAAAATAATAACGAATAATTCCCAAAGGTATATTTTTACATAATTTGAATTTCAGATCAGAAATCAAAACATTTTGGGATCGGATTGTCAGATTTGAGGTTGGATTCATTTGACTTGCAAATATTTTGCTTTTATCGAGGTTCTGTTTAAGCCTTTGTTTCCTTTTTCGGACCTCGCTACATATTTCATACGTCAAAGGATTAGAGTTTCCACATCAAGAAAAAGTCTTCACGAATTTTGTATTTTGTTTATAGATGCGGAATTTTAAAATGCTTCATTTTCGCTATACCATTCACAGAGTGACAAAAGACCGATCCCTTAAAGTATTCTATATACAGCATTTCGGTAACCAAATTACTAGCATTTTTAGACTGGAGTACTAAATGAGGAAAAAGTCTCAAATATTTATACACTATAGAATTGTCAATTCTATTGGGTCTTGCTACCTTGTTATTCATAACTAATGTTCAAATTGTATCTTAGCATTTTTATTATATTTATTATAATATTTATATTATATATAGCTTATTTTTATATGCTTAATTGGAAACAATTATAACATTTATTATTAATTATAAAAAATGTGAAAGGGAGTATCCCCTGATCATGTTAATAAACGTTGATGACAGAAAGCCTTTCCTAGTAATTGAGAATAAAGATTATTCCAGAAATATGTCAAATAATTAATTCTTTCACTTAAATAAGCTAATCAATAACTAATAGTTATAAAAAGCACATGTCCTTGTGGTCAGGATATGCTTTCTTTATTTTTAATATATATATGGAAATTCTGCCGAGGATATTGATCAAAATAGACAAAGGTCGCCTCTCCCATCAAAATAGACGTCAAAACCAGACGTCATCTATTGACCGTCGCCGCAAACTAGCGAACGCTTTTCAGTTTGCCAAAGCTGGTGTTGTGGCTTTGTCACCGACCCGAGGCCGCTAGTTTGCGGCGACGGTCAATAGATGGCGTCTGGTTTTGACGTCTATTTTGACAGGAGAGACGACCTTTGTCTATATATATAAGTGGTTGACTCAACAAAGTAACCACTGGGGCTTATTTTTGAATAAAGAAATGATATTATATGCAAAATATAACAAAAGTCAAAAGTCCAAAATGCCTAAATGGAGTATACTTAATATTTAAATCAAGTGAAAGTATTTTTTCAATATATTAAAAGAAAACTATAAAGGTTTAGTTATAATATTTATTGCGTCACATAGTACTCTGGTTTCAGCGAAATTTAGATATTGGCCATACTATTTCATAATTCTACTCACCTAAATATCTCTATTACGAGTTGTAGCCACATTTTATATAAATATAAATTAATATTTATTATGAAAATTTGAAACTACGAGGGTGAGTAGAAAAGTAAGGTCTCCTATTTTTTTTCATAGAAAAACACATTTAATCACAACTTTTTATACATCATTGGAAAGGTTGGACACTTTGCTATTTTTCTACATAGTCGCCTTGATGCTCAATCACTTTTTTCATCCTGTCAACCAACTTTGTAATTCCGGTGTTGTACCATTCTCCCGCCGCCTCTTTGAGCCACTTGTCGACCCACCTGGCGGACACCTTTCTGTAGCCGAGGGTCTCAGACACAATCTTGTGCACGGAGAAGTGGCTGCAATCTTCATTCAGGCCATCCTCGATCTCTTCAAGGGTTATCCGCCGGTTTGCGCGCACCATTTCGTCGATTCGAGCCACGGTTGATTCCGGCAAACTCGGCCGCCCAGACCGCTGTTCATCGTGGACGTTTATCCGCCCCTCGTTAAATTCCCGGCACCATTTCCGCACATTTTTTATGTCGATGGACTTCTCACCATACACTTCCACTAACTGACGGTGGATTTCGACCGGAGAATTATATTTCGCATTCAAAAAGCGTATAACTGAGCGCAACTCGCACTTGGCGGGAGAGCTAAGGGGAAGCTCCATCGCGAACGGCTGCCAGACAGCTACTGAGCGTCCCAAGGAACCGGGAAGGTTCTAGACTGTAGAGGGGGAACCAAGGAAGGCAGCGGTGTTGTCGGATTTCACCTAGCAACGCGCGTTCGGAAATTATCTCGTATAGAAGACCTTACTTTTCTACTCACCCTCGTATTATAGGCGTGTATATATATTTTTAAATAAAACAATTTCTACTACCCTTACTGCAATGGAAAAATTAATGGGAGGTTTCACCATTGATAAGTCAGCCCCTCCTATTAATTCTTCCATTGCAGTAAGGGCAGTAGAAATTGTTTTATTTTTAAAAGAATCATACGCGTCTCTAATAGTTTCGAATTTTCCTTACAGATGGTGCGCTAATGCATTATCATATTCATTATATAAAAGCTTCAAAAGTAAAATAAAGATAGTTAGAAATATTGTTTTGGTTATAAGGTTTCGATAAAATTATATGAAGATGAACCAAATAATAGTTTTACACGCTAAATAATATTCCTCTCAAGAATGTTTTCGTTGTGAAGAGTTTAGTGTAGCCACAGTAAATATTAAATAATCAGATGGGAATTGTTAAGTCTGAACTTATAGATGGCGTCTGCAAGATGAATCTATAGTGCCAGACTCTATTTATAAAATTCAACCTAGTTATTAACACCAATTAACAACTCCCTTCTGGAGAATATTCTGGAGTTAATTAATTTTCTCTTCTCTCTATTATATTAAACAGGCAGATTTAACGAAGATGATTTATACGAATTTGCATTTACTCTTTCCTTAATTGCATATTGTCAAGATCTTACTTGTATATAAGCCTTGCCCTTGATGATGAGCCAAGCCCTCCCAATATATATTTTCATCGCAGTAAGGACAGTAGAAGTTTGATTAAATTGTAAACGAAACATTCTCATATTAATGTCTTCATTCGTTGTATAAGAGTTTCCATTTAGCTAATCATTTTTCTATTATTCAACTTTATCTATCTACATAGAGCTTCACAAACTATTATATAAGGATTATATAAAGGGCATACCTGGATCTGTGAAATAAAAAAAAAACAATTTTCACTTAAAATATTCCCTCAAGAGGGAATAATCTCTCAGAATATTTTTCGAAAAAAATGTTGTTTTTTTTTTTACAGATCCTGATACGCCTATTTATATAAACATATATAATGGATCGCCTTTTGACTCAAACTTTTATATAATGAGTTTATTATTCATTCAGAGTATTGAATATCGAATTTACATTTTTCCGAATATAACATTGATCGAAAGTACTATGATAATCATATTTTGTCTAAGAAAAATATCGGATGTAATTAGTTTTAAATATATATATCCATTTAAAAATGAAAAAGGGATATCCTGATCGTGCTCACATGAGCATTTATAGATAGTAGAGCGCCATCTAGTAGAACAAAAATGAACTAAACGTTTATTTAACTTGTTCCTTGATATTTGGATAACCCCCTCTCCCCCCAAACATTATCATAATCATTTTGATATTCTGTTTAGCGGCCAGGTGTTTATATATATATTAGACAACATGGTCTGTTGAAATGTCTCTGTCACATTCTATATACAGTTACGAGCGTCATGCGTGGCCTCTGTCACGGTTTGCTTTTTTTTTTTTTGAATGGCGCCCTCCTATGGTCGACTACGATTACGCCACCTTTGCCCCCCCCTCATTTCTGTAACTATTGTGTTGGAGCGGGTCGCTCCTTAAATAAATGCATATATTAGTTAATAACCAAATGGAATCCTCTCTTTCTTTTTCCCAGTAAGAGACGCCTACGGAAGCCAACAGTACATAGACAGATAAAGCACATAGGCTATAGTTATTAACTAAAATATGCATTTATTTAAGGCGCCAATTTATAATTGTAACAAATAGTATTTGAATCAAAACATTCAATCGGGTAAAACACGGGCGTTGCCCGGGTCATTCGGCTAGAAGATTTATAAGTATGATTTATAATTTCAAGACCAAATTTAAATAGCTGTGTTCAGTTCAAAATACCTTTATAACACACACATTATCATATTATATCAACATCATTATTATGTCTACCACATTCAAATATGATGTAAGCACAATACACATGTGATATTCAAATTTGAAAAATAATTCTAATACATATATGAGAATATTATCAATTAGAAATATTCATCACATAATAAATAATCTAATAAAAAAGCTTGTATGTTTTAATTAAAATGCAAATTTACAAGTTTCATCTTTGAAAATCCAATATATAATTATTTCTGATATGAATTTCAAAAAATAAAACTTTAAAAATCAAACTATATCAATTTTAATTAGCAAACAAAAATCATAAGGGGTAATACAGGGTCCATTATGAAAGTAATGAGCATAATGTTATTGTGACGCGACGATAGATGGAATCACGGTAAAACCGTGGGGAATGTGGTGGAGGGATATGTTCTTTCAATCCATCCGGTCGTCAGTTGAGTTCGAGCAGTGTGAGAGGAGATACATGCCTCCGCTTGAAGTGTGTTTTCAACTTTTGTAACATAGCGCGATGGAGCGTTCGCTTGAACAACGATACGCCATAAAGTTTTGCGTAAGGCTTGGAAAAAATGCAACCGAAACATTCCAGATGCTTCAAAGTCTGGGAAGTGGCAAAAGGCGTTCAAGGAGGGCCGGGAGGAGGTCGCCGACGAACCCCTTTCAGGACGCCCAACAACGGCCAGAACTGACGAGAACGTGGATCGTGTGCTCGAAGTTTTGCGTACCGACCGTCGATTAGGCATCCAGCAAATTGCTGACACATTACACATGTCCACATTTGTGGTACATGGGATAGTGACCGATGATCTGCAAATGCGTAAGGTCTGTGCGAAGCTTGTGCCGAAAGTGTTGACGCAAGACCATAAAGAACATAGAGTTTTGCGCTGTCAAGAATTGTTGGATTTGATTCAAAATGAACCAGCCTTTCTGAACTCTGTAGTAACCGGAGACGAATCCTGGATGTTTGAATACGACCCAGAGTCGAAAAGGCAGAACTGTGCATGGCACACAAAATCATCCCCACGCCCCAAGAAAGCGCGAATGAGCAAGTCGCGCATCAAAACGATGATCATTGTCTTCTTTGACATCCGAGGAATAGTCCATTGTGAGTTTGTACCGCAGGGACAAAATAAACTCAGCATTTTACCTGGAGGTGCTCAGGAGATTGAAACGCCGGATCGCACGCGTGAGGACTGACATTAAAGACACGGTCAAGCTCCACCATGACAATGCCACCAGCCACACAGCCTTCATCATTACCAACTTCCTGGCCCGGAGCAACACCCCGGTGATTCCACACCCCCCTTACAGTCCCGACTTAGCTCCATGTGACTTCTTTTTGTTTCCGCGAATCAAGAGAGAGATAAAAGGAAAACATTGGGAAACCGTGGAAAACATCCAACACCATGTTACAACGTTCCTGAGAAGCATTCCTGTCGAGGAGTTTCAGGGTGCCTTTCAGGCGTGGAAAACGCGTCTCCGCAAGTTTATTGATGCAGGAGGATTGTATTTTGAAGAATATTGAACAATCGCACAAATTACGAATAATAAATGTATTTTGCCAGTAAATGCTCATTTCTTTCATAATGGACCCTGTATATATTTTGAAATGCATATTTTTCTGAGCTAATTCATTATAGACAAATCGCACGATAATTTCATTCATTTTTATATTTCAATTCCTTTGTAAACCCTCAACAATAAAATCACATTTTAAAAGCTATCTACTTGAGATAATCTAGGGAGTAAGAATACGAATTGTTTAATCCACGAAATCAATATCTTTTTTAGTTAAAGATAGTTCTAATTAAAGAATTGCGTCAGTGCTTTTTAATTAATTGAGTCTTTCTATTAATAGAATGCGAGATTGATATATAGAAAGCGCGCTATGCACATTAATTATATTTACATATGTTACTAATGAATGGCTCGTCATTGTAATTATCTCGAGAAATTGTCTAGACTGTCCAGGCTGAAGTGGATTCATTGATTTAAGTGCAGAACATTATGACGGAATTCCATATAACTCGACTCTTTCAATTTCCTTATTATCACTTTTCTGATAATCATTTATTCAATTGTCTATTATATAGAAAAATGTAATATTTGGTTATTATATAGACTTTATACAACACATGTTAATTATAGTAGCTCTTTGTTCATCAGTAATGGTACATACATTATAGGGATGCCATCAAATTGGTTATATACATAATTATCAACAAGATTATCTAAAGGATTAAAAGTGAAGTTTGACAATGGTTTTGTTACTAGTCTCACTAAAAATCGTACGAAATTAGTCAATATTTTTCACAAGCAATATTCGAAACTATTATAGACGCGTATGAATCTTTTAAAAAATAAACAATTTCTACTGCCCTTAATGCAATGGAAAAATTAATGGGAGGGCAGTAGAAATTGTTTATTTTTTTCTAAAGAATCATACCCGTCTATAATAGTTTCCAATTTTGATAACAGATGGCGCGCTAATGTATCATAATACGATTCACTATGTTGGAACTTGTATATATGTATATATATACGAGATATTTAATCATAATAGCATTAAGGTATATCGTTGATCAACAAATTTCAACATCTAACTTTGTGTCTGAAATGGAAAAGAACAAAGAACTCAAAAGGAATTATTCAGAACCAGAATCCAGAGATGTCTCATTCCATTATAGGATTCCTCTCTGAAATAAAACTCTAATCTAACTTAATTTATTCCAATCTAGACAAATGACTCTACCTTGACTGCGTAGGTGGAGCCGAATAACTATGCAAATCAGACTTGAATCCTTTTAAAATGCATATACTAAGCTTTAAAAATGGTGTGATACTTGTCTAATATTGATTTGATGTTAATCATTAGAACTTGTTAAAGGTTTTGAGAACTAACTGTTGGATATCGTATCATTCAAATATTAATTTTTATTCATTGACTGTAATAATCTGTGATTTGATAATCTGTGGTGTCGGCATGTATTTAAGCTAATATAGATTTCTGAGGTATGAGAGGTAATTTATATAAATAGTTAGAGAGATAAGTAATTTTTCCAGAAAGGCTAATTTAAAAGCTATATTAAGGCTATAAAAAGGCTATATTTTAAATTTATGGTTATTTAAATTCTTTAGTTTGTAGTTTAAATAAAGGTGATCTTTATTTTGAAAGAGATTAATAATTGAGATCCACCCAACACTAACGGTGTAATAACAATATCTTCCGGAGATGAGATTGTGTTTCTACAGATCTGATTATATTACAAAATAACGATTTACCCCTTTAAGGTATAGAAACTTTTCAAATAAAATATAAAAACGTATTGATATTTTAATAACGAGTTTACAAAGTGGGAAGAGGAGCTTCTTTTTATTAGCATGCACACAAGCTTTCGGACATATCGTCCTTCATCAGGTAAGAGTAATAAACGCGCTGAGGATCCATATATATACAAAGCTGAAAAGAAAATTTACATAATTGCAAAAGATAAAAGTATTTAAAGATAAAAATAAGAACAAATATGCTAAAAAGATTATAGGGATTAAATGCTAATAAATCTGGACTAAGTACATATGCACTATGAATGGTGTTAATCAAGGGCAGGTAAATGCAACCTATGGCTATTCACATAACATATGGTATTGTTCCGGTATATCTATATGCCTGTTGATGCTGTTTGTTTTTATTGACACAAATGCCTCTAGTAAAAGTCTCTGGTACTTATTATTGATATTGTTGTATAGAATGGATGGCTTTGTTAAATTAAATGTATGACCGGTTTGCATAGAATGACTGTAAATAGGGGAATTTAGGTTTTTATTAGAGATGTTTCTGGAATGCTCAACCATTCTGATGGCGACGGATCTACCCGTCTCCCCGACATAAGTGGCATTGCATTGGTCGCAAGAGACGGAATAGACAGCACCACCAGAACGGAGAGAACTCGCATGAAGGGAAGATCTGGTAATGGGGTGTCGGATTAGTGTGGCGATGTTAGGTGGGTTCTGGAAGTATGTTGTAATGCCATGTTGCCTTAAAAACCTGGCTATGGTGATAGACTGGGGGCAAAAAGGAAGGGAGCAAATATTTCTGTGTATAGATGGAGCACTGTTGTGGTGAGGGTCATGCATGTGTTTAAGAATGAAGGGGATCGGGTAGCCGGATTTGGATAAATATGAAAATATTTTAGCCTTTTCTATTGTTTGGAATAACGGGAGGGAACAATGAGTAAAGATACGTTTAGTGAGAGCTCTAACTGTATTGATTTTGTGTGGTGTTGGGCAATGTGACCGGAAGTTTGTGTGGTGTGGGGGTGTGTTGTTTTTATAGTATACTGTGGTATGGAAACTGCTGGGGGTGCGTATGACCAGTGTATCTAGGAAAGGTAGGACTGAGTGATTTTCTGTTTCATGGGTGAAGGCTATGTCTGGGTGGAAGGAGTTGAGGTCAGATAGGATGTGAGAGGCAGATACCTCACTTACCAAGCAAAAGGTATCATCGATGTACCGCCTCCATAGAAAGATGTCTGAAGAATGGCGTGAAGTGATCCATTGGTCCAGTGACCTCATGACAACCTCAGCCACCACGGTTGAGAGGGGACTACCCATGGGGGAGCCCTTGGTCTGCTTGAAAAACTGGGTATCAAATGTGAAGGTGGACATGCCTAGGCATATGGAAGTGAGCTCGACAACCGTCTCCGCGGTGAGGGTGTCTAACAGGGGGGCATTTTCGAGGAAAGTGCGTAAACTATTAATGATCAAGGGGTGGGCAAGTGAGAGATATAGAGACGTTACATCAGACGTTACAACTCCTTCCACCCAGACATAGCCTTCACCCATGAAACAGAAAATCACTCAGTCCTACCTTTCCTAGATACACTGGTCATACGCACCCCCAGCAGTTTCCATACCACAGTATACTATAAAAACAACACACCCCCACACCACACAAACTTCCGGTCACATTGCCCAACACCACACAAAATCAATACAGTTAGAGCTCTCACTAAACGTATCTTTACTCATTGTTCCCTCCCGTTATTCCAAACAATAGAAAAGGCTAAAATATTTTCATATTTATCCAAATCCGGCTACCCGATCCCCTTCATTCTTAAACACATGCATGACCCTCACCACAACAGTGCTCCATCTATACACAGAAATATTTGCTCCCTTCCTTTTTGCCCCCAGTCTATCACCATAGCCAGGTTTTTAAGGCAACATGGCATTACAACATACTTCCAGAACCCACCTAACATCGCCACACTAATCCGACACCCCATTACCAGATCTTCCCTTCATGCGAGTTCTCTCCGTTCTGGTGGTGCTGTCTATTCCGTCTCTTGCGACCAATGCAATGCCACTTATGTCGGGGAGACGGGTAGATCCGTCGCCATCAGAATGGTTGAGCATTCCAGAAACATCTCTAATAAAAACCTAAATTCCCCTATTTACAGTCATTCTATGCAAACCGGTCATACATTTAATTTAACAAAGCCATCCATTCTATACAACAATATCAATAATAAGTACCAGAGACTTTTACTAGAGGCATTTGTGTCAATAAAAACAAACAGCATCAACAGGCATATAGATATACCGGAACAATACCATATGTTATGTGAATAGCCATAGGTTGCATTTACCTGCCCTTGATTAACACCATTCATAGTGCATATGTACTTAGTCCAGATTTATTAGCATTTAATCCCTATAATCTTTTTAGCATATTTGTTCTTATTTTTATCTTTAAATACTTTTATCTTTTGCAATTATGTAAATTTTCTTTTCAGCTTTGTATATATATGGATCCTCAGCGCGTTTATTACTCTTACCTGATGAAGGACGATATGTCCGAAAGCTTGTGTGCATGCTAATAAAAAGAAGCTCCTCTTCCCACTTTGTAAACTCGTTATTAACCTTCAGTGAAGAGCAGTATTGATATTTTGTTGCTAATTATATGTTTGAAAAGCATATTAGACTATATTATGATGCATTAGCGCGCCATCTGTTATGAAAATTCCAAACTATTATAGACGTATATGATTCTTTTAAAAATTAAACAATTTCTCATGTCCTTACTGCAATGGAAAAATTAATGGGAGGGCTTGGCTCATTACCTAGGAGATTTCACCATTGATGAGTCAGGCCCTCCCATTAATTTTTTCCATTGCAGTAAGGGCAGTAAAATTGTTTATTTTTTAAAAGAAACATGCGCGTCTTTAATAGTTTTGAGTTTTTCATATTAAACTATACTGTAGGGTGTCCCAAACACATGAAAGCCTCTTTAATGTCAGGATAAATCACAAGAAGTCTTTCAACCGAAATACAGTCTCCAAAGAGAAACCATCTCCAGAAGAGACCGGGTTAACTATGTTTTAGTCGAACTCTAATTGTAGACTCTACTCATTTATAATTAAAACGCTGCGAATTTTTAAAACAATTATTTAGGCCCTGAATATTAAATTTGTTTTTGCATGCGAGACAGGTCTAATTCAGTGGTAAGCTGTTCATTAAAATCGTATTTGTGAATCGGACCAGAAAATCATCACTACTGTGTATATTTCCTAAATTGAGAAAGTTCATGAAAAATATCAGAAGTCATATTCATTATGACAGGAGATTTCGGATTTCGACATTTTACAAAAAAAGCATAAGACGTTGCAACTCTATTTTTATATGTTTAATAAAATAATTATCATATATTTAATAAATTATTATTATATCATTTATATATAAAAATAAGAGTTGAGGAGTTTCATGATTTTTTTGTAAGAAGATACATTGTCGAGACCCCAAATATTTGGTAGGAAAAATATTAACTGATAGTAAAGTGTTTCTTAGCACTTGTAGATATACAACTTGCTTAGGACGCGTTCTGTAAGAGTAATTATGATGAAGGAATATGATATCTTTATTATTAAATAGCTGCGAAAGTTATATAAAAAAATATCTTTCCTTTTGAAATACATATTGATGATACACATCATCTCTCTCCATAATATATTTTCTATACAATATTTACTAATAGATTGGTTCCTAGATAAGTGATTTCGTAGAGGAAAATGTATAGCTAGCCTCATCAAAATTTCAGATTCTCTTATTTCATCAAAGTATATTGAAAAGTTAATATTAATCATTACAACGTTTAACAAGTTTTACCGCGAATGTTTCTTTTTACCGAACGAAAAATCGTAATTTTCATATTTAAGGAGAAATGACGACGACAGTCGTTTTAAAGACGACGATTTCTCGTTCTGTAAAAATAATTGCGGTAGAACTTGTTCCATTGAACGTCCAATTGAACGTCATTCCATAAGCATAGCCGCATTGTATTGTATTATAAATGTTAATCATTCTTACACGTTGAAGATTCTATCAAGAATTAGCCCTCAGTAAGAATCAGACAAAGAACTTGAAGGAAGCTACTGAGAGCAAGAACCCAGAGATGTCATTGCATTATCAGTTTCCTCTCTAAAAAATATTAATAGCCCATTCTCTCCTCCCAGTTCAATTTATTTCTATCTAGGCAAATGACCCGGCCAGGAATGGGTATGAGCAGCCAAATGAATAAACAAATCAGCCTCGAATCGGTTTAATATGCATATACCAAGCTTTAAAGTATGACAGTGACGTCTTCCTACCTAACCTTATATCATAACAAAGTTACACATAGAGATGGGTCAATTACTGTAGAAAACCATTCAAAACAAACCAGAATTAGAGGGTTGACAAATGTATTTACATATTTCAAAGTTGAAACTATGGAAGTGATTGCTTACAAACGTAATTCTATGTGGTGTCGAAGTTTTATCGATATTAGTCGAATATTATGTGGAGACATACATTGAAAATAAAAACAAACACAAATACATTCAAAAAAAAATCTCCAATATTATTATAGATTATAATGAATGAGGACATTAAGACGCGAGTGTTTCTTTTCACAAATTAATCAAACTTTCTACTGTCTTAACTGCGATGAAAATATATTAGGAAGGCTTGGATTATCAGTGGTGAACCATCCCGGTTTGATTTATTTGTTAAAAGAAACACTCGCGCCTTAATGTCTTTATTCGTTATATATAGATGGCGCGTTATTGCTTTGTATTATTATAGATTCTATAGGTAAGACCACGTTCTGACGTTTGAGGTCAAAAACTTAATATGTACACTGTGTGACAGGGAAATTACTGAATAACTCCCCCATTACCTGCTCAATTGTACAGCCCTTGAAGCAGAGAGGAAGGCCCTATATCAACAAATTAAATGTACCAACACTTCACCCTACGTATTGCTTTCGAATTATTAGCAAACAAATCTAAGGCAATAGCTCACTATAAATTTTTTAGATCATCATTATGTAAGGACCAGTCAACAATTGAATGACTTTGAGACGAAAAGTAAAGCCAGTTCAATTTCTATGTAAATAACACAAGATGATTAATACTTTACCCAATTGGGAGTACCTGTATGGGGCAAGTCCCTAATAAAGGTTTTTGTGTGTATGTTTGATTCTATAGGTAAGTAAGAGGTAATAGTTAATCTTAATAAAGTTACACAAACCAATAATGTATTCAATTCGCGATGTTTCAGTGATTAGCTGTCACTCTTCTCAGGTGATCGCGAGTCACTAAAACATCGAGAATCAAATAATTGATTTACGTAGCTATATTTCATATAAACCAACTTCCAACAAACTAATTCCCATCCCTGAACACTTTCATTTTTTCCGTTCATCATTACTCTTCACAATTCATCCTTTCATACTTCATCCCTAAGAATAGGAATAGTCGTTATTTCTCCTTAAAATAATTAAAATTACGATTTTTCGCTGTGTAAAAAGAAACATATGCGGTAAAACTAGTTAAATGTCGTTCTATAATCATAACCGCATTATATTGTATTATAAATATCTTCAAAAAAAGTTAATCTTAACTTTAATTTTGAAATATGTAGAGCTTACAGATTTAATCTACACTTTCAATCTATTCTAATGAAAAATTTTACTTATATTTCCAGCGCAATCTTAGATAAAAAATATTAAATAAATTATATTTAAATTTAATTTATCCAATTATGACGAAGTACATTAGATAATGGATTTATTTCATTACTTTAGTGAAGTCGAGGTTTTAGTTCAACTTCGAAAAATATAGATAAGATATTTTTTCAATTTTTTTTTTAATTTTTTAAATCGATAAATAATGTTGTGGTAATCAAGTCTTCTGGCTAGAAAATATCTTTAATAATCACCACATTAACCAATCATTTCTCCTATATTTTGATTTCTATAGCAACAAATATCTTTTAAGAAACTGGCAATTTATATTATGTTGATTGTACATATTGTCACAGCCGACATAGACTCATGTAAATATTTTCATTAATAATTTAACACATTAAACAAATCAACCTTGATTTGTTTATTAAGTTAAGTTATCAATGAAAATATTTACATGAGTATGTCGGCTGTGACAATATTTCCAGACATTCTTTCTTTTGTACACAGTTCTCTGTTCTCGTTTTTTTCTTTCTTTCTCCTTTTCAATTTCATATGACTGTTCTCTTTATGGCCTAAAATTATTGTAAATAAATATGTATAGACAAATGTAAAGTAAAAGGATTTAAAATCGCGAATGTTTATTTTATACATAAAACGAACCTCTACTGTCCTTACTGCGATGAAAAATATATTGGGAGGGCTTGGCTCATCAGTGGTGAACCCTCCCAGCGGTTTCGCCAATTTAATCCACCAGACCGCTTCTCAGAGCTCTATTACTGTATTGGATCATTCTGCTTTTATATGCTGCACTGAAGGATGGAATCTTAGAAATGGTTTTCAAGTAAACTATGGACATAAGCTTATAGGACAGTAGAATTACATTCAAATATTTGCTTCGAGCAATGCTCTTCAGCAAACTATAAAGACAAGGCCATTAGGAATAAATTAACACAAAGCAATAGCGCGCCATCTATGCATATAAAATAAAAGGATTTAAAAGCGCGAATGTTTCTTTTATACATAAAACGAACCTCTACTGTCCTTACTGCGATGAAAAATATATTGGGAGGGCTTGGCTCATCAGTGGTTCGTTTTATGTATAAAAGAAACATTCGCGCTTTTAAATCCTTTTATTTTATATGCATAGATGGCGCGCTATTGCTTTGTGTATAAATGTAAAGGCATACATGTATGGCAACGCAAGTGTCCCTAGAAGGACATAGCGTTTTAAATTGAAATAAATAAATAAATAGACTTCTCATTTAATTTTGACTGAAATTCGCCATGACTTTGAACTTGGAAATAAATAACTTTCAGTCTAAAATTCGTCATTATATATTTGATATCAAATTTATATATGCACCACACCTTTATTGATTTATTCTGAAATACAGGCAACATTTAGTGAGCGAGCTCTTTTACAAAGCCCATATAAACCACAAGGATTGCTAAATACGCCTTGTTGGATAACTTGCGTTTCTTATAATTTTAGCCTTAGATTGACAGAAGTGTCGATCTTTATTTTCAATAATCACTATCATCCATATAAAATAGCACTTAAATACATAATTTTATATTACATCGCGTTTGAAAATTGTATAATATTTTTTATAAAATACCTAATCAACACAAATACTCGGCAAAAGGTATCTTAACCAATTTAATAATATTCGCAAGCTTTTGAATTAAATAATCTCCTCTACAGGCGTTTCTTCTTGATTAGGTATTCTATTTTTTTTTTTTGTGCCAGAATCTATCTCTTCTGTGAAATTGAATAAAACAATGCATCTATTTGGTAATACCTCTGGTAAACGTTCTGACTGACATAAATGAATATGCTGAAAATTCGACATTTCTCGAATTCCGAAAGAAGTGAACTTGTATACTATGTTTTTGGCTATGACTCTCTTCAGTACAGAGAGGAGCTAATTGTTGTCTGCGGGTAGATGATTGAGTATATATATTTTTTGAGCATAAATATCACCATTATATATTTGTAATTATATGTAATTCTGCTGTCCTCAAAGCTTATGTCCATAGTTCATCTAAAATACCCATTCCAAGAGTCTAGCATAAGTATCACTAAAAAAAGGAGTCCCAAAAATGCAATATAACAGCGGTATGGTAGATTAAACTGGCGAAAACTCTGGGAGGGTTCACTACTGATGAACCAGGCCCTCCCATTAATTTTTCCATTGCAGTATGTACATTAGAAATTGTTTTATTTTTAAAAGAATCATACGCGTCTATAAATAGTTTCGTATTTTGATAAATATCATCTTATTGCAAAAAAAAAAGAAATAAACATGTTTTAAGTTGATGGTCACTCATATAAATAAAAATGAACAATTTATATTAACCTATTCCATTTAACTAGGTTTAGAACTCGACAATGCAAATATGTATTATGCAATTTATTGTGTAAATATAGGTTAAACATGTCTACCTCTTCGAATATTTACAATAAAGGTACGATAGATATCAATTTCCTGTGTTTAATTGAACAAATCGAAGATCCATCCGGGGGGAATAAGTTTCTTTATCAGTTTTCATTAACGCGAGCTTTCGGGATTATCGGTCCTTCGAAGAGCTTATTAGCCCGAAAGCTTGAGACAATAAAAACTGATAAATAAAATTATTCTCGAATAGATATTCGATTTTGTTTAATAAAGTTATCAAGTTACAATTTCATATATTTCTTATGTTATCAAATTGCAAAGTGATATATCACCTAAATTATTTATATTCTGGTGGAAAAAATAGATTTTTGGATCCTAGTTCTATGAAAAAGTAGGAAGAATATCATAAATGAAACTAATGATTGGATTTGATAGATTTTTAATCTGAAACTATTTTTATAATTGTAACGAATTTTTCAAAAGATCTATTCTATAGAGTGAAATATCGTTTTTTTTTTAAAATCAATAAAATTTATATGTAAAAAATGTGAAAGGGTAATAAAAATATGATTAGCATGAAAAATAAAAATAATAAATATAGATCGATTAATTATTACCATAATAAATGCAATATATCTTAAATTATGTTTTATACTTCAATTAAACAATTCCATATCTCTATTGACCATTCCTGAGGATATTTCAATCAAATCAAAGAAGGGGAAATTGAGAAAAGCGCAGTGTATAACAAGATTAAACATCTGACCTCATAGTTGGTTCAAGGCCATAGTTAGAAAAGCAGTTCGAAATTAAAAGAAACATTTATTTCCTTAAGAAACTCTATATAGATATCAAGATTCCACTTTCATATCTACAAATCATAATTCGAAAGTGCCGCATAGGGCGAAATAAAAGTTCAAGATCACACTGCTGACACTTCTACATTGTTCAAGGCCGTTACATTCTGAATCTTTGATGTTCTACTATTCATTGGTATGTTGAATATCTGATGATATGTTAATCTAAATGTTTAACGATTAAGACTGCATTAGTAATACGGGATGTGTTTTAACTGATAAATAAAGGTATTTTAGGTATGAATTTTAGTGTTTAGTAGGTAGAGTGAGATGGGAAATGGATATTATGCTGTTAAAAGAATGCACTAAACCTACCTCGTCGTTGTAACTAGCTCCTGGAGGCTCGGCCATCCCGAACTGTCTGCGGAGGACGGTCTTATAGCTCCGTCATTGCCGCGGTGGCCGCTTGGAGGCACCACCTCTGCAATCTGCAGTCCCCCCCTCTAGCCCTTCCCACACATTCCTTCCCCCACCCTCCCATACCTCTATCTTCCCTTCATCTAAAATACCCATTTCCAAACAACCACGCGTTTTACAACAAATACATTTTACATATACTTATTATCGTTTGATTTTATTAATAATTAGGTATTTTTTAAATTTTTTTTATCAATAATATTTCTATTAAATCATGTTTATACAAACTTAACGATAATTTTCTAATAAAATTATAATTTATAAATATTGATCAAGTTTACGCTTCAAGCTATTTATGTAAAATTGTCTATAAAGAAACTCATTAAAAAAACTATATTTGTTTGAATAAAATTTTGTCGATAATTATTAAACATTATTAAAGGTCACTTTAAATAAATGATAGAAAACTTTATATAACTTTTTTAAACGAAATATTTTTAAATATAAATGTTATTCGATATTTATCAATAACAATCAATCCATCCATTAATACTGACATATATGACTTCTTTGATAAAATATGCCTTTCTTTTATAAAGTCATAATTTAAGCCAAGCTTTCGAAAGTCTTTAATTGGAAGCTTGCCATAAATGGTAAGTTAATAAAACAGTTTATTTAACTATCATTATATCTAATCTATTTACCTCGTATAAGATCTTTCGGGCCCGCGAAAAATATAGAATTATATAAAATATTTTAAAATTAAAACTCATTCTAAGTGAGACACCTGTGAAGTTTTCACCATGATAAGACACTACACTTATCAGCAAACCCTTATTAATTTGAAATAAATGTAAGCTTGATTAAAGGTTAATATTGATTACTTGTGCTGAGGAAATTGTTATATGCTTGTTTTGAGGATACAAGATCATTGTGGTACTGTTGTCATAATACTTTGCTGAGAAAGGAATAATTAGATTGTTTTAATACATGAGTATTTTGCTAATGTTATTGTAATCGTGGGGAATCTTAGAAAATATAATAAAGAATATTTAAAACATTAATTTCTTTAATTGTGTGAACTGATAGGAAAATAATTAAGGAAGAAATATCTGACTTAAGGCGAGTGTGTGTGTGAGTATTTTTCTAATGTTATTGCATTCGTGGGGAATCTTAAAAATAGAATAAAGAAACTTTCAAATAACTTTTTTTCAATTGCGTGAAGTGATAAAAATAATTAAGGAAGAAATACCTGACTTAAGGCGAGTGTGTGTGAGTATTTTGCTAATGTTATTGCAGCCGTGTGGAATCTTAGAAAATATAATAAATAAACTTTAAATCACTATTTTATTTAATTGTGTGAACTGATGATATAATTAAAGAAGAAATTTCTGACGTAAGACGAGTAGAATAAAGAAAACAAAATATTACTTATTTACATATCTACAAAAAGATTTGAGCCGGCCAAAGTAAAACAACAACAATAGGTTTATTTAGTCTAAAGTCGAGACATCTGGCGGTCGACTTATAGTCGACTAGATATTCCGTGAAAATATCAATTTTAAATAAAATAACATTTCTATATAAGATAGACACGTTATGTACCTATAAAGTGGCACCTCTCCCTTTAATTATACATCAGGACAATGTACTGTTTTATCACCCTGGTAAAAACCTCACTGATGATGATAAAGAATGATCCCTGTACTGATGAGGGTCAACGCCCGAAACCATTGTATACAGGTTGTATTTTTGTCAGGTTTTGCAAAACCTGGCGTTTTGGTTCATTCTTTGTCATCACAAGTAAAGGTTTCACCTGTTGGTATAACAGTCAATAGTTCTGATGTACAATTAAAAGGAGAAGTGCCTCTTTTGGTAAATAAATATCATTCTCCCGCAACTTTATGTTGTTATATACATAACGGAATATACTTTGGCTGCTATAATTTTATAACACTATACGTATTATGAGGAAGTGTTTCATTTCCAAAGTAAATATATATCTATGTTAAATTTCTCTTCTCACTATAAAATGAGAATATATTTTAAAAGAACGATAATATTTTTATTCCCCCTTTAATTTTCGTCAAAGACATCTCATTGTTTTGTTTTTTTTTTTCCTTTCATTTATATATTACAACAACAACAAAGCCTTTATTTATGGCCTCTCGCCCTATACAGGATTCGCCAAGTTCCTCATATATATATTAACAATGATATAAATTGAAAAAAAGAGGATTATCATAACGATTCAATATAAACCTTTCATCAGCTCTGAGACATATAATATATTTATTATTAATAAATTATATATTATTCTTCGGTGTGTACAGTTAGCTAGAGAAGTTAAACTATTAGTTGTGCTTCTGTTGAAAAGGTTGTCAGCCCGAAGGCTAGAGAAATAAAAATTGTGCAAGAAACTTAGCCTTGGATGCTTTTTGATGTTATTAAAAATGAATTAATAACAAAATATAGTATTTTATATATTATTATAAAAAGGATTGCGTATATTATGGAAATTATTCCGAAAATATATAGAATATGTCGATTATATTACAAATATAATATTAGTGGTTATTTTATTTTATTCTTGAATAACAAGATTTTAAAAAGAATTTCCCTCTCTATAATTTTACTATATAAAGGGGAGATAGCCTATACATTTTGTAAGTTTGTAGAAGAATGAATTATAGTATCATAATATCCTTTTAAAAATTATATTATTGATATATTTTTAAATGGTTTTAATTGTAAAATATTAATGTGGTTTGAGGAGAATTTGAATTTTTCCTACTCTCTTCTACTTTCAAATTATTTATCGTCTCAATGAAATTATCTCTTTCGAACATATATATTTAAATGTCCTTTAATTTGTTAAAATGTATTGTAGCTTGCGTTTTTCTTCTTATATGATATATAAGAGAGGGAGTTTCAATAAATAAGATGGGTTTGAGTTTTATATTTAATTTTTCGAATAGCCTGATATTCACCCATGGAAAATGATTATACTTTAGAGCTGAAGAAAATGTATAGTCAAAAACTCTCCAATTATTGATAAATGTAGCTAATAGCGGTATATCCATATATTTTTTATTAAAATAATAGTTCGTTCAGAATAAACAATTTATATATGCCAAACGGCACCTATCCCATTTAATAAATGAATAAAACTTATAAGATTTAATGGCATCGTGGTAAGGGTAATAGCCCGAACCTATGGTATACTGGTTGTCTTTCGAATTTCCTAAAGATATGTATTGGATTATATACTATATATATAAGCGTTCTATTAAAGAAATTCAAAATATGCGTTGCTTTAATAATTCCTATCGAATGTATTGAAAATAAATGGTGCATTTATTTTGTATATTGTCGCGAGCATTGTTTGAAAACAGCTACAACCTTCGCCAAATTTGTCCTATTTCTGGTCTGGGACTAGTGTGGGAGTCGCCTACTGCTGTGGCCCTGTTTCCCGGGACTTATAATTGTTCATTTCGACATTGAACTTGTCATATCGCTCATGAAAGAAACCCTATATGTCATCCAGACACAATTAAAGTACTACTTGGAAACCTTTGTTTCCGAATATATTCATCATGAATCCAGCACTTGCGCTAAATATTGTAGAGCCAAGCAAGTCAAACTTCAAAAACCATTCTAATACAAAAAAATGATATATATAATCTATAATATATCTTCGAAACACACACACATAGGTAATTGATCATAAATTACATTAGAATTATATGTTGAATATATATTCAAATTGCTGAACCCTAATACGTTATCTAGAGATTTACAATTTTGTTTAGAGAAGTTTGCATTTGTGTACAATAATATGTTTTAATTTAAAATCTCATATAATATATTAATATAATTTTTATACCTGAACTTTGTTTCGGCTGTATATTTTTTACCACTATAAGTTTCAATAATTTAAATACATATTTATGAATATATGTTTTCTAAGATATTACTCAATAGAGATAAAATGTATAGATCAAAGTAATGAAGTAATATATCTCAGGTTCACATGGTACAAACCGTGGTAATGATAGAAGGTAGGGGTTCGAGGCTGCTTGTACTGTAACTAAACTACATATCTAAACATTCTTCACATTTATATTGATTCATAGATTGTTTGTTTATTTGCAATTACTGGTTGAGTAGATAATGGACACTGGACCACCGTTGTCTATGATACAAAAGAATAGCGAGGGTAATGAAAGAATTCCGTTTTTTGTAGGCTTGATGATTTTTCTAAAGCTTATACTGTATTATTGTTGTTGCTTATTCCTCAAGTCGTTTAAACGATCTCCATTAGGTCCCATTGTCTCAGCTTTTCTATTATAGTCCTGGGGTTTTCCCAGAGGTCTTTATTGGAGGATTTGATACAATTCAATAAATGTTTAGGCCTGGCTGGTTGGGAATCGTATTTGGGGCATTTCTGGTAAGCTTATAATGTAGGCATATCATATTCAAATAGTTCTGCAGTTCTCTTACAAAATTTGAGTATCTACACATTCTGGAAATTGAGGTCGGAAAGGTAGGAAAGGGCTGACCAAGTATCCGAGGTTGTAGACGTCTAGCAAAATTAGGAAGCGAAATGTTTCCAAGAAAGTGGGTTGACAGCCTACCGATTGCTGGCACACATGGCACCGCTCCAAACCTCAGATGATCGATGGTTTTCCAGTACTGTAGGTAACCTACGTGTAAATATGGGACATCTCACATACATCTTACACACGGATAATATTTTCACGACATTGACCCCTATCGAACAAAACAAACAACTTTATATGTCAATTTGCCAATTAAGGTCGGCAACCATTGTTTTCATATAATTAACTCATCATGAATTGATATTTTATATAAAGAGCTTGACAGGTATGTTAAATATATTGTCTGAAACATATTTTGCGAAAGTTTTGAGAAAATATGCTTTTAAAAATGTACATGCGTTTATTTATTATTGAGGAAAAGTCGCATATATAGTCATTATAATATTATAAGTAGAAATTTTCAGAGAGGAAATTGATCTAAATAAAATTAAGGTTGCCTCTCCAGTCATAATAGACGCTAAAACCAGGTGCTATCTATTGCCGGAATTAGCAAACTAGCGGACTCGAGACGACGACAAAGCAACTATCCCAGTTCTGGTAAACTAAGAAGCGTCCACATGGAGACCATGGTTTTGGGCTAATGGCCCTCTTCAGCAAGGCGGATTTTATTACATTAGATCCACACGAATCAAATGATATTTTCACAATCTACTGAAGATCTTTAGCTGGTAGAGTGGCTAGGCCAAATATATAGTCAAAATATAGGTCTAAATTTTGCCAGAAGAAAATTGATCTGAAAAAAAAAAATGCAGTCGCCTTTCCCGTCAAAATAGACGCTGAAACTAAGCGCCATCTATTGACCATCTCCACAACCTAGCGGACATAGGTTGGTGAAGAGGGCCATTAGCCAGAAACCACGGTCTCTAGTTGGACGGTTTTCAGTTTTCTAAAGCTGGTGTTGTGGCTTTGTCACCGACCCGTGCCCGCTTGTTTTCGGAAACAGTCAATAGAAGGCGCTTAGTTTCAGATTCAAATTTACCGGGAGATGCAATCTTTATTTTTATAAATGTTATAAGTGTTAACATTCGAATTTTAGGCATTCAAATAGGTCTCACCTGTTCAATAGTAATCTAATTTACCTCTCCTGTTTTCTTTATTGGTGTTGCTTTCAGAAATATATTCATTATTTTTAATTTATATATTGCAGATAGTTTATGCATACTTTTCCTCTGCTTTTAAATAAATATAATTTACAATTTGTTGTTTAAAAATATCATTATCTTCAAGATTGTTTTTATTTTTGTAAAATGTTGAGCGATTGTATAGTGGCTTGTGAAATAGTGCAGAGGTTATACTGAATTATATATATATATTTAAAATTAATAACGTTTATTTTGGATCAAAATAATTTATTAAAATATCCAATATTTCGATGAGGCTGTTCACCTATCTTCTTCGGGGATTCTAACCTTGTAAACAAATCATCCACGTGATGCACGAGTGGCGAGGTTTTGAATAAAGTAGTTTGGCCAAACCATTCAATTAAAATATGATTACTTTTTACATTTTTATATAATTAAAATACTATTGTATATATTCTATAATTACTGTTTTATCTGTAGGTATAATTGGGGTATTCTTCTATTGATACTATTTTGTTCTCTATAGATGCCCAGCTTTCTATAAATAATCTTGCATGTTTATCTTGTATGTTTCTGTATAATATCTTGGAATTTTCAAAATCTGGTATGTGTCCTTGTTTTATTGCATGGTCTACTAGTAGACAACAATGCAGTCTGCACAAGTGGTGATGAAAATGCACTAAAACACCAGTTTTGGCGAATTCAAACAAAGTCCAACCTGTATACCATGGGTTCGGGCTAGAGACCTCATCAGTACAGGGACGGCCTCGATTTCATTGCATTTTATGAGAGGAGTTATCAAATCGATCAAATTTTCCGGAAAGTGTTTAAACTGGTGAAGTGGCAGAGACGATTTTCAGGCAAAATTACCGTTTAAGGTTGCGGAAGGCTGGTATTCATGTAACACACACACTCGACAATTGTTCAAAACAATTTGAAATATTCTTCTAAAAATCCATTTGATGATTTCAAAATGTTTATTCTCACCTGAATCTCGAGATATTTCCCATTGCTTCGATATTAACTGGAAGATTTTGATTGTCATACAATGTGTGTGTGAAGATGATAATTGAAATACATTAGCTCTTGCTCAAATACAATTTACTTCTCCAAATCAATTAGTGAATTTGTAGAAAGATAGAAGATAGACCATTGAAAAAGATCATATATATTCTTATATACAAGCAGTATTCCATCAGTATTTGAAAAAATCGAACAAAGCAGACCAAGAGCTCAACTTAGAGGAGTCCCTCTTTCCCATGAAAATGCAAGACCGCACACCTCAGCCCAAACATTAAATGTTTTAGCAACACATGTTGATATTTATAATTTCAAATATTAATTTTCATTCTATGATTTGATTAATCTGTGGACTATTTTATTCTGTGGTGTTGATTGTGTATGTATATATATAGGTATTTTCTTTGAATGAGTGTGGTTGAGAATCTGTGTGGAGACGTATGAGTTTCTAAAACTCTTTTTTATAGTAATTTGACTTCATTGTAATTAGTGTCTTCAATAAAGAAGCTTTTTTACTTATAATAGAAAATAATTATTAAGATTCTCCCAACAATTGGTAGCAGAGAGCGGTTGAATTTAAATTTATGCAAATCAAGATTAATTGAAAAATTTTTAGAAAAAAGAAAAGATGCAAAATTTTAATTTATCTCCAATAGAAAAACTTTCAGACAAAAACTACTTGATCTGGGCAAATCGAATTGAAAGTGAATTACGGGGATTAAAATTATGGAGAAGAATTATAGAAGGAGAAGAGGTGGAAAAGCCAATAGAAACAGACAAGAAATTTGATGAAAAAATGAAAATCTGGGAAGACTGGGATGACGACAATGCCATTGCAAGAAATTTAATGAATAGAACAATGAATGACACTCAAGTGCTAAAATACTCGAGCGAAAAAAGTGCCAAGAAATTATGGAATATAATTGGAGAAGAAATGGCATCTAAAAATGAAGACTTAGAGATGAAAAATAGAATAGAATTGTCAAAATTGAAAATGAACGAAGATGAAACGGTGGATGACTACTTAAATAGAGCAATGATTATAAAGAGCAAAAGCATTCAAGCAGGAGATGAGATTAAAGATAGAGAGTTAATTTGCTTCGTTTTGGAAGGGTTGAGAGTTGAATTTGATTTTGACATAAAAATTATAAAATCAGACAGGCAAAATAATATGAACACTATAAGACAAATCCTGAAGGAAACAGAAGAAAAATTAAAACTTAGAAAAGAAGAAAAACGGCAAACTGAAATAGCATCTAAAGCTAGAGAGGGCCGAACGGGAAGGCGAAATTTTGCTATCAAATGTTTCAACTGTGGAAAGATGGGACACATTTCTAGAGAGTGCAGAGGCAAGATAAAATGTTTTAAATGTGGAGGATTTGGTCATAAATCGGAGATATGTAGAAAGAATAGAGGTGAGGAGAATGCAGAGCATAATTATAATGGGCCTAGGAGAGGAGTAAACAGGAGAAATTATAGAGAGTCTACGGGTCATGTGATGGAGACAAGTGAGGTTAATTACGGAGAGGAAGATCAGGGGGATGAAAAAATTAGATGGACAATGGATTCTGGAGCCTCTAGTCATATGGTCAGTAAGAAAGAGTTATTTATAGAATATGAAAAGGAGGAGAGAATTATAGCAACAGCTGAGAAGGGTGCAGTGATGAAATCATCGGGAATTGGAGATATAAGAATGAAGTCGAATGTAGATGAGGGATTCATTAAATTTGAAAATGTTTTGCATGTGCCTGATTTGAGAGAGGGTTTATTATCGGTTGCAAAAATAGTGGATCATGATTTAAGTGTATTATTTAGTAAATATAAAGCTGAGGTAATAGGTAAAGATGGTGAGATTTTATATGAGGCAAGGAGAAATGGTGATAAATTTGAAGTGGAAGGAATCCTAAATATGGAAATAGCTAGAAAAGCAGAAGTGGATGATATGCTATGGCATCAAAGACTTGCTCATGTAAATTTTCAGAAATTGAAAGAAATGTATGATAATTCAACTGTATTAGGATTGAAAAATTTACATAATAACAAAGCGAATTGCGAATCTTGTACATTAGGAAAAATTCATAGAAAATCTTACAAAAGTATACAATATAAACAATCTGAAGATATTTTGGATCTATGGCATACCGACATAGTTGGACCTTAAAATGATTCTTTTGGATATAAGTATTTTATCACTATTGTTGATCACTATAGTAATTTTACTTTCGTTATACCAATTGCTAATAAATCTCAAACAGCAGATTCCATAATAAATTTGATTATCCAAGAAGAAAGACAGACTGGCAGGAAAGTAAAGATAATTCGAAATGATAATGGTGGAGAGTATATTTCAAATTATTTGAGGCGATGGTTATCTAGTAAGGGCATCAAACAAGAATTTACTACAGCTTATACTCCTGAAAGCAATGGAAAAGCCGAAAGATTCAATAGAACCATAGTTGAGTCAGCTAGAACCATGCTAATTGATTCTAAATTACCTTTAAAATTTTGGAGCGAAAGTGTTAAGGTGGCTGTTCATATAAATAATAGAATTAAAATCAAAGAAATGAATACAACTCCTTTCGAGATATACAAAGGATGGAAACCAAACATTGTTTACTTAAAAAGGTTCGGAAGCGAAGCTTATGTTCATATTAGAAAAGAAAAGAGAAAGAAGATGGAACCAAAAGCTCATAAAAGGATCATGATGGGATATAGTATGATAAGAAAAGGCTATAGAATATATTTACCGGAAATGAATAATATTCATGAAGTATCAGACGTTAAATTTAATGAAGCTAAGTTAGGATATTATTTAATGAATAATAGAGGTAGAAATCTTGATGAAAATGAACTTTTCTTTTTTTTTGTAGAGAAGACCAAAATTTGATTTCTCACTGGAATGAAGACTATGGTGGTAATAGAGAAGACCAGGTAGAAATTTTAACATCGATGATGAGCATATTCCTCAAGATGAAAATGATATAGATTTGAGTGAAATAGAGGAAATACCTCCTGATGTAATAATTACTACACGTAGAAGAGGACCAGAACCAGGAATGACGAGAGAAAAGAGAGAAGAACGAGATCTTCGTTTGAGAGAAACCGAGGAAGAAGAACTTATAAAAAAGGGTGTGAGGAGATCTGAAAGATTAAGACTAATAAAGAATAAGGAAAATGTTTCTGATAGGACTTATGAGATTAAATGTCCGAAGGATTACCAAGAAGCACTGAATTCTGATGATAGAAAACAATGGATTAAAGCCATGGAAGATGAGATGCAAAGGATTAATAAGTTAAAAGTTTGGAGATTGATAGATAGGCCTAAAGATAAAAAATTGATCAAAAGTAGGTGGATTTTTTCAATTAAGAAAAATAGTGATGGATCAATTAAAAACTTCAAAGCGAGGCTAGTAGCTACTGGATATGATCAAATACTGGGTAGTGATTACCACGAAATTTATTCTCCAACAATAAGACCTGAGACCATAAGAATTCTAATAAAAATAGCTGCAATGAAAAAGTTATTCCTCAGCAAAAGGACGTTCAAACAGCTTTTTTATATGGTGATTTGGAGGAGGAAATATTTATGCTTCAACCTCCTGGATATGAAAAGGGAAACAATAAGATTTGTTATCTAATGAAAAGTATTTATGGCCTTAAACAAGCGAGTAGAATGTGGAATAAGAAATTAGATGAATTATTGACCAATGCAGGAATGAAACAATCTGCGAATGATCCATGTTTATATTATTGCAATTTTAGAAATCATTTTTATATCTGGGAATTCATGTGGATGACATACTAAGTGTAGGATCTGGTGACGATTTTGAGGAAAATATTTGGAAAAAGATAAAAAGAGAGATAGATATCACGGATTTAGGAGCTGCAAAAAACTTTCTTGGAATGGAATTTGAATATAGGGATAATAGTATTTTTATAAATCAAAAGAAATATATTGAAGAAATATTGGAAACCTATAATTTGCGTGATTGCAATCCTTCGAAAACTCCGTTATGCATTTCTACAAATTATGATTTATTTGAAAATAGTAAATCGATTGATCAAAATTACTATCAAGAGAAATTGTTGGAAAATTGATTTACATAGCAACTAGAACAAGACCGGACATTTGTTATGCTATAAGTAATATGAGTAGATTTAATAAAGATCCTAGAGAGGTTCACATGAATGGATTGAAGAGGATATTAAGATATTTGAAGGGAACTATGAATTATGAATTGATTTATTCTAGGGGAGATTCAAGTATTGTGACTTATACTGATGCGAGTTGGGACAGAACAGCTGATGCGAGATCGTATTCTGGTTTTGTTATAGAAATGGGAAACAACTTACTTAATTGGAAAAGTAATAAACAAAGAAATGTTGCCTTGTCAACTGCAGAGAGTGAATTAGAAGCCTTATCTGAAGGAATTAAAGAATTAATTTGGACGCGTAACATCATTAGAGAAATGAAGATTGGTTTGAAAGATCAAATTACTGTTTATTGTGACAGCCAGAATGCTATTTCAATGATTAAGTCAAAAAATATGAAAGCAAGTACGAAGTACTTGAATAGAAAGTGTCACTTCATAAGACAAATTGTGGAAGATGAAGAAATTGAAGTTTTGCATGTCCCATCCGAAGAAATGAAAGCGGACCATCTATCTCACCAAGAGTGTGGATGCTGTCAAGATTAAGAACTGTCTAAGTGGTGGAGTTACTTTTTGAGGAATGAAAATTGAAAATTTGAAGGGGAGATTTGTTGATATTTATAATTTCAAATATTAATTTTCATTCTATGATTTGATTAATCTGTGGACTATTTTATTCTGTGGTGTTGATTGTGTATGTATATATATAGGTATTTTCTTTGAATGAGTGTGGTTGAGAATCTGTGTGGAGACGTATGAGTTTCTAAAACTCTTTTTATAGTAATTTGACTTCATTGTAATTAGTGTCTTCAATAAAGAAGCTTTTTTACTTATAATAGAAAATAATTATTAAGATTCTCCCAACAACACATACACACAAAATTGCCCTAATATCATTGTTTTAACTACAAGAAAATAAGACCAAATCCAAATAAATTAATAGTGTATGACGTTTCGGTAACAACGCCGTTACTGAAACATCACACACCATTAATATATTTGGCTTAGCTCTTATTTTTATATAGCTATAATCTATAACCTAAATTGTGCTTTATCATCATTGTTTTAATTATTATTCAAAAGAAGAGATGACACTTTTGGCACTTGATTACAGCCTCCGGAAAATTAATTAACAGATATATATATTTTCCTATTATAAAATAAATAAAGCTTCCAGGGCTAAGTTTGTTGTTCAACTTTTTATTTCCAAACTTTCGGACTTGTCAGTCCTTCAACAAGATTATCACGATAATAAATTGATGATAAATACTATTTTTATATACAAATTATTATTTACCTATTTTAAATATTTATGATTTTGAAAGGGAGGCAAATAATATATTACATTCTTTGTGTGTTAGTGAACAATTTTTTAAAAGCTTTTTTTTTTTTTGTAAATTAACAAATAAATTTGCACTACATAGTAAAATTTTATGTTTTTAGTAGTATTCATCTCCAACACATACGATCATATTTCACTCTTGGGTAATCATGAGTACAATTACTAAAATCTGACGATTTTTGATCTAATTAAAATTTTATTTAAAGAAACTCTTCTCACACAAAATGTTATTGTATATTAGATTAGTTTCATCACCGTGAAATATGTTTCTACATATAGAATTTATAATATTTATAAGAAAAAATTCTACATTGTTTATTATGAGATATTTAATGAATTCGCTTTGTTTGTGAAAATCTAATTAGAGCAGGTTTTTCTTTTTATAATTAACAAAAAAACATGAAGTTAATTGAATATTACGCTTCCACACACATGGAAACTTTATATAATTCTTCAAATGTAGATATATCATCGGTGTTACGACCACTAAATTGGTCGTCTTTAGTTTATGCAAATATGTTTAACTTGAGACTAGGATGTAAATTTCTTTTGTTGTACAAATTGTTATTTTCTTTGCTGTATAGATTACTATGTAAATTTTTTTAGTGTATAAATTGACCGAGTTTTTAATAAAAATAGAGTGCTGAAATTGAGAGATTGTGTGCGCGTCGTGGTTATCCGTTCTTTCAGGCCTTCCTCTTGGATATAAGTAGCTGGACTGGACAAGAGAGGCACTAGGTCGTCTCCCGAGGTTAAAGAGGAGACACCTTTCCAAAATTGAGTAAAAGGCCTCAGAAAAAGTTGTACTCAATAATCGGTATGTTTCTCATTTCAAATAAAATATTTGCCTCATTGTAATTTTTTATTTTATAAATGATCAAAATTGATATTTTTCTTCAGAATTCTTCAACGATTTATATTTTGAAGCATTTTATTCAAACATTGCAAACTAAAGTGTATAATATGTATATGTGTATGAATGTATATGTATAATATGTACAATATATATATATATATATATTATATAATCTAAAATGCAAATATTTTATTTTTTAAAACATGTATTTTATTTCCATCATTGACCGTTCTACATTTTTGACCATAGATTTAGAAGATAACACTTTTTGAATATTTGTTGTAAATATATATAATTAAGCTACCTATTTTTCAATTCACGAATATAGAATTCATTTTATAAATTCTATATTACTGTGAATAATAATTTTAGGTGTAATTTGCTTCAAGTAATTCAAAATAAAAACTACTTGATAAGTAAATAATTTATTTCCTATATTTCACGACTACACCTCCAATTCTATTATTTTAAACAACAAAACAAAATAATTCATAACGTATATATAGGCAAGCACTCACACACATATATATAGCATAAAGTTGCAAATTAATTATTATTAATTAATTATTTAATTATGCATTTATGCAAGGTTTTTACAAGGATGATGAGCATAATGCATTGTTCTGATGCATAATTGAAAACAGACTCTCTAAATACACACATATTTATGTATTTGATCAAATATTTGGTCTAAATTAATAAAATAAATAGCTAATGAATAAATTCATATGTAAATGAACGATTTTTTAGTTTTATTGAGAAGGTTTGTGATATAACAATAAATGAGAGAAATTAATAAAATATTTTACGATAAGATGAATCTATCTTTTATAAATAGAGATATTTAGTAATAAATAACAATTCTCTCCATCACACAAGACTAATCTGTATTCATTTATAATAATCAACAATACATTGATATATATCAATAATAGGAAAACAAAAATAATCAGTTTAACAACATTAACAATAACACTATATATCATCAATATAAAGTAACATCAGTAATAAACAAGGATTACATCAATAATCAATAAAAATAATAGTAATAATGATAAATTTCATCGTATATAGCAGTGATGATAGAGTAATAGAAAGTGTCATTCACACACACAATAATAAAATTAATAAATCTTTATTGAAGAATTAAGTTTATTTACATATAATAGAGGTATTTTAAAAATAAATTTCTGATATTATTATAAAGTTGAACCTGTCTATAGCGCTCCCTCTTGGGACTCACCAAAAATAGGGTGCTATAGAGAGAGGGTGCTATAGACAGGTCACTTATAATGTAAAATGTTTACATTTTAATGTTTAAAATCGGGCGCTATAGAGAGGAAGGCGCTATTTAGAGGGAGCGCTATAGACAGATTTAACTGTATATGTCTAGATAAATTTTCCTTCCTAATATTTATTATCGCATGATATAAATCTAGCAGCATCCAATCCCTGCCGTGAGTTAGAAAAGAACGGAGTAAGCCATCAGTGAACCTTTTAATTCTGTGGTTATCAGCTGTGGCAGTGGTGCCAAGCTTACTAATAGATCCTTGGCAGACGACCAACGTTTGATTTAATGTTGTCGTTTGCTTTTAATCTCTGTTCTTCCAGTTCACTCACTGCCTTACCTTTGTATCTCTTTTCCTGATGTTAAGTTTAGTGGGTGATCTATAATTAAGGTTTAGGTGTTTACTTGAATTATAATATTTATATAAATGCTATTTACACGATAAATTTCTTATATAAAATATTTATTATATTTTGAGTTATTGTTTTTATGACCAACTTTGATAATCCACATACTATTAGAATGAACAAAATTCATATATTCTAATATTATTCATCATTATTGTTATGGTTTGATAACCATATGGTAGAATTAACCAGAATTGAGGCATTATATCATTTCATGCATTCTCATTTATTTTGTTGTAAATAATTTCCGTAGATAAGTCTCTTTTATATATTCGCTTGTATTTATTCAAATGGCTTATCTTTTTTATTATCATCTCTCTCTGTTATCATATTAGTAGAAATATTTGAGAAAAACTCTTGGTCAAAACGTGTAAGTGTATAGGAGATAAAATTTAAGATGGGATGTCTCATGGGGTTCTTTATTGTATCGGCTACAGGGGAAAGAGAAAACAAAGAATTGATAAATAATCCGATTAGGAGTCAATTAGATGCAAAAGTTATTGATTGCATTGTTTATCATTGAACTCCAAGACTGGTCTTTAAATGACTAGATATCTTATTAGAATATTTTTTCTTTCATTTATTGAAATATAGGATCTATATTTTGTTTGAAACCTTACTAAAATATACAGTATTTTTTTATAAAATTTAAAAATTACATTCAAGGAATGAAACTAATAAGTTTTGATTTAAAAACCAAACCTACTTCTGTCATTAATTGCGATGGAAAAAAATTAAGAATGCCTGACTCATCAGTGGTGAACCCCCCCTCCACTGGTTTCGCCAGTTTAATATAATACGATACATTAATATTGGTATTCTTTGCTGGTCAATAATGATAATAATGTTTAATATACCATACCGTTTTTTTATTTTTCTGCCTTTTATGATTCTGCTTATATATACAAAACTGTAGGGTTGAATCTTGGTTATAGTATTTGATAAAACTATTGACATAACTTGTGAACAGTAGAATTACGCGCTTATGCTCTTCCGCAAACAATTGAAAGAAGAGAAATTTGCATAAATGGAATCACTGATGATCCATTAATTTTTCTACTAATTAACACACCCCACTAATTTTTTATCGCATTTCAGGATAGTAGAAGATATGTTCGATTTGAAAAGAAACATTTGTTACTTTTTTAAAAATATAGATAACGCGAATTTTCCTAATTTTTAAAAGTATATTCCGATATAAAATAATCATTGAATATTTTTCCTCGAAAAGAAAAAATTCTCAAATTTCACAACGGGGAATGGTCTATACTTTTCTATCTCCACCACAAGTCCAGCCTTAACTACCAATAATTGTAATTAGGATTTTCTTAATTGTAAAGGGGATTTAATTAAATCTCTAGTTGTAATTAGTGGTGTGTTGGTCAAATTTTACAGAATACCAAACACCAATAAAAAAGAAAAACCTTCCCACGGGACTAAGTCCTAACGATGCCCCATGGTTTACATGGGACTAAGCCTTGGTAACCATTAGAGTTAACCACCATTACTAGTGTCATTATACTAAGTGGGATCTAAGAGAGGGATTTACTAGTCTATAGAATTTGTTTTAACGATTTTTTTTATTTGCACTTACAAAACCATCATTTCATAAACTTTATATATATTGGTTTAAAAGATTTCATTTTGGTGTTATTTAATTGTCCACAAACCTTGATAATTTTGTAAATTTCAATGATAATGATGGTTAATAATTTTAAATGGTTCGCTAAGATATTTATAAAATACCCATTAAATGGAATTATTTGGGGAGATGAATGGTAAAAAAGATAATGAAAAATTGAAGAGGTTTGCTTTTAAATATTTAAAATTTGCGGGGTCTTATAGAATGATATAATTTAAACATATGTATAATGGTAACTACACGATGAACATGCCTTATTAAATAGAAATATTAAGAAAAGAATCTATAAATTATGTATTTGCAAATAGATTTTGGATTTAATATATTGACATCAGATACTATATAAATACATATCGTATTTTAAAAGAAAAATTCTTCAGGCAGTGAAGAATCAGTTAAATTTATGCTGCAGAAGGATGTGAAGCAAAATAAAATGGAATTTTCTTTCCTCTTAAATCGAAATTGTCTATCCTTCGGACAATTCAAGCATCGATATTTCGTCTTCAACAATCAGACATCCGTGAGAAGGAGACATTGCAGGGTGGTCAGTCTTATCAGAGATTTGTTCTTTGAGCTGGGACCGTTTGGTCCGGTTTTTCTTTCTCGGCAGATAAGCATTTATTGGGTCAGAAATTCCAAGAAATAGCGCAAACAATTCTAGCGTGAATGTTTCCTTCAAAGATATATATTTATATATAAATATTCCGTCTCTATATATGTTATGTCAGGATATATCAATTTTTATTTAATAAAATAGCATTTATATGATATTAATATATGTCAATTCGAAAAATTATTTGATGAAAATTACAAATATTTATTTCTCCAAAAAACTTCTATGTTTATTGCCTCTCATCATATCAATCCCATATTTGAAAGTATAGAAAGCATCAGAGGTTAATATGAATGATAATATATTGTAATTGAATCATCAATAGATATGTAGAATCAATATTTGGAGAGAGAATGATCTGCTCATGTAAACAAACGTTGCTATTGACAGAACATTACCTATGGAAAGACATATGCAGTTATTGTTTATTTTATTTATATCTACTTATTGACCAAATATGTTTTATTTACCTAACAATAAAAGCAAACCACGTACGTGTTTCAAGGATATATGTATGTCAGTGAAATGTAAGCTGTACCTTTTGACTTCCAAACAAGGCTGTGGTTATAGTTGCTTCCTTTCAATTCAACAAAAGAATGATTATGGTCATATGTGGTATATGCAAATATGGTTACCTAAACACCTCTATGCTATATTCCATAGTAAATGCAGGGTATATAAGAAAACCAATCCAATACAATAGTAGAGCTGTCTGGAGATTAATTGAGCGAAACCGCTGAGAGGGTTCCCCAGTGATGAGCCAATCCCTCTCATTCGATAACCTTTATCATTGTAGTAAAGTCTGTAGAGATAATTTTTGATCATATATATGGAAATAAACACAAAATAATTATCATAAAACCTAAAATAATTATTTAAAAGATATGTGCACATGATTGAAAAGAGGTAAAGTATACAAGAAGATGTATGCGATACCAGTGAAAACTGATTTTTGACAATTAAATTAAAGAAAAACAAGCGTTTGTTTTTTTATATTAGAATGTTTTTGTTATATTTTTCGTTATATATATAAAATGAGAATTTGAAACTTTTTTTAAACTGAATAATGATTGATACTGTATTTCTTTACAAGGAGGATTCTCGATGTAAACAAATTTTTCTGCAACATATATACAAACTCAAAGTATTAATATTTATTAACTTGGATTCTACACAAAATATTCAATTGATTTTAATATAATTTAAATTTAGATTTTTTAAATTAATTTTTAATATTCCTGCTTGGTTCGTGCGGCAGCTTCCATTGAGATGATTGAGCTTTGGTTACCAAGTCATAACCATAAACCCACGCTTCGTAACCAGTTATGACCCTCTGGAGCAAATTTGGGTCGTCGCGGACAGAGTCCAACATCTCATTAGCAATGTTCATGCGATGCTGTTTTTGGTCGCAATTGAGCAATTTTGGTACGAATTTCGCGGCGACCCGTCTCATGCCCAAATCATTGATAAAAATCGAATGGCACGAGCCAATCGATATGTTTAGGTCCTCAGCAACTTCTCTAACGGCGATCAACGATTGGCCAATATCATTTTCTCCACTTCATTAAATTTTTCGTCTGTTGTTGAAGTGCTCGGGCGTCCGGCACGCTCTCCGTCGTTCACCTCTTCTCGGCCTTCTGAGAACATTTTGTACCACCGATAAACGTTGCTTCGGTCCAAGGTAGCTTCTCCGTATGCCACAGTCAACATTCGGAAGGCATCCGCGCACTTAATTTCGTTTTTCACACAAAATTTGATACAGGTTCTTTGATCCATTTTTTAATAGGTAAAAATCGAAGACGATCCAAAACACCTGCAAGCAAAGCAGCTGTCAACAATTAAGTGAACATTCAAAATGGCCGAGCTTGTCGGCATAAGTGAGAGACATGAGTACCAACATAAAGCCACAAAAAGATCGAAATTCGAATATACGTAACCCGCGAAAATTCAAAAGTCGCGATACTTTTTGAACACACCATATTCAAATCGGCGAATATACCACTGCACATAAAATTCTACGATAATCAACTATCTGTAAACCAGAAAAAAATGCCCATTAGCCCAAAAATATAATATACAGGTAGAAGCTTCTTAATTTTCCAAAGCTGGTGTTGTGGCTTTGTCACCGACACTAGTTCGCTAGTTTGTGGGAACAGACAATAGCTGAGTTCTAGTTTTGACGGGTGAAGTGTATGAGCATTATTTTTATATATCTTCAAAAATATACACTTCGGCCAGTTAAATTTTTATTTTCTTCACGTTTCAAAAAAAAAATCGTTTGTCTTCGTCAGGAAAAATAATTAAAAAATAAAGCATTTGGCAAGGCGTTAAGAGAACAATTTTTAACGCCTTGCCAAATGTTTTATTTTCATTTATTTCTCCTGACGAAGACAAAATATTTCTGTTGAAACATTGAGAAAATGAAAATTCAACTGGCCGAAGTGTCTATTTTTTAAAGAAATACTGTATAATTGCCGGCCAGTCAACCTTTATCTTCAAGATTATTTTTATAGATAAATCATTTCCCGTGAAATTCCCATTTTCTACCTATAAACTATGGTTTCGTACTATGTCCCTCATCAGTACTGGAAAGTCGTCAATTTAATGGACTCTCACGAAATAAAGTTATGAAGTAGGCTGAGAATCTTCCAAAAAGATATACACGATGATGAAGAGGAAGAAGCGATTTTAGGCCATTATATATTATAATATGATGTGCTAGGATGAAATTTATTTATCAGAAGGGACACTTCTCCCTTTAAAAATATATTATAACAAAGTTATATCGGTCTTCTCTAGGCAGTAATTTTCATCGGCAAATAAGCTACAACTTCAATTACCCGAAACCATAGTAGACAGGATAGCTCTTTGTTGAATATAAGAGAGTTAGTTTTGTCAGATATATTTGTCTAAATTTAGGCTGATTTCACTATGACAAAATCTAAAAATTAATTGCCTTGATTTATCTTTGAAGGAAGAGGTTTCCTCTTCTGGGACATTATTACTATCCTTCCGAAATATTACAATGTTTTATATAGAATCACAGATAGATTTTTATAGAGATTTACTATTGATATCAAATAGTTGAATGAATTTAAATATATAATTGACGTTGAATAGATTAAGCTGTTTATCATCATATGAGTCTCATCCTTTTACTTCAGTGCCTTCTTCTACTAAGTGTGAGCCACATGGTCTCTCCATACTTCCTCAGTCATCATCTTCATCTCCTCGTAGGTGTGTTGTCCAGTCCCTTGTTTTAGATCGTCTGTGTATTCCTGTCTACTCCTTCCCCTCGATCTCTTCCCCCGGAACTTTCCCTCCAACATTGTAATAGAAGTCTACGAGTCTATAAATCAGAAAAATGATTTTCACATATGGAGTAAAAAGGGATCACAATTAATTATCAAAATAGAATATAAGAATTTGTAAATATTATACATTATTTAGAACCGTTTCGCATATTTTTTAGGATATGTAGTTATTTATATAAAATATTATTATTTTATAAAATAGCAACTATATTGAAATGGATATAAATAGACTGAATAGCGAATATAGGTGTGGATTGCATGCAGGATAGATTACTATCAACTAGATGTTTTATTTTGTTGGCTTTGAAATTTTCTTTTACTTAGGAGGATGATGTCTCTCTCCATCTCTGATTATATTGTTATTGAACTTCAAGTTGGGGTGTGTTGTAGAAGTGTAATGTTGTAGAGCTAGGATGACCCAGTAATGTAAAGTCCTTCTAGGGAAAGAGACAAGATGTAAATAAGGTAGCTTCGAAACCTGAAACGAGAAGATAATTGCTAGAACACATTCTTCCATTTAATAAAATCATTAATGAATCCAAGGCCAAGTTTCTGATATTTAATTTCACAAGAAATTTATCGCTGGATGCATTATTGATTTTATTAAATTATAGGTCAGGGGAAGAACGTTCATATATTCTAACCATTTCGATAGGAGTGCGTCGAACGATGCAAGAGAAGCTTAGCATAAAGCAAAAAGAAACTTCCACAACCCTCTAAAACCGAGGTAGTTTCAACAATTCAAATATTACTTATGTAATTAGGAGAAACTATTGATTTTCCGACGAGAGACAAGGGAATTATTTCTACAGCCTCAAAACAAATTACGTTTCTTTTTTTAGATAACATTTTAAATTTCCAATTACAAAATAGCTAAAAGGAAATTTCAAATATATATATAATAAATAATTATTTAATAATTTGAAAAATGGATGCGCTTACAATGAAACAATGAGAATGAAATAAATTAAAATATATCGAAATATTTGAAGAATATAGGTAATAAATAAAAATACTTGAATTCTGTATTGATTTTGAGGATAACCAATATTGTATTGGCAGAATATTGGTTATTGGAGACTATGTATATTCTATTACAGTAACCATTTTCTAGTACTAACGTTTTATCACTTGAAAGTATTAAAAAATAGAGCTTATATTAATCGAAATCAATTATGTTCTATAATTGAATTTAGTTTGATGGGAAGAGAAAAATTCAAAAAATAAAATCCAATAGCGCGCTTAGAAAATTAACGAAAATTGAATGTTTATTTAATGATCTTTTGAGAGATTCGCCTGAAGGTAAGTTTATTTTCTTTTGAAGCAAACAATAAAAACTGAAGAAATATTTTAGAATATTTCCTAAATAACCAAAGCTCTGTATTTTTTTTTTCAATGTTAAGATACCCAGTTATTATATCGCATCTCAAACACATTATTGACTGTATTGACTCATCCATTGATGAGCTCTACTCATCCCCAGTAGACACCATCAAAAGTCTAAAGCTCTACAAACCTGATATCTTAATATGATATAGTGGAGATTAAAAGGAAGAAGATATCGCGTCTCAAAATAATGACTCATTCGAATAAATTTGTTATTTCTTTGATCTGGCGATATAACTCTCGTTGATCGAATGTGCTATTCTATAAAATCATACTGATGAAACCCTTGATAATATTCACTATTGAAGAGCCATGTCTTATATATCATCTAGATTTTCTATAATTTTAGAAAGGTCTGTTAAATAAAAATTGTGAATATTTTATGCAACAACTCTTCTCATTCTAAAGATAATACTTGAATCTATAAAAACTAAAATATTTTGTAATAAATAAAATCATTTAATACTTTAGTTGGAAAGTTTTCGAGCCAAATTGTTCCACACCTTTGTCCTAATTACAAGGCAACAAGGCTTATTGCTGAAAAACCTTTATTCAAAGTGAATGTTAAAGATACACTCATGGACAAAACCTAAGCAAGTGGAAGATATTTGAAGTCGCCGTTCGACTTTTTGACGTGACAACGTCTTAAATTAGGTTGCGGCTGGGAGTCACTTATGAAAAAGTGTAACGCCCGGTAACGTTACGATGAGTCATCGAACGAGAGTGCTGCGCGCGCAGCGCTAGAGAATTAGGCGCATTGAATCGGCGCATGCTTGTCTCTGTCTTTGTCTTTCTCGAACGTTCTTGGCGTTGGAAAAACAAGAAAGCGTCATAATACAAGTTCACACGTGTGGTTAAAGTATCGTCAGCTGTGTCTGTAGTGAAAATGTGGAGTGCTTAGATTCGTCATTTACAACAACTACAACAATAAAGGTAAATAATTGTACACTGATATTTCATTATCGTAAACTATGATTGATTGATTAATTGTTAGATTGACACAAAAGTTGAGAAAACTGAGTTTATAGGTTATGTCATACTATTGATAAATGTTGATAGTGTTAAGTAAATTATTAGTTTAAAATTAATTAATTAATTAATTATTATTTTACAAATTTTAAATAGTTTCAAATTTATTTAGCAAAAATTTGAACCTTCGATCTGAATAAATGTTTTGATTTTCGAATTGATTCTTTAAAATTACAAATATTAAGAAAAAGTGGCAGATATAAGAAAACTTTATTTAAACTGTGTTGAGCAAGAATTTTAACATCTAATTTAAGTAAATGTTTTAATTTTCAACTTCATCATTTACAATTACAAATTTTATTTAATTTCAATTTTATTTAGCAAAAATTTGAACCTTCGATCTGAATAAGTGTTTTGATTTTCAAATACCAACGCGGCTGGTGGAGTGGCGATCTATCGTAAATTATCATCGACATCTACGGCGGAAGTGTTCCAAGTTGCGATTACAGACGTAACTCGTGTCATTAAAACCAAGGATGACATGTGCATGACTGAAGTTACTTGCTTCGCCGCTAATACTAGCTTCAAGTTTATACTCGGTGCTGTATATATTCATCCAGGAGCTAGTATGCAGGATATTGGAATGTTACTATGGCAAGGACTCGGTCCGTACATTCACAACAGCCAGTACGTGCCACCGTTCGTGCAAGTTGATTCTAGTATACCGATTCTTCTGTGTGGTGATTTTAACAAAAACGTAACGCCTGACAACTCGTTTGTTAAATTCATGAAAAATACGTATAATCTTGATTGCGTATCAAACGTTTCTAAGTCAACTACGTTAAAAGGAACAACTATCGACTTGACTTTCGCAAGACACATTACAGCAGAAACACTTCCTTTCATTTCATATTTCTCCTATCATCGTCCTATCCTCAACAAAATCACTCAAATAGGAATTAGTTAAGTTTAAGTTTACATGTACAATGTTTTAGTAAACAAAATATATTTCTATAGTTAAAATTTGTGCAATTCTTATTTTCATTCAATTCCTTGTTCCTATTGTGCAATTTAATTATATTCATATCAATAAATATTCTACCGTTGTCACGTAAAAACTTCGCCCGTAAAACCGACTTTACAGGCAACCATTTTTTTTTAATGAGCCAGATTTGATTTTAAGAAAAAAAGGCATCTCCTTATCGTGCACTGAAAGTTGCTGATGGCTTGCGCCATCTTTCGGAATGAATATCAACTATTTGTTGATTTTTTTTAAGTATTCCAAAATTGGTCAAATGTCCATTATTGATTAAACATGAAAAGATAACCACGGACGCACATCTCTTTATTAATCAAGAATAGGTATTCGGCTAATTCTAAGATAATTATAAATCAACGAATAGTTTATATTTATTCTGACATTGGCATAAGCCATCAACAACTTTCAGTTGCACGATAAAGATATGCCTTTTTTCTTAATTTATGCACCTTATTCCAGTACAATTCCACATTTGTACTATTTTTCAGAGTTGGTTTTGTTCACCAATGGTTATCATATGTCTTCAATAAAGGTCACTGTAATATATTTATATCTATAGCAAAATAAAAATGTTTAGTAAATTATATACAAGTATATACTTGTATATAAGAGAGAGTGTACATAATATTTAGAAATCTAAGGAAAAAGCTTCTCCTTATCGCGCAAATGAAAGTTGCTAATGGCTTGCGCCATCTTTCGGAATAAATATCAATTATTGAATAAGAATCTTTAATTATTCCAGAATTGGCCAAAATACCCTTTCTCGATTTATCAAGAAAAAATAACCTCGTTCTGGAATTATTAAAAACCAACGAATAGTTGATATTTATAACGACAGATGGTGCAGTCCATCAGCAACTTCAGTTACACAATAAGGAGATGTCTTTTTCTTTATTTATCCACCTTATCTCAGTACAATTTCATATCTCTGTGCTATTTTTTCATATTTATAATTCTATATAATACAATATAGACGTATCCAAACGTAATGGAACATTATTATAATAATCCAAACTGCATTGATATTCAAGTAAAAAAAAATAGCAAGGGATTCTAATTTTCAAATTAAGATATCAAAATCTCCATTTATATCATAACAAAATATTATTAAAATCAACCCTTCAAGCCTCTACCTCATACAACATACAAGTATTTATATAATTTAGACGTATATACTTAATCTTCAGACCCTACCTGTATCCATTGTTCAGAAGAGCCACAGACAGTCGATCATCTTCTCTTCAGCTGTCCAGCATTCCTAATACCTATGATGCAAATAGCTATCCTGCTCGGACTGACCCACCTCAATCCTAGATCTATGGTCAACCTCCCAGACTCAACCTCAGCATGGAAATTTCTGGTCAAATGGTTCAATTCAGAAATCAAAACAGGACGCGAGTAAAAAGTGCACAACACTAGTCCATCTAGTGAGCTGAACTCCCCGGGTAGTTGGCGTTCTGCGCTCAAGGAACCTGGGTTATATATATCCCTCTCATCTATGTTTCTTTACAGCTAGTGTTTAAATAGGATAAGCAGCTAGATGTTTTACTTTGGCAGCAATTGTTCGTATATACCAACAATAAAAAACACATTCTACATTTTAATAAGATATATAAAAAATATAACAAATATGAAAAAATAAAAACGTAATTCGAATATGAATCCATCTGCTCTGGATAATAACCATAAATAGGATTAAAACAAGTCGTCTCCAACTCAACATTTCAAGTGGAATCTGTTTCATCCAATTTAAATACTCGAATGATATTCTCCAGTTCCCAGACTACCAATCTATTGAACTGCAGCTACAGTAGATAGGTTGGATATTAAAATTTGAAATTTGAATATTGTTTTTCTTATTGTTATGTGTATCAAATTCAATTTTTTTTTAGAAAACGAAATTGTTTTACACACACACACTGTCATTTATGATATATAAAACATTTAAAACTTGTTTTATTCATGTATATTCTTCGATTTATGCATTTAATATAAGTAATTGTTGTTCAGATTGGAAATGACGCACGTTGTGTGTTAGTCAGTGCTTGTCATGTATATGTCTTGTGTTACATATCGAATTCGTACAGAGTTTTGATTCTAATTATACAAATTGAATATTCAAATTGCAGAGTTTATTATTATATTAAATGATTGATTAATAATTGTACTAATGGGAGGAGGATCCAATTTAGATTTCTGAAAAATAAAATAATAGTTGAATTAAACCCTCATAAAAATTGAGAACTAAGATTATTTAAATCCTATTCTGTGGGGATGCTACAAGCTTCTTTTCCGCATCAGAATAGGATACATAAAAATATTAGATTTGGAATGTGAATTAAGAATCTCTTAAATTTATGATATCTGTGAAAGGGTGGAAATAAATAGTACTAGATTATCCGTTCAAGTATATTAGAATGATCACAAACTGGTCTTCATGTACTATACCACACAAATAATAATGCTGATAGTTTTTGGAGTTGTTGGAGGAATGGTGAAAACCATAAAATTTCGACAATCCCGACCTGAGATTGAATCCCGCATCAGTCTTTTATTTTTCTGAATTAAAAGTAATGTTAATGGCCACCTGATTCTTTAAAAAGTACAACCTTACCACTGAGTATCAGTAACCAAACGTGGCTCTGGAACTATGTAAGTGAAAATGTTAGACTGTTGTCGACCTGTTCACATATATATACATTAGATAATAAAAGTCATATATTGGATTTAACAAAATATTTATTTTGCCAATATTTCGGCTGGCTGAACGCCAACCTTTATCAAGGCATTACATTTTTGTATACACAAACTCAGCGCCGCATAGTGTTATAATATCACAGTTGAAATCAATTAAAATACAGAGTAGATGGGAGAAATGCGGCGCTGAGTTTGTGTATACAAAAATGCAATGCCTCGATAAAGGTTGGCGTTCAGCCAGCCGAAATATTGGCAAAATAAATATTTTATTAAATCCAATATATGCCTTTTATTATCTAATGAATTAAGTATGGATTGTTCTATTTTCAAAATATATAGACATGTGGTGAACTCACGTTAAAAGACAGTCTTTAACTATCTACCATGATTATCAAGGCCTGTATCATGAGAACATGGTCTACGTTAAAATAGTGTTTCGATGACATAGTATAATAACACTTAGAGTTACAAATATATGTTGCTTCAGCTGTCAAGTTTTCTTGGACAAATTTAAATAAATATATTTAGTACTAGTCATATACCCGGAAAATAGCATAGCTACGTTTGTTTGAAAAACTCACAACATATATAAGCAAATTACTTACTGCTTTCTTTGTCTGTAAAACAAAAGATGAAATCCTTTATATATTATTTAAAATATTAATTGCTTTTAAACACTATTGTAATGTGTTATATCAATAGAAAATAACTTTTTCAACACAAAACAGCGATCCACATTTTGTTTTAAATAATTCTGTTTTCTATTAAATATAATTAACGGTTTTTTGGGTCAATGGAATTGTTATCTAATTGGAAAACTAATTAAATTAACAAAAGCACCCAGACAATAAACTTTTGTTTAAAAATGCAATTTCTAAAGAAATACATGCTGGTGCTTTTAGCAGTTAAAGACTATTAAAACGTGTTTTTTCAATGCATATTTAGAATTTATTTTGTATTTACGTATTTATATATAAGACCATATCATTATAATTTCAGGTTCTGATATGGACTTCTTTGTGTGTTTATTTTTATATATTATAGATAATTAAATATTGAAGAAATAAATTCATATCTATGTTAATTAAACGATTATTCATAGAAAAATTCAGATATATGTGTTACTGTTACGAGAATTCCCCCGAATGAAATTTCCTTCATTCTGAAAGTACACCAATAATAAATAGTAGAAGTGACATAGAATAGTAATACAGAAGTAACACATGAACCACAGGCAAAAAGTGTGTGTGATGGCAAAAATTGTATTATATTAGTGTTTAGGTATTTGATTTAATTATTTTTTTGCAATCCATTTAGTTGTTTTAAAATCAATATAGTTTAAATATAGATGGCAGCTTTTCCACCTAACCCCCGAGGTATCCGCCCCAGCACATTAACCCTTGAAATTGCCTGAGTTGAGTGAGTGACTGCGATGGTTCTTGACTGCGATGCCCATCTTTTCAGTAAGAATAAGAAAAAAATAAGTTTATAAAAAAAAATTCATTGATAATACTGGCATGTGAAAATTTTTCTGTAAAAAATAAAAGAGCACATGGAAATTAGGCAAACATATGTGTTTGCTAATGACTGCGGCTGCATTTTAAACGATTTTTTAAAGAGATAAAAAAAAGGCCAGAACAAAAATTAATAAAAAATACGAAAGCCATTGTTTACATACATTAACGCTAATTTTGTACAGTTTTTTTTAAATTGCATTGTGTGCACTTATGGTAATTTAGTAATATAAATTTCTCTCTCAATACCTTTGTAAAAAAAAGTGACACTATATATAAAAAGATATTTATAAAAAAAGTACGCAAGCTACTTGAAAAGAAATGCAGAACGCTCATTGGTCGCTTAATTGGCCTCGTGTTGTTACTTCGCCTCGTATTTACTCCGCGTAAAAAAGTTCTTAAAATGAAAAAAAGAAATAGCCAAAAATACTAATCAAAATGTAGCCGAAAATTTTCCTCGGTTTATAAAAAGCGACATGCAAAATTTGGTACCAATTGGTTCAGTAGTTTTTGAGTTTATCGTGAAACAGACAGACATTGACTTTTATATATATAGAGATAAAAAAGTTTATATTTTACAGTGGCATCTAGCTATGGATAGTTACTTGCTTTTAAGGTGTATACCTATGCATACTTGCTAATAATAAATAATATAATTTGTTTTCATGTGATCTACAAGAATTTGTAAATTAAATTTACTTTGTAATAAATTGATAAAGAGGGAGAAATCTCTCAAAATTGTTTAGAAAATGTTTGTTTTTTTCATCAAGATCCAAGTACGTTTTTTTATATAAACTTATTTGATGGATCGCTTTTTGACTCAAAATGAATAATGTTTTCTTGTTTGAACTATAAAAGACACATAATTATTCAATACGAGAGAGATACACATTATTACGTTGTTGTACCTTGAAAAAGTTTGGCATTCAGCCAACTGAAATTTTAATAAATAAATATTTTTTTTTATTCTATAAATATTCTTTTTAATTAACGACACAATATATAATTAATAAAATATATTTATAAATAAATATTAAGATCAATATGAATTATCTTTGCCTCTCCAAAATTTAAGACAACAATTTGAGATGACCTATTCAGACAGTATTGAACCTTTCAAGCAGGTTCCCCAGTTTAATCATCCAGACCTGAGCTATAATTACTCCTTTGTTTATCCTGCCTGGTCACACAGGATTTCATGGGTATTTTAACGATGATGCTCTAATAAACCAAGAGATCGAATTTTGAAAACGTTTTAGGAAATTTCTCACACACATATAACAAATATTTAGTGCAAAAAAGCTTTTCTCCATAGTTTCACTAACCACAATAAGAACATACCTTTAAATACTATAGACATTTATATATAACGAGCATTAAAGAGCCTAATATTTAGTTAGATTTTCAACTCTCTCTATATATTTCTTTCATTAATTAAAGGATATTTCTACAGATCTTCTATTGCAATGTAAAACTTCGGAATTGTAAGTCATGACTTATCTGTAGGGAACCCTCTGATTTGGCAGTAAAGCTGTCTGGACTTTGGATTTGCGACACCTTTGGGAGAGTTTGCTACTAATAATCCATGTCTCAAATCTAAATCTTTATTATTGCTGTATGGGGAATGAGCTGCACAAAATATTTTAAATATATTTAAAAAGTCGTTTAAAATGTCTCAATTCGAATAAAAAATATGTTATTATATTATTTATTGCAATAGATGTGTGTAACTGTCTGGTAGATTAAATTGGTGAAAATTCTAGGAGAGGTTACCATTGATGAGCCATGTCTTTTATATATTGTTTTATTCCTGCTTAGTAATAAAAAAAACTCGTCTCTTTGAATTTGAAAAGAAGAAATCGCGTAAATATTATTTTTATTCATTAAAAAATCACCCAGAGATAGTATTTTGTATAAAATATATATGTAAGGAACTTAATGATTTAACTCAAGGAATTATAAATATTACTCGAAATATAAATTATCATATAAACTCTAGAATAATATATAGAAAACAATTATGTTTATTGGTATGACGATATCTTATTTATAGCTAAATCCTTCAGGAATGATGAATGTCTGCTAAACATATACATTCACAATTTATTATGATATCATGGGTTGATGCATGTGATCACAGCCTACACTGGTAGCGTAGTATAGACAGAACAATACATCACCCTACTGGATAAAACCTCCACTTGGGTTTTTACACGGAGCAATTGTGGAAGAACACCAGGCCATCTGTCATGATGTCTCATCAGACCGCTATTTGTTCTTTTTAGACAGCTCTTAGATCTTTTTGCTATTCTCCTGCCATTATATGTATTATACAGTACTAAATCATCCTACACAGAGGCATCAAAGTATTTAGCTTGTATTCAAACGGAATTAGAAACTGATTTAATTACATCTTCATTATTTTCTATCTTTCTCTTCTCTTTTGTGAATTTATATTTTATCTTTTTTTTTACATTTCTTTTATCGTATTAAGAATCTCTCTATAAATGTATCTTCTATTTGTCATATAGGTTTAACTTATTAAGCCATTTGCGTGCAAAAAAGTAATTTTCAGAGTGATTATTCATGAATATAATGTATTCTTGCCTAATTTGGCTTCACCAGTTCCCTAAGTGACACTTTCAGCAAATTTCATAACGCTTGTCGCAGGACGATACGTAGCCGCCCTTAATACTAATGAGGCACATAACCCTACACCGTGGTCTATTGTTAGTAATTATTTACTTAATTTTTGTCAGAACACTGGTGTTAAAACTTCTACATCTATCTAAACTTGTGCCTTCTGATGATCAACAAACGACGATGTGTGTAACGCATGTTTAAAACGGAGAGCTGCCTATTTAGAGCACACGTGAAAAAAATACCATCTGTATTTCATATAAAATACATAAGATTAAGGTAAAGAGTTTCTTTTAATTTTGTTTTCGCAACCTTTCGATAAAATTTTCTGAATTTAACAATTCCCGTTGAAGAGAAGAAATTTTGCTCGAAAGCTCGAAAACAAAATTAAAAGAAATTCTTTACTATAATTCTATTTATTCTTTCTTTTTAAAATAATTTCTAGGTAACTATTACTCAAATATAATGGAAATATGTGTATTATATCAATTTATTAATTTTTAATTATTATCTTGTTTCCGGTTGTTTTTTTTTTGTTTTTTTTTTTTATCAATGAATAGATCTTCGAGGCTATTTAATGATATTAAATTCTGTTAGCTATAAATATGAATGTCTTCTATTAGAGATAGTATGATATTACAAAGTTAGTTAAATATATATATTCAAACCTATTTTGTATAGTGTTATGTTTTAAAATAAATTTAGAGCCTACCCTATTGTTGAAACATCGATTATATTTATCGTGGTGTACTTTGTATTTGAAATATACACCTTTTTATAAGAATATATAGGTTAGATCGCTAACCTAACAAAATATTTCTACACATTTACAATAATAACATAACAACTCCAACCCTCACCCTGCAATAAAAACAATAAAGTGGGGTCAGAAAAGGTACGTTTTAACGAGTTTTTTTTTTTTTTTGCTTTTAAGGCAAAGTATCTTATTAGAACTATTTTGAGGCGAAAACTTTAGATATATTTGAGTTCAATGTTTGATTTACTTTTTCAAATAAGAGGCACTGGAAACCAGTTCAATAACACTGAATGTCGCAAATACAATAGCATAAGCAAAACTCGTTACAAAAACTAAAATAACCCAGCCCATATACAACCTCCAAATTAAGAGAGAATTAACGGCAACAATATCAAGAATCAGAACAGGACATTTTGAAGGAATGTAGATAAATCCAGACATGACTAGATCCTACAGAAACTGCAATAACTGTCACAACACCCAACTCACTCCGGACCATATATACAGTTGCCCCGCCATCCTTGCAGCCCTCTATATGGCAGACATCAATCCAGAAGAGGACATCCGTACGAACAAGGCACCTTTGTTGGCTGGTATTGTGATAAGGGTGCACAGATCGATCTGATCTGCTCCATGGACAAGACACCACCACTTTTTCAAATGGGAAAGACATATGCTAACATGTTTGATGTGATCTGTGCCTGATAGAAATGTTTTAAAATAAATGTTTTGGGATAACCAGCTGATGTCAAATTATTGATAACGGTTTGCGTTTCTTGTGTTTTGTATTGATTTAAAGAACAATGAGTATAAATTCTTTTAGTTAATGTTTTCACTGTGTTAATTTTATGACTAATGGGACAGAATGAATAAAATTTTATATAATTGGGGGCGAATGAAGGTTTGTAGTAAACTGTTGTTTGCAATCTATTATCTATTTTAATTATTTTAATATCTAAAAATGGCAATGTGCAATTATCTTCTTTTTCTATTGTGAAACGTAAGCTATTGTTATAATTGTTGAGTGAGGCTAAGATGTTGGGAATCTGTTTTTCTGTGCAAATGCAAAATATATCATCTATATATCGTCTGTATAATATGATGTCTGCTGGATATGATGATGTGATCCAATTGTCTATTTCTCTCATAACTATTTCGGCTAATGGAGTTGATAATGGGCTTCCCATAGGGGAACCCTTGATTTGTTTATATTGTTTTTGGTCAAAAGTGAATATGTTAACTTTAAGACATAATGTAATTAAATCTATTATTTTATCTATTGTTTTAGAGTCTATCATATTGTTATTTAAAAAGGTTTTAGTAGTTTCAATTATTAAATTATGGGGGAGACTGGGATATAAGGCCTCTACGTCGAATGATACTAAAATATGATCTCTCTGATAATTGTAATTGGCTATTTCTGTAATGAATGTTGGAATATTTGCTATTGACATTGGAAATACGTTATTCTTAATTAATCATTAATTAAGAATAACGTATTTCCAATGTCAATAGCAAATATTCCAACATTCATTACAGAAATAGCCAATTACAATTATCAGAGAGATCATATTTTAGTATCATTCGACGTAGAGGCCTTATATCCCAGTCTCCCCCATAATTTAATAATTGAAACTACTAAAACCTTTTTAAATAACAATATGATAGACTCTAAAACAATAGATAAAATAATAGATTTAATTACATTATGTCTTAAAGTTAACATATTCACTTTTGACCAAAAACAATATAAACAAATCAAGGGTTCCCCTATGGGAAGCCCATTATCAACTCCATTAGCCGAAATAGTTATGAGAGAAATAGACAATTGGATCACATCATCATATCCAGCAGACATCATATTATACAGACGATATATAGATGATATATTTTGCATTTGCACAGAAAAACAGATTCCCAACATCTTAGCCTCACTCAACAATTATAACAATAGCTTACGTTTCACAATAGAAAAAGAAGATAATTGCACATTGCCATTTTAGATATTAAAATAATTAAAATAGATAATAGATTGCAAACAACAGTTTACTACAAACCTTCATTCGCCCCCAATTATATAAAATTTTATTCATTCTGTCCCATTAGTCATAAAATTAACACAGTGAAAACATTAACTAAAAGAATTTATACTCATTGTTCTTTAAATCAATACAAAACACAAGAAACGCAAACCGTTATCAATAATTTGACATCAGCTGGTTATCCCAAAACATTTATTTTAAAACATTTCTATCAGGCACAGATCACATCAAACATGTTAGCACAAAAAACTAAAATATACAGGCAGAATTGCTACATCCCATATTCCCCGAAATCCATCCACATTTCTAGAACACTAGATAAATATGGAATAAAAACCTTTTATAGCAACTCTCCCAACTTATCAGATATCTTAAGAAACCCGATTACAAAAAACAGGCAAACTGAATATATATCAAACAGAAAAGAGGTAATTTATTCTATTGAATGTAATAATTGTAATGCCAAATATGTAGGAGAAACAGGAAGAAAATTGCATAATAGAATCATTGAACACAGAAGAAACATAAACAGAAATGACCCATTATCATTAATAGTACAACACTCCAATTCAACAGGACACACATTTAACTTAAATGAACCTAATGTACATTATAACAATATTAATAATAAATTTCAAAGATTAATAATTGAAGCAATAGTGTCCAAACAATATAGCAGTATAAATCGCAGAATTGATTTACCAGAAGCATATAATTCAATAGACTTAAATAAAATAAGATAAAAATAATTCAATCACAGTATAAGATATCACATGTCTGATGGGATACCTTGCAAGTTGAAATGCGCGTGTATCGTGGATATGCACGTTAAATTTATAAACAAATCTTATTTCAAACTAGTTGGATTACTGTTTTAATAATTCCTGTAGAAGGGCGTATGTGCCCGAAAGCTCGTATATATTTGTTTTAATAAAGAAACGCAGCCCTTGATGCTTTGTTTTATTTACTTATATTTCATTATGTTTAAAGCTCAAAATACTAATGAAATTACTTTTTTTTTATTTTACAGATGCTCAAAATAACTTTCAATTACATGTGATACGTTATCCATATTTGATTTTATATCAAATTATATATACACCGAAATATAAAAATAAATTAAAATAAATCTGAATTTGAGAGAGAATTTCTTTGATAGAAATATGAGGGTATCTAAAGGCAGGTTTTGAAATAATTTATCAATCATATAATACCCATCAACGAAACATAATTTTCATTTAAAATTTAAATTATATTTTAATAAAATAATTTTCACCGCTATATAGAAATTCATATTTTGAAATCAAGATAATTCAAGCATACATAATAAATATGCTATTATATAAGTCAAATGCCTATTTAATACATTTCAATATTTTCATTTAATAAATCATTTAAAATGAATTTTAAATTGATGACAAGATGCAATTTTCAAAGAAAAAAAAAGGAGTGCTGAAATTATCGTTTTTGATGAATATCCAAAAAAAGGAAGCATTTATGAGAAAATGTTATTAATTTTATTTTTGCTTTAATCGTGGATGGGTTTTCTTGGTTTATCAAGAAAATAGGTTGGCCAAATATAAGAAAACAGGCTAAATCAACGTTTAGTGGATTTCTGTTTCACTAGATGGTGCTATTTCATCTAAAAAGCACATGTTCTCGTGGTCAGGATATGCCTTCTTTATTTTTAATATAAATAATCACATGTCATTGAGACAACTTCTGGTGATATGGGAAGATCGCTTCTTCGGTGTCTTACAAACTTATACCTATCTTCTAGATGATGTAATGGAATCTAAAATAACATTCCTGGATGACTTGGAACTCTTCATATTTTTCTCTGGAGGATAAAACATTCAATCAAGAGTGCACAACGAATAGGAATTATAAAGATTCCTTAAATACTGCAAATGTAGAAACAATATATGAATCAATATAATTGTAATAGTTAATGTAATAAGTTAAAATGACGAGCTTACAAGCGTTATCTCATTTTCAGGCCAATTGTTTCGAAAATACCTTCAATATACATATTTATATATTTAAAAAATGAGATTCTGCTGATTTTGATTATATTGAGGATTAAGCTTAGGTAATGCAGTCGTGGCAAAAATATTGAGAGTATAATAATAAAAAATAGTTTTGATCAGTAAAATTGCTTTAATTGAGCTAAAGGAAAATATAAAAAAAAATGATAAAAGTACTGCCTGGCTTAAGGCGTAAGAACAAAAAATGAAAACTTATTTACATATTTACAAAAAGATTTAAGTCGGCCATCGATAAACAACAACAATCGGTTTTATATAGGGAAAGTCCCGACATCTGGTGGTAGAAATAAACAGAATATTTGAAAATATGAAATATTTTAAATAAAATAATATAGGTGTAGAGAAGGAATTTACATATTTACATATTTGAAAAGCTTAGATAAAATATAAAATACTTCAAATATTTATTCTATTTAACTGATAAACTTATGCCAAATATACATGTATATAAAGTAAATAATTTAGTAATAAATGTTAGGCAAAAATTTATTTTTAAATATAAATAATTAAAAAATTGTGTATTAAAAAACGGGTAACAGATCATAGATCTTTCTCTCCTTTGGGTATAGCTCCTTTCTATTATGATAGAACAATTTTGAAAAGAAGATATGCAACATATATAGCGTCCGTATTGAAACGAATGATGTTGGAAGATGAATATATAATAATAAATGTTATTACCGATACAATTCACACAAATATGTTTTATAATAATTTGACCATTTGGCTACCAGTCGCGCTAGAGTGTTTTATTGAGCAGTGCATCTATCATGTGAGTAGACATGCCCTATGGTCTCTTTTAACACGGCTCTTTTCTAATAAATAAAAGTCTCCATGTAAAAAAACAAAGCAAAGGTCAGTTTCAACTAGTTATCAAGGTTTATTACCCCTGAGAACACCCAATATTGTATTAGTGTAAGCTGATACAATAAAAATAATAAAAGTTAGATCTTATATCACACTGCGCTCAAGTGAAAAGAATCCTAATTACACGTTGACGTGTAGTCGGTAGCAATAGAGTTGAATGAAAATAATCTAGTCAACCTCGCAACTGAACTAAAAAGAAGGGTTCAGAAATAAAATGAATGGTGCGGTTTGAATGCAAGGATTTGAGAGATTTGGAGAAAGAGTGGGATTTGGAAGTTGAGGAAATCAAGGTGTCTATTGTTAAATACCCCTAAGGGAGAATCCGAGGAATTTGACAAACGAATGAAGCCTTCCTTCGCTATTGATCGGAGCGTCTGGCATTCTTCCAGCAGAGTTCTCAACGTTTGCTTAACTTCCAGGGGCACCAATCAATACCAGCTTGGTTTCCCTTGGTATGCTTGACCACAGCAGGTTCTTCGATTACCTTCAAACATGGCTTTGTGTGTATTGGGGTTTTGAATGATGTTTGCTTCAAGTGAAAGTATCAATGCTAAACATTCTCTTAATTTTATGGAATGATTGGTTGCAGGCTACCGCTGCCCTTGATTTTATTACCTTCCGGACTGATCAGTAAACAGACAGTTCAATGAGACTTTGATGGACGTTCGCCCAACTATAAGAATCAGCAATCAATGCCATATTGGTTATTGGCATAAATGATGGTTGGCCACAACTGTTTCTTGCTTAGTTTATTAGACCTATTAAAAACTTACTTAGTGCATGAAAAACGATTGTAATTCGATAGATTATTTTTAATTTCCAGGAATCTCAATCCACACTAGTTTGGTTTCTGTTGGTTTATTTGATAGTTGGCAATATAAACAGAGCCGGTTCTTGCTGAGTTTTATTTTGCAAATTCGTATTTGTTAGTGTTTAAAATGGCTTTGTGAAATTTTAAGAATGATGTGTTTTAGTTAAAAGGAGACGCAATCAATACTAGCTTTTTATCTTCGTAATAATTGTAAGCTGTTAACAGATGGTTTGTGTAGGGTTTTGCCTATCTTCAAACATTGGTCGATATATGGGTAGCGATTGGGGTTTGATTGATGTTCGTTTAATTATGAGGGACAATAATTAACAATTAATACCAGTTCTAATTTGATTTCACTAAATACGATTGTTTATTATAAGAGTCGGTGGCCGGCGGCGGTATACACCGTTAGTTTACAACAGCCATGAACCGGAATCGAATCCAGCGTTGAAAACTTTTTTTTTATGTGAAGAACCTGTTCATATATTTTATTGTAAATAACATAAGCTAGGTTTCTCTTTTTGAACGGTACCTAATAATATTATTTTGTAACAGGACGATTAATCATTTTGCGCTATTGATTTAGGTTATTTTCTCTGATCAGTTAATGGTGAAATACATAGCTATCGAAAAAACGTTTTATAGCTGTTAGTGGCGATAACACAGGTCTACAAAAAAACTTTTTTTTTTTTGGCGTAGAAAACCTGATGTTGATTCTAATGTACCTTTTCATGCTGAATTCAAAAATGAAATCAGAAGTTTTCCATCACCCATAGTTCTTGCAGGATAAGCATTTTTTTCTATAAATTGGTATATACAGTAATAATGCAGAAAATGTTACGTTAGCATTTTTCAGGTAAACATCATTACATTAGCTAGCGCTTTATTTTTGACAAGAAGAGTTGATATGTGGAGCCAAAAGTTTTATTTTATTTGTTATTAATTAAATTTTGCTCTTTAAGAATCATAAATATTAATTTAAAAAAAAATTGAATTTTTAATTAAATATGATTATTTTATAATGCAATCTGTTTTGCTTTCGACTCAAAAAATAACAACAAGCTCTGGAATGCTATTTGCTAATAACAGTTTTAATATTTATATTTAAATAAACTCAAAAATTAAAATAACTAAATTTATCGAAGATAAAAAAAAGTGCATATATATATATATGTTATATAATTTTAAAAATTTATAGAAATGTCATAAATATAAATCATTGTAAATATTATTTTATGATTATCTTTCTAAAATAACTCTGTTATTCTTTGGCCACCAGATGGCGCCACTTTAAATATAAAAATGAATTGTTTTTGTTTTTTAGAGTAGGTTAGGTTAAGTTAGATATAATTTTTATAAATATGTAAATTGTAATATAGGATTAATTGCTAAATTCTATATTTACTCTAAATTTAATGTATTCTTTTGCTCAAGAGTTCACAAAATAAACTTCTTGAGATTAATTTTCTTTTTTTTAAATTATATTCTTAGCGACTGCACTTTTAACTTTAAAAAATCATTTTAAATTTACATAGTTTGTAACATATATATATAAATATAAGCAGAACACATCATAGCGATCAAAACTAATTTGATATTTCTTAATATTTTATAGTTGATCACAACTGGTTTCTTTTTGGGTATCTTTTTATCTTCGATAAATATATATCACATATATATATTACACTTTAAATAACATTACATTTAATACCGTTGTATAGCACACGCTAATACATTAACTATTTATAACGGGATGCCAATATTCTCTATATATCACATAGAGTTAGTTATACACGTGTTTTTTTAAGTAACTAAATCCTTCTACATTGATCTTGCCACAGTTTCCCAATTTTCTTCATTCTTTCTCAATCCACGTGCGCCTCTGAATTTATTGTCCTAAACCCCGAACATCTTTTTTTCCCAAACTTTCTTTTAAGCCCATAAATTCTATTCTAGTTTACATATTGTAGACGAGTTTTCTTTCTTTCTAGTTTTTATACTTTTTTTTACAAATAGTCCATTTACCTACAATCTTCTGGAGAATATAATGAAATATTATTGATGAGTTTCATGAAAATATTATCAATATTTTATTCAGTTAAATATTTTTGCTCAAAATTAAAGTCTCAAAAGAACTAAATTATAAATCTGTAAATATAGTTTTTCCAAATTGTTCTGTGTCTGTTTCTAATTAAATATTTAAAAAGATAAAGTGTTATGCAATATTTGAATATACACTTTTAAAAAACAATTAAATACAAAATAAATTTTAAAATTATATCACAATTAAAATATATTTGTTCGTATATTTTCAATTGAAAATAAAAAAGAAAACGTTTTTTTCCTAATTTCTTACTTTAATATCTTGTTTTTATAATCTGTGATAAGAAATATTAACTATTATATACCAATTATATATAGTTCAAGTGTGTGATTGTATAAATAGCGCGCATTACACATTTCTACCTCTCCTGAATTATAATATATACTGTATATTTTTGATTATCTTGAGGATTATGCTATGGTAATGCAGTCGTGGTTAAAATTTTGAAAGTATAATAAAAATAGTGAAGATTAGAAATAGCTTTAATTGAGCTTATGGAATATATATATATAAAAACATAATTTGATAAAGTACTGCCTGGCTTAAGGAGTAAGAATAAAAAAAACAAACTTATTTACATAATTTACAAAAACGGGTCGGTGGAAGGCTGGTTAAACCGTTTGGTTTACGACCACTACGACCTGGGTTCGATCCCCGCATTGGACACTTTTTCTGTTTAAGAAAAAAAAAGCTCCAATGGCCCCCCGATTCTTGCAAAAGTCCAACCCCACCAGCGAGTGCAAGTAACCAAACGGGGCTCTGGCACATTTGTAAGTGCAAAGTCGAACTGCTTTCACATGTGTAGACATGTGGTGCGCTTACAGTAAAAAGCAGTCGCTAACTACCCACCATGATTATCATGGCCTGTACCACGTGTACTAGGGATAAGCAAAAAAAAAAAAAAACGGTTTGAGCCGGCCAACCGAGAAACAACAACAATCGGTTTTATATAGGGAAAGTCCCGACATCTGGTGGTAGATATAAACAGAATATATGAATCTATGAAATATAATTTTAAATAAAAAATATATCTTTATATAACATATATATATATATATATATATTAAAATAATGAAATTAAGAAAAGCACTAAATATCTAATAAATCTTTACCAATGTTTTCAGTTGTTCCAAAAGTTTATTTTATGTTGAATAGGACAAGCCTTCATGCAATCGCACTTTATCAAGCCAATCGATTCCAAAGACACAGAGAAAACATATAATATAAATTCATAAAAATGAATATTAGAGAATAAATTATATTTTCATAACTAGAGCACGCCTTTTTGGAATCGTTATCCTGATAAAGCGCGACCGCGTGAAAGCTTATCCTATCTGCTTTAAATAATAAAGAAGCTCATTGAAAACCTCTTCATTTGGGTATTGGTATTTTTGAATAGTAATATTCTCTCTTCAATTGCAAATAAGCAAAATATTTTTGTAAATTTTATAAAATTCAATATCAAATCAAAAAGTAAACTAACTCAATTCTGACACCTGGGTAAATAGCGTCGCATTTCGTTTTAAATTATTGTGTAAGCATCCCAAACACAGAATCTACATTAATTATATTTGTTTTTGTCATTTTTCGACTTTTAATTAAAATTGCTATTGTTTCTTGTGATCACAATCAATTTAAAATTGTCCATTTCTAATGAAGTTTGTGTTATATAGAACGATATTATTTAATTTCCAGCTATCAGTTATTAAAATTGTAACGCTGCCTACCATAGTTAGAATTTCAATAAGATTCGAAGGATGAAAAATAAATGCTTATTATTTAGAACCTAAACTCGACAATAGTGAATAATATTGAAGTGACTAGTCATACCTCTAACTTTAGCAAAACCAGAATTATCCATTTATAATATAATAAAATCAATCCAGGGCAAAGTTTATTTACTCTTTTTATTTTCTAGGTTTCGGGCCAACAAACTTTTCAACAGGAGAACTATGACTTGCAGCTAATTATCCAGAACTATCCATAGAAATTGTTACGAAGACTCTCTAGCAGTCGTTTGTTTGCGTCCAGGGATTCTAAATAACAATTCTTTTGATGCAGCTTAGCTCGACGTACTTTATTGTAAGTAGCTATTAGTTATGTTAAGAGCTATATATACTTTTTCTTTCCAAAGTCTGCCACCAGATGGATCCTCCTCTTCAAAGGCCGACTTAGTCAAAGGCGGGTCAGTTCCCTTAACACCGTCTTCTCGGGTAATTCACCCAATCACATTCGTTCCGGTGTCCATCTTTACAGAACAGCCATTAACCCGACCTGATCAGATTCAGAGCACATCCAGTTTTCAGATCAACAGCTGCTATCCATTGGAATTCTCACCCTTAGATACTCCTGCATCTTCTTGCCGATAGAACTTCTCGCTGTTAAACTGCTGTCACAGGACAGTCCGTTGCTATAATCTTCCACTATACTGACTGTTTTGTGTCTTCAGCCCCGCGGTCACTTCCTCCACGTTAACTACCCCTCAGCCTTGTTTGTTCTACGGCTTATCTCACCGACTGCTGTGCCATCACTCCCCCTTCCCCGGCGCCAGTAGCCCGTCCTTGTTTACCCCTTTAGCTCTTTGAGTTTTTGTTTGTTTGTAATTAGTGGTACACAGTCATCTTAATCATGGTGTAGTTTACTTTCTCGTATGTGCCTTTCTTATCTGTTAGATATAATTATCAAATATATTCAGAAACTTATCGGCATATAACGCTGATAATTAAAAATATTTTTAACGCTATTTTTTGTTTAAAAATTGTATAATTGAAAGATATTTCTATACACACAAATATTATACTGCAATGAATAAAAATTAGAAGAGGGATGTTATTGCTTTTTCGGGGTGAACTCTCCCACATGGAGATGAAAACTGTAACAGCTGGAAGGTGGCACCAATGATGAGACAGGTCCTCCCCTTTTCATATTTAAATCATTTCAGTAAATATTTAAATATTTAAAAATGAATATATTTTTTGAGATTTTTTGACATTTAGGACATAAGTATGTTATATAAATAGTTTTTTTTTTATATTATTTCTAAGTGTTTTTTTTTATATCATTTTCTTGAACTAAGTCTGTGCAAATATTAGCACCTAATTTACATAAAGTCACAGTCTAATCATTAAATTGAATTCTATTTAAAGGTATTTGAAGAATTTGGACAGATTCGACAGACTTTATCAATCCTGGTAGGATGTTACTTTGTATCAACTACTGTACTGATGAAGGACATAGCCAGAAACTGTGTCTTTCGGCTTGTGGCTTTTGTCACAATTCACTAAAACCTGTGTCGGAAGATTCCCAGAGTTGTGTCCAGATAAGAAAATACGCGTCTGATTGGTCTACGCGGGAAAGGTCACTTTATAAAACAATCTAACTAACCTCTTAACTAAACTATAAACTAATCTAACCCAACCTAACCTAAACTAGCCATATCTATCTGAAATTAACCTAACCTAGCGTATTGATACATACGGAGGGAGGTTTATCTGAGTAAAACACTGGGAATATCGCCCTATTTTAATTATCTTTCAACAAAAAAAAGTAACTATATTCATTTATTTAAATATATTTACGTTAGCATCTTCATTCTAAATAAAAAGTGTATTAGTAAAAAGTATTCCTCATTTAAATTCATTATTACTTTGATCGTAAATCGCACATTTATATTTATGAATAAGTCACAAGACCAGGGGTAACTCACAGATATAAATGTGCCATTTGCGATCGAAAGAATTTAATGAATATTTAAGTGAGATACACTTTTTAACTAATAATACTTTTATCAAGAGTAAACATATTTAAATTAATTAGGTTACTTTATGTTAATTAATTGAGTTTAGGTTAATTAATTAGGTTAATAAGTCGAACTGCTTTTCACATATGTAGACATGTGGTGCACTTACAGTAAAATAAGTCGCCAACTTCTTCGACCCACAATCATTATCATGGCCTATACCACACGTGTAATGGAGACAATAAACAAAATGTTACTTATTAGATAAAACTTATGAGGAGATGAAGAGGATGGCAGAGGAAGTATGGAAAGACCATGTGGGTCAGTAGAGGAAAGCATTGAAAAGGAAGGGGATTAGATGAAATATAATTAAAAAATAATATTAAAATTTATTCTGAAAAATTTTCTTCTAATTATTTGTATCCACATAATTGTCAAGAGAACAGGATCTATATATTACATCCAGGATTGTCACTACCACAGCCAATGAAATACTTAAATACCTCCATTGATAGCAAAAAAACAGGGTGATTAAAAACTATTGTTCTCACACAGCGATCTAAAAAATGTAAAAAAAGAAGAAAGTTTGGCAAAGTAGTGTTGGAATGTTAGACAACGGTGCCAAATCTGCTTCATTAATTTACAAAATTGAGGTAACCTTGTTTTACATATTGGATAGGCTGATCGCCAAGTTTTCCTGAAAGTTTTATTTTGTTTCGAACCCAAGTAGCTTCTTCGTACTTCTTTAAATAGACCCTCAACTCAGCTGTGTTAAAATTCGAATTGAATATAACAGTATCTCCTGGCTAGGATAGTTAGTTGGGGAAACAGTATAAGATATTATATATATGAATTACGACGCTAAATATAATCCTTTTTTAAAAATGATTTTCACATAATTTATTTGAATACATTTAGGTTTAACAAAGGATATATATTAAATTAAAAATGCAATCTTCATAAGAAGTTTGGGATTTATTAGTCATTCTAACTATATATAAAGTTATATAGTTAAAATTATCGTATTGTTTTATATAATATTTGAGAAAGGTTCATAGATACGAATTAGCGTAATTAACTCGAATTTCTCGAATTAGAGAGAGAAAATATGGCAATTAAACATGCAGGTAATATAGCTTTTCAAATATTCCTTGAAACAACTGCCTAGTCGTCTTATAAGAAGGTAAGAATTCTATCGCATGATTACTTCAATTTCATAAAATTTATCATTATTATGTGACATCATTCCATAAAATAATTGCCTCTATAATTACACTAGACGTTGACACTAGGCGCTATATATTTATCCTCTCTCTTACTATCAGATTCGGGTCGGTGACAAAGCCACAATACCAGCCTTGATAAATTGAAAAGCTCCCCCATGGAGACGATGGTTTCGAGCTTATCCCTTTTGGCTATAGATGCGGCCTAGCTACTTTTCCAGCTAAATACCTCATCAGAAAAAAAGTGAAGATATCACTTATACCCGCATGAGCTTTTTAAATGTCATAACCCAAACATGAAACTAAATACGTCTGAAAATACAGTTTCAAAGCCCAACAGCGCTTGCAAAAATCACGTATGAATGAATGGCCACATATATATTACTCTTCAATATATAGAGTTATAAATAAATTGTTTCAACTTCTTTTATATTTATTTTGACATTGGTTACTAGCTGTTGCCAGCTTCAAGGAAAACGTCTAGAGCGTGAAGCGCATCATGAAAAGAGCGACCGCCGGCCGTCGATTTATAAATCTAACAGGTAAAATGGAGTGTTCCTCATGTAGATAAAGGTGTTTAGATTAATTAAAATAAATCCACCAACCAATTATAAACTTCATTTTAACCATTTATTCGGTTTCTCGTCTCTATATTTAAATAGGGGAGAAAGAAAAAGTTATAAAATATTTCTCTTTCAGCTGCGATGGCAAACCTCCAACATCTTGGCTTTAAATAATAGAGTGCGAACTCCATTATTTGGGAGAGAGAGAATTTGATTTTTGACCGAATTTTCTCTTCTTAACGCCGAAAGTCCATTTGTTTGCCCCAACAACACAATCGACCTTTTTAAATTGGTTTTAAAAAGAAATGGAATTTCAATGTTATTTAGTGTATGCTCGAGTCAAATATTCATCAGCTTATTTCCAAATAATTATTGAGACACACATTCCAGGTCAATATCAGCTTATTTTTACATTTAACTAGAACAAATATTTAAAATATTTTTGAACTATAAAAATGTAGTAAAATTAAATGGGGACTCAACACACGCTTGTAGATATATTTTGCACTAAAATACTAAAATGGATTTATGAAATTAATTTAGTTAATATCTATTTGATTCAATAGAGCTTATTTTTATTAATAGAAATTTAGAATTCTATGTTTCCAAATTATTATTTCCCATTTTGAAAATACTTCGCTTATAGGTTTCTATATGGTTATTAACCTCATAGATAAGGCAATTTCCCATTTCTAAGTAGAGAAAAATGGGAATTTCTAAAACAATTATTTGTTTGAGAATATAAAACAATGGAATAGAAAGAATATTTATAAATTGATATTAAAATATCTTGTACATAAATTGAAATATATTAGCAAACCCTTTTTAAATTTGTTAATCGTAATTTATTTTAAAAGGTTTTAGAAATTTTCTTTTTCTATATCTTTTTTTTTTATATCTTGTCACACCTATGTGACGGATAAACTCGAGGATGTTTGCAATTCTCAATAAACAGAGGAACATATTTCAAATGTTCAAATTTTTACCATTTCAGTAAGTTCTGTAGCTAATGTTTGACGTTTATTGAAAAGAAACACATTGCTAACAATTTATTGTTAAAATTTTATCGATAGATGGTGATTGAATTCATATCTATTTTGAATGTTTTCTTAGTAATTCTAACAAACTTTATACCAATACACACAATACAAGAGAAAGAAATTATATAATATTGTTCTTCTTACGTTCTGGAGGGTCGCAAGAAAACATGGAGACAACAAAGGTTGTCAGGTAACAACTGGAGAAGACTTAACTACTAGTATTATGAAAATGGAATTTATAATGAGATGACATCAATGTAAAAAAAAAGGTAACTAAAGTTATCAATGGCATAAATGCAAATTAAGTTAGAAGAATTGAAAATAAATGAACAAAATTAAGAAAATAGAATGTGATGTCAAACTATCTGCTGAACAATATACAACATTCCATGTAGTACATAGTTTATACTTCGAGAACCCTCCAGGTCCACTTCTAAAAACATAAATACTGCATTAAGTAAGAGAGGTCAACAGAAACCAACTCTTTCAACATATGCAAGCAACAGGCCTCAACCAAGACTTCAAATCTTCAAAGAGATCTTAATAATTCTGAAATACCATTTAAACACACATAAAAAAAATTAACCGTAAAACAATGGTATTTATACACCATTATTACACCATAAGTATACCATTTATTACTCATTTATGAGTAGACATACTAAAATATATTATAAATCATTTTATTCGTAATTGAACGTTGTGGCCCACTGTACGTATTACATCCCAAACACAATGCAACGCAAGTCATTTCTGTCTTAAGCGCGATATACCATCTCGGCGACCGTTTAGCCAGTGAGTTCCTTTAATTGGTCCACGAAGCATGTCGGTGGGCGTCCATATATGCGTCGCCCAGACGTCTTCCCGGAATATATTATGAAATATCAATTCAACCAACATGAATCATCATTATTTTATTTCAATTTAAAGCGCTATGTCTCCCTAGGGACACTTGCGCTGTTATACATGTATGCGTTTACATTTTCAAACATATATATATATACAATAAATTTAGGCCGTGAATAGAATAGTCATATTATGTTAACAATGGAAAGAGAGAAAAAACGAGAAAAGACCTGTGTAAAAAATAAATAAGTGTCTGGTAATATGTACAATAAGAATAATATAAATTATCAGTTTCTTAAAAGATAAATCATTAGACCGCTCGACTATTTTTGAAAATTTCCATCTCCACCAATATATATATATATGTGAAGACAATCACAGGATTTACCATACACAAAATGTATTAAAGCGCCACATCCGTTATGTGTTGAAAAAAAAGGAGAGACGCTTAGCACTCCCCTTGACAAGGATGGAATGGTCTTCAGACCCAACACATATACTGTTAAGGCTCATCCACCCTACTTTGGTGGAACTTAACCACATCCGTTATCGGAAATTTGAACAATGATAAAAATAATGGGAGGTCAGGCTCTTCAATGGTGTACTCTTAAAAGAGAAGAAAGCAAATTAGATATGTAAATATTCAACATATATAGATATAATATCAAGCAAATGCTACAGATTACTGAATATGAGTTTTCTTTATATTTATTAAACGTAAGCTCTAGTTTTCGGGCATCTCTGCCCTTCTACAGAAGTACATAAAGAAAACATGTTTACACATTACCCAACGTACACACATTACACAGAACTCGAGATTACGTTTAATAACGATAAATAAGCTCCTCTCCCCAGAAACCTGTAGCATTTTTCAAAAATTAATATTTAGGAAATTCAAATCAATTGATAGATAGAATTTAAAAAGAAAACACTCAACTTACAATATATCATGTAAAATTAAAGTATTTAAAAGCACGAATGTTTCTTTTATACATAATACAAACTTCTACTGTCCTTACTGCGATGAAAAAATTATATTGGGAGGGCTTGGCTCATCAGTGGTGAACCCTCCCAGCGGTTTCGCCAATTTAATCCACCAGACCGCTTCTAAGAGTTCTAATACTGTATTGGACGATTCTGCTTATAAAGGCAGCAATGAAGAATGGAATCTCAGAAATGGTTTTCAAGAAAACTATGGACATAAGCTTATAGGACAGTAGAATTACATTCATTGCAGTAAGTACAGTAGAAGTTTGTATTATGTATAAAAGAAACATTCGTGCTTTTAAATCCTTTCATTTTATATGTATAGATGGCGCGTTATTGCTTTGTGTTAATATATCTGGAATTTAACGTGGTTATTATTTTACTTGATAAAATGGATACCCGGAAGCTTGTAACGAATAAAAATAAAAACACACATATACACACATTTAGCGTTAAATATAAAGTATTATTGTAATAATTTGATATGTTCTGAAAATAGAGCAATCCATACTTAAATCATTAGATAGTAAAAAGGTATATATTGGATTAAATAAAATATATTAGCAAATAAATATTTTATTCAATACAATATATGCCTTTTTACTATATAATATAATATGTATATCACCCTATTTATAATGATCAACGTCATTTAGACGTTCGGCCAATCCGAAATGTTATCAAGCGCTAAAAGTGTGTTCTCCAGCATCCTTTTTCATACATTTTATCTTTGACATTGATTCTTCCTACACGATCCTGCTTTAAAAATGGCTTCATAGATCATCATTATGAACGTCAACTAATCCAATATTATGTACCATTATAAAATATAAACATGCAGTAGTGTATATATATAGGTATAGAGCTGGATGCCCCAATAAAAAGGCTTGTGTGTGTATATATATAGGAACCTCAAATACATTTAGTATCATTACTAATATTTATTGACGTGATATTATATCCCTATTAACAACACACACCGAATCACATAATAAATCCTAATTATTATCTTTAAAATATCATAGGAAGTGACTATATGATAAAAAAAGACAAAATAACGCATTATTCTAAACAAAAATAATATAATTATATTTTATTTAGTAAAAAAATAATATATTATGGCAATATATCACACACTTTAATTCTCTAACATTAGACATTATTATCATAAACTTATGAAATTCTATAAAAGACGCGTCTGAAATGTATATTACAAATTTCTAATTATCTCATAAATTGTTTATTTCTACACATATGTAAATAATGGTTCCTATAACTTCGGATTAATATGCAAATAAAGTCTGTTAACCTTTTTCCTAACAAGGTAAATATCAAGTCTCCATTGAGCTCAAGTCTACATGACTTTAACGCCACAAAGTACGAAACTGGTAGTCGGAAAATTAAAGGAAACCAAAACTCAAATTTGTCATCTAGAATGAGCCCAAGTTTTATCACAAAATTGATTCTTGCGCAAAAATTCTTTCAATGATTAAAATTAACTAAATTGGGCATTGACGCCATGTGTTGAATGCATACATGTGGAGAACTTACAATACAAATGTTGTAATCATTTATCATTACCATAACTTCACTATCTATCTAATTATAACAGGATAGCTGTATATATACAGACAGATACCTGAACTTCAATAAAAAAAGAAAGTGACACATCATATACTTTAAAATTCTTATAGAGAAGAAAATTAAGAATTTTTTCGGAAGGTTTTACTGAGAATTTATCAGTATACCTATTTCTCCTTTTTAAAAATATTCAATTTATCAATATCTATTAGGACATAGATATTTATCTGAATAAATCACCACTAATCTTTTCAATACCTAGCTGATATTTCAGCCTATATTACAGAATATGTTTTGATTTCTAAACATATTCACTAAGAATGGTGTCATTGTAATATAATCCTATAATTCTAAAGGATATAAAGTTGACATAAGAGGCTATATAGGCTATAGATTGTCGGCCTAGCAGTGAGATTATAACTTTAGCTAAAGTTGCTGGGTGATAAATGGTCCATTGGACAGGTGCCAGAATGTCCCACGGAAAGGGACCACGCCCAGAGAGGTGTAATGACCCTGCTAAACTTTTTAAAAGCTATATATCACATAGCCGAGAAATAAATATATAATTACTGACTCCCTAGGTTTGTAGTTGCTCGGTGTATAAGAGAACTTTGAGCAATCCTTTGGGAATTCTATAAATCCGTCTTCAAATGTAAAACCTACAATCGGCGATGTACGTATAATCAGGTATTAGAAGCGATGTCTAAATGGTAGTTTCTACAGTATATGTTTCGAATTTTTATAGAAAAAATGAATATATTTTCAACATATGCGCATTATATTATGATGCATTAGCTCGCCATCTGTTATGAAAATTCGAAACTATTATAGACACATATGATTCTTTTTATATTTATAATTGTATGTAATTCTGCTGTCCTCAAAGCTCATGTCCATAGTTAATCTAAAATGTCCATTCAAAGAGTCTAGCATCAGTATCACTATAAAGGAAAATCGAAAAAATGTAATATAACAGTGGTATGGTAGATTAAACTGTCGAAACCACTGGAAGGGTTCCCCACTGATGAGCCAGGCCCTCCTATTAAATTTTCCAATGCCTTAAGGCCAGTAGAAATTGTTTGACTTTTGAAAGAATCATACGACTCTATTATAGTTTTGAATTTTCATATGCACATTATATATATTTTATTCTTATATTCTTTACCAACAGGCTTCAATATAAATCAGATATAATAATGGAAAAATCGTTAATTTTCTACAGAATATTAGTTTAATATTTTGTTATTCTGAAAATTACTCTTCTTGGCTCTGTTCTCAATGTAAATAAGAGAATGAAGAGTTTTGATTAAAACAATTAAACTCTCTTTTGAAATCCTCACGTTTGTCTTTCTTAATTCTTGACGCGACAATATTGATGTTTTAAATCTAAAATATTTATATATATGTTAACAAAATATTTACAAACGTGTTTTATTTGCGATGGAACATTAAATTCAAGTTGAAGACTTCATAAATCTTTTTTAAAACGCGAGTTTATTGTTATTAATTTATATATATAATACAGTGGAACTAGGTAATAGGAAGCCCAAGGGACCAAAGAAAAAAAGCGAATTATTCATAAATTCGAATTAAAAACGGAAATTATATTTATAGGAAATTCTCTAGAGACCAAGATAAATATTTGAATTGAAGACGTTCGAATGTTATCCAAGTCCTACTGTATAAAGTATTTTCTCAACAATCCTACTCTCCAGAAGAGCCACAGACATTCGATCATCTTCTCTTCTGCTCTCCAGAATTCCTAAGACATAGGATGAAAATAGCTATATTGCTTGGATTGACCCACTTCAATCCTAGATCTATGGCCAGCCTCCCAGACTCAACCTCAGCATGGAAATTTCTGGTCAACTGGTTTAACTCAGCAATCAAAACAGGATGCGAGTTAAAAGCGCTCAACACTAGTCCATCTAGTGAGCTGGACTCCCCGGGTAGTTGGTGCTCTGCGCTCCCTGGGTTATATATATCCCTCCCTCCTTTATATTATAAACGATGAAAAATCTCTTAATATTTATTCAATCAACCTTCAACACTACAACTTACATTCTGTTGTGATGAGAATCAATATGATATAGGCATGAAAAAACAAAGATCTACATATATATTCTAAATATCATGTTTGTATATGATATGAATTTGAGAGATTTTTTTATTTTCCTATACCTATAAGGTGAATGGCTCAACGTAAGGAGAAAATAAATTATTTTAATTATTTTTCATTTTAAATACTGTGTTAATAACATCACTCAAATAACTCATTTGTGTTTTGTTAAACTTTGCTTTCATATAGATTATTATCTACGACTGTCCGAACTTTGCAGAAGTGAGATATCGTTTGCTCCCTGATATGAATGATCTAACTCTTTTACATTAGCCACTTTGTCTATATAAATTTTATGAAATCTGTCGAACAATACATGCAAATTTGTGAATATTTAATTATAAGTTCTATATTGTTTGTTGTTTCCTTTGTATTAGGCGCAAATATTTCGAAATCGTGCTTGGTTGATTTATTTAAAAAAAGATATATGTCATAATATATGCTCTTCCAGGAATAATAAAGTAAACCTACAGTCAACGAGAGAGAGACGTCGATAGAAAGCTAAGTTACGGCCATTTTAAACGACTGCCCACATGCCGGAGGGGGCTTTGTTGGGAACCCTGCCGGACTATTTTTAGATAGTCGGAGGGGGGGGGGGGGGGTGGTGGCCACACAAGACGGCGTTACGCAGTGACAGCCCCACGCGCTACCTCTCTCTCTCTGTTTGCTGGGTCCCATCTTCCAAACTTGTTGTTTCCTTATTTCTCTCTCCCCACATTATTATCATAATGCCACACTGAGAGTCGACAGGATCATATCTCAGAAGAGTCGACAGGATCATATCACAGAAGGGTCGACAGGATAAGACCTGGCCGGGAAGCAAATCCCTCATATACCAGAGTATGAAGAAACAAGAAGCCAAGCCACGATGATCGGCCAAACCCAACTCAACTGTAACCACTCCTCTTCGAGCCCTCAACCCCTTCTTCGCCAACCTTTGAACCGTGATCCCGAAGAAGTATTCACCTACGACGGAGATGGAGCAGCCACGCACTTCTTTCAGCACTAGATCTGCCCAAGAACGACCACCGTGCCAGGGCAGGACATCTTCCTCCATCATGGACAAGACTCCGCCATATCCCTGCCGCTACTGTGTACAACACTGGTACGCACAGTGTCACAGACAGAACTCTCCCGAAGCTCAATGAACTTACCTGCACCCTAAACCAACATAACTCGTGAGTGTAATTGTTTTAACTCCTACCATTCATTCTTTAAATAAGTCATTCCTTGTAAATTGTCCCAATATTTACATAATTAGCTCCATTTATTCTCTCCACGCCTATTAACAATAATTTTATTCTCCATATTATTTATCTAGATATTTGTAACTCATTTAATTAGTTACCTTACCAGTAGAATTTAACAATCGTCATTCTAATTAAATAATTTTCATTTTAACGTAACTTAAAAAAAAAAAGGGAATTCTACCTATTAATGCTTTACGATTTTTACTATTAACAATAGATTTTTCATAATCAATTTATTTATAAAAATATGCCTCCAGTACCTAAACTTTTGTATACCTATTTGTATATGACCTCTCCTACTTGTAAGCACGGCTCACGAAAAATAATTTCTTTACCTAAACGACTCAACATTCACCCTGTAATTCAGGCGTCGAAGAATTCCAACCACCACGTGAGCCTTGCTTACAACCAACCCTTGGTGACTCTTATCTATCTTTCCCTGAATGCCCCTCTCATTCTTACAACTTTGTTAACCTTATACCAGCTCAGGACCTTTTATAGAGAAATATTGATTAATCAATTATCGAACTTCTATATTGTAATTTCAAAATCCTAACCTTCGCCCTTCATTAATGATAATATATTTCGTAGTTCATCTCTAGCATATCCACCGACCCACACCATCTAGCCAATGGTGTGTTCGTCACAGGATGCAGATTGACTAACTGCTAGATATTTATCAACTCCCTTTTGTTCTCACTTGAACTATCTACATCGAGCGGCACAGTTCGCTCCTTCTTCTTGCGCCACACGTTCGCCACACGGACCCTGTCTTCAAATCTATGTTTGTCCATTGTCCAAACCAGCACGATATAGCCTACCTTCGATATTTCCCACGGAGGTACATTAAGCATCGTCGCTGATTCTGTCCGGTCCGTCATCATTTCGCGCAGACATGGGTCTTACTTTCAACCCACCGCGAAATCATCGCCTTGCACAAGCTCCCACGAAGGTTCAAACACCTCGTGTCCGAGCAGCTTGTATGCTCTTCCAGGAATAATAAAGTAAACCTACAGTCAACGAGAGAGAGAAGGCAGCTAAAGAACGGTCATTTGGGACACCAACAGTCACATTCCAAGGGGGCGACCGCAGGGCCTTTTCTTGGAACCTCAGGTATATTTTTGGATAGTTGGGGGGTGGCGTGGACAAACGGCCGGCCGCCTGGCGGTGCGGGTCGCGCTCCCGTCTCTCTCGCTGGCTGCCTGGGTTATTCCTCTACCAACTCGTCGTGTGATTATTTCTCTCCTCACCACATTATTATCACTATATTGCCACATTGAAAGTCGACAGGATCATATCACATATATATATTAGATATAATATAAATGAGTTTTAAAAATTGGAAAAAAAAAATGTATCGGCCGGGAATCGAACCCGGGCCGCCCGCGTGGCAGGCGAGCATTCTATCACTGAACCACCGATTCTTATTTAAAAAATGGCCATATTTGGGTATTCATTCAATTCCGGATTACTCCGCGTAAATTTTTTTTTTTTTTCAAATGAAAAAAAGAAATAGCCATCGGGGGAATTCTCGGGCGAAGCCGGGTCATACGTCTAGTATATATATATATATGAAAAAGGTAGAATCTCTTTTCATTATTATGCACCTTATCCCAGTAAAATATCACATTTGTACTATTTTTTCATATATATATATGTTATGAATATAATATTTTGTTTTTCAAAATATAGAGAATTGAAAGTGCAATCGTGAAAATAGGAAAAATAATTTTTTACTTATCAAGTAGTTTTTATTTCCAATTACTTGAAGCAAATTATACTTTAAATATTTATTACAATTATAGAGAATTTATAAAATAAATCCTATATTAGTGAATGAAAGAGAGAAATGTAAATTTAACTTTACATATTTACAATAATATATTCAAAGTTCTATATTCTAAACCTATGGTCAAAAAATGTAGAACAGTCAATGAATGGAAATAAAAATATGTTTTTACAAAATAAAATATTCGCATTTTAGATTATATAATATATATATATATGATTATTATATAGAGTATCAAATATCTTCAATACCTATTCTACATATTCAGTGTTATATTAGAAATTCAAATTATATTACAAAGAAAATTCCAAATATTGATTTAAAAACCCAATATGGAAAAGTTTGTAAGAAGGACTTGAGGTAACCCGCCTCTACATCATTAAGGTAATAATTTCAAAGACCGAGACTTGATCAATATTTTTACAAATTAAGGTTCAATCAATACAGTGATTAAACGAAGTTAATTCCAAAGTCAAATTGATTTTTCTAACTATTCTCAATAGATTACTTGCTTAATTTTACCACGGTGGATCTTCGGCCCATTACTATTTGTTATCGGGGAAATTTTTCCGTAATCATTAGAAAATTGAAAGTTTGTAATGAAGCTATATGTGTTTGAATAATTAGATAATAAATTCCGGTATCTCAAGATTATTATTTTATTTATATATTTTGTAGTGGTACATCAGTATAATTTATATGTATTTATAAAATTAATGTATAAAAGGATCGATATATACTATTTTTGTCGATAACTTATTTGCACATAACGAAAAATAGCATTTATCTCTTTTGATAGTAAACTGGAAACAGCGCCATCTGTAGGACGGTGATAAATTTATTTTGAGCAATATATATTTTAAAATTATATATATATATTACACCTTCTTTAATTCTAATATACGTACATTGCTCATCCAAAGTACACGTGGTACAGGCCATGATAATCATGATGGATAGAAGTACGAGACCGCTTTTACTGTTAGTGCATCACATGTTTACATATCTATGTTATCTAATGTCTACATATGTGAAAAGCAGTTCGACTTTGCACTTACAAATGTGTCAAAGCCTCTTTTGGTTACTTGTACTCGCTGGTGGGTTTGGACTTTTGAAAGAATCGGGGGCCATTGGAGCATATTTTTTAAATCATAAAAAAAAATGCCAAATTCGGGAAATCAAACCCGGGTCGTAGCGGTCGAAACCCAACGGTTTAGACCATCCTTCCATCGACCCCTTATTTTAAAATTATCATATGCCACAATGATTCACAATTATTCAACCCTAAGTGAAGACGATTCAGGAATACTTGGTTCATCTCTGTAGAAATCTTCCACAGAGATTTCATCAATTCAATCAACAATTATGTTACATCCATTATACTTCTAATACACATTGGCTTGAAAATATGCAAAGGTGAAAAAAAGTATCAATTGCAATAGATATATATATTTAAATTTAAACAAACTATCGAATTTAAATTACTCCTTATATCTACTTAATCTATTTTTACAATAAATAGAAACTTATAATAAGAAATTGCCCCCCCCCCCCCCAGTAAGTATATTGATTAAATTCCAAACTTTTTCGTGCAAATACGCTTTCTCTTCTACTGTCTTATCAAATCTATTAGAGAAAATTTCGACCGTTTTATAAAAATAAAATTCTTTGATTTTAATAGGACAATTATGAACTATGAATATAAGGTTGACTCTCCCATCAAAATAGACCTTTAAAACAAGACGCCATCTATTGTCCGTCGCCACAAACTAGCGGCTTCTGGTCGGTGACAAAGCCACAACATCAGCTTTGGAAAACTGAGATGCGTCTGTCAGGGGATCATGGTTTCGGGCTAGGGTTCCCGTTAGTCCAGGGCGAACTCTATTCCATGAGATCCACAAGGAATAGAATGGATTCTTCACAAACTGCCAAAAAGATGCTTAGATGACTAAGATTCTAGCTCAATATTCTATGGACAAAAAAATATATAGACATTCTTCCGGGAGGATATTGTTACGTCGTATCCAGACGCTATTCGTGTACTTTATCTTCTAAGGATGCCACAAAGCTACACATGTGATTTCGAAAGAATTGCAGCTAAAGTTAGCGCTTTATTGTATCTCACTAAACAGAAGGAATACAGCAGTGGGACTTGCCTTCAACCTCCCCGTCAGAAGAATCCTTGGCGTCGTGGACGTCCTCTTGTGAAGCGTTCCGCTCCACACTATACACATGCAGCCTGGCCCACACCGCCTTGTAGGTCGCTCCGATGTCAGTCTCTCCTGGCACCGCCTTGAAGGATCATCCACACGCCCCGGAGGTAACTCGACGCTGTCTTCTACTTGTCGCAGATCTCGATGTCACCAGACGACTTCTCCACTAGACCGCCATGCCCTCTCGCCGCACAAACCCCCTTCAGGCCGACCGCTATCTCGGCTCCTTCCTTCACTACGGCCCCAGCTGGACTGTCTGTCTGCCTCCCCCTCCTTTGGAATCTGTCAATTAACACTTCCTTGTGGAGGGGCCCTGCATACCATCTTTTCTTAGCTTGCCCACATCTTCTCTTCATCTTCTTTGCTGCACCGCTTCAATATCAATCTGTAAAACATAATGTCGCCTCACCGTCAAAAAAGACGTCAAAACAAGACGCCACCTATTGACCGTCGCCGTAAACTTGCGCTGGGATAGGCCTGGAATTTGTACGTGGAAAGCTTTTTCATTTATTAAAAAAAGGAAATAAATTGCATACTATTCTGCAATATTTAAAAATAAAACGATAAGTTGATATTTATTCCGACAGAAGGCGCAAGCCATCAGTAACTTTCACGATCAGATGATTTTTACCTAATTAGTCAATTTTGCTTGATATATTTATAATTGTTATTATTATTATCAGTTTAATCACCTTTTTATATGCCATCTTATTATCGAAATTAATTAAAATTAATTTACGTTTTTTAAATGGTCGCTCGAGTTTTCTTATCTTTTTTCCCTTTTCATTACACCTACTAATTAAACTGCAAAGTTTTTTATTATTCTAATTACATTTGAACTATGTCATCTTCCACCTTTTAAGTTTATAATCGATAGCAGTATAGTGTTTATACACTCATTGATAAAACTTAAGTAAGTGTAAAGTCTTTAATGTCGCCGGTCGTCTGTTATTTTTTCAAGGAGACAAGCAATTTTTTTCACACTCAGTTATCTCGTGTGCCTTTAATAAAAGTCACTGTGTATCAAATATCTTTCGAAGTTATTGTCTGAATTCTAATATACATGCTGAAAGATTCAACTTCCTTAAGTTTTTTCCATGAGTGTACATTATATTTATTATTGGCATTGAGATTGTTTTAATTGAGAACAGAACTGCAATATAGCAAATTCGAAATAATTCATTAACATTGCTTATAGAGAGGGCCGAGAGAGCTCTCCGGAGATATTGAATGAGAATATACAACAATAAAATGTAAAAAACGGCTATAATCACTTATAAATATTTATATAATTTTTTAAAAGAAAACAATGTATACCAACACACCCTACACTGGGATTTGACTGATATATCGATCTATGGACTTGAAGACGAAAGTTACACGATACCATTTTCCGAATGCTGAAAATCTCCCCCCCCCCCCCCCCCCCCCCAAAAAAAAAAAACAATCTTTAGGCGCTTATATTTTAGTAGTAAAAAAAGTAGTTGCCAGTATTTAAATCTTTGAACGACAACCTCCGAAAGAGACAGGAACTTTATATTTAAATTTCAGCGAGCTGATGTGAAAGATTGAATTGTGTATAGTTCTTGAACACTAACATTATAGTTTAGAATTTAAACCTATTCCATCTACGTATACCTTAATACAGACATCTTTGCACAATTAAAACATCTACCTTTGGCTATTATAAATCTATAATTTACACTATCTAAAGTTTTTTTTATATTTATTAATTAAATAAATAGCTAGAAATTGGATTATACGAGGATTGATGAACTATTAGCAGCAAAGTGGTTATATATATTTAGGTTGATAGTACAGTCATAGAAAGCGTAGATGACGTATGCGTTGTTAAATTATTGTTATGTCTGCATACGGGTTAGTTACTTTTCGTTGTCGAGCCGTTAACCATGGATGTTCCTCTATCTGTTTGTACCAAAGAAAAGCAACGTTCAGTGATTCGTCTTTTTTTTTTTTTTTTGTGGTCTGAAGATTTACTAGGGACCGAAATTCAGCGAATACTTTAGGTACAGTACGGAATCAGTGTATTGCTTCAACGGGGTGTCCACGAATGGATTGGATTTTTTTTAATGACCGTACGAGTGTTACGCAAGCAAAGGTACCTAATCACTTTTTAACGCCACAAATGAGGAGAAAATCGAAAAAGTGCCACATTGTCTACAAATTTGTCATGGTACTACCTACGAAATCATCTACAACAGACACTTGGGTTTCATAAAGTCTGTTCAAGATGGCTACCAAAACAATTCACACAGTTGCATAAACAGCAGCGCTTAGATATCTTCCACAAACATTAGGATTGATATGGTAATGAGATCTAAATCTTCCTAAAATAATTGTCACTAGTAACGAAACATGGATTTATCATTACGACCCGGAGAGTAAACGGCAGAGTGGAATGGAAACATCGGGATTCGCCCCACAAAAAAAAAAGTTCAAAATCCAACCATCTTCAGGAAAACTGATGCTCACTGTTTTTCAAGAATCACAAAGTACTGGAACATTATCAGGGAAGGGACACTGCAATGAACAGTGCGCTACAGTGAGATGCTTACTAACAAGTTGAAGCCTGAAAATCGAAGCAAACGCCAGAGACTGTTGTCAAAAGAGGTTGTGCTGTTGCACGGTAATTTCCGTCCACATATTGATACCGATATTGTTGAAACAAATAAAAACTTTGAAGTTCTGGCTCATCCTCCGTATAGTTCTGACCTTGCCTCATCGGAGCTACGCTTGTTCAGTCCACTCAAACAGGTATAAAGGGGCCATATATTCACTTCGGATGAAGCAGTGAAAGAAGTGGTGGATTCCTGGCTCTCAGGGCAATTGAAACTTTTTAAGGAAGCTTGTGCAATGATGGACCAAGTGCATCGAAAATCAGGAGGACTATGTTTTAAAATAATGTATAGGTAAGCTTCCCATTTGTATTATATTACATTTTACCCACATCACGAATAATAGTTGACTTTCTCTCGTATATATATTAGAATATTTTGAATATCTTTTACTAAAGTGGAGGTTCGAGGTGGTGGTCGCCAATCTTATTGATCGCGTATATGAAATTTCAAGTTATTGCATTCTACACAGTTCCATCCAAACTTTATAGTCACTCAATTTTTCACATCACACGGAAATTCCCAGAAATATTTACATAAAATATTTATAAGAAACACCAAATTGTTCATGCAGAGAAACTGAACAAACTGCTCTTCACCTTATCTACGACTTTCCGAACAGAAGTGAAACTTTGTCTATATACATTTTATAAACTCTGTCGATTAATACATGTAGATTTGTAAATATTTAATTCTAAGTTATAATTTGTTTTGTTTTTTTCCTCTGTAATAAACGCAAATATTTCAATATCGCGCCTCTGGTTGATTAATATATTTAAAAAAGTTATTGCATTCTAAAAAAATACATTGGCTAATAAAAATGAATGCTTCGAAATTGAATACACAATTAACTACAAAATGGAAATATAGAATAACATATGCATATAGAATGGAGCTAAAATTCCAACGGACAGCACAATTGACGAAGGCAAAGATGGGTGCTGCCATCTAGAATCAAAGAGGGAAACTAAACGTTCATTTCTTTTTTGTTACATTTCTGTAAATATATTTTATTTGAATTTACTTTTACAAATACAATTTTATAATAAATTTCAAAATCGATTTTCATTAATAGTGTGTTATATATTAATGGAAAATAAATCTTCTCATTGTTTGCTTTTTTTAGATATTGTACCCGCAATGCGGATTGACAACGTCAACAATCTTTGATTTGTCAGGTGGTAAATTATTTATTTTAGAAATAAAATAGAAGTTTTCAAAATACAGTGAAAAAAGAATGATTGCCTTGAAAAAAAAATATTTTTTCGATGTCCGGATAGATGTTTTTTAATTGCTGATAGGGTATTTTTGTTTTTATTTTTCATTTTTAAAGAAGTGCAGTAGAGCTGTTGTAAGGTGGTCTCTTATGAGAATATTTTCTTGTTGAAAAATAAGTGAAACCTTTTTTAGTTTAAAATTGATTGGTAATGAAAATTGTGTTATCTAAATTGAATTAAAGATACTTTGTCCAGTAAATCTTTTTTATAGTCTCGACGTTTCGACAAAAATATTTTGTCCTCGTCAGGAGCGAACAAAAATCAAAAACATTTGGCAAGACATTAAAAATTATTCTAATGTTCCGGTAAGCGGAACACACTGTGGGTTCGAATCCCATCCCTGGACACTTTTATTTTTCCGTTTATCATTACTCTTCACAATTCACCCTTTCATACCTCATCCAAAAGGTTAGAAATAATCGTTATTTCTCCTTGAAATAAATTTTGAATTTTCGCTGAAAAAAAAAAAACACATGCGGGATAGTATTTCAAATGTCGTTTTACAATCACAGGCCGCATATTTTATATTGTTTTAATTTTTTTTCGCTCCTGACGAGGACAAAAGATTTTTGTCGAAACGTCGAGATAATAAAAAGATTTACTGGCCGAAGTATCTTTAATTTAAAGAACTATGAATGCTGGTCAGGCAACCTTTATCTTTACGATAATCTAAATTGATTATTATTTTATTTTTTAAAATAAGATACTTATTTATTAGAACAATTATATTACAATGCACTAGCGCGCCATCTGTTATCAAATTACAAAACTATTCTAGACGCGTAATATTCTTTTTGAAATAAAACAATTTCTACTGCCCTTACTGCAATGGAAAAATTAAAGGGAGGGCCTGGCTCATCAGTGGTGAACCCTCCCAGCGGTTTCGCCAGTTTAATCTACCATACCGCTGATACTTATTGTATATGATGGATTAGCGCGCCATCTGTTATAATATATTTAAACTATTTTTGACGCGTATGTTTCTTTTTTAAATAAATCAATTTTGTACTGCCTTTACTGAAATGATAAAATAATGGGAGAGCCTGGCTCATCAGTGGTGAACCCTCCCAGCGGTTTCGCTAGTTTAATCTACCATTAGAATTTCATTAATAATGGTAGTTATATATTAATGAACAATAAATCTATTATGGTTTGTTTGTTTAGATATTGTACCCGCAATGCGGAGTGACAATATCAACAATCTTTGATTTGTCATGTGCTATATTATTTATTTCGTAAATAAAACCGCTGGAAGGGTTCACCACTGATGAGCCAGGCCCTTCCATAATTTTATTATCAAAGTAAGGGCTTAGAAAATTGATTATTTTAAAGAATCATACGCGTCAAAATAATTTCAAATTTCTTATACTTATTGTATATTTTCAAAATTATTTCTGAAAAAATAATTATACCTGATTAAAACAATCTGAGCTCTAATTTAGGTTTACTAGTTAAGGAGAATTTGATTGATTTAAATATGAAGAAAAATATTCAAACTTTTATTTAAGAATATATAATCTATAAATATTAATATTTATTAAAAATAATTAAAATTTTACTTTAATGTGTCTTAACATTAATCTTCATCGCCACACCTGATTACCTAATTAAATATTGATAAAATAATTAATCCAACTAATCAATTAAAAAAGAATTTATTCTGTCAAGTATATATTTTGGGCGATTGAAAATAAAATTTGAAATTAATAAATATTTTAATGTTTCACACAGAAAAACTTTAAAATTATATTCTCTCCTCTATTTTTCGTGTGAGATATTCTATTATATATTTTATTCTTTAGATTTTGAAAGATCTAGAGAGAGAGAGAGAGAGAGATTGAGATTGAAAATAAATTTTATAATGCCCCCCCCCCGCGCGTTCATATAATCTTATATATATAGGTAAATACAAAATAAATGAGAGAGATTATAATATATATTAGCATGTAAAACGACATTTGAAATACTATCCCGTATATGTTTCTTTTCAACGAAAAATCAAAATTTATTTCAAGGAGAAATAACGACTATTTCTAACCTTTTGGATGAGGTATGAAAGGGTGAACCGTGAAGAGTATTGAAAAACGGAAAAATAAAAGTGTCCAGGAATGGGAATTATTTTATTTTATTATTATTTATCTTTCATTTTTCCGTTTATCAATACTCTTCACAATTCACCCTTTCATACCTCATCCAAAAGGTTAGAAATAGTCGTTATTTCTCCTTGAAATAAATTTTGATTTTTCGTTGAAAAGAAACACATACGGGATAGTATTTCAAATGTCGTTTTACAATCACAAGCCGCTTTATATATTAGCATGTATTTTATGAATTATTTTAGTGTTGAATTTATAATACAATTATGTACACTCATGGACAAAACTTTTGAAAGTGGATATGCAATGCATAAAGATGTTTTCGAGCTAATTACTAGGAGTCAGTAAAGAATATTTTCAATTCTATAGCCATATCAATATATCTTTATTAATTAATGATCGAAATATTTTGAAAGTTCGCTATCTTGTCTCTCTAAATTTTTATATTAAAAATGACAAATGTTTTTATTGTTGAAAACCTTTGGAGTCATTTTATAATATTTTTAATAATTATCGATGAAATCAGACGTATTTATCAAATAAAACACTTGTTTTTAAACATTTATTTTTCGATATCATTTATTGGCTATTATTACGATGTTTTATATCGATTAAAATGTTTTATTGCTTTTTTATTGTTCAATTTACAACTACAACATTTTAAATGGCTTGAAAACATGGTCATAAACATTCTATTTTGTTAATATTTCTGCCTAGAAAAATACCCATTTTCGACTTTTAAGAAAGAAAAAATTGTGAACTTAGAGCTTTTTTCAATAGTATATTGGGCGCATGGTGATTTATTATGTTTTAAATACAAATATTTTGAAAAACAATAATATTTTGTTTAGAATACTGAATAACAGCTTGATATTCAATTCTATATTTGAAGCTTCATTATTATGGTGAACATCTATTACAAATTTGAGAATATGATTACTTTCCATGATGTGAATTAAAGGTCCATGCTACTATATATAGGGTTCGTTATTTTAGTGTGTTTTTTAGATAAGTTATCCATCAACGCCATAAATGACCTCATCTTTCACCAGTTTGAAATCTGAATGTTTAACTATCTCTATGAACGATCAGTACCTTTAAAGGAGCTCAACAGGATTTCGAATATCAGTAGCCAATATATCTGCATTGTGATAGTGTCCTTTTAGGTTTATATCACATCTCATAGGATCAATGTTATTTGTTGTTATTTATGTAAAATTTAGAAATATTTAAATATTATTCTAACTACACCAATTTTGTGGGTTTTGACGTGACAACGTCTTAAATTAGGTTGCGGCTGGGAGTCACTTATGAAAAAGTGTAACGCCCGGTAACGTTACGATGAGTCACCGAACGAGAGTGCTGCGCGCGCAGCGCTAGAGAATTAGGCGCATTGAATCGGCGCATGCTTGTCTCTGTCTTTGTCTTTCTCGAACGTTCTTGGCGTTGGAAAAACAAGAAAGCGTCATAATACAAGTTCACACGTGTGGTTAAAGTATCGTCAGCTGTGTCTGTAGTGAAAATGTGGAGTGCTTAGATTCGTCATTTACAACAACTACAACAATAAAGGTAAATAATTGTACACTGATATTTCATTATCGTAAACTATGATTGATTGATTAATTGTTAGATTGACACAAAAGTTGAGAAACTGAGTTTATAGGTTATGTCATACTATTGATAAATGTTGATAGTGTTAAGTAAATTATTAGTTTAAAATTAATTAATTAATTAATTATTATTTTACAAATTTTAAATAGTTTCAAATTTATTTAGCAAAAATTTGAACCTTCGATCTGAATAAATGTTTTGATTTTCGAATTGATTCTTTAAAATTACAAATATTAAGAAAAAGTGGCAGATATAAGAAAACTTTATTTAAACTGTGTTGAGCAAGAATTTTAACATCTAATTTAAGTAAATGTTTTAATTTTCAACTTCATCATTTACAATTACAAATTATATTTAATTTCAAATTTATTTAGCAAAAATTTGAACCTTCGATCTGAATAAGTGTTTTGATTTTCAAATACCAACGCGGCTGGTGGAGTGGCGATCTATCGTAAATTATCATCGACATCTACGGCGGAAGTGTTCCAAGTTGCGATTACAGACGTAACTCGTGTCATTAAAACCAAGGGTGACATGTGCATGACTGAAGTTACTTGCTTCGCCGCTAATACTAGCTTCAAGTTTATACTCGGTGCTGTATATATTCATCCAGGAGCTAGTATGCAGGATATTGGAATGTTACTATGGCAAGGGCTCGGTCCGTACATTCACAACAGCCAGTACGTGCCACCGTTCGTGCAAGTTGATTCTAGTATACCGATTCTTCTGTGTGGTGATTTTAACAAAAACGTAAAGCCTGACAACTCGTTTCTTAAATTCATGAAAAATACGTATAATCTTGATTGCGTATCAAACGTTTCTAAGTCAACTACGTTAAAAGGAACAACTATCGACTTGACTTTCGCAAGACACATTACAGCAGAAACACTTCCTTTCATTTCATATTTCTCCTATCATCGTCCTACCCTCAACAAAATCACTCAAATAGGAATTAGTTAAGTTTTAGTTTACATGTACAATGTTTTAGTAAACAAAATATATTTCTATAGTTAAAATTTGTGCAATTCTTATTTTCATTCAATTCCTTGTTCCTATTGTGCAATTTAATTATATTCATATCAATAAATATTCTACCGTTGTCACGTAAAATCTTCGCCCGTAAAACCGACTTTACAGGCAACCATTTTTTTTATATACATAAATTTGAATTATCCACATAGAACATATATATAGAATGTTGTAGACATCAAATATCTTATAATATAAGAGCCTTATATATACTCCAACTTTTTGGGATATATCTACAGCACTTTTTTTATTAGCTAACATGTTGAATTTAATAAATTGAATATGTATGTACACTCATGGACAAAACATAAGGAAGTTTCGATGTCGCCCGTTGTCTGTTTTTTTAGAAGGAGGCAATTTTGTTCACACTTTGCTATCTCGTGTATCTTCAGTAAATGTCACTATGTTTCAAATACCTTCCAGAGTTATTGTCCCGTTAAAAATCCTGAAAAGATACAACCTTCTTAAATTTAGTTCATGAGTGTATATGTTCTAATGATTCGACTGCACACATACCTTCCGAACGTCCTGTATGTTTTGGAAAAGGTTGAATATATTTTACAAATATTTTAATTCATAATAGATTAGTGGAATCCTTAGGAACCCTATACTTAAATAGTGTCAGGATACCACAATATTCTAAAATATTCTTCATATCGAGATTTCTGTAACGGGTCACCACCTACTTTACATCCTCGGATAAGTGTTTGAAGTAAGAGGGAGCATACGTACCTGCAACAAACAACAAACATTGTGAGATTTTGCTTTTCAAAATTATCTAAGATATATTGAATATTTATAATTATTTCTATATATTTTCATATATAATATACATAGGCCGGTCAATAAGTAATGCACAATGATCTATAGATAAAAATAGTTTATAAAATTTCTTTAAGATAATATGTTTTCAGATTCAATGAACATTCATATTTTCATATCTGGAAATGAAAAAAGAAAAAGGCATCTCCTTATCGTGCAACTGAAAGTTGCTGATGGCTGAGCGCCATCTATCGGAATAAATATCAACTATTTTCGTTGATTTTTTTATTCCATAATTGGCCAAATACCCATTCTTGATTAATCAAGAAAAGCTAACCACGGACGCGTTTCGGGCTGTTGGCCCTCATCAGCGTGGTGCAAGCTGTACCTCAAAGACCAAAAAAAATTGGTCATTAAGGCATCCTGAAAAATCATGAAACGGGTAGTTAAGGCCAGAATTGCGTGAGGACTCTACACAATGTGAAAAAATAGTACAAATGTAACATTGTACTGGGATAAGGTGCATAAATCATGAAAAAAGAAAAAGGCATCTCCTTATCGTGCAACTGAAAGTTGCTGATGGCTGAGCGCCATCTATCGGAATAAATATCAACTATTTTCGTTGATTTTTTTTTATTCCATAATTGGCCAAATTGTACTATTTTTTTGTACTACATTTGTACTATTTTTTCACATTGTGTAGAGTCCTCACGCAATTCTGGCCTTAACTACCCGTTTCATGATTTTTCAGGATGCCTTAATGACCAATTTTTTTTTGGTCTTTGAGGTACAGCTTGCACCACGCTGATGAGGGCCAACAGCCCGAAACGCGTCCGTGGTTAGCTTTTCTTGATTAATCAAGAATGGGTATTTGGCCAATTATGGAATAAAAAAATCAACGAAAATAGTTGATATTTATTCCGATAGATGGCGCTCAGCCATCAGCAACTTTCAGTTGCACGATAAGGAGATGCCTTTTTCTTTTTTCATGATTTATGCACCTTATCCCAGTACAATGTTACATTTGTACTATTTTTTCATATCTGGAAATGTAATTGAGATATTCTTTGTATTTATTAGATATGCACTGTTTTTTTTTTAAAGTAAACACGAGGACTCGACAATTATCGGTGTTCAAGTCCGGAGACATTTCAGCCACTGTAATGCACTTGAAGCCGAAATCTGTGTATGGAAAGGAATACAAGGATAAAAACACAATATAATGATGGATCAAGCATTTCCAGACTGATGCTTTGGATTTCGGGAATTGAAAAAAAAAAAAAAAAAAACAGGTAGGGCAACCTCTGTAGTGACGAGCCTAAATTTGTCTCTAAGGGAATAATTGATAAAAATATGACAAGAAAATGACCCCTTTTCAAATAATGGTAAAACTTTTCTTGTCTAAGGGAAGTTTTATTAAACTTAATAATGATCTTGGATACCACAAAACGTATGGTCAGAATATGTGCCAAAACGCCTAAAACAATAAATTATACAAATTCAGAAAAAGATTTGTTCAGACCTTATGGATTTCTTTTCTGGAGAACCTTCTCATGTGTTTGAAAATATGTAATAACATGTGATGAGATTCAAATTTATCATTAGGAACCTTCTTCAAAGTCACATCAATGTAATTGACTCATAAAACATCTCCAGTGAAGTAAAAACAACGCTCTCTCTCTCTTCAAGGACAAAATCATTATTTCTGTCTTTGGGACAAAGAAGGGCTGCTTTTCACGGATACTTTTCAAATAATTTCACCAATAAACAAGGAAAAATATTGTATTTCCATCGAAAATTTAAAAGGAGCAATTTAAGAAAAAATATCCAACTTGAAAATCATCCAAATAAAATTTATTCCGGATATTGCGAGATCTCACACGGCGCATCTGACTTTGGTGAAGATTGAGGAGTGTGGGTGGACTTTGATGCCTCACCCTGCGTAAAGCCCTGACTTGGCACTTTAAGACTTAAATTTGGTTAGAATAATAAAGACACTTCCCCTTAGGTAAATATTTGAGAGTGATACAAGTTAACTCCAAGCTGTCATTGGTTCAAGATGATTTTACAAAGAAGGAAGAGGTAGCTTAATATTTTTAAAATCTAGATAACTTTTAGGATATCTTGTATAAAGAGTTTCAGTTCCATAATTTGTCAATAAAAAATCTATTGCCGCTTGTGTATTGTATATATTTTTGACCGAAACTGGTATAATAAAAATATACTGTATATTCTTAGAGAAGGACAATTAATAATTAATATAATTATCAAATAGTAATAATAATTTAATAATAATTGATATTTAACTGTATATTTTAAACGCTATCCAACAATATATTTGAAGAAGAGATGATATAATTGAAATAGAATAATCAGTATGTATAAATAATAGAACCAATTAAGTTTCCTGCAGTATGTTATGTCACTTTGAACTTAGAAACCCAAAAAGATTCTGGATTATTCCCAGATTGAGATTATACGATTAAAAACCTAGAACACGACATCATTCATTGTTCCTTTAGTTGCCTAAATGTTTCCGCAATTAAGTAAGATATGTTTACCATTAAAAAAGAGAGAGAATTTAATATAAACATATTTTCCCTCGGACATTAAATTTATTTTGTTTTCCCACCATAACATTAACCATTCGAAGGATTTCAAGCGCCTTTATAAAGAAACCACGGTCTTCAGCTAGGCATCCGGATTTTTCCACAGCTGTTGCTGTGGATTCGACATTGACCAGATTATGCTAGTTCGTAGATCTGGTTGAAAGATGACGCATAGTTTTCACGTCTATTTTGACAGGAAATGGGATTTTTAATTTTGGATCAATATGCTATCGTCAAAATTTCCACAACATCTTCGTGATTTCTCAGAAAGCCTCTTGGACCAATTTATGATTTTTTAAGTACAGTTTTCCTAAGGCTCTTCAGCCTGAAACACGTACGTGGTTGAATATTCATAATATATCAATAAAATGGAATGGCCAAATATTATGAAACAAGCATAAATTAAATGTTTCGTTGGTATTTGTTCCACCAGATGGCGTTTTGCCATCCGAAGTGCCCATGTGAACGGTCAGGAAATGTATTTTTCACCTTTTTTAATATTGCGTTCCGAGAGCGTATAGTGAATAATTTCTCTTAGGTTTTCAGCGATTTTGTAACGTGTTTTATTATTATATTTATTTTAAATATTTTGGTTATTCTTTCTATGTCATAATTGTATGACAATGCATAGTGTATTTTTCATACCTTATTTTTGTTTTTAGTTCTTATATGTGGGTCTATATATCTGTTTATTAATATATTTTCGGGGTATATATTCGTTTTAATATCTTTCAGGTCATTGTAAAGTAGGCTTCTTTCTGCTTTGATATTTTAAAAATTTGAACAATGGGTAGATATTCTTCTATATAGCGTCTTCATTACTGATATTTATAGTTAATGTCGCCGAATGAGTTCAAATTTAGATATATTCCTCTATGTTTTGGTTTACTGTATATGCCAAGAAGTATATATACACTTAGTTAAATATATGAAAAAATAAATATACAAACGTCTGTATATTTGGTTTCCTACAATTAAATAATAATAAAGAAGCCCCGTTTTCAGATTTATTCGGAATGAATTATAGATTTAAAAAAATTTGATAGCGTTTATTAATAAATTTCATTTTTTAAAAAATATTCTTTATATAATATTATTTGGTTACAGGTGCATGTAAGCTATAATATTTCAAAATGATATTATATATATTTGATATATAAAATATAATTAAATGCTGAGGGGTATTATCTGCATATACAGTTTACACTAATTTAATATAGTAACCTTCAAAAAATCTTTAAAAGAGATATTATTTCATATATATATCAATTAAACAGAATATTTTTAATCAAAAATAAATAAAAAATATTATTGATCACAAAATTTTAATATTTTGCTAGGGTGTACATCAATCATTGTCAGGATATTTACTTATTTGTAAACTATTTTGATTATTCACTCGATGCCTTCACACGACGATATATAAAATATTTACTGAATATTGCTGGATAGGGTAGTTTTTATTTTTGTTTAGATGATACATAAATACTCAGTATGATAGAAATCTTAATTTTCCTGATACATGCACATTTAAATATTAAGTGACAGTAGAAAATATACGTAAAGTAATCACTTTTTATTTATAAAAACTCCATTTTGAAGGGTGGGTTTTTGAGTCGTAAATTATCTACATCACTTTCTTTCTTTACTACTTTACTTCCAACGTTTCGAAGACTCTTTGTCGTACTTTTCAAGGAACTATTTGGCTTTTGTTTACTCCTATACAAATTCTGAGTGCTTTGATAACTTTCGTTGTCTATATATCTCTGTTTGGAGTATCGAGAAACTGCCTGCTTTATGCTTTCAAAGTACCAGATCATTCAGAATTTGTATAAAGGTATAAGCGGTAGTCAAGTAACTCTTTCAAAAAGGTATCAGAAGATTTTTGAAACATTGGAAATAAAGTTTAAAAAAGGTTGATGAAAATAATTTACACCTTTTATTCGTTTAAATCTTGCGTGCTTTTCAGTGACAAAAAATGCTTATTTAATTTTCATTACATAGTATGTTCCTATAATTGATTGTTAATAGTGAAGAAGGGCCAATTTCAAATTAATTGATATATAAACAAAAGGTAATAAGACCAAATCCAAATAAATAAATAGTGTGTGACGTTTCGGTAACAGCGTTGTTACCATCTTCAGACAAAAGTACTGAATTCACCGTTACCGAAACGTCACTCACTATTTATTTATTTGGATTTGGTCTTATTACCTTTTGTTTATAATCTACAATCCAAATTGTGCCTCATCTAATTGATATATAGTTTCAGTTTCTGTGCTACCTTTTGCATATTTTCCATATCCTTGTTTAGGGAGTGTTCAGCATGAAGGAGTTTGATTTAGAAGACCCAGACCATTATGTCATATAATCATACGCTTCTATAATAGTTTCCAATTAAAAGATTTGTAAATAAACGTTTTTCCCTTATTTATACTATTATAAAATAAATGAAGCTTCCAGGGCTAAGTTTCTTGTTCAACCTTTTTTTTTTCAAGATTTCAGACATGTGATACTCCTGTTGAAAGACTGACAAGTCCGAAAGCTTGAAAATATAAAGTTGAACAAGAAACTTAACCCTGGAAGCTTTATTTATTTTATTAAAGATTTGTAAAAAAATTTCCTTGGAGACCTAATGTTTGTATTTTAATAAATATAATGAAACAAATATTTAAATATATTTTGGCTCAGAATTTGATCAATGGTTTGTTATTCGATATTTTGAAAAGTTTAATTTATATTTCAACCGATATCTATGGCATTATATATTTTAGAAGGTGAAAGTTACATAGTCATAAGATTTCTCTTTGTGAACAATAATGTTATTTTTATCATATATTTTCTCTGCGAGTACATATAAATACATAATTTAGATCATTATTTTCTGTACAATATAAATTTGAAAATTGCTTTGAATATGGCTTTATCTTCATTCTGTGGTAAATTAACAAATGTTGTTGTTGCTTATTCCTCAAGTCATCAAAACGATCTCCATTTGGGTTTATTGTTACAGCTTTTCTATTATAGTCTTGGGGTTTTTTCAGAGGTCTTTTTTGGAGAATTTGATACAATTCAATAGATGTTCAGGACTGGCTGGTTGGGAATCGCATTTGGGACATTTCGGGCATGTTTTGATTTTTCCATTAAATTTTAGCATTCTAAGAAGTCCTGTTCGTAATCTTGAAATCGCCGTTTGTTCTTCCCTAGTAAGGGACGGTGCAGCATAAACTGAGACAGATGTAGACATCATGGAGAAGGAAAAAGGGGTGCACCTGCTGTTAGTCTGAAGACCTGGAAGTACCACTCAGTGTGTCTTTGATTCTTTTGGTCTCCTGACATGGAGTGCAGACGTCCTAAAATATACCAAATATATTCCAAAAATTAAAGCTTATATATATTTATTTAAAATGTTGAATTTACCATTAATATTAAAAATGATCAGTTGTTGCAACGAATATCTCTGGATGTTAATAAATTGCAAGAGATCATATTAAAACAAAAGATTATATTGTTTGGACTTTTATAAGTTTGAAATCCTTCGTAATATTTTTGTTTATAATAGTTTTAATTGTGATTAAAATATCGTACATATTTTCATTCTGAATATTTCTTGAAACTTTCTTCAATCTGTAAATTGTTTTCCTTAAATACACTACTATACAATTGATTTCAAATAAATAAATTTGCATACCAACCCTTTTTACATATTTCAATTGTGGTGATATTTTTTCTCTTTTCATCTAACTTAATTGAATACTAATTCTTGTACATATTTCAAATATCTTTCTTTCTTTTCTTTTTATGTTTAGTCTACCTTTAAAGTGCAAGTGTCCCTAGGAGGACATAGCGCTTTAAGTCAAAATAAAATAAAAATAATATGTTTGTTCTATTAAAAAAATAAACATATTGCAAAATGTTTTTAAATTTTTTACAAAAAAAAAAGAAAGAATTTTCCATGTGCCGTCAGAGAGAGAGAGAGGTTGGTAGGCGATATTTCCGTATGGACACCTCGCGCCATCTGTCGCAAGCTTTACGTACTATTTTCGGAGTTCGATTGAAAAAAATAGTATATGAATAAATTAAATTATATATATAGATATATAGTCTTAAAAATATATATATAGGATTCGTTTCATATTTATATTATATTTTACTTGCATAAATATATATTTTTAAATATACATTCAAAATACATATAGGTATTTTTTTTATCCATATAAATCCAATATCCATATTTGAAAAAAAAAATATTATAGTAAATGTTTTCAATAAATGCATGTTAAATTTTCAAAGTAATATTTTTAATAAAACTCTCTCTCCAAGAATAAAAACAAAAAAATATATAAAAAGCGCCATTATTACTAATATTATGGTACTTTAACGGAGAAATTGATTAGAACATTAATCTGTAATTTTAACATACCAAAGCCATATAAATGATCTTAATCAATGTTTATTTTTAATAACTTTAAGTAAATATGGTACAGGCCATGATAATAAACGTGGGTAGTAGTTGGCGAGTAGTAGTTACTGCAAGTACACCACATATCTACATAGGTAGAGAGCATTTCCACTTTTACACTTACAAATATTCCAGAGCCCCAGTATTGGTTACTTGATTTCCTATTGAGGTTGAACTTTTCTAGAATTGGGGAGCCATTTGAATAAATATTTAGTCATAAAAAAGTGCCCAATGTGGGTATCGACAAAGCTTCTCCGAATCAAGTAAAAATTAACGTTCTGACATCATATTGATAATTATTGACAAATTAAATTCACACAATGACAAGATATGAGAGACGCTTATATACTTAATTAATTATTTATCATTAAATTGGTAACCACACACATACCTTAACACTGCAATTCATCCTTCCTTTTGTATTAAGCACTAGTCGTCATGTGTTAAAAACTAATATATATATGTTTCAATTTGCATTATAATTTCTACAAAAACTCTGTGAAATCGGTCGTCAGATGGCGCCGCTTTACTTAAGCTGGCCGGCACAATTCCCATCCCTGGACACTTTATTTTTCCTTTTATCATTACTCTTCACAATTCCTCCTTTCATACTTCATCCCTAAGGTTAGAAATAATCCATATTTCTCCTTAAAAATGAATTTTCGATTTTTCGTTCAAAAGAAACACATGCGGGATAATTTTCAAATATCGTTGTTTGGTTAAAAATGTATTTTTTATTCTTATTTGTTATTAATTGTTAATTATTGTATAAATTGTTGTTAAATATTATTCATTGATGTTATTCTATTCTTTATTGTTAATTTATATAATTCATAGTTTTACATAATTAATTCTTTATTGTTTTATTTTATTCTGTATATATTTTCATTGATTCGGCAACAGTGTGTTGTCTATTTATTTTGTGTTTTGTTTAGTTTACTCATTAGTCTAGTTAATCGAGCCATCAAGTCATGTTAGGCTAATCAAATTCATTCATGTAGCTTTATATTCAAGATTCATTAAATCGAAGTTCCTTGTTCAATTTACGTAGAGTTCCATTATTCAAGTCTACAGAACTCATTCAAGCGGATCATCGCTATACCGTAGCTCATAGAATTTGATCTCGGTAGTTAACGCGAATACAGTCGTTTTACAAGCTTTTTGTAATTATGTATATACGTATTCAAGTTTTTTTTTTCTTTTCTTCTTTGTACCTCAAGTAAGGAGTTTTAATCTCAAATTATTTTATCATCTTAATCATATCAAATAGTGATTAAAAGTTGTTTTTATAGTATTTCCAAGATGTGTGTGTGTGGCACGTTTGTGTACAGCATTGGCATAGTACCTTTCATTTTATAGTACCCATGTATTCAAAACCCAGAAAATAATCTCTCTATCTTATCTCTCAGCAATATTTATCATAACAGAAGTCGACAGGATATTTCATCTGGGCAATATGGAAAACTATTAAATGTTGAAGAAATTCCTAATCTCTCTCAAAATTTTTATTTTAACATATATATATTATGAGGATACATGAGTATTTTATGATATTGCAGTCGTGCTAAATCTTGAAAAAAATATAATTAAAAATATTTGAAATAGCAATTCACTTCAATTGTGCTAATGAAGTATAGAATACATAATTTGAGGAAGTACTACCTGACTTACCCGACATCTGGCGGTCGACTAAAAGAGGAGTTTATTTTAGAAATTATAATTTTAAAATTATATAATTTTTTATAACATATTTTAAGAGAAGCTATATTGAAAAATAAAGTCAATTTTCGATATACTCAGCATTCTGTACAAGCATGCCTATATAATAATTGAAAGCCTAATTCTATATATATATATATTTTACATAATTATATTTACATGAAACAACATCAATAACTGATTTTATATGTACACTGATCAAAGCTCAGCTGATGTAGCGTTTTGGTAGATTATACTGGTGAAATCTGGTAGATTATACTGGTGAAATCTGGTAGATTATACTGGTGAAATCTGGTAGATTATACTGGTGAAATCTGGTAGATTATACTGGTGAAATCTGGTAGATTATACTGGTGAAATCTGGTAGATTATACTGGTGAAATCTGGTAGATTATACTGGTGAAATCTGGTAGATTATACTGGTTGAAATCTGGTAAATTAAACTGGTCGAAATCTAGTAAATTAAACTGGTTGAAAGCTGGTAGATTATAACCTGGTGTAGAGGACTAGAGACACTGATTACCCAGGCCCTCTCTCCAATTAACCTTCTTCTTTATTTCAAAAATTCTTGAAATTTATCATTTGTCTACTTTCAAAATATATTTGCACCAAATTATTTTTACTATAGCAAAATAATTGAGAATATGAAAAACGATTCCCACTATATTAGAAATTTGTATCATCGGCATGGAGTGGTCTATGAAAAGACCTATATTTCAATGAGAAATAAATGTTTAAATAAAATTAAAAAGGCAAAAAGAGCGAGTTGGAGAAATTTTATAAAAGAAAGTCATTCAACTAACGCATTTGGTAATGCTTATAGGATTTACAAGTCATTGAGATCGAAAAATAGGAATTTAGGATTACCACTAATAGATAATTTACCAGATCATTTAAAGATCGACAAAATAAAAAGTTTAATGAACGATCTATTTCCGGATGATATTGGAGGTTTGGATAAAGATGATCATATTTTGATTAGAAATTATACGCCTAAATATAAAAATAAAAGTAATGTTTATATTGAATATAAGGAAATAGAGGAAACAATTTTAAAAACTAATATTAAAAAAGCACTGGGCCCTGATTACATTAGTAACAATATGATCAGACAAGCTAAAATAAAAATAATCCCAATTCTGCATCAATTATTCAATAAATGTATAGAAATGGGATACTATCCGGATGAATGGAAAAATCATTCTTAAAAATAATTCCAAAACCAGGCAAAACGAATTATGAAGTAAATAAAATTTATAAACCTATATCATTGAGACATCTAATCTCTCTAAAACATTTGAGAATATAATAAAAAATAAATTAAGTAACTATTATTCAGAAAATAATCTAATGAGCTCAAGGCAGCATGGTTTTATATATGAAATCTAGATCAACAATTACTGGAATGGATAAAATTATAGAAACTATATTGAAACATAAACAAAAAGAATTGACTTCCTTGATAGCTATAGATATAGCTGGTGCATTCGACAATGCATGGTGGCCTGCGATTATAAAACGAATGGATAATGATAATGTTCCCTCAGATTTAATACGGATCATAAAATCTTTTATGTGAATAATTAAAGGGAGGTGAAATTTACATACGAATCAGAAACTTTTTATAAGAAACTAACTAAAGGATGTCCACAGGGTGGACCTTTATCACCACTTCTATGGAATATTTTGCTAAATGATTTGTTGATAAATTTTGAATCAATGAATGCAGATATTATATGTTATGCAGACGACGTTACAATAATTTGCTGGAATAAGACTATTGAAGGACTAAAAACCGCAAGTGAATACAAATTAAATTATGTGATCCAATAGTGTAATAGAAATAAATTAACGATCAGTACAGGGAAAATTAGTTTGCTATACCTGCATAACAGACAAAAAAAAACCTATTAAGGTTAATAACAATATAATTAGGCCGCTCAAGCAAGTAAAAATTCTGAGAAGGAAATTTTCAAATCATAAATGGAAAAATAAAGTTAACTTTACTCCGCATGTAAATGATATTCTGTATAAGGCAGGGCGTAGAAAAATGTATTATGTTCACTAAGCGGCAATATGTGGGGTTTAGATACTCAAAAGAGGTTAACTTTATATAAAACAATAATAAGGCCTGTACTTACATACGGATCAGAAATTTGGTTTAAATATTTAAACAATCGTTCTAAACAAAAACTGAATTCCATGCAGTACCAGATCATTTTATGGGCAGTTAGAGCATATAAAACTACTTCATCAAACTGTGTGCATAGTTTGGCAAAAATTCCACTCCTAACAGACTATATAGAATCTAGAATAATTAAATTTGATCTAGCTCAACTGTCCATTGAAGATCTAATTACTTACGAACCCCATGCTCCAAGTATAGTCAAATCATTCTTACACGCAAAAATGAAAGATATTTTTGATAATACTAATGAAATTTTCAGAAGCTTTTTCGTATCTGGAATCCCAAGATTTTTCGTCCACATTTTTATAATATCCAATTCATTACAGATCATGGTAATTTTGGGAAATTTTTGGCAACTATCGGCGCGGTGAAGGTACCAGGATGCTTCTGCGGGGGTGCAATTCAGGACTCGAATTGCCCAATTTTCCGGATTTATAGGGAAAGAAAATTGGTCATATTGGACAGCTTGATGAATTTGTAGACGATAAAGAAAGGTGTAAAAGTTTTGATCAATTTTGCAAATTTATTTACAACTTTCTTTTAAATTGGAAAAGGGAGAGGGAAACTTAGAATGAAAAGAATTGCGATGCTTGCTTTGTGTTGTTCGCTTTGTTGTTTGTTTTTCTCTTTGGACAAATTTCTTTGGTTAATTATGTAAAATAATGAATTGAACAGGATTGTATATAGCCGCTTTGTTGTGATGTAGAGAGAGGTATCGACGAAAATATCCCCGAGTTTAGGATATCGCGTTTTATGATGTTAATAAAATAATAAAAAAATAATTATAATGGTATATAAAATATATTAATATTATTTTCATAATATTTCATGTATTTAATATAATTATAAAATATTTTGTGAAAAGTATATTTAGAACCATAATATTAGAAAAAATGACAATTCAACTTTTGAAAGGAATATTTTAAAATAGTTCTTTCTACTACCGAGAGATGGCGGGTCAATCTTTCGAAGGTTAGAGAAAATAATGATAAAAAATCAAAGAAAATTACCCATATTTATTTTTATTATAAAATATTTTTATTTTGGTTTAAAGTAAAATTATTTTCACTATCATAATGTTAATTGTTAAAATAAAATTATAGCGTTAAAAACATTAAAAAATTTGGATTATGAAAATAATTCTATAAGTTGGCAATAGATGGCAGTACGAGTCCTAACTACCTTTCTCTCTGCAACATGCTGATATTATTATACTATTAGCCAATTATGTATATATTATAAATAGTTTGTTTGTTGTTAGATAAAGGATTGATAAGATAAAGGGTTGAAGGTGCAGTCGTGATAAAAGAAAGATAATTATTTACCATTAAATAGTTTTTATTGTATATTACTCGAAGAAAAACTACACATTATTAATAATTATATAATTATATATAATTTATGAATTTAATCCTATATTAGTGATTGAAAAAAAAAAAAGATATGTTAACTATGCATATTTACAACAAAACTGAAAGTCATTCTAAAAACGATGATAAAAAAGTAGAATTATCAATGAATAAAAATAAAAAATATATTTTTTAAAATATAGAAATATTTGAGTTTTAAGGTTTTATAATATTTTTGTATATAAATATGTATAGATGTTAGAAAAATGTAATTGCAAGCACTAATCATTGAGATTAAAACTCAAAAATTTGGATTTAATATGTTTTTAGAATTCATATCATTGTTTTGATAGCTGATTATTTCTTAGATGCTCATATTTCTAATCTTGTAAATGTATTGAAATATAAATTTATTTTCAATCTTTTCCCTTTATCGAAATCATATAATGAATTTAAATTTTTAAAAAGTTGGGCCAGTTCAAAATAGCAAAGGCAACACAGCCGACACCTTGCTTTGTCTAATTGTTTGAGATATTAAAACTAAATAGAACAACGAATTAGACCGTTTAGAATATGTTAAAGGGGATCGGTGGAAGGATGGTCTAAACCGTTGGTTTTCGACCGCTACGACCCGGGTTCGATTCCCGCATTGGACACTTTTTTATGTTAAAATAAAAAATGCTCCAATGGCCCCCGATTCTTGCAAAAGTCCAACCCCACCAGCGAGTGCAAGTAACTAAATGGGGCTCTGGCACATTTATAAGTGCAAAGTCGAACTGCTTTTCACATGTGTAGACATGTGGTGCACTTACAGTAAAAGGAGTCGCCAACTTCAACCCATCATTATTATCATGGCCTGTACCACGTGTACTAGTGATAAGCGAAAAAAAAAGAATATGTTAAAAACAAGGAATAAATATACGTCCATTATCAATATTAAAAAGTAAAAATACGCTAACCTATGCACGATGGATTCTGTGGTCACTGAACATACGTCGGACCCGGAGGCTGTTAGGCTCTGCGCTGCCTGGAGTATAGGAGCTCCATCTATGATTTCTTCCTGTGGTGAATCTGTATAAGACTGATGGTCTTAATAAAGCTATATATATATGTATGTTTGTTTGAGCTATTAACCTCATCCTCAAATATTACTATCCAGAAATTAATATTCACAAATTACAAACTTATATTGATAATAGCACATATTTAATATATGTTCACACCTATTTCAATATATTGGGTATATACTTATATATTTTCATAAATTCATTATATCGATAGAAAACTATATAATAGAATAAAATATACAAACTATTCTTAAAATCTAGCATATATTTATAAAATCTGGAAGTAAATTTTTGTTACAAAAATATATTCTAAAATAATTTATATTGGTGTTCGCAGTGTAAATAAATTTATATTTGAATACATTTACAAGATTAGAAATATGAGCATCTAAAGAACTAATCAGCTATCAAAACAATAATGTGAATTCTAAAAACATATTAAATCCAAATTTGAATTTTAATCTCAATGATTAGTGCTTGAAATTAATTTTTTTTCTAACATATATTTCAGTTCGCATGTGTAAATAAGTTCAATAGAATAATAGAGTTTACATAGCAATCTATCTTCACATCAAGGTAGTGCGAATAATTAGAGTGTTACAGAGAGGCGCCTAATGAGACATTTCTAGAGTGCGTACTTTACACACCAGATCCATTGAGCCACTAATGAGGGCCAACGTGATTATTCCCAAATCCCCCGGTAAAGAAGGTCAGCGGTCCTAATCCTCTGTGAAAAAACTGTTGTACATTTGACCATTTGACCATTTGATGTTCCAGTGATAGGACGACAATTTCTCCTTTGTAACATCTTTATAAATACATTTCTCAAGTTTTTAATCTTTATTTATCTAAATATTTTATATTATATATTATTGATAAATATAATATTCAAACCGTAATTTTTAGAAGGTTCTTAATTACCTTTTTTATGTTAATTAGTTATTTATTAATATCGTATGTAAATATAAAATTCTCTATAATTATCACAATAGTATAGGAATATTATTTGAAAAATATTTGTTGAATGTGATCTCTCTCATTATATATGTTTACCAATAGTTGATATATTAAGCTAATTGATCAAACATCATTTATTATATTATTATTAATTATTTTTTACAACCCTTTCTTTATAACGACTAAAGTAAAAAAAGTATTTAAAAATTAAAATATTTCACAAATATCATATGCTCGATACAATAAACATTCTATATACAGTTACGAGCGTCATTCTTCATCAGTCATCTCTGTCACCGTTTGCTTTTTTTTTGGAATGGCGCCCTCCTATTGGTCGGCTACGATCACGCCACCTTTGCCCCCCCCCCCCACTCGCTTTTTCGTTTTTGTAACCATTGTGTTGGGGCGGGTCGCTCCTTAAATAAATGCATATATTAGTTAATAACCAAATGGAATCCTCTCTTTCTTTTTCCCAGTAAGAGACGCCTACGGAAGCCAACAGTACATAGACAGATAAAGCACATAGGCTATAGTTATTAACTAACATATGCATTTATATAAGGCGCCAATTTAAAATTGTAACAAATAGTATTTGAATCAAAACATTCAATCGGGTAAAACACGGGCGTTGCCCGGTTCATTCGGCTAGTGATACATAAGCGCGTCTCATCTCTTTTTTTATACAATTCTATAATTCTCTTACTGAAATGGTGAACATATTGGGAGGAACTAATTTATAAGTGGTGAGCCCTCCCAGCGTGTCAGTTTAATATACCTATTTATAATACTGTAGAGAAGTATTTATTATTTTACACTAGTATTAACAGAGTATCATTTTTTATGTTTATATTTTACTACTCTGTATAGCTTCCTCATTCCTTATATTTTATTTATCCTTCATAGTTTGTTCTTGCTTGAAATAAATTGTTGTCTTATCCCGAAGTTGGTCTTCTCTAATTATCCACGTGGCAATATTGGTTTGGGCTACTTTCTGCTTATATTTTCTGTACGGATTCTAAACTCTTTGAACTTATGTTTACACACACATAGTTCTTCATTTATATTTTTTCCAAGAGTTTACCTTCAGTACCGAATATAAAAGCAAAAGAGTTCAACACAATATTAAAGTGGAATCGTAAATTAAACTGGCCAACATCTAGGAGAGTTCACTACAGATTAGCCAAGTCCTTCCAACATCCTAAATTTTGTTATTGTAGCAAGAGCAGTAAAAAAATTGTTTTATAGTTCAAAATAAACCATATATAAACATTTTATAAATAAATAAAATTTCCAAAAAAAAAAAAAGAACAAATACGTCACACGTATTGGAATTATAATTGTTAAATATTCTTAGGTAATTAGAAATGTAAAAACATTCCTAAATATTAAAATAATATATTCGAAACTATTATAGACGCTTATGAATATTAAAAAAAAAAAATTCTACTGCCCTTAATTTGTAAAAAAGAATCATACGTGACTATAATAGTTTCGAATTTTCATAACAGATGGCGCGCTAATGTATCATTAATATATACAGTTAAACCCGTCTATAGCGCCCCCTCTTGGGACTCACCAAAATGGGGTGATATAAAGAGGGGGTACTATAGACAGGTCACTTTTAATGCAAATCGCATCGTACTACGTATTTACGGGCGCTATAGAAAGGGAGGCACTTTTTAGAGGGGGCGCAATATACAGGTTTAACTGTATATATATAGCCTAAAACTCTATATATGGATATAGATTAATTAGCCGCAACAAATTATAAAACAGTGTGTGCTTCTTTATGATAATCACCATTGTGTGAGAGAGGTTATATTTAACTTTATACTCCTGTAGATGGGCTCTAAGGCCAGAAGGCTCGAGTCGTTTAAATTATATTTCTGTAATTTTTTTCCTGGATAAATTTATTTCTCTTAAATGATATTATACAAGGGATTGTTATTTATTGGATCATAATATTCTGTTGATATTTTTATTTCTATCTAAAATAACACATGATAATGTATATTGATATGCTACAATACCAGCTTCAAAGAGAGAAGCACCCTTTATAGTAATTGAACAACATCAAATAATTTTGCAATTAATATAGTCCAATATTCCTCTCCACAAATCCATTAGATAAAATATATTGTCACGAGTCATCAGTAAAAAAAAAACAACAAAAAAAAACATAGAACTTATCATCATCACAAAACAAAGCAGAAGAAGAAAACAAAGAAAAGACACAATAGGGAAAAAAAGAGGACCTTTTGTTATTTAAAAAATATAGATATTTGTTTGTAAAAATAGTAATAATCTAGTGTAATAAACTGTATTTAAATAAAAATATGCTGATTAAAATGAGTAGGTAATTTTTGATCTTTTAAATACATAAGACAATCGTAATTTTAGTAAAATAATACTATTCAAATATTAAATACATGACAAACTTTTCTTAAAATTGAAGATACTTCGCCAGTAAATCTTATTACTATTAGTATTAAGATTTATACTGGCTGCATTTTCATTAATTTTGAATGCCGGCCAGGTAGCCTCTATATTTACGACAATATTTTCGTTAAAATCGGACGATATCTCTCCCTTTAGAATGTAAACATTTCGAAACTACTCCTGCATTGATGAAAGCCATAGCCTGAAACTTTTGAAAAGAGGTCGGCTTTTGATAGACTTTTTGGTGATCTGAAATTGTTAAATTTCCACCGAATAATTTAACTGAAAACTTTATTTTAATATATATATTTAGAATGAAAGGAACCCCACATATTGCATATTAATTCTAATTTCTATATTAAATAACGTTGGTGTGATTAGAGGTTTGGTACTCCCCCCAAACCTACAGAAGCCATCATCAAATTTTTCTGAAGGGTTCCAAGGTAATGTCTTGGGAGAAATCGGGTGCGTGTATATAAATTATAAAGACTGTTTATATACATAAAGATTCTTATTTGCATTAGTGCAAATTGCATGGTTGCAAAAGTTGACACACATTATATATAAACATCTATAATTATTCGTTATTTTGAATTATAATATATGATCAAATAATTAAAATATATCCACTGGCTATTCTCTCTGAGTATATAGAAAGAAAATACAGCAAAAAAATTATATATACCTATCTTAATATATTTTAAAATTTACCAAAGTGTTACCTTCCTCTTTTGAAATGTATTATAACAATGTATTTAGTTTATCAACTAGGTACAAAAATGTAATGGGTAATAAAGAATAAGTCACAACTCCAGTTTTTGCGAATTCAGACCAAAGACCATTCTGTATACCATAGTGTCAGGCTACGGCCCTCATCAGAACAGAGGAAGCATCATTTCATAACATCCAGCAAGGGGGGTTTTGATATCATTCGAAATTTAAAAATTGCGGAGGAGTAAAAATAAATGTTGAACTTTTATGAAAATAATTGACGTGGAAGGTAAATCTAGAGAAGTAGCAAAACTAGGTAAAAATATTAAATTATTTCCACACAAATCTTTGACCTAATATGACCTACCCAGATTGAACTGAACTACACAAAACAAAGTAACAATAAATATACATATATATATATTATATAATCTAAAATGCAAATATTTTATTTTTTAAAACATATATTTTATTTCCATTCATTGACTGTTCTACATTTTTGACCATAGATTTAGAACATAACACTTTGAATATTGTTGTAAATATTGTAGCGAAGTGAAATTGCTGGCTCGGCAACCCTGGAGCTGACGTCACTTCCTGTGGGGGTACCCCTGCGAGGCCGCGTGGCCACGAGACATTATTCTTTTCTCTCTCTCCTTGTTTACTATTTTAATATATATATTTCTAGATATCACTCAATTATAATTAATTAATTCATTCATATTTTTCGTTTGTTCTTCTTTTGACCTCGGTTTGTTTGGTTAATAAAATAACGTTCTTCGTTTGTGGATCACCGACTCTACTTTTCTGCTACGCTACAATATATATAGTTAACCTACTTACCTATTTTTTGATTCACGAATATAGAAATTATTTTATAAATTTTATATTACCGTGAAAAATAATTTTGTGTGTAATTTGCTTAAAGTAATTCAAAATAAAAACTACCTGATAGGTAAATAATTATCTTTCCTATTTTTACGACTGCAACATAGAAATTTGTATCTATTGAATAAACTAGTTCAATGTATTTTGGCCGTATGCCCAAATCAGAATCAATGATTATGTTAAAACACCATTTTATCAATTTAAAACAAAAGCCAAAATGTTTACAGTTGTTTCGAAGCATATCTCTAATGAAAAAAAGGGACGATTTCTATTTCTTAACATTCCAAAGAATCTGTTGTTAAATCAACATATTGTTATAAATTCAAAGTTGCAAATTGTACAGATGGAGGCTATAGCCCGAATATATGGTTTATTGGCATTTGCTTGAGGTTTACCAAAGATAGCATTGTGGATTATTCTTTCATCATAAAATGCAACTTCTGTGCAAAAAAAAAAGCCACTTTCAAATGCATCTAATAGTTGAATTGTTAAATGCATTTACATTAAAAGAGAAAGAAAACATGCTCCTCCTTTTCTCCACCCGGAATTAAATCTTCTCACATCTATATATTTAATAATTATATTGTGACATTTAATATTGAATCGACACCTTAGAAAAATGGAGTATTTCAAAATAATAACAATTATTAATATTGAAATTCCCTTTTTTTATTTTTTACATTGTATTACATTTATAAAAAGAAAATTTAGCGTAGAAATAATTCATCAATATATATATATATATATATGAGAGTTAAAATAACATGAATTAAAGAGTTCGAAATATTAAAATATATATATATAAAAGGTCTTCTACTTTAAATTTACTATGATACATTAGCGCGCCATCTGTTATGAAAATTCGAAACTATTATAGACGCGTATGATTCTTTTGAAAATTAAACAATTTACTACTGCCCTTACTGCAATGGAAAATTAATGGGAGTGCTTAGCTCATCAGTGGTGAACCCTCCCAGCGGTTTCGTTAGTTTAAACTAAGAAAGGATTAACCAATGCAACAGTTTCGTAAAAGATCCTTCGTTTAAAAAAAATATATGAAGAGATCTCTAGGAAATCTTAATTTCAATCAATTGTTTTCCATTGTATTTTAATAATTAGATAAGCTGTGTATACATGTTGGGAGATATCAATGTGGTATCATTGGTAAACATTTAACTTAATATTTATTATACTTTTTTTATTTGACATATCGGACGCGATATCCCAGCTTGGGATACTTGCGTCTAAATGCATTTTAGCAGCTTATATACAATTCAATAAACAAGACTAAAAACAAAACTGAGAAGGTTGGTTTTCTCAAACAGAAAAAAATCTAAAATGAATTTACAAAAAATATTGAATTTTACATAGGTGTCTTTGTTATATACAAATTCGCACATTTCTTCGATGGGATAAAAATGATTAATTCTGTAGCTGTGAAATTTATTATACATAATGAATCAAATAATTTAAATCCCAAATTATATAAAAAAAGCAATATAGAAATAATAATATATCTGATCACTTTAAAACCTATAAAAATTGGGAGCAACATTTATATTTTTCTTTCACATCCAACGCCACCAATCTATTTTAATATTAAAATAATATGTTCCCAAGATATATTACAAACTATATCTATATTGAAAATAACGTAAATATTTTCCATAAAAATAAAATGAAAGTTGACATAGTATGGTGTTTAGTTTAGAAACATTTTAAAGTTATCAAATTTTAATCTTGTTTCAACACAAATGGATTTTTTTTAGAAGGGTATCATATGAGGAAATGACTTTTTTGTTTCCACCCCCCTTGTCAAAACCTGCCACCCTCTCATCTCTCTTATAAAAATAATTAAATAAATCAAATAGCGATCGGTATTTTATGGAGAAATATAACCAGAATATAGAATATATTTTTGTTACTTAACTATTTCTCTCTTTTTACTCGTCTTTAATCCTTTTTTTTTATTATTCAATTAGAATAAGGTATTGCAAACCTTTCACTCTTTCAAAGTAATCAGTATTCTTTTTTGCTTATCTCTAGTACACATGGTACAGGCCATTATAATCATGGTGAGTAGAAATTGGCGACTTCTTTTACTGTAAGTGCAACACATGTCTACATATTTAAAAAGCAGAGAACTAATCATTATGAAAATAAACAATTATAACATTAGCGTTTTAACATTTTGAAAGTATATAATCGTTGATGTTTATTGTGATGTTTTGAATTAGAGAAAGGAGAGTACTTACTGATGTGTAACAGACTGTTTTGATGTCATTGCAATCTATCGGACATTTAATAACTTAAAAAACAACTTTGCAGAAAAATAGTAAATTTATATATAAACTTTATTGAATTTATCATTCAAAAAAGCCAACCATATACACATTTAGGACTCTTAGCCCTCGTCATTTCATTGTAGACTGTATGTTGAGAACCTCTCAGGACGATCTTCACTGATTATTTTTATTTAAAAAAGGAATATTTAAGTCTCTCTGTGTTATATACAATATATATACTTTATCACTAGAATATAGCGATTCAGTTCCTTCTATTTTTCCAAGGCGAGATTTCGAGCTATTAGCTCATCTAAAGGTGTGATTTATCCGTGTCTGGTGATCTCCTCGCTTACCTGTGTGACCCCGGTCCGATCCCTACCAACGCTATAATAAAAGTACTGTTTTGTTTTTATATAACAAATCGTGAGTTTTTATTTAACCCTCTTTAATTGTTGTTGTTGTACTCTTGGGTGTACGCTTTTCTGTGTGTTAAGTTACTCTTTACTTAGGCCTTAGTAATTTGCATTTTATGTGTTAATCCGTGAAAGAATACTTTTCTCATTTTCATTTGTCATAGTAATAATGTCAAAAATTCTCGTTTTTATAATTATTAAGCCCGTAGATATGCAATCTACATCATTTAGAACGATATCCTTATACTTGATAAAATAAAAATAAACATTACCCATCTCAAAGGAGACTACTTCATTTAATGTTCACGTTTTAGCATTTATTTATAAATGGTGAGAGTTAACATAAGTATAGAATTTTTTTGAAGTGTAATTTATCGAGTAGTTTCTACAATATTATTCTATATACATCAGAATCTGTCTTATTTATGGATGATTTAGCTTATAAAGGAATGTTTTCATTTGAGAATTCAATAGATATTGTTACATCATGATTAATGGCGTATTTATTATATTATTTTTAATATATTTGAAATTTAAATTATATATTTATTTATTTTTATATTCTATGATATTTATTTAAAACAGATTATTTTTAGATTATCATCATTTGTATTTAGGTACACTGTGACTTCACTGCTCTCTTTGATGTGAGAAAATAAATAGATTATTCTGGTGGCTACATAAAGTAGACTTATCTCATTATTCCCTTTTATAAATTTGTAGGATGGTTGAAACACGCTCTGGTAAGATGCAAGACCCAGCACAAGAGAGAATCAAGGCTGAAGAGTCTGCCAAGCCGCAACCTGGTGCAACAATTGGTAGAGATGCTAGTTCCGACCCAGTTGTCCTGAATCCCAACATCGACATCCCCAAGTATGATGGAACAGAAGACCCTCGCCCATGGATTGAATCTCTTGAAGAAATTGGCTTCCTGTACCATTGGGCAGACTACATTATCTCCCGTTATGCTGCCATGAATATGATTGGTAGCGCCAAAACCTGGCTGAACCTACACAAAGTAAGTTTCACCAGCTGGGAAAATTTCAAGAGCCGCCTAATTGAGGATTTTGCCTCAGACGCCAACAAAGAAGAAATGAGGATGAGATTAAACAGGATACAACAGTGGAATGAACCTGCAATCAGGTTCGCAGAGGATATCCTTGTACTGTGCAACAAGGTCGACCCCCAAATGGAAGAAGAGACTAAAATAAACTGGGTTATTGGAGGGTTAAAGAAAGAATACTCTTTTGCCCTTCACCTAAACCCTCCTAAAAATACCAATGAACTTCTAGAAATTTGTAAAAAGCTGGATTTGTTCGAAAAGAATTACCAAGAACGTGCAGAAAAATCAAAAGCTCTTTATAATGGACCACGCTCTCCTCGTCCCCATCATCAAGAGCAATGGAAGAATGCTACGTCGTTCAGAAGACCATATCAGAACACCTCCAAGCCCCAGGCCCCCGCTCCGAGGTACTACCAGAACACCTCCAAGCCCCAGGCCCCCACTCCGAGGTATTACCAGAACAAGCCTCTACCCCAGGTATCTGCCCCTAGACGATCTTACACTCCCAATCCTGAGCCAAAACCGGTCTACCCAAGTAAAACGTACAATAAGAATCCAAATTCAAATAGGAATAGGACAGAAGACGGGAGACCAATATGTTTCAAGTGTAACAAGCCAGGACACGTAGCGCGGTATTGCAGAGTCAGGTTTGTAAGAATTGTGGAAGAGGACCCCATAGTTACACAAGACAAGGTCGAAGAAGAAATCCGAATGGATAATGGAACTCAGAAGTCGAGACCTCTGCTCTACTCTGACGTAAGTAATAGCCCGTACTCGAGTATCCCTACAAGGAATAGATATGCTGCATTAGAAGATTTAAACTAAACATCGCGCCTGAGTCCGTCAATCAAAGCAAGTCGACCATAAATGGAATTAAAAAGTTAGACCCCAAATATAAAATGAACATTAACGTGGATAGAATCGGTATCTGCGAAGCTTTGATTGATACAGGCGCCGATCTTTCAGTGGTCGACCTTAGTACAGCTCTTAACACAGGTCTTGAAATAATAAATCCTGATAAAATGTGCTCCGGACCCGATGGCAAAGAATTAGATATCGTAGGAAATATTATTTTAAATATAAAATTTGATGACAAAACAATTACACATCAATTTGTGATAATGAGAACACATTTGCGAATATTTATACTTGGACGTGATTTTCTTAAGAAAATGAACGCAAAAATTGATTGTCAGCGTGAAATAATCAAATATGACTTGACAGAAAATCGTGACGTAATCAAATATCAACAGAAGAAAATAAAAAGTGCAAAGGATGCCATTATACCAGAACTTTCTATTAAATTGATTAATGCATTTGTAGAAGCAGAGGATGGCGAATACATCATCGAGGAGAACCATAAAATGTTTCAAACAAATGGACTTCGACTAGCGAGAAGCTTAATAAATGTTGTGAATAAGGAAACATATATCTGGATAACAAACCCTTACCCTCGACCATTAAAAATATTAAAAAACCAAACATTGTGCTTTGGAAGCCAGCCAGCCGAAGTGAATCTTATGGAAGAAAGTGAACAAAAAGAGCATGAAGAACCCCAATTTCAGATAAACGAAAATTTAGCATATACGGAAAAGGAGCAATTGAAACAAGTTTTGGAAAGGTACGAGGATTTGTTTTCGTCGGGATTAGGAAGATCCAACTTAGCGAAACATCGGATCGATACAGAAGGCGCGAAACCGATCAAACACAAGCCGTATAGGGTGAGCGCGAAAGAGCGAGAAATCATAAAAGAACAAATTGATGAAATGCTCAGAGACGGCATAATTAGACCATCCTCGAGTCCATGGTCCTTCCCTGTAATCTTGGTCAAGAAGCGAGATGGTAAGTACAGATTTTGCGTTGACTACAGAAAATTGAATGATGTAACAGTGAAGGATGTTTACCCAATTCCCAGAATTGATGAAGTATTGGATACACTTCAAGGATCCAAATACTTTTCAGCAATTGACCTTAAATCAGGATATTGGCAAGTAGAGGTTGAGGAGAAAGATAAAGAAAAGACAGCCTTCACTACAGCACATGGCCTATATGAGTTCAACGTAATGCCCTTTGGTCTATGCAATGCCCCTGCTACATTTGAGAGGAACATGGAAAATATGCTTGGTAATCTTAGATGGCAAATTTGCTTATGTTATCTTGATGACGTAATCATTTATAGCTCGGATTTTTCAACACATCTCAAAAGAATAGAAGCTGTTTTAAAATGTTTTCGCGAGGCTAATTTAAAATTGAACAACAAAAAATGCCAATTTGCTTTCGAAGAACTGGAGATTCTTGGCCATATAACTAATCAACATGGTATAAAACCAGCGGAGCATAATATCAAGGCTATTAGAGATTTTCCTCGGCCCAAAAAGATAAAAGAAGTTCAATCATTTTTAGGAATGTGCTCATATTATAGAAAATTTATCAAAGGTTTTTCAAAAATTGCCGATCCATTAACCAGTCTTATAAAAAAGAATGTACCTTTTACCTGGACAGAAAATCAAGAAAAAGCATTTCAAACCCTTAAAGTAGCATTGATAAATCCTCCAATCTTAGGGCACTTTGACCCGAATGCAATTACTTACATTCATACTGACGCATCAAACATCGGCCTGGGTGCAACATTAGTCCAAAAGTTCGGCGATAAAGAAAAAGTTATCTCATATTTAAGTCGAACACTGAGCAAACCTGAGCAAAATTATTCGACTACCGAAAAAGAATGTCTAGCTGTTGTGTGGTCAATGTCCAAGTTACGACCCTACCTATATGGAAGGCACTTCAAAATCGTAACTGATCATCACGCACTATGCTGGCTTAAGAATCTGAAAGATCCGACCGGCCGATTAGCACGATGGGCACTGAAGATTCAGGAATATAATTTCGAAATCATACATAAATCGGGTAAAAAACATCTGGACGCTGATGGTCTATCTAGAGGACCCTTACCTGAAAACGAATGGGACGAAGATTATGAAAGACTATTTCTGAATCAAATAATAGACGAAAAGGATGATTTTATTGAGAATATTAAGGAGAACCTTAGTGGAAACAAGCGTTCAATTACACAGAACTTCAAAGAAGAAAATGGGTGTCTCTACAAGAAAAATCCAAATCCTGAAGGTAGGGCATGGTTGCTGGTAGTGCCAAAGAAGAGAAGGAAGGAAGTCATGAGTGAATACCACAACCATATGCTGAATGGCCATCTGGGCGTCGCCAGAACCACTTACCGATTGAAGAATAAATACTATTGGCCTTCCATGTTGAAAGATGTTTCAGAATTTGTAAAGACGTGCCATCTTTGCCAAAGTCGGAAAGGTTCAAATCACTTGCCTTCTGGACTTCTACAACCTATTCCCCCAGCTAACTACCCTTTTGAAAGAATCGGAATTGACTTTGTTGGCCCCTTGCCATCAACGAAAAGAAGAAGGAAGTGGATAATTGTGTTGACTGATTATTATACCAAGTATGCTGAAACAAAGGCAGTATCAGAAGCAACCGTGAAAGAAGTCTCTACATTTTTAATCGAACATATTATTTTACGTCACGGGGCCCCAAGATTTCTTATTAGCGATAGAGGTTCACAATTCACTAGCAATTTGATGAAGGAGGTAATGAAAATGTGCAAAGTGAAACACTGCTTCACAACGAGCTACCACCCCCAGACTAACGGACTAACGGAACGGCTAAATAGAACTTTAATCAATATGATCAGCATGTATGTGAACACAGACCAAAAGAACTGGGATGAAATCCTCCCTTTTATCACCCACGCGTATAATACCACGATTCAAGAAACCACAGGCTACTCTCCATTTTTCCTGTTGTTTGGAAGGGAACCCATGTCCCTCTTAGACGACGATAATATCCCAACGGACAGTAACATGGACGATTACGACGAATATATAGAAAACTACTTAGATAAAATAGCAAGGACGAGACAGGTAGTCATTAACAACACAGAGAAGACTCAGGAAAGAATGAAAAGAAACTATGACAAAAAACACAATGAGAAAATCTATGAACCAGGACATTTAGTGGCAGTTTGGACACCAGTCAGGAAAATCGGAAAATGCGAAAAACTATTGAGAAAATATTTTGGCCCATATCGAATATTAAAGAAGCTGTCTAACGTAAATTACTTAATTGAGCCGAAAGATAATCCTGGCCAAGACCCATTGATTGTCCATGTCTCAAGACTCAAACCCTATTTTGAGAGAATTGATGAGGTAACTCACGAGGACGTGACGACCTCTGGAGAGGGGGAAGTGTTACATCATGATTAATGGCGTATTTATTATATTATTTTTAATATATTTGAAATTTAAATTATATATTTATTTATTTTTATATTCTATGATATTTATTTAAAACAGATTATTTTTAGATTATCATCATTTGTATTTAGGTACACTGTGACTTCACTGCTCTCTTTGATGTGAGAAAATAAATAGATTATTCTGGTGGCTACATAAAGTAGACTTATCTCATTATTCCCTTTTATAAATTTGTAGGATGGTTGAAACACGCTCTGGTAAGATGCAAGACCCAGCACAAGAGAGAATCAAGGCTGAAGAGTCTGCCAAGCCGCAACCTGGTGCAACAATATATATAGTTATTTTAAGGCTAACTTTTCATATTTGGGAAATAGCAGAGATTGATAGAGGAATTTTACCTAGTGGAGTGCAGAACGCAATGCATTTCCTCATCCAGCAACCGTTTCTTGATGCTTATAGGAGTCAGATAAAATAAGACTTTACTGGTCTGAAGAAATTCATAAATATACAAAGAATATGTATATATATGTATATATTGTTCTGGAAATAGAGCAATCCATACTTAAATGATTAGGCAGTAAGAAGGAATATATTGGATTGAATGAAATATTTATTTGCCAATATTTCGACTGGCTAAACGCCAACCTTTATCGAGGCATTACATTTGCATTACATACTAAAAGTATACAAAAGTGTAATGCCTCGATAAAGTTTGGCGTTCATCCAGCCGAAATATTGGCAAATAAATATTTTATTCAATCCAATTTATGCCTTTTTACTATCTATTATATATATATATATATATATATATATATATAGAGAGAGAGAAAACATTGTATTGCGAACTTTAGTCAACATTTTCAAATATATTGTATGATTATATATAAATATAAAAAGAAATATAAGCTTGATATATATTAAATTTCTATATAAAACAGGTGTATTTATCTTATAAATATATATCATGATACATGGTACTATATAACCTTGCATAATTTATTTACATATTGGCAGAATGTCTTTATAATCCGTCTATATACTCTAAATAAAATCTACCTTGTACATATAACGTTCTAAGAAGCTGCTTAACTTCTGTAAGTGAGGCGAAATATTCCGTTAAATATTTAGAGAATAGCCTCCTAGAAATATATATATATGCAGATATCAATAAATATTTCATTTGATAAATAAATAAATAACAGTCTCTTCATATATAAATGAAGATGGAGTAGAATTCAATATAATAAATTGATGTTTGACGTCATGGTATATTACTTTTGGGAGAGAGAGATTGCTTATATATAATCATACCTTCTATCTATTAGTTAGGTAGATAGGAAATAAATATACCGGTGGAGATATAGGTGAATCTAATAGAAGGTATTTTCTCTTATACCTCATAGAATGTTCCGTTTTATACAAACCATTTTTCTTAGGAATAATTTTATTATTAAATAGTTAAGGTTAGGGTTATTAATGAATAGTTAGGGTTTGTTTTTTTTTTTGCTCATTCCTAGTACACGTGGGCAATGGTACAGTCCATGATAATCATGGTGGGTAGACGTAGTCGACTGCTTTTATTGTAAGTGCACAACATGTCTACACATGTGAAAAGCAGTTCGACTTTGCACTTATAAATGTACCAGAGCCACGTTTGGTTACTTGCACTCGCTGGTGGGGTTGGAATTTTGCAAGAATCGGGGGCCATTGGAGCATTTGTTTTAATAAGAAAAAGGTGTCTGATGCGGGAATCGAACCCGGGTATTAGCGGTCGAAAACCAACGGTTCAGACCATCCTTCCACCGACCCCCTATAGTTAATGTTAATCTATGAAGTGAAAAAGACTATCATCTGTTCAAATAAACACAAAATCTATGCGCGATATGATAACTATCTCTGATATCTAAAAGATTCGGGTTGGCGACAAAGCTTCAACACTTAGAAAGTGCAGTAAAAAATTGTTTAATATCACAAAGAATCATACGTGTCTCATATAGTTTCAATTTTCTACAACACTTGTTATGGAGAATTCAGGGCGTCCATTTGGTAACCATGATCTCGGTAAAGAATATATTCAGTACAAAGTGTACATGAATTTCATGAGATTAATAAACACTTCAGAATCATTTTCAAATAGGTGTATAGCTAGTATAGTGGATAGGTCATTTTAGGCGTATAGGAATATATGTCTTAATCGATATTTATTATAATATAATAGGCCCTTTTGCCTTCATATTATTCATATTGATATACGGTGTGCGTGAATTTCAATTTAGATATTTTGATAATATCAATCTCTCTCAAGACAATCAAATTAGACAAATTTTCATATATGTGTCTGCAAAATAGATATATCGCGCTTTTTATTTTGCGAAAACAATTGCCTAATGAAGTTCTGAGGTTTGATAATTTGCGCTTTAACAAATAAATAAAAATATTTGCAAATATATCTAATAACCTACAACGTTCATTTAATATATCCTCAAATGTCGATCAACTTCAGTGGAGAAATAAACTTAGCTGCTACTAACGGAAATTTTTTTTTTACTTATCCCTAGTACACGTGGTACAGGCCATGATAATCATGGTGGGTAGTTAGCGACTGCTTTTTACTGTAAGCGCACCACATGTCTACACATGTGAAAAGCAGTTCGACTTTGCACTTACAAATGCCAGAGCCCGGTTTGGTTACTTGCACTCGCTGGTGGGGTTGGACTTTTGCAAGAATCGGGGGCCATTGGAGCATTTTTTTTTAAACAGAAAAAGTGTCCAATGCGGGATCGAACCCGGGTCCTAGTGGTCAAACCAAACGGTTTAACCAGCCTTCCACCGACCCCCTTTCATTTTTAAAATGAAATATTTTCTACTCTTATATATATATAGTAATATGATAAATATATTAATTAAAGGATTTCGTAATGAAAACTAGACAAAAATAACTAAACACACGCGTAAATGTATCTATCATTGCTCTATAATAAATATAAAAAAAAAATTCGATAATCTATTAACCAATAGTTTAATCAATGCGTCATATTTAGAGCTGAAAAGTTCAATTCATAATTTCATTTCATCATTATTATTTCCATTTCAAAAATTGGGTTAGTCTGTTATTTATTCAAATATAGAAGAAATGTCTGTTTGAGGATGTATTTGTTGCACCACGCTACACTCACGGACCAAACTTAAGGAAGTTGTACTTTTTAGTATGTATATCGGGATTTAGACAATAATTCTGAAATATATATATATATATTATACACAATGACCTTTATTGAAGACAAACGAGATGACCAAAAAATAGATGTCGGTCGACTACAAAGACTTTCCACCGTTTTAAATTTTTTCCATGAGTGGAATTTTCCAAATTCATATTTCTTATCACGAAGTATTTCAACCCGATAGGGAATTAGGTCTGGAAGAAAAGTCACAATAATAGTTATAGGTTCACAATCTTTATATTCTATATAGAAGTCTGATTTGTATATTCTGTATTTTCAGTATTACTTTTCACAATTTTCAAACCTATCCGAATGAAATTTTGCCATATATAAAAAATAAAACATAAGGCCATAACGCGTCATCTATATATGACAAATAACACTATAAATCACAAAGTTTTGTTATACAAACAATATTTAAGGACAGTAAAGACATTAAAGTTTGTTTTGTTTTGAAAATAAATACTCGTGCTTTATCGTTTCTGTTCTTACATAAAGATGACACGTTATAGCTTTATGTTTAATTTATGTTTAACTGACCTTTTCCTTTTGTTTACGGAAGAGCATTGTTTGATGCAAATATTTATTTATAATCCTACTGCCCTTACATTTATATTAATAGTTTTTTTTTCTTAATCACCATAGCAAAGATACTAACTTTCATTGTTGTATGCATAAATATAATCGTACCATAGAGTATAAGAACTCTAAAATCGGTCTAGAAATTGATGAAACTCCTGGGAGAATTCACCACTGATGAGCCAAGCTATCACAATATTTTGATCTCAATAAAATGAGTGGAAGTTTGTTTTGTTTTTAAAATTAAAATTCATGTTGTTGTTGTCGTGTCCAAAGAAGAGCCTCAGATGTCTCCATGCATCTTTATCACAGCAGAAGCAATGTCCACTATCTTGGGTGTCTAAAGCTGCTGCTCTGGGTCCATGTCAATATAAAAATACATGTTTATGGATTAAATTTCTTACATATATAAAACAATTAGTTCCACTTTGGGCAAACACTGAGGAATAATATAATAAGACAAAGGGCTGATTTCTCATGTTACCTATCTTCTCCTAATATGTCAGAATGTGAGTTGACCTACCCGAATGGAGCTGTTGTTGATAATTGAGAGTTGGGTTTGAAAGCAGTCACTACACATAGCAAACCCGCTATATGTATAATAGTTTTTTTATTATCAAATCAGACGCGATATCCCCACAAGGGATGCTTACGTCAAGAAACAACACTAAATTTAGATACTATATTACATAAACAATTGAATAATCACAAGGTTTGAGTAGAGTTTAAAGAAGAAAAGAAAGGAAAGGACAATAAAATCATGCTTGTATTTACAACCAACTAATGAAATAAACACAAACAAATATACCTAGTTTGGCAATTAATATAATAGTTAAATAACAGAGAATAATATTTTTGGAAAATACCATTTTGTCTCATTAATTGAGTATAAAATGTTTTACCTCAACCTTTTTTTAAATTTGAAAATTCATTCCGATGTTCCAGAGATCGACCTTCTGTCACCCTTGCCATATAAATATATTTTGATAAAACTAAGATAGAGCTAAGTTTTGAATTAACTGATAGCTAAAACATGGATGAAGCGTGCATATGCAATATTTAAAATATAAAATTTAAAGCACATATAATATACATATATTACTAACGTTTTTATTTCATATATATTTCTAAAAACATATATATAATAGTAGTTTCGATTCTCTCTCTCAATGAAATATTGTTGCACCAAGCTGCGGTTTGGCAGATTCTTCAGTCTTGATTCTCTCCTCAGGCGCGTCTTGCATCTTTCCAGAATGTGTCTCAACCATTCTACAAGGTTAAACCAGTCAATAATAAGACAACTATATTTTTAGGTAGCACCTAGAATCTCTCTTTATTTATCACATCACAGTTTAAAGCAGGTGGGGTATTTAGTGTATCAAAATACAAATGTTTTATAGTACAGAAGCGGATGTACCCGGCTTCGCCCGGGTTTTACCCGAGTAAAGGTTTGTCTAACGAATCTCTCGATATAGTGAACATTTTTTCCCGGTCCCTTGAAAATACTCGATAAGTTGTATAAAATCAATATTAATTGGTTCCTTCGGCAATTGGAAGTTAAAGGAATAGTATCTTGCCTTGGAATTGTATCATTTTTCTTGTCTGAAATAAATTGCCGTGTCATCCTGAATTTTGTCTTTCCTAATTTTCTACATTACAAAATCATCGTATCATCATGATAATATTTAGAGCAGATTGTTGAATTATAACAGATAAATTAGAATATTTATCTTGATTATTTTTAGGCGAAAAGTTATTTCAAAAATTATATTTGCTAGAAACCTTCCCAGTACTATACTAAATAACTTCCTAAAGTGTCATGGCGTTCCAATGAGTGGTTTGGTCAGGCATAAAGGACACACACACACATACATTCATTTTTATATATATAGATAATATTTTATAGTAATAATCTGTTTTATAAAAATAAATAAATATATAAATCAAATTTTAAATATATTGAAAATAATATTATAAATAATCTTAAAAATACGCGCATTAATCATGATGCAACAATATAAATTAAGAAGAAAATGAAGAAATAATGCAAAAATATGTATTTTAAAATGTATATATAAAAAGGTTGTTTTGAATGACGATTTAAAATATTAGTGTTTCATATTATTTTTTAATATATTTGGCATTGTATCTGGGGCGAGGGAATATATTAGGATAATATTTTATAGATGAATTTATATTGTCTTTCTACTATTACTGCTGAACTATTATAACTAATCCAGCTGTGATAATCCAATTATAGTTAGACGTTCAATCACATTAGTGCTGAGCCTATATACTCGACCTGGGATATTTGTCTAATAAATAAACCCTTCAAATCTCTGTAGGAATTTCACAATATTATATTTCACACAAATATTCAAAATCTTCATAGATAAATCTAAAATCCATTAAGCAAAATATACGTGTTTTAAACATAATATACAATTTATATATATTAAAAATTTCAGAAAATAGAGCAATAAATACTTAAATCATTAGATAGTAAAAAGACATTTATTGGATTGGATAAATGTAAACTAGGCGAAGCGCGTCGGTATCCTTTATTCAATCCAATATATGTCTTTTTACTATCTAATATTCTAAATATATATTGCTGAATATCATTTGGAATCAGCCAAAGAATAAATCCAACATATCGCAGCAATATATTTATCATTTTGCTTAATATCATTTAGAATTTAACAAAGTATGTATCACTGATTATAATTGAAGCAAAATGTAACATAAAGATAAAGGGGCGTTATACTTGCTTTCTTTACACATATCAATTAGCTTTCATAATGAAATACAAAAATAAATGATAGAAAACTTTTAAGATAGCTGACATCTTTACTTTCCTGAAGACTCTCTAGTCCAGAGGTCCTCTCTTCGATTACTGTTGCCAAAGGTAGTTCGCACCAATCCTCAAAGTGGTGTGATGTAGTAACAGTGCCGCATAACACTCAAAATACAATTGGAGCGGTTGAGGACTCTAGCTGTCTCTGTGGCAAGGAAACCCAGGACACGTGACACCTACTGCTGGAATGCCTACTCTATCGCTAGACAACAGACAGTAAACTACAATGTTGTAGATCTATATCAATTTGTAAATAGCAGAGAGAATTATCGAAAATTTAACTACTTTTGTGAATATATTTATGATTATCTTTCTAACCTGAAAATATCAGGTTCCTAATACATAGTTTTGTTTCTCTTTTATTTTTTTCTGTATAATATGTTTATAACTGCTTCTGTTTAAAAATTTAAATCGACCCAATTATCCCTAGCCGGGATATCGCGTATTGTGTGTTGAAATAAATACTCTCAAAATATATCAGTGAAATATATTTTCAGAATCATATTTAGAATGGTCAAAATTTCTAATTATAGGATTAGTAAATTATATATGAGCATCAAACATGATAACACAACGCGATATTTGATTTAATTTATTTCCAAATTTCTCTATACATAGAAATTTATAGAATTAGATGTGATTTAACGATCGTGAAATGTTTAACAATTTATTTTTATCGTGTAACATGCGTTATGTTAATGTTTAAAAAATTATATATCTTAAAGTTGGTGTGTGTTTGATATATAGCTTTTTTCATTTCGAAGGTACCCCTTTATATAAATACATTTACAAATTATTTTAAAATATCATTTTTTTACAATTCATTAACCCTGATTAATATTTAACACCCGAAAATTTGCCAAATTTTAAAGAAGAAACATATTGTAATTTGTACTTTACTTTTAGTACTAAATTGTAAGTATATTTAAATGAAGAATATATTTCTCAATATTTAAAATAAAAAGATGCATACCTTGACTGTTTCCATAATAATTTAAGATGGAAGAGCGCCATCTAGTGGAAAAATATCAACTCAACGTGGTTTGCATTTTTGCATATCATCAACGCCTTTTCGAATACCAACATCTTGACTTTTTTTAAATAGGTGTAAATGTAATTTTAGACAGGTACGTTTTGAGATAAAAACTAATTTACATCAAGCTAATTCTAAGATGAATTGATTGTTTAACATTTAAAAAAACGCGTTTCATTTTGTTTAACATTTCGATAACAAAATTGCTGAGAAAATTTAGCGAAAGAATCCAAACATGTCTGTTGTTTAGGAAACTATTTGAATTGTTTGGAACAAATACTTAATTAAGAAAGGAGAAATGTAATAGTTGTTGGAAACGCCGGCTGTCGTTTTTTTTACGCAACATGGATTAGAATTAATTTGATTACTGAAAAAGTTGGGTGTGTTTCATTTCATCTTACGGTTTGTTATTAAATTAAATTTTCATTTCATTTAACAATTTTAACAAATAAGTTAATTAATATAGTTTTTTTATATCAAATAAAGAAAACGGTTTGAACGTTTAATTGTTGAATCTTCTAATTGTCAAGAGAAACATTGCAAATGTCTATTGTTTAATATTTGGAGTGGAATATATTTTAAAATCATAGCGAAATATATATACTTTATATTGTGTGAATCTCTGTCAATATATTAAAAATTAATAAGAGTATTCGTGCTTTTCTTTTTTCTACTAACCATACAAATTATTCTAACCAATTTTTTTTCAGGTTGATTTGATGTTTGGTTCTATTTCTGGTAGTTTTCATTTTTGGAAAGTTTGATTTCTAGACCATCGCTGTATTTATTATCTCTTTCTTTCAATATCGTCAACTTCTACTTTCTTCAATTCTTTTTTGTCTTAATATTGATATTTAATTAAACAGATCGACTCCTGATCAGTCTACTGAAATTTGAAGTGTCACAAAGTACGCATTTCGGCTTTTTGGCTGTTTTCAGCGTGGTGCAGATTGTTCAATTAACACATCAGGTTTTTGTACGTGGTTTACTCTCTATTGGCGATTTAATTTTAAATAGTTTCTCTTTAGGAAGGGTTTTCGTCGCCGAAACCAAGAGATTTGTCAATTTAAAAAATTCAAAAGAAACTTTTCCCTGGAGGATTAATGTTTTCACTTTAAAATTAATTCATGGAATTATTTTATCGATCCAAGAAAAGCTATTGACCAAATTTCCGGGAATGAAAAATTAACGTCACTTAGTACTTTTTCTGATAGTTGGCATTGGGCCATCAGCAATATTCAATTTCACGATAAAGAGGTGATTTCTTTCGTAGATTTAACAACCTGACCTACTTTTATGCATTTGCTTGATTTAGAACAGTATTGGTACTGTATAACGTTCCTGTTAATAGGAAAATATACACTTCGGCCAGTTAGAGTTTTTTTATTTTCTCAACGTTTCGACAAAAATCTTTTGTCTTCGTCAGGAGAAATATAAAAATGAAGTATTTTGCAAGATTTTTGTCGAAACGTTAAGAAAATAAAAAACTCCAACTGGCCGAAGTGTCTATTTTTCACAGAAATATTAATGCCGGCCAGGCGAACTATATCTTCAAGAAAATATTACTACAATCCCTGATGTAATGTAAAAAAAAAATGGATTTGGGTAACGCTTCAATAGATAACTCTCCTTGTAGTTTGTTCAGTTTATCCATACTTTTCATTGGAATGTTTATGAGAGAGAAATGAATTTTGAAGTATAGATACAATTACAAACTTGTACTTGTACGAACATATACCGCTTAGAGACATTTCGCTTAACGACGATTTTGTATTTATGACACAAAGACCTGAATATATGACAATATGATAAATATCACACACAATAAATGTTTGAAAACTTCATAATAAAACAACGACTAAACTTAATAAAGTTTTTTTTTTCCATTTATTCTCTCATGTGTCTAAAATAAATATGTTTAATTGAAAAAAGTAAGGAAACACAATCATTTTAATGTATTATAATATTTGAAATATTGATTAATAAAAATATATTCAAATATATGAGATATTAAATCTTTATATAATGTTTCGAATAAAACCCATATGCAAATAATTAAAATACAGATTCTAATAGTTCGATATGTACTATATATGCAAATTTACTTTAATAATCTTTCTGTAATACAAAGAGGATATTTTATATTTTGTTCATTAACAATGATTCACCACAGTTTTAATGCAAGTTTCTCTTAAGAGATCAATTTTATTATGGAAATCTGTATAAATATGTTTATTTACTGAATACAATTTCATTTTAATCGAAAAAATTCACCCCGATAAATTGCCTATATTGAATAAATACTATGCACAAGTATGTACTTTATGTATGTACTCTATGTACTTGTATAACTAGACGTCAAATGTTATAGATGGATATTTTGCTGAAAGGTTATTGATTTATGAAAATAAAAAAAATCACTTTTCCGATTAAAAAAAAGATTAAAAAATTATGCGCCAGCTATTGACAGTCTCTGCAAGTAGAATAATAGAATGAGTGTCAAAATGGCTTTAAAAATTCTTAACGTCCACCTGAAGATCATTGTTTCGAGATAATGGCTCTTTTCTGTTCAGGGCGAGTTTTGATTTCAAAGATCCACAAGAGATTAGCAAACTCTAGAGTTTCTCAAAAAAGCTGAATTATATGAAAAAACCGTTCAAAAATATTAAATTATATATCAGGATACTTGAAGTTAAATAACACCTTTGTACACTAATGAACAAAACGTATACAAGTTGTTCCTTTCAGCATGTATATCGGAATTCAGACAATGACTCTGAAATATATTTGGTACATAGTGATATTTATTGAAGACAAACGAAATAACCAAGTGTGAACAAAATTGCTTCTTAAAAAATAAACATCCGGAGACATCAAAATATGGAACTTTCTTAAGTTTGTCTAGTGTGTATGTGTTTTGTGTGAAGTTTCGAAAACCTACTGCCTCTTCTCTTATGAAAGAATATATGTGGTTTCGAGGTAACAGATGTTTATAAATATAAAAAAGTGCGTTGAACATGCTAAATTCGATATTTTTTATATTTGATATTTATTTAAACTTTAAGGTCTATACACGTGCAGCACGTGTTTATTAACTTAAAAACTACATATATTATATTCTCTTAAAGAGAGATCAACAGTGAATCAACGAGAAGTCGGAACAAATACCCCAAATGTTGATAAAAACATTACTCTCATTTATTTAATCGTAGAAACTTTCTCCTTGGGATATTAAAAATATAAAGTTAAGTGCCAGGAGAAAATGTTTTTTATTATAATATTAAATAAAAAACATTTTCTCCTGGCACTTAACTTTATATTTTTATTACTCTCATTTACAAAGGTGTGATTTCTATTACCATAATAAGCATCAAAATACACTCATAGACAAAGAAAAAATAAACTTGAGGAAGTTTTATATTTTGATGTCGCTTGCGTCTGTTCTTTTTTTTTTTTCTTGAGAAGATAGGCGATTTTGTTCGCCTTTAGTTACCTCATGTCTTCAATAAAATTCACTGTGTATCAAATAACTAGCAGAGACATTGTCTGAATCTCAATATACTTGCTTAAAAACATAACCTTCTTAAGCTTTGTCTTTGAGGGTAGTTCTGCGTGTGAGTATATCTTCAAAACGCTTTTGTTTCAAGGGTCACAGACTGGGAATGAAAGTCCAGATGGTAATAGCTGAACAATACCCTAGCCCTTGAATTAACTAAAGAAGCCGCGCTTCACTGAGAACCAGAGAGGAATAAGTCATTGATAATTCCGAAAAGATTTTCCGAAAACCATGTCTCGTCATTAAACTCCGTGTTGGTTACGCGCCAACAACTTTCCCAGGTCCAATCCCACAACTGAATCCAAATTATTAGACGCGGCTTGGGTACTTTATATAAGTGGAAAGGTCTAACTGGGGCTAAAAGGGGTCGCTAACTACACACTGTGATAATTAAGGACTATACCATACATACTTGACTAAGTATAAAATGATATGCGGCTTAAGGTAAACAAGTTGTCTACTGACCATCAGGACGATACCACCTGTTGGAAAAGAAGCCGTCCGAAGCAGCCAATGGGAGGCCGGCGGAAGCGGCTACGGGGATGCAGCGGCAAAAATGAGAAAACAATAACAGAAGAACTTGTAAACAACTTTCGAACGCTAGAATTTGCCCTGATCTCCGATTCTTTTAGTGTAAATATTTAAATATATAATTAATTAAATAATACTTTACTTATTTTCTTAAATTGTAATAAATATAATTTTCCCTCCTGTTTTCGTCGTATATTTTAAAAGTGTTATAAGCAGCGACACCTAAACTTTGAACCCTCAACCCCGCCGACCAAGACTAGAGGTGAGTGACTACCTCTATAGAACTTAGATCGTCGTCACAACACAGAGTGGCGGTGAAATCGCAATATTTTTGGCATCCCAGCCGGGACTGTTGAAGGTAAATTCTAGAAAAAAAAAATCATTTTAAGCTGACCATTTTGGAACTCGCTAGCTAACCCTACTTGCCGCTTTGTTTACATGATGGCGGAAGAATTAATTCTACGTTTAAAAAAGAAGCGTGCTATTAACAGATCATATTTAACGAAAACATGCAATAAGATTGAAAGTGGACTTGACACGCTAATTAGAATTGATCTTGAAGAATTATTAGAACAATTAAATGAATCATTTAACGAACTTAAATTTGTGGATCACGAAATAGAAACGCTTCTTGAAACTGACGATTTAGAGAGGGAATTACAGGGCGTAGAGGAATATCGAGAGAAATATATTACTTGGAGATTTAGGGCAAATAAAAAGATTCGCCAATCAGATTTTCATGGCGAAAATATACCGAATTCGAACTCACGAATAGATGAAAATGAAATGAGACATTATGTACCTTCCTGCACGACTGTGAAACTTCCGAAATTGATGATATCGAAATTTTATGGAAACTTTAGTGAATGGCTGACGTTCTGGAATTCTTTTGATGCAGCTATACACCAGAACAACTCACTGAACCCGATCGATAAATTTAACTATCTGAAGTCACATCTCGGCGGAACTGCACTAAACACAGTCGAAGGTTTCGCTTTATCTGCGGACAATTATGAGAAAGCTATTAAATTGCTTAAAGACAGATTTGGGCGAGAAGACATTTTGATTAGCCGACATATGAACAATTTGTTGTCAATGAGACCACTCAAAACGTCAAGCGATGTAAGAACCTTCCGCGAACTTTTTGACAACCTTTCTGTTCAAATAAGAAGTCTCGAGTCACTAAACGTGTCCATTGATGTTTACGGACAACTGTTGTGCCCGATAATAATAAAGCTTCTACCTGCAGACCTTAATTTGGAATTGAACAAAGAACTCCCGACAGGTTACGTAATTAATGACTTGATTACCTTTCTAGAAAGACAATTAACTGCACGGGAGAAGAGTTTTAGAAACGAAATCAGTACCGGGAATGAATCAACTTCTAAACCAAAGACAAGATTCTACAATGAAAAACCAATTGCGACAGCTTCAGAACTTTTGAATTCAGTTCACAAATCGAATGAATGTGTATTTTGTGGTAAAGACAACCATGGAAGCCCTAAGTGTGACTTTGCAGCTAATATGAGTTTAAACGAAAAGAGATCACTCATGAGGAAAAAAGGCGTTTGTTATAAATGTCTTCGGCCTTCTCATTTAAGTAAATTTTGCAGAAATGTAGTCCGTTGTTCGATCTGCAACATGTCTTCCCACCTGGATGTCATGTGCACAAAACGGATTTTAGATCGAGGTGGATCTTCTAAGTCTCCAACGGTGCAAGATGAAACTCTCGCCAACTTATCAACCTCCCCAGACGTCTTGTTACCTACTTTGAGAGTGACCCTCAAAGGGAACAGAACGGAGAAGACGGCACGGGCTATAATAGACACCGGATCCCAAAGATAATATATTTTACATAGCACAGCAATGGAAATGGAATACGAACAATCAAGGAGAGAGTTCTTCCGGCATTCCTTGTTTGGAGGATCGAGTACCGACGTAGTTGAACATGAGGTCTATACCATTCATTTATCGGACATCAATAATTCCTATCGCTGTGAGTTTGAAGCACTAGGTCAACCCCTTATCTGTGGAAGCATACCTCCGGTGTGTCCAAGATCATTTTTAGAAGGGAGTGAAAAACTCGACGTGTCTGATTTGAGGAGAGACCGTATAGAAGTCCTTATAGGGGCGGACATCGCCGGGAGATTGCTAACCGATGCTCAGAGAAGAATCTCATCTGGACTGGTGGCAATCCGTACCAAACTAGGATGGACTGTGATGGGAAAGATTCCTCCAACGGAGGTGAGAGATGACACCAGCTCCCTTTGCGTGACCACACTTCTATCTTTGGATCTAGAAAACTTGTGGAAATTAGATGCAATTGGAGTCTCTGATGCGGAGGTTGAGAAGAAGACTCAGTCATTACAAGCTGAAATGGAGGAACATTTCGCCCACACCACGACGCGAGATATCAAGGGGCGCTATGAGGTAGCTCTACCCTGGGTGCAAGACAAGGAAAGGATTCCTTCGAATAGAGACCTAGCCGAAAACCAACTAAGTTCTGTGAGAAGAAAACTTGAAGAAGTTGGAGACATGAATGAGTATGGACAAATCTTTGAAGAATGGATAAATCAGGGGATAATAGAGTATTCCAGAGAGGATAAACTAGATGGTGTTCACAACCTGCCACATCGACCAGTGTATAAAAGGAACAGTCAAACTTCTAGAATACGGCCAGTATTCAATGCGTCGGCCCGGAAGAGAGATAAACTTTCCCTGAATGACTGTCTGGATAAGGGACCCAATTTGATAGAAATTATACCAAGACTTTTAAATAAATTCCGGAAATATGAAGTAGGTGTCTCTTCCGATATTGAGAAAGGATTTTTACAAATTGGAATAAAGGAAAAATACCGAGATGCTGCAGTTTTCGAAATAGCAGGAGTTGATCTAACTGGGCATCTTATCTTAAAGAATAAGAAGAAAGCATGGATTGTCATCCTCACATGTGCAGTGTATAGAGGAGTTCATCTGGAACTTGTGACATCTTTTTCTATGGAAGCCTTTCTCCAAGCTTTCCGCCGATTTATTGCTCGAAGAGGCCAACCATTGATTGGGTATTCGGATAATGGGACTAATTTCAGAAGCATGGCTAATACTTTAAAGAAGATTGGTTTTTCGAGATTAAAATGTGATCCCAGATTGAAAAACATCACCTGGAAATTCATACCGCCTGGTGCTCCTTGGTGGGGTGGATGGTGGGAGCGTTTGATTGGAATGATGAAACAATTGCTCTTTAAGATTCTCGGTCAAACCTCCTTGGGATATGAAGAACTTTCCACGGTAATGTGTGACGTCGAAAGCTTGGTAAACACACGCCCACTGACCTACCTAACTGAAGAAAGTGAGGATCTCGCTCCATTGACACCTTCGTTGTTCTTACATGAGGTCAGAGAGGTTGGCGTTCAAGACCTGGACTTGATTGATAACCAGACCCTCTCCCGCAAATATCAATATATCAAACGTGTACGAGAAGATCTTAGAGAACGATTTCGTATCGAATATTTTGGATTCCTGAGACAAGAAACGAGACGCCTGAAGACTACCATACCATTCAAGGTGGGAGACATGGTGCTCATTGGACAAGAGAGTTTAAAGAGAATACACTGGCCGTTAGCCAGAATAATCCAACTCTATCCAGGAAAAGATGGACTTGTGAGGGTTGCGAAAGTGAAAACTTCATCAGGTGATAAAATACGACCTATTCAAAAACTCTACAATTTAGAGATAACGCCCGAGATAAGATGTCGAGACCCTCTAACGGAGCGATCTCCCACACAAGAAGTTCGATTGACAACTGAAGAGGACCCTTTGACTTCACAACAAGAGCAACATCACATTGATACCCCGAATGTTGTGTAAAGTTACGGACGGCCCATCAAGAGACCCAACCGATTGGATCTACTGAACTTTTCCTTCCCATGTTTGAGTCGTCGAGACGCCAACTCAAAGGTGGGAGAAATGTTGGAAAAGAAGCCGTCCGAAGCAGCCAATGGGAGGCCGGCGGAAGCGGCTACGGGGATGCAGCGGCAAAAATGAGAAAACAATAACAGAAGAACTTGTAAACAACTTTCGAACGCTAGAATTTGCCTTGATCTCCGATTCTTTTAGTGTAAATATTTAAATATATAATTAATTAAATAATACTTTACTTATTTTCTTAAATTGTAATAAATATAATTTTCCCTCCTGTTTTCGTCGTATATTTTAAAAGTGTTATAAGCAGCGACACCTAAACTTTGAACCTTCAACCCCGCCGACCAAGACTAGAGGTGAGTGACTACCTCTATAGAACTTAGATCGTCGTCACAACACAGAGTGGTGGTGAAATCGCAATACCACCTTCGGAGACCGGCCGATAGCTGAGGTTGCTGCGTCTGTAGTCTGACAATTGATGTTTGAATGGTACATGGTAGATAGGAACACTTGCATCACAGGTCTTCTCTTATTTCACAAAGACAACGAAAGAAGAGAAATCTTTCAGATGAGGCCTCGTTCCACACAGCAACTACGTCAATTCATTTTTGTGCAGCGACGTTGTTTCTAATGGAGCGCTTCAAACTTGATCATTCAGCAAGTTGAAATACCGATAATATATCAATAGGCATCCGCCTGGTCATTCCAGTCCGTGACTCAAGATGAAGATGAAATAGAGACTTGAGGTCAAGCAAATTTCTTAAAGATCACAGGCCTGAAGATATTAAAGAGGGCCCACGCTAGACTCTCCTTAGGTTTCTGTCGTAGCTGCTCAAATTGGTGAACCGCTTTTTCTTGTCGGCTCACCAAATAACTTTGTCATGATACAGATGGTTTAGACCTCGAGATGAAAGGGAACTAAGCAGAGATGCGAGGCTTCTAAAATTTGATAATGTATTTTTTTTATTATTTGGCCGCAAGAAGCCACGGTAATCACTTGTATTAAGGAAGTCGATGATGGTATCAAATTACCAGAGCGCCTGTAGAGAGAGATTGACAGAGTTTCTCAAGCAGAGAAATAGAGAGCAGCAAGACGGGAAAGAAAGATGAACCAATCAATCAAATATCGACCCAAATGTCCGATATCTCTCACCAAGAAACAATACCTCCATTGTTGAAAAAGATATTGGACCCGTTTAATAGCTGGTAATTGGAGGCCTTCTGAATAGAGGAAAATATCCCTTGATATGTATAATGACATTGAAATACATGTACGTATATTTAATATAAAATAAAGAATACGAAACTACCTAATAGATAATTTAATGAAAAATTTCTTTATTCTTGTAAGCACACATGTATTATAAGAATGTGATATTAAAAGCATGTGATATTGAAGGTAATAAATGCAAATACCTAGAAATACCAAATATACTCTTTATAAGGTCAATTTAATACATTTATTTTAAATATATAATTTTCAAATAATTATTTGTGAAAAAATAGTACAAATGTAACATTGTACTGGGATTGTGTTTTAAAATAGCGCAATATACTTATGGAATCCAATAATTAATGAATTGGCTTTTTATAAATCAATGAATATTTATTCAACACGGCTATGTGTGTGTGTGTGTGTGTGTGTGTGTGTGAATTAGGATAGAAAAAGGCTAAGCCTACTTCTGAAAAACCGCATATAAAACAGTTTATATTCACGTGGTAAAATCAACAATATGTGAAAGTATGAAATTTTCTCAATTATTTAAAGGACGTTTAGTGTTTCAAATATTTATATTACAATTTTAAGACTAATATTACTTATAAGTGAATGAATTTAAGAGATTTAAAAAGAAAAAAAGAAAAATGAGATTTAAAAGAAATTGTGCATGTTTGTCCCTCATACGCTCACTTGACCAATCTGGATGCAATTTTGAAACGCTATAAAGATAGGTTTGGAAAGATTAATTGTCCTAGTTTAAACCTCATAATATGCAATTATTCCGATAGTTTATTTGCATATTACGCTTATTACTCGAACAATTCCACACAATATTATATTTATCTATTTACATATAAATTTAACACTGTAAATTACGTAGGGTTGAAGTAACTCACAGAACACCGTGATAAGAAAATAAGTATAATAACAATTTATTTGCATATTCTGGTATATATATCGCAAAATCACATTGATAAAATATAAAAATTAATTCCTATCTTTATTACTAGTATTGAGATAAAAACTAGATGGAAGATATTGTAAAACTCATTATTCTGATTTAAAAAAATATATTTTTTACTTGATTAGACCTTTTTAAAGATAATGATCCCAATAAGATTAGTCAATCATTAATTGTATTGATTCACAAGAGAGAATGAGAACATATAAAAGAATAACTTATAACAATAGTAAACAAAGAAAAACTTAACTTCCTTTTCTTAGCGTCTATTTACTTGTCACCTTACAAACATATATACTCTATAATACAAATGAAAACATCAAGACGCGAATGTTTCTTTTCAAAGATAAATCAAACTTCTACTGCCCTTACTGCGATTAAAAATATATTGGGAGGGCTTGGTTCATCAGTGGTGAACCCTCTCAGTGGTTTCGCCAATTTAACCTACCAGACCGCTTCTTTATAGTTTTACTACTGTATTGGATCATTCTGCCTATATATACACTATGGAAACCATTGATTAATTAAACTTATAATATGTATATACAACAATTTTTTAAATTTTAAAATAGGTTTTCATTAAAACTAATATGGTTATATCACCCAAGGATATTATATTTTGAATGAACGTTGGCGAAATTTTATATTTACAGGTTATTAAAAAGTTTGAGCGTTTCAAAACTTATTTCTATTGTCTTGAAGGCCTATATGATATACAAAAAATTAAAATTATATTACTTTTAAAATATAAAAAAATTCTATTAGATGTTTTACTTTCGATTTAAAAAGTGGAAGTTAGCGATAATCTAAAAATAAAAGCCAAATATAAATTTAAGCAGGGATGTAAAAAAAAAACTCGATTTTAATTTAACTGTGTATATTTAACTATTTTTAGCTTGATTTTCTTTTGACGTTATGTGGCGCTGAGCTTTTGTTGTTTACATAAAAATACCTTATTGTATATCTTAAAAAGGGAAAAACAACGTATTGGTTAATAAATTATTTTTGACCCAATATATATGCCTTTTTAATTAAATATATATATTTTTTTCAAAATAGAGCAATCCATAAATAAATCTTTAATTAAAAAGGAATATATTAGATCAAAATATCATTTATTTTACCAATATTACGGTTTCTGAACACTAACCTTTTTCAAGGTAAAATATTTTTTTAAACTTAATTCTATATTTTGACGTTATGTGGCGCTGAGTTTGTTGTTGACACATATTAATACACTGCGTGACATTGAAAATGGAACACCAAGAAATAGTGGCCAGAAAGTGATGAAACTCGGCAGACAGAGAGAGACAGGGACGAACAATAAGTGATCTTTATTTCAAAATGATAGTCATAATACAGAGCGAGAACGGCGTCGGCCTAGTAGTAAGTAGGACCACCGCGGACGGCGATGCACGCAGCAATCAGAGTACGGATGACGTCCTGAGGGATGGCTCTTCATTCCCTCTCAACCATTTGCCACAGTTCGTCTTCTGAACGCGGCTGTGGCAAGGCATGCAAACAACGTCCAATGATGTCCCAGACGTGCTCGATTGGTGAGAGATCAGGAGGGTACGGTGGCTAGGGAAGCATCTGTACATCTTGCAGAGCTTGCTGGCTAATGCGAGCAGTGTGCGGTCGGGCGTTATCCTGCTGATAAAGGGCATTGGGTACCCCCTGAAGGTAGGGGAGTGTCACCGGTCGCAGCACATCATCAACGTATCGTTGGGCCGTCATAGTACCCTGAATACGAAGTAAAGGTGACCTGGAATAATACGCGATTGCGCCCCAAACCATGATTCCACGTTGTCGCACGGTGGGGCGTTCCACAATTGCTGCCGGATTGGACCTTTCTCCACGTCGACGCCACACGCGTACACGGCGACTATCACTGGACAAGCAGAAACGCAACTCATCTGAGAACACGACCCTGTGCCATTCCGTCATCCACGTCGATCTAGCCCGGCACCATTCCAAACGTTGGCGCCTATTCGGTGGGGTCAATGAGTGCATGCCAGTCAATGGTTGCATGAGTGCAAGCCATTAGCAGCCAATCGACGGGAAATGGTTCTGGTCGAGATGGAATGATCTAGGGTGTCTTGCACATGTTGCAGGATGGCGGTACAAGTGGCTTGTGGGGCCGCCACTGCTTGTCGAAGGATACGCCGATCCACACGTGCTGACGTCACTCTGGTTGCACCGACATTCCTATAAATTGCTACATTTCCTTATTCCAACCATCTTCTCCACAGTCGGTGCACCGTGGACGCACCAAGGTGTGTATCAGCTGCGATTTGACGTATGGACCAACCTGCCCTTTTCAGTCCGATCACCATGCCCCTCGTAAAAGCGTCTGTCTGCTTGAACTGCCTCCGTTTACGATGAACTGGCATTCTCTGTTATTACACGTGTCTTTTGACACAAGAACAAAATTTCTACAATGATTTTCCTTGAAGAAATAACGACACGAATACTGTCTTTTCTGCAAGTTCCTTCCCCTATATCTTACTCCATGTGCGCACGAGAGCTGCGCATTTTACATCATTTGCATAACTCGGTTAGGCGCGTCTACCCTGAAATTTGCATAATTTTCTGGCCACTATTTCTTGGTGTTCCATTTTCAATGTCACGCAGTGTATGTTATAATACCTTGAAAAAGGTTGGCGTTAAGCCAACTGAAATATTGGTAAAAAAATGATATTTTTGTGCAATATATACCTTTTCAATTAAATATCTATTTATGGATTGCTCTATTTTCAAAACAATAGCTGTATATATAAATTTAAAAAAACATAATAATAATTATATTTCATTCAAATATTAATCATTCAAACAGAAATAATGTAATATATTTTTTACTCTCAATATATAATAGATATTTAAATATGTATATAATAATGTGTATATAAAAATTGTATTTATTATTAAGTTGTTAACGTGATAATCCTGTTGAAGGACTGACAAGTCCGAAAGCTTGATGATAAAAAGTTGCACAAGAAACTTAATCCTGGAAGCTTAATTTATTTTATATTAATAAACATTTTTTTAAATCAAATTCTTTATCATTTGTAAAAATATTTTTTTAATTTTTTTTTTGTGATAATATTTTTTAAATACTATAATAAGGAACTCAAAATTGATGATTAATGAATGTTTCGCTGAATTAGTTTTAATATTTTTTGAAGGGAGAGGTACCCCTTTCTATTAAATATTTATTTATTGGACAAATTTTTAATTAAATTAAATTTCATTTTTAAATAAATAAAATATTTGACGCAATCCGAAATGTATGTCTTTATTTCCATATATTATTTTAAAATTGCTTTATTTCATATTTTGTGTGTGTTGTGTGTAGGGAGGATAAATATTTTAATTAAAATTGAAATATTCATGGATTTTTTATTGAAATATTTTCCAATATTTAACGGTGAAATCTTCCTTGAATTTTTCTTAGAAATTCTATCAGGTTTTATTGACAAAATTAAATTAACAGAATCACATTTTCAATTTTATCGTTCTACTCTGTTTATATTTCAACCTATAGGTTGGTGGTTAGCATTATTTCTGTTCAATCAAAGCTTTCTTTCCAGCGATATAGTCTTTGAGATATTGCTGGGTCTTCTCACAAAATTGTCACCTGACAGGGTCTTCACACAAAATTGTGACCTAACAGGGTCTTATCACAAAATTGTGATCTGACAGGGTCTTCACACAAAATTGTGACCTGACAGGGTCTTCACACTAAATTGTGACCTGACAGGGTCTTCTAACAAAATTGTCACCTGTGACAGGGTCTTCACACAAAATTGTGACCTAACAGGGTCTTCTCATAAAATTGTGATCTGACAGGGTCTTCACACAAAATTGTGACCTGACAGGGTCTTCTCACAAAATTGTCACCTGACAAGGTCTTCTCACAAAATTGTGACCTGACAGGGTCTTCTCACAAAATTGTGACCTGACAGGGTCTTCTCACAAAATTGTGACCTGACTGGGTCTTCTCACAAAATTGTGACCTGACAAGGTCTTCTCACAAAATTGTCACCTGACAAGGTCTTCTCACAAAATTGTGACCTGACAGGGTCTTCTCACAAAATTGTCCTCCAAATCCGTTCTCACCCCTACTGTCCTAGACTTCCCTCTATATAGTAATACTATTCAGTTTGCCTGTCAAGACATGCTGGTTCTTTTACTGACAAACATCTACAGAATTCTATTTTTATATGAAAATACCTGCATCTTTTAAAAAACATTTTTACCCAAAATATTTTGAAGGATTGCTCCCTCTTTATCAATTTATTGTACACTACACTTTTATATTTATTGTGAAATAATTTGATAAATAATGAGCAATCTTTCGAACTATTTTTTTTTAACATTCGAAACTATTAAAGACGCAAAGATAGAGGCTGCGTGGCCGGTATCAATATTTCTTGAAAATAAAGTTACTTCGGCCAGTAGATCTTTTTATTACCTCGACGTTTCGACAAAAATTCAAGAATGATTTTAACGCCTTGCTAAATATTTTAATTTTTGTTCGTTCCTGACGTGGACAAAATTTTTGTCAAAAGGTTGAGTTAATAAAAACATTTACTTTACCGAAGTACCTTCATTTTCATAAAATATTATAGACACGTATGAATTTTTTTAAATATTAAACAATTTCTACTGCCCTTACTGTAATGGAAAAAATATGGGAGGGCCTGACTCATCAGTGGTGAACCCTCCCAGCGGTTTTGCCAGTTTAATCTACCATTAAGCCATTAATATAACAGCAAGATGGAGATTAAACTGGCGAAACCATTGGGAGGTTTCACCACTGATGAGCCAGGCCTTCCCATATTTTTTTCAATGCAGTAAGGGCAGTAAGACTGTTCAATTTTACAAAAAGAATCATATGCGTCTATAAAAGTTTCGAATTTTCATAACAGATGGCGCGCTAATGCATCATAATAAAAATGTTTCTTAGCACAGATCAACGCTCCTTTTTATAAAAATATATTCAATAGATCGCTTTTGACTCAAATCTAAAAAGAATTGTTATAATTGAAACTCTTATACTAAATCAAGACAAATTAACTAAAATTTCGTTTCTGTAAGATAGCCTTTGCCAAGGTTATGTACCTCGAAAAGTAATTTATTTTCAAAAATAATATATCTAGTTGATTTTTATTCCGATAGATGGCATTAGCCATTATTCAATGTTTTATTATATTATATAACGATCCATTTACTATCCTACATCTTCCTCAATTGATTACTTTTAGTGTATATAGAGCTATCTATAGGGGCTGAGAATGGTATGTATATAACATGTGGACACAAAAAGGAATGGCTAATTGTTTTTGGTTTGTCTTCTTGTATGAATTTAAAACTTAGATATTGAAATAGAATGGTTAATTAATTCATTGGATATAGGATTTACATGGAGAATCTTTCACAAATTAACAGATATTTATACAAACATAAATCTTTGGAACTACAGTTAAACCTGTCTATAGCGCCCCCTCTTGGGACTCACCAAAATAAGGTGCTATAGAAAGGGGGTGCTATAGACAGGTCACTTTTAATGTAAATCGCATCGAACTACGTATTTAAAATCGGGCGCTATAGAGAGGGAGGCGCTATTTAGAGGGGGCGCTATAGACAGGTTTAACCGTATATAATAAAGACTATGTTGTATAAAGTAGGCTATAGCATTTTAAAAATTAAATATATAAAATAAATGAAAGTAGTACTCCGTACAGTGCTACAGAGAGTTGATCAGGATTCCGTCTAGCTTTATAGTGAAATGCTACATGTTGGTGAAATAAGATAGACATAGATAGACAAACAAATAAAGATTTTGGTTAAATAATACAATGGTTCAGTATTATCAATTTCAATTTGTTTAGATTAATGCGCAGTGTGTGAGTGTGTAAAAGAATAAGAACAGGGGTTTAACTATTGCGAAGCTCAATGTCGCAGATAATACTACATGTTAATGTGTATTATGACAGGTTATTCTAAACCCTCATATGTAGACAAATATAATAATATTCATTCTGATATATAATAAATGCATTGAATACATATATTTTGTCAAACTGTATTGAATAAGAATCTAATTATATACAGTTATCAGCGTCATAATCAATTCTGTCACCGTTTGCTTTGTGAATGGAATAAATACCCAAATATGGCCATTTCTCATAACCATCGGTGGTTCAGTGGTAGAATGCTCGCCTGCCACGCGGGCGGCCCGGGTTCGATTCCCGGCCGATGCATTTTTTTTTTTACAATTTTTAAAACTCATTTATATATTATACAAGAATGACATACACGGCGCCAATTTATAATTGTAACGAATAGTATTTGAATAAAAGCATTTTATCGGGTAAAACCCGGGCGTTGCCCGGGTCATTCGGCTAGTAAGAATCTAATTTCAAGTTCATGGTAAATATTCACAACATTTAATATTAGAAAATATCGTTATTTACTGAATATTAATATAGTCTGATAATTTGTGTGCGGACACTTCAGATAGCCTGAATTGTAGAATACATATCAATTTCGAATTGGCTTCCATTAAATTATTAAATATGGATATTATTACGAAACGCTTTAATTTATTTGAAAGGATTCCCTATCGCTTTCAATCACCTAATAAGTAACTAAAAAATATTGGATAATTAATCATATTTCTTTCGTAATCAATTAAATCCCTTTGATCGGTTAATTATTTTAAAATTGGACGAACAATCCAATCAAGGGTTAGATCCAATTTTTCAAGCAGACGGTGATTGTGTTGTAAGAACAACCCCGTTTATTTTAAACTGGCGTCTGCTCATTTATCTTTTTCTCATTTCTCACAAGAACCAATCAATGCGTCGTTTCTTGAAACCAGACGAACATCGTTGAAGAGTTAACGACAAGTCTTATGGCTTGCCAAGTTTTTCTCTTTTTATTGGCAATTTATTGAGTGTTTCGCAAAGTTTTATCTTGTAACCATGTATCAATATGTATTTTGTAACTAGGAATATATTGATTTGTGAATATGTGTTCTTATAATCTATTAATTTCCGTGTATGAATTTGTTTATTTAAACATGTTAATATTTATATTTCGTGTTTACTTATATATTTATTTATATATTTTCGGATCGAAACAACATATTGAAATGTTCAATAACAAAATATAAGAATGGGGCGTTTTCTTGTTTGTAGATTGAATTTTTCCAGGAGGATATTTTAATGTATTAAAAGAAAGGACATATTTCAGTTCAAAATAGGTGTAAAATTAATCTGAAAAACTGGTATAGCTGGGATGATGACAAAGTTATATCACCAGTTAAATGTCCAGGTATATTCCGGCCATAGGATTGGCCTACAAACTCAATAAGCTAGGCATATCTTGAAAATAATTTTAGGAAATTTATATGTGTTATGTTTTCGATCTCTCGTGGAATCAAAGCACACCCTGGGATGACAAAGGCCATTAGCCTCAAACCTTGGTCTCCAGAGGAGAACTTTCGGGAAAGTAAAATCCTCTGAAATATATATTCTTCTTCTTTCTTTTCTCCACTCAATCATATTAAGGTATCAAGCTTTTAAAGCTTGAGACTTTTGATGGTGTCTGCTAGGGAAGAGTAGAGCTCATCAATGGATGAGTCAATACAGTCAATATTTGGTTTTGGGATTGCAGTCTGCAATATATATAAACTAGCCGAATGACCCGGGCAACGCCCGTGTTTTACCCGATTGAATGTTTTTATTCAAATACTATTTATTACAATTATAAATTGGCGCCTTATATAAATGCATATATTAGTTAATAACTATAGCCTATGTGCTTTATATGTCTATGAACTGTTGGCTTCCGTAGGCGTCTCTTACTGGAAAAAAATAAAGAGAGGATTTCATTTAGTTATTAACTAATATATGCATTTATTTAAGGAGCGACCCGCTCCAACACAATAGTTACAAAAACCAAAAAGCGAGTGGGGGGGGGCGGGGGCAAAGGTGGCGTGATCGTAGCCAACCAATAGGAGAGCGCCATTCCAAAAAAAAAAAAGCAAACGGTGACAGAGATGAAGAATTATTAAGAACGCATGACGCTCGTAACTGTATATAGAATAATAAACAGAACGGCTTCCAAGGGTGAGTTTTTTGTTTTATTTTCATCTCAGGATTTCGGGTATTACAAATTCTTCTACAGGAATATATACTTTTGTAGAAGGGTTTGTAATATCCCAGAGCTTGAGAATTTAAAATAAGAAACTCATTTTCGTTGGCGTATTTGCTTTTTATTTAAAAATAAACATTCTGAAATCACCAAAGCTAGTGACTTAACTACAATCTGCTACCTTGTAGAGATGGTCTTCATTTAAGAGCAATGGTTTCTCTTTTTGAGAGAGGTTTTTTAAATACTTATTTGAATTTGTATAACAATTTATTTAGACCCAAACAACATAAATCTATTTCGTATCAAGTACTCTCTCTCTCCTTTGTTCAGAAATAATATTTAGTAATTCAATACAAGAGATATCAGATTTAAATATTTCGACACACACAAAAATTAAATGGGTAATTTTCTTAGTTTTGTCGCATTTCTATGATAGAATTGGTTTAAATCTCCTCGTCAAAGCAAAATTTGAAAAAAATAAATTTGGCCCAAGAAATGATTCCTAATATCGTATCTATTCATATAGATGAATGATAAATGGAAGAAAACTTGTAAATATGTGCGTTGTATGAAAAAGGGACAATAATTAAATTACTTTTAGGGATATTGTTGTCTTTTTATCAGTATATAACTAATAAACTGAATAATAGAAAACAATATCTCGAAATTGTATATTTATTTGTCTGTTTCTTCATAGATCTGTAAGCTATTTGGAGGATGAATGCTACATATCTACATAGCGATGAATGATAAATGGAAGATAACCTGTAAATATGTGTGTTGTGTGCAAAAAGAGACAATAATTAAAATACCTTTAGGGATATTTTTAGATTTTTATATCAGTATAGTTAAACCTGTCTATAGCGCCCCCTCTAAATAGCGCTCCCCTCTCTATAGCGCCCGATTTTAGCGCCTCTCTATAGCGCCCCTTCTCTATAGCACCCTATTTTGGTGAGTCCCAAGAGGAGGCGCAATAGAGAGGTTTAACTGTATATTTATTAATTAACTGAATAAGGGGAAACAATATCTCAAAACAATATAATTTATTGTCTGTTTCTTCACAAATCTGTTACCTATTTAGAGGATAAATAGTCCAAACGTCTATCATAACGAGGATACTTCTCATTCTCCAAAATAATAGACTTTAAAATAGAAAATAACACTCTAGATATATCAACTAGGCAGACAAGAAGCAATAAAACTATTTACAAATCTTTTCACGTAATTCTGACTTAAAATTAATGCTTATTGCCCCAACTCTCTATTTAAACGACATAATCTGACCATATCTAACTTAACTAGGAACTTAGCAAACAGAAATTACTATATATACTCAGAGATGCCAATAAATACCTATAGTACACTAAATAGATTGTAATCTACTACAAAAGAGTTTTACCCTTTAGCATGTATACCGTGATTCAGACAATAACTCTGAAATATATTTGACACACGGTGACCTTCATTGAAGACACACGAGATAACCAAGTGTAAACAAAAATGCCTTTGTCTCTAAAAAAAAAAAATACAAACGGCCTGCGACCTCAAAATATGAAACCTCCTTAAGTTTAATGGACAATAAATAAGCAACAGATTGATTATTCACAGAAGACTTTTAGATTTTCCTACTTTCAACACAATCTTTTATTATACTTTGATTCTATTTATCACTAATACCTAAAACCAACATATCTTGATTAGAATTGGTATTTTAATTAGACTTCATTTGCAAATATAAGCTAGTTTGAAAACAAATGAATTATTCGATAAACGAAGAGTTTATCTTTATAATATCCATATAATTAATCGTTTTTCTAGAAAGTGTATTTGTTTTTTAAACGTTTTGGCGATTCAGTGTTTACTTATGAACTGGTTTTATGAATTAAAATGATCATAAAATTATATAAATAGAAATCTTTACATTAAAGAAAAGGTTTTAAATATTTTAAAACAGAGGGCACTTCGCTAAAAATATTATTTGATTATTCTAATTATATTTTACAATAAAAATACTTTATTCGAAAACCATATATAAGGTGAAATAGAAATTAAACGCAATAGTAAAAAAAAAGAGATGGATTATAAGTATCATGTATTTTTTTATTCTAATATTTAGTAAGGTAATGCTTTTAATATACTCTGACACATAATTTTACTTTGTCCATGTTAGAGATTTCATTCATATAAAATTTCACTTTTGTTAATTTACCTCACAGTGAGGCGGGGGTGGGGAGATATAAATTCTTCAATGAATATATACACTTATGAACAAAACTTTAGGAAGTGGAAAGTCTTTAAGTCGCGAATTGCCTGTTTCTTTGAAAAAGGCAAAAGCAATTTTGCTCACACTTGGTTATCTCGTGTATTTTCAATAAAGATCACTGTGTATCAAATATATTTCAGAGTTATTGTCTGAATCTCGATCTATATGCTGAAAGGTACAATGACTGCATAGGTGTAAGTAACCAAACGGGATTTTGTACATCATAGTTGCATAGTATAACCATCTTCTACAAGTATAGATATAATGTACGGTATAGTCACTTGCAAATAGATATCCACGTTGAATATCATGGTTTACCTATATGTGTACATTTGATAAACTGTTATAAATTACGAAAACATCTACCCAATTTGACATTTATTCAGTCAAAATGGAATTTTACAATAGAGAATTGTAAGTTAACTTATTTATTAAGTAAAATTTAAATGAAGTCTCAATACGCCTTGTGTTTTAGATAAATTTAACATATATTTCTAAATTATTAATCAAACCTTTATTTTCAAATTAAAAATAATATTCAATTTATTTCCTGCATTTGTTTATTTATTTATATTGCGGGTCCAAAAAATTTCAATATTAAAAATAGGATTTCAAAGAGTAATTTATAAAATACTTGTATACCAGACTTATAGATTTAAATGAGTGTATTGGTATTTATGGCAATACCTCAACTATTAACTCTCCGAAATAGCAATTTATAGAGACACATCCCAAAAGTTAAAAAAAAAAAATTATTATACCAATTAACTTTCAAATCATAGAAGGGAGCAAATATTTATTGGTGTGATGCACTAGCGCGCCATCTGTTATCAAAATTTGAAACTATTTTAAAGACGTAAGATGAAATTTAAACAATTTCTACTGCCCTCCCATTAATTTTCCCATTGCAGCAAGGTCAGTATAAATTGTTTAATTTTCAAAAAGAATCTTACGCCTTTAAAATAGTTTCGAATTTTGATTTATTGATGTATTATTATTAACAAGTGTTAGGTTAATTATTAGCCCCCAACAACAACAACAATTGAAACTAACCTTTAGAAATCATCTGCCATATATTGATAGCTGACAAGCTGAATAGTTGTTTTTCTACCATGTCTATTTACCTGAAGTAAATTGTCTCCTCCCACCAATGTAAAGATAAATGTCACCTCAAGGCTGTAGGCGAGACAGACAAATTGATCCTAATTGGTGAAGATAACTTGATTCTTTCATTAGCTTTATCTAATAGACTTGGGAAGTTGTGTAGATGTTCTGTCGTGAAGGTTCTACTAGAGTTCTTCTATATATCTACATATTAGACATAGATAATATGTAAATATGTAATTGGTGAATATAAATTTTGATTCTTTATCAGTTCTTTATTTAATAGACTCAGGAAAAGTCGTGGAGATGGTCTGTCGTGAATATTATACTAGAGGTTTGTCAAAATATCTACATATTATACATATGATTCGCAAATATATATATTCTTGGATTGCTTTTCTTGATTTATCAAGAAATTGGGTTGGCCAAATATCAGGGAACAGGTTGAATACATTTTTAGTTTATTTCTGTTCCACCAGATGGCGCTCTGCCTTCTGAAAAGCACATGTGCTCCTGGTCAGGATATGCCTTTTTTATTTTTATCAAATATATATGCATTTAGTAAAGATAAAATTTTAATCTTTATTAGCTTTATCTGATATAGACTTATGAGGTCGTGAAGATGTTCGGTCGTGAAGGTTCTACTAGAGGTTGTGCCAAAACTTCTACATATTAGAAATAGATAATTTGTAAATATGTAAATTGGTATGGGTAACTTTTGTTTCTTTTTAGCTTCACCTATTAGGCTTAGGGAGTCGAGATGATTCTCCATGAGATTGTGTAAAAATCGATATTTATATGTAGATAATATGTAATTGGTAGATATAAAATGATTTATTTTATTTGACTTATCTAGTAAACTTAGGAAGTCGTTTATGTGCCCTGTCGTAATTATAATGTCAAACCTGTGTTAAAATAGTTACAGTGTAGGCATATATGACATGTAACGCAACATGTAATAAAACACATTTCACTGCACTTTCTTCGATGATAAAATAATTTGAGGGCTTGATTCTCACAACTGATGAGCCAGGCCCTCTCATTATTTGATCATCACACAAAGTGCACACTTCGGCCAGTTAAGATTTATTTTCTCAACGTTTCAACAAAATATTTTTGTCTTCGTCAGCAGAAATAAATAAAAAATAAAACATTTGGCAAGGCGTTTAATGTTTTATAGCCAAATGCTTTATTTTTATTTATTTCTGCTGACAAAGACAAAATATTTTTGTTGAAACGTTTAGAAAATAAAACTTTAGCTATTGTTCAAAAACACATATATAAAATTTTAAAAAGAGTACAAATATCATATTGTACTGGTATAAGGCGCATAAGTTAAGAAGCAAAAAAAAAAAAGGAATCTCCTTATCGTGCAACTGAGAGTCGCTGATGGCTAGCGTCATCTATCGGAATAAATATCAACTATTGTCGTTGATTTATAAATATTCCACTTCCAGTTGCACGATAAGGAGATGCCTTTTTTATCTTAACATGTATAATTGAAAACAACTTCTACAAAACTCTCTTATACTGTAATTAATAAATTTATGAAGCCACATAGATTGGCTCATCTATGTATAACTCTCGAAACCGCTTGGAGAGCTCACCTCTGATGAGCCATATTCTATTTCCATGGATTTTCATTTATTGCAGCGTTGGGAATATGGAGTTATTAATTATATATTTATAATCTAGGTGTGTGTGCTCCATCTAAAGCACCAAACGCTAACCTATAATTATACGTATATGTATATACTCAAAAAGTTAACGTTAAAAATTAACATCAATTTTTATATCTATAATTATTCTGTTGAAAATATTATAACGTGTTGAAAACGTAGCAGATTTTCATTTCGTGAAAGGATTTGGTAGAGAAATAAGCCGTTTCTCATCCTCCGTGTTTTACGGGAGCGAATTTAAGAAATTGTATTCACGGCTCGAGACCCAAAATCCATTATCTCTTAATTTATAGTTCTCCCCGGCCGTTCCTGGGGGATATGATTATAACCCGGCGTGGGGTAAAAAATGGCCACTTCCACACCCCATTTTCCTATGTAAATTCAAAACCCATGTTCATTTTTTAAAGATTTTATTCTTCATTTTGGGCTATATATGTAATGAGGATTGTGATTGAATATTACCAGGACATGTTAAAAAATGAAAATTATTTATTTTATTCTTTTGTCTCTCTAGATCATAAATCCAGTATATTGTGCTCTGAAGAAATTGAGTACTTTGATTATCTCCCTATTTTAGGTGTTCTTGTATATTGAATTTAAGTATGCGCTGAGCCTCTTCATTTTTTTGCTTATTCCTAGTACACGTGATACAGGCCATGATAATCATGGTGGTTAGATGTAGGCGAATGCTTTTATTGTAAGAGCACCACATGTCTACACATGTTAAAAGCAATTCGACTTTGCACTTACAAATGTGCCAGAGCCCGGTTTCGTTACTTGCACTCGATGGTGGGGTTAGACTTTTGCAAGAATCGGGGCCATTGGAGTATTTAATTTTCAATCAGAAAAAAAGTGACCAAAGCGGGAATCGAACCCGGGTCGTAGCAGTCGAAAACAAACGGTTTAGACCATCCTTTCACTAACCCCCTCATATATTGGGCTCTAAAACAATTGAGTACTTTGATTATCTCCCTATTTTAGGTGTTCTTGTATATTGCATTTCATATGCGCTGAACCTCTTCAATTTTGAATTTTGTGCATTTAGGGAGTAAGGGTTTCCCTTTCTTCAGAGATCAATGTATGCGGATAACATGATTTCATTCTTGCTTATTTTAATCTATCAGTAATTTTCTGTCCCACCAGTGAGTGCAAGTAACCAAACAGGGCACATTTTTAGTGCAAAGGTCGAACTGCTTTTCACATGTGTAGACATATAATGCACTTACAATAAAAGCAGTCGCCAATTTCTACACACAATGATTAACATGGCCCGTACAACGTGTACCAAGGATACTAAAAAAGTAATTTTGTGTGATTTGTAGTTGACTGAGAGCTATGAAACAGAATAAAGGAAAACATTATACATTAACAGATAGTCTTAAATAACGTATGTGTCCATATATATTACATCTTTTATATAGCCTTCTATTCCTACTAGTGCAGTATTAACCTATTCAATATTTAAAAAAATCAATTATATAAAAATGCTGCAGATAAATTATTTCAAAATAATTCAAGTTTTAATTTTTAAGCATGAAAAAATTCCGAAGATGCAAAGAATTAGGCCGCAAATATCACGATGAACATTGAAATATAATTCAAAATAAAATTAAATAAAGAAAATATTAGATGAAGCTATGGTTAAGTGTTTAGTGCTACCTTTCTTCATCCAAGTTTAACTCGCTTGCTCTCTACTATTCTACCTATAGCGTGAGAAAAAGTGGAATGCAACACTCCGGTATTGGAAATACATCAACCAGATCTTATATATCAACAGTCTAATAAAAACTGTTATCCACAGCATTCTGCAGGACAGAGAACGTTAGAAAACCACCCTTTCTATTAAATAGATATACGTAGATGTGTGGAATTTCATATAGTATTCCATATATTTATTGAAAACTAAATTATTATGATTATAATTACAATTAAAATATTTCAGGTTTAGTGAAAAGACATTTATAGTTCGAACTAACAACTCTGAAATTAGTTATTCACAATCTGTTTGATTGAATAAGATCCGTCTTTTACAGGAATTACCTATAAACTGGACTTCATAGCTCCAGGATCTGGGATGCCAAAACGCCAATTATCAACCTTGGGAAGAAGCAGCGACGGACTAAGTCCACGTAATTACTGCCAAGAAGTCCGTCTCTCGAGATAATCACTCCAGGACTAATCACAGTCCTGGGGACCTCTCTGTGATTGTTATCATAAGGAACCGTCAAGCAACATTCGTTGTGTAGTTGGAGTTCTTACATATTTCTACCTTATAAATACTTTTATTGCCTGAATAAGGCTCATATCTATATAAATATACGATATCTATCTTTCGGGGGTGAGCGGTTTCAACTCGGAAATGGCCGGGAGTTGAAGCATGATTTTTAGAGTGGTTTTCAATGACCATTAAAGGAGGAGAATTTCCAAAATATTGGATTTCTCTCTCGAATAAATTTGGAATTACATGCCAAAATCTGTCATAAACATTCATTTATACAGCTAATTCAGAAGCGTAATTACGCGGCTTTCCTGCCTTAGCCGTTTTCAAAGCTAATCTATTCATAATAATAAAAATCGGCTCACGTGGATATGTTTCTTGGTTTGTTTATTTATTTTCTCAAACCTTTGGCTTTTCAATCCCTTCTGGTGATCAAATACCCCTATAGAGGGTTTATAATACCTGAAGGCTTGAGAGAAAATATAAATGAAGCAAGGCATTTATCCTCGGAAACCTTTTTTGTAATTATTATTTATATATTAGAGGTATTTATCTATCGAATTAAAAAAAAACTTCAAAAATTATTCAATTGATGATGAGAGGTATGTGTATATGAATCTAATACACCACTTTTATACCACTTATCCATAAACTTAGAATGATAAAGATGATTCAAAAGGGTAAAAGTGAATGGAAAGAGAACAGCATAAAGAGGAATAAATAGAATGGTAAACTGAAATGGAGCAAGTTTTAAAATTATAAAAAAGTCAATATTGAGAAGCATTACGCCACTGAAGACAAATTCATGCTTAAAATTAGAGAAATTGTTGAATATTAGGAATTTGTCTTAATGTATTTCTAAATAGGAAGATTTCAATAAATAAGATTCTTCAGTTTCTCTCTGATCTTGAGCCTGTTTTTATCTCCAATGTGCCATATTGATCTATCTGAATCTGCACGCTTTGCACAGATAAAATACAGACACTTTATTTATATCAATATATTTTAAAGGGAGATTTCCCCTATTTTGGTAAACGAATACTATTCTTTTGAAAAATGGTACAAATGTGAAATTGTACTGGTATAAGGTGAATAAATTAAGAAAATCATCTTATCGTGCAACTGAAAGTTGCTGATGGCTTGCGCGGTCTATCGGAATAAATATAGACTATTCGTTGATTTTTAATTATTCCAGAATTTTCCTAATACGAATTCTTGATTAATCAAGTTGTCAGGTATCGTCAGCGTGGTGCAAGCTTTACCTCAACGACCAAAAAACTGGTCAATCAGGCTTCTCGAAAAATCATGAAACGGGTAGTTAAGGCCAGAGGTGCGTGAGAATGCGAAACAATGTGAAAATATAGTAAATATGTGATATTTTACTGGGATAAGGTGAATAAATTAATAAAAAAGGCATCTACTTATCGTGAAACTGAAAGTTTCTGATCGATTGGTAGATAGTAAATTGTATCCGACCTTAAATTCGGCCTATATAACACTTGTATGAGCACATTATTTTAAAGATTCAGCCAATTTCATAACCCTTCCTAGTATGTTTGGAAATCGAACCAGAACCTGCACTGATAACGCCGATACTGGCGTCATACTTATATATCGATGTCGCGGAGGTAAATCCCGATATGGTTTTACCACGAGAAAGCTTGCCCTGTAAGAAGTTGAAGACTCCAGAAATAACTTTGGACAAGTTTTAAAAGACTTGTAAAAGAAACATGTTTATTGTAACAGCTAGTAGCGCGCTCTCCTCTAGCCACGAGCTCTTCTGCCGGCACAGGCAGCATCTCCTTTTATAAAGGCAAAAATACAAACAAAATAAAATATACAAAATAACTATTTACATATATAGAAGAAAGTAGAGTATATTTTTACATATAGGAGAAATTTCCAAACACCGACATGAATCTGCAGACGAAACGAAGATCCAGGAATTAATTTAATGAATTTCTAAAGGATTTTTTACAGAAAAAAAGCCTTATCCAGAAACATGATAATAATCCAAAATTAATATACGCTACCTTCCCAAACATTTGCGGGGGTTTGTTAAACATATTTATCATTGGAGAAATGGATTAGGTTTGAAGGATCATTTTTTACCAACGTGCGGCTATCAATTTGTAGGTTCCTTGGTTGGTGAAGATGTGATATCTTTGATTCACACACCTCTGGGTATAAATATTTCATTCATTTATTCCATAGAAATAATATATTTGAAAAAGTAGTTAAAGTTGGAGAAAGAATGGAATAAACTTTCGGGTTTTAACAGAAAAAACAGGAGAAGTAACCTCGCTTTGGGCACTTTTTATATAGATAAAATTTCTCCAATAATCTCCTATTCTTGAAAAATGACAACCCTATCAATGAGTATAAATGTCGTATTTTATTTTTCAATACTCTGTGTGAAAGCTAGATTTTGAATAGGAACTAACCGGTAGGTGGTTGCAGATTGATTAACCTAAAAAGGTTTTGTTTGGCATTCCGAGTTTTTTTTTTCTTGTCTTGCTAAATGCAATAAATAATTCTTTTGTTGCTTTAAAGAGAGTTGTAATTATTTAAAATACTACAATAAATAACGAAACGGGGCTCACTTGAAAGTGTAAACGTCTAACTGCTAAATGTGTAGACATGTGGTGCACTTTAAGGAAATCGAGTCTTTAAGTAATACTCACTATAATAATTATCATGGCCTATATCGCATATACTAAGAATAATAAAAGAAAGAGTTCAACTTGGTTTCAATAGACCTTTTCCATGAAAAAAAGACTCCTTCAATTGCTGAATATGAATGCAAGATGAAGATAGCAATTAGATTCAATGATTATATTGAAAATAATAATCTCTTATATTTCTCTACTCTAACTATATATTTATATAAAAAGTGTATCTGGATCTGTTAAAGAAAAACAAAGTATTTGATGATATTTAAAAGAAACGCATTGCCAGTAAATTCATTTGTGTAAAATTTTAACGATAGATGGCAATAAAATTTAATTTAAAAACAAAGTTGCAGTAAATTAATAAAGAGGCAGCAATCCCTCGAAATATTTGGAGAAAATTTTGTTTTTATTCTCTCTCTTAACAGATCCAGGTAAATCTTTTTTATAAGAATATATATTCAATGGATCGCATTCTAATATATTTTGTTCATAAAAAGAAGTGTCCTATCGACAATTCAATTTTGAACAAAATTTCAGAGAAGATGAATCACAAAAATTCATACGGAAACAAAAGAAGACAGATATAATTAAAATATAATCAAATTTAAAACTAAGGAAAATATGTTATTTGTCGTTCTATTATTTCAGCATATAAATGTTGTTTTTATTATTTTCTATCTTGATAAAAGAGGTTAATAAACTTCAACAAACATCATGAAATATTAATAATTTAATCTGCGCAAATACCATTCTAATTTTCATCGTATTCTTTCAAAAAAAAATGTCTAGTCACTAGAATATTGATAAACGAGAACAAATTAAAATATTCTATTGCACGAAATATATTTCTAACCTGTTAAAGTTGATCTCTACGCTGAAGGGAATATAACAAATATCTATTTTCACTTACAATGAATTCCCAAATGTTTTTTTCATAACACACATGGCTAAAAATAAGAAATGGATATCCATTTATAACGTCATAAATAATTTATAAAATGTTGACTTATTTAAGAACTTAGTTGTCGCGTTCTAGAAATGATTCCAATAAGAAAAATTTAAAACCTCTAACAATACAAAAATTGCTGTTTTCAAATCCAATAGAGGGGATACGACGGATGACGTGATAATAGATCCCTCTCAACAACACTGGGAACTGTGTCCGCCATCTTGGACGTTTTCCAAATTTGACGCAGCCGATGGCCGTATATAACGGAAGTTTTTATTTATCCCATTAGAAGAATGAGAGAGAAGCTTAACTAAAGATAGACTTTAATTCAGGAAAAATCCCATGGGTAACATCTCTTCAAATTATCAGTTCTTTGTTTTGAAATGCTTATTTAGAAGACATTAAACCAGAATGTGTTTAGTTTTCGTATAAGTTTGTCCCAAAAGTTAATGTTTTTTTATTACTTGGTTAATAATATTATAACCGCGAATACATAATACAATTACTTTATACATAATACAAAGACATTATAAATAACGGCGAATAATATTATAGCGAATAACATTGGTATTTTAATTTTTTGCAAATGTTTACGAACCTTTGAGACAACCTTGTATTTAGAAAGATGGTCTGAGGTCTTCGTACCACAGAATTAACGAGGTCAGAGTGAAAATAATATCTTTAGGATCATATATTCACAAATATTTGAAGAGATTGTCATCTTAGAGCAAAGCGTAAGAAACGGTTTTGTCATTATTATTATATAATATATTGTTACGACGCTTCTCAGCCGTCGATGTTTGCGTTCAAGGTTTACTGAGAAGACAATGTGAGTTCGTTTTGGATACAGCTTAGTACTATGGATTTATTACCAGATCTTTGAAAGGGATATAAGTAACTATACAGTAGAAGATTAACTTGCCTTCAATGTCCGCCACTAGAGGGATCCTTCTCCGCTACCGTCTTCCCGGTCAGTCCATATCCCGTTGTCACCAGACAGACTTCTTCCCCCAGACTGCTATCTCTGCCAGACAGTCTTCTCGGCACACACCAATCCCCGGCAGCCGGCCGGCTTCCTTCACGGCGACACCAGCTGGTCTCGGCTGATCCCTGCCTCCCACGGCGACGCCAGCTGGACTTCCTCGGGTGTCTCTGCATACTTTCTTCCCTTCTACTTCTCTGCTGCATCGCTTCACTGCCCCCTTCTCAATCCTTTTCGTCCCGAAAAGGCTAATTTCACCAGAGGCGCTGATCGGCGGCCCTTTGATCTCCCTGACGTCTCTGGCCACATAAGGGTCGTCAGCCTCCCGGAAGCGTAACCGCAGGGTTAACACCAACCCTTGTTTGCAGAACCACATCTCAACTCGGGCTTTCTTTCCACTCTCAACCAGTGCCGACGCCATTGATTGGTCTCGCTGTCTAGCACAGGGCGGTGGTTCTCCACAAGATGGCGGCCATATTTCACTGCCTACGATGCTTCCATCTGATATTTTGAATTCTCCTTGTGAACACTCTGTAGCCGCAATGTACAAAGGGTTGTGATCTTTTGAAATGCGCTTTCGCCGCTTCCTTCCACGACGGGGCTGTAGATCGCCGATCTTTACAGTGGATTCGTCCACCTGATCCACGCTGTCCATTTCGTGGCCTCCCTTTTCTTCTTTAGGTTTCACATTCTCTTTCTCTAGAGGCTCTCTCTTTCCAAACCCTTCAAACCTGGGCTTCTTAGTGCCGACCACGCACAGGGCTGTGAATTTCTTAAACCTTCTGGAGGTGTCGGATCCCGTGGCAGTCTCAAGATCGGGAGAACTTTTCCTAGGCGGTGGCTGCTTGATCTGTACCTTGTCGGGCGAAGGAACGAAGATGAATGGTGCACATTCTTGGCACATCTTTTCAGCTTGCATTGCAGACGACGGCGCTGACACATTGCGCGCGACTTCCGCGTCACAGACATTGTCGTCGGACTTCCACAGAGCGTCCAATGCTCTATCCCGTTCAGTCGGGTTGCCGGCTCCAACTTCAGGGTGCTTCGACCATTTAGCCTTGTCGCACTTCCACGGAGCATCCAGCTCCGTCCCGTCCAATTGGATCGCCGCTGTAGTCCCTGACAGTCTGACACTGTCGCTGAAGTCAGCCACGCTGTCGCACTGCAGCTCGCCAAGATCGTTGCTGTTCTCATGGAGTATTTCAGAAAGAATCCCAGGGGTTGAATTTTCGCTCTGTATATCACTTTGAGGGCATTCTCCTTCCGTCCGCTTGATTTTATACAAAACACTCGTGCCACAGCCGTTGTCGGAGGCGATCAGCTCATCCTCCTCCGCTACACAACCAGTCTGGGTCATTTCTTGCTGTCGACACTCTTCGGACTTCTGGATCACGGGAGAATCTTCTAGCGTAGATTCTGGCAGTTCACTTACAACGTCTCCTGACGTGATGATCTTTGTTGTGATGGTCTTGTCGGGATCTTCATCACCTGGGATCGTCTTTTGTCCCCTCAGACATTGAATACGTGGGCTATTGGTTGCTGTGATTGTGTTTGAAAAGCCATCCGGATTTTCTGGCGGTAGTACATTGAACTTAACTTCGCAAGACATGGGTGTGGCAGAACGTTTGACATTCCGAATATGCTCCAGTCGGCTCAATCGAGTATCCAAGTTTTCTCCGAGCTCATCTACTTTCTGGCTTATTAGTCTGAGCAATTTTGTGAATTTTTCAATTTCGAGGTCGGTTAGTTTTTCCATTTTCCTTTTTAAATTAGCGCAAAAATAAAATCTTCAATTAAAATTAACTAAGCTGTATCCCACTTCTGACACCAAATGTTACGACGCTTCTCAGCCGTCGATGTTTGCGTTCAAGGTTTACTGAGAAGACAATGTGAGTTCGTTTTGGATACAGCTTAGTACTATGGATTTATTACCAGATCTTTGAAAGGGATATAAGTAACTATACAGTAGAAGATTAACTTGCCTTCAATGTCCGCCACTAGAGGGATCCTTCTCCGCTACCGTCTTCCCGGTCAGTCCATATCCCGTTGTCACCAGACAGACTTCTTCCCCCAGACTGCTATCTCTGCCAGACAGTCTTCTCGGCACACACCAATCCCCGGCAGCCGGCCGGCTTCCTTCACGGCGACACCAGCTGGGCTCGGCTGATCCCTGCCTCCCACGGCGACGCCAGCTGGACTTCCTCGGGTGTCTCTGCATACTTTCTTCCCTTCTACTTCTCTGCTGCATCGCTTCAATATTTCTATTACTTTTTAAGATTTAAATACTGACGTTCTCACTTCTCTCGGGAAACCTCTTTGAGCAAATTTTTGGTCATTGAGAAATAGCCTACATTACGCTGGGGAAGGCTAACAGCCGAAACGCGTAGGTGGTCAGCTTTTCTAGATTTAATAAGAAAATGGGTTATCCAAATATTATAGAATGAACGTTTACTATATTTTTATTCCACTTTACCATCTAAAATATTCATATGAGTAGTAAATATATGTCGTTATATATATAGTTTTGCTTTCACGAATAATATATAGAGATTTATATAAACCTATATATTATATTTTATTAAACGCGGCGCGATAAAGATTATCCCAGGTATATACATTGTGTACCGTCTATGGTGATAATAATCGGTAGGAGTTTGAGACTGCTCATTGTAAGTACGTACATCTCAAGTCTATGTTCTCTGATATAAAAGGAGAGGGAAGAAACGAGTCACGTTCAAGAGAAATTCTGTTTTTATTTATTATTTTCTAAGAATAAAAATATATTATATGTAAAACACATCTTAGAGAAAACATATACAGCATAAAAATATAATTCTAATTTGATCTTCAAAAATTTCCGCCATACTGAAAGGTCTATAGACAGATTGGTAATATTATTTTCCTCTTCAAAGAAAAAAAAACAGTTTTGAGGTTAAAAATCCTATATTTTTACAGAGAAGGAGCTATCGTTTTGTGCTAGAGATCGTAATCTATGGGGGAACTTCTTGGAAAAACAGACTTTCTTGTGGGAAGCTGGATAGATATCGGCTAATGGTTGAAAAAGGTTCAGGGATGACAGGTCAGCGCCTAAACACGAGATATAGTCAGAGAATTCAACTTTGAACTAAACTTGCTTTAACAAGGCTTAGGACTTTCCTAAACCCAATCTTGCTTTTAATTTTTACCAAATTGTCTTCTTATACATGCATCTTTCAACTGCTGCTCTGCCATACAATAGAATTAAACAATTGCTACGATTACAAATCCACGGCGAAAATGTTTAATTTATCCTTTATATTAACGATAGCTTAGAGACGAATATAACAAATAACCTTATCAGTAGTTGAAACAAGAAAATGATTATTCTTCGAGTGAGAAAGCTTGTAAAAAATAGGAACTTACCCTCTACCATTAATTTGTTTAGTTTTCTTCGTCGTCTGTTTTGCACAAGTTGAATCTGGTTAGAACGATGTATGTAAATTAGATGATTTATTTATTGCCTTAAATACAAGGTAATTAACTCGTTTCTCTCTATATATATCTAAAAATGTTAAAAGTTTAATGATTTAATTTTATAAATATGAGAGTTGTCTTCAAAAACTATCCAACAGTAGTTTATATATAACCAGGTTCAACTTGTGCAAAACAGACTACAAAGAAAACTAAACAAATTAATGGTAGAGTGTAAATTCCTATTTTTTACAAGCTTTCTCACTCGCTTTCTCACTTTTCACACTTAAGAATAATCATTCTCTTGTTTCAACTACTATATGTCAAAATGAATGAAACAATATCCAATGATATACTATTCTAGTAATATGTGATATATTAAACAGTCTACATAGGTAGATGCAGCTCAACCTTGTACATTCAGCTTATGTCTTGTACTTACAAGGTGAAAAAGTTATAATTCGTCACTTACATTCACTAGTGGGTCTGGTCTGGACTTGGGAAAGAATAAAAAGGATTGCAATGATTATTTTCTTTTAATGTTCCAATGTACGTTTTCTTCCAACTCGAGCATCACCACATAAATTGCATTCTATTTGAAAGACGTAAACTTATAATAAACACAGTTTTGAAGAAGGGTAATAGCGGGAAGTCAAAATAAATTATAAGAAGAGTTAAATGGTTTCATTAGCAATATTTAAGAATCCAACCTGCGAAAATATGTTTTCTAGAGTCGTCTAGGTTAGAATTTAAACAGAGAAAACATAAAAGATATGTTTTTTTAAAGCTATATATATACATAGACCTCCTGTATTCAAATAACAATAACTATAAATATAGTGTATTTAGAAAATTAATAATATATCTATAAATATAAAAAATTGAATTATTTTTGTATCGAATGATTCTTTTAAAATAAATCAATTTTATACTGCCGTATTGCAATGATGAAAAAAAAAAAAAACAGGAGAGTTTGGGTACTCAATAGTGAATCCTTCAAACGGTTTCGCTAGTTCAATCTACCATATCGGTCTAATAATGTATTTTGCTAGGCAATATTAGAGGGGTTTGGTAGATTAAACTGGCTTTACCCTCTATATGTGTTCATCACTGATCAGCTATTTACTCCAAACATTTTTATATCACATTAATATATATATGTCATAATTTGTATAGTTAATGACAAGAGATATAATTTATTTTCGTCAAAATAAGTATGTAAATATGTTACGCTTGTGTTAAAATGTAAATATATAAATTTCTCCATGTATAAAAGCTGGACAAAAATATAAAGGTGGCAGACATCGCGGGTGCGCTGTTCGCTAGGCATAACGGCTGCGCCTCTTCATTTAGCTACGACATATATATATATATATATATCTATTCAAAATGATTTTGTCATATTTAGCTTAGTGTCATACGTCCTATAAATATTAATTAAGAGAGACAAAAGGAAATGAGTCCACAGTTTAAATCGTCTGTCAGCATTTCTCCAATAAACAGACGAGATCTCTAATTAAATCCTCATCTGGCAACACTGGAGAAGTAATAACAGTGGGACCCGATCTAATCTGTTAATTTGCCTTCCGCATTAGAATTGGAAATAATTCCACTTGCCTATAATCTGCCTAATCCATGGCGAATTGACAACTCCTTCATTTGATCCACCCATGGGGTCAGTTTAAATATAGCAGAATAGAAATTGACTGAAATTCTCTATTTAGAGCGCTATCTGTTGGATGAAAATAAAATTATTTTGCCCTATAATATTTTATTTTAATATTATAGCACGGAAATTTATCATAACGAATCTATAAGGCGAATATTAAGCAGAATTACATTTTTAAAAGCGTTGAATATTCTTATAATTATATTTGAAATATAAATTTTAATGTGCCTAAATGATTTTAAAATTATCGCTAGGTCAATAGAGTAAAGAGGGGTCGAATTTAACATTAAATTGACAATTCGAATATGAAATTATTTCGAGGTATTATATCAATAGTTTTACGTTTTCTTCAGTTTAGTAATTGTAGAAATTATTATAAAATTAGTTTAACTGTGTGAAAATGACAGCGCTATTTGTTCTGTCCGATAAAGTTTTTTCCTAAACATACCTTTGTGTGGTTGTTGTTTTGTCCTTCAGTTTAAAGACTTGTCTTTAAAACCATTTATATATTTGACCATATTTGTCAATATATGAAAGAATCTCTGAATTCTAATTTATCTTATCGTTCCGATTTTAGATTTTCTTGTATAATGAGTTCATAACAGTTTCTGCTTAAAAATGTAAATTGACTCAATTATTCCTAGCGGGGTCATAGCATTTTATATATTGAAATAAATAAATAAATGACTGATTATACAGTTTACTTCTAAAAGCGAATTCTTTTAAAATTTCTTTTATTTTTAATAAATGAAAGCAACCTTACTCTTTTATAGTGGATTCATATAAATAACATAATATCATACTCACAAGAATTGAATTTTCGCGCTTAGGCAACAAGAAAAATATCTTTAAAAAAATCATGAAATATTTGCAACCATCCAATATTAAACGATCAGGAACTCTTAATAATTGGTTTATACGAATAAAAATAAAACTATAAGAAGAGCTTCTTTTATAAATTTTAATGCTCAAGCTTTCGGACCTAACGTCCTGTAGAAGGACGTTAGGTTCGAAAGCTTGCGCATTAAAATTTATAAAAGAAGCTTCTCCAATATTATTAAGTTTTTTCTCGGGTTTTGACTCGGGGCGTAGGGGTGTAATATCCTGTTTACTCTCTTCTATATACTAATAATTTTATTGTTGTTGTTGTCGTGTCCAATGAAGAGCCTCAGATGTCTCCATGCATTTCTATCACAGCAGCAGCAATTCTCTTAATTGGAAAACGGGTGCCGTTGCCACGTTAGTCACCTTGGAAACGAACCAGAATTTGGTCGAATATTCCATACAGGGGGGATTTATTATATGTCACTTAAGGTTATACATTTATGAACAATATCTCGCAGCATACACATTTCATTTACAAATAATTCTGAAATGTTTAAAAAAATTAATGTGCAAAACGTCTATATATTAAACACAGGTATCATAATTTTATCAAATACTAGCGGATGTACCCGGCTTCGCCCAGGTTTTTCTCGAGAGAATGTTTGTAGTCTAGTAATAAGAAAATATACTACACCTAAAAACTATCAGAGAAAAGAGAAACCACGGAAGGTGAACAGAAAAATGCTTACAATGGATGTTATGTTTACGATATCAAGTTAAATAAAAACAAAGATAAAATTTGCATATGTTGGTCATTGTAAATTTGTATATTGGCGAAATTAGAAACATGATAAAACAATTGGGTATTTAAAAACAAATGTAGAAATAAAAGTTGAAGTATAATAAACAATGTTAAAGATTAGTTTTAATTATTAATCAAGATTGTGTGTGAATATGTGAGAAAGATGTAATATCGTTGTTGTTTTCTTGGCCGACTGTTTTTCATATGGTGTTATCTTAAAATTGCTTGTTTTGAATATTTTTTAGATTGAGATTATTAGCTAGTATGTAAAAAAATAACTCTGTTGAAATTTAATTTTGTATTTATATATAAATAAAATTAACTCTTTTTTTTTTGTATTTAATCGATAACAGCGAAGTTACGCATGTTAATGTTAGGAAATATATTTTGATGTTAAGCAAAACCTGCTCCATCTCGTTTTACATAAATGTTGAAAATTTGGTTGAAATTGATGCATTGTAACGAAAGCTTTTAGTGATGTCCACTTATGAAATTTCCATTTTATTAATATAGATTACTGTTTGATTAAATTGCATAGATGCATCGTATTTACTATAGAAACATATAGTATCTGGATTACTTCGATTCGAATAAACCTTGATAATTATTTAAAAGAAAAAAAAAACATTTTAAAAGTTAAAGAGTTTTTCAAAGATATTTCACAAATATGATTCATTTTACAGATGACTCTATACTTAGAGAATATCTTAAATATTTATAAAAGTAAAAAAAAAAACGCGATTAAAATGATATTTATTTAAAAAAGGTTGAAAACATACGACCAAAGAATATGCAGATCTTTCACAATATTTATTGATTACCATCGGATTTTGAAACAGAAATGCAAATAATACATGAGATAAATACATAAAAATAGATAAAAATACAAGATATTATTTATATTCATCCCAAATAATAATGCACACACGATAAAAATTATGCAAATTTATATTACACGCTTGCTAGTTCATCCAAAACAGAACTTTAAGAATTGCTGAATGAAGGTCCGCCAGTTTTCATCATAAAACTATAAAGAAGAAGACCTCAATGAAAGTGATAGGGCACAATTTAGATTATAGATTATAAATACAAGATAATAAGACCAATTCCAAATAAATAAATAGTGCGTGACGTTTCGGTAACAGCATTGTTACCTTCTTCAGACAAAGGTACTACTCTGAAGATGGTAACAGCGTTGTTACCGAAACGTCACGCACTATTTCTTTATTTGGATTTGGTCTTATTACCTTGTGTTTGACCTCGATAAAAGGAAGTAATGTTGTTATATAATTCAAATTATTACTGAAATCATGAAATTGAACATTGCAATTAGAAAATAGTTATAAATAAATGTCATATCTAAGAATATTATGCAAAGAAGAGCGGAAACGATGGGATATTAAAGATTTAGTCAGATGATGTCTGATGACAAGACAATAAATGTCAACCATCCTAATCCAGAACTTTGGCTCGACGTCGTTTAAGATATAATTACCTTTGGGCGGGTCTCTCTTTAGGTGTGGTCGCTTCATTGTTGATCTCATTGTTTACTCAATCAGAGACTTAACAAGGCAACAATACGCAATTTTGTGGCCTTAAATGTATAATACAAAGTCTATATATTTACTCATTGTTCATACAATCAAGATCTTCAACAATATAATATAATAGTCACTATAGTCGC
>CP092866.1:53219811-53251040 GCA_030710605.1 Cordylochernes scorpioides
AAAAAATAAATATTATAAGCATAAGATGGAAAGCTGTTCCTCAGTAGAAATGAAAGTTGGCTAATCAGAAATGAATAAGACTATATGATAAAGGGAATTATGATAATCTTACTTGGCAGAGAGAAAGAAGTGAGAGAGGAGATTGACCAGAGGGCAGAAGCTAATGCTGTTACTGGAAGTAATTGATATCTGAGCAGGTCGCCAGGGGCAGGTCCAATTAGACAGTTGGATCACAGAGACAATATCTAACACCTAGGAAGAGCTCTTATCTACTAGAACAACAGATAGCTTGAGGAAAAGACAAGATTAGAAATAACCAGAAGAGAGAGGTATTTTATCTATTCCAAATTGATAGAGTGCCATTGTATTTCTTATTATAATACAATGAAGACACTTTAAAATTACCTTTATTTTTGAAATCCGTGTCTATATTATATATTGAATAATATATTTCATAAAAATTTGTGTCTATACTTTATTTAATAGGAATTCGGGAAATATTTATATTTTTATACAAAACTTAGTGTATTTTATTCGAAATATAAAGACAACAATGAAATGTATCAATTCCATACCTTTATTGTTCCTACATTACAAACCTCCGGGGGATACCCTTTATCAACCAACGTAAAACCCACGTGAAATCATGTGGAATATTATATAAGTTGAATGTTTATGTATCTTAAACTGGGCTATTTTTATATTTTTATTGTTATATATTTGCCTTCTACTTTTTTGAATATTTTTGATATTTATTTGAATTTCGGGGAGTAAATTTTAATTGATTTAATCTTATTCATAGGCTTTTGTTTGTATATGCTAGTAGATGTGTGTTTTGTTGGAATTTATGTTTTTCATTGTTATTGTATCGGATTCGCATAGTTCTCTAGATGTATGATGTCTGGTATGTACTGCAAGAAATATGTATACAATAGCTGTTTTTTATTTTGAGTTAGATGTTTTTGAAATAGTAATACCTCGGAATAACAGTGAACAGAGGAGGTTAATATTCACATATGTTATTATGTTGTACTTAAAAATAATTCTCCCAATGTGAGTTATTCATAGCCTGTTGTTTGTATTTGCCAGTATAAGTGGGTTTTGTTGTATTGTATTCTCACTCTTTTTGTTCTTGTATCGTATCTAGATCTACTACAAGACATTTTTATACAATAGCTGTTTTCTCCTTTGCCTTGAATGTTTTTGAAAAAGGAATTCTTGGATTATAGAGAAGGCAGGAATCTTATATGCTTTTATGTTGTACTCGAGAAGAAATCTTACAATATGAGCTATGGTTTCATTAATGTCATTATTTCCATTGTTTGGATTATAGCTGTGTTTTTATAGCATATATTTTAGGTATACATGTTTAAAAAATAGATTCTAAACGAAGCTTTACTCTGAGTTAGGTCGTTTATGATATGTGGTTGATATGTGATTTCTTTATATTTTATACTTATATATATATATTGTATGAATTTAGTATAATTTATTAATGTGTATGTGCATTCGTTCAACTAGACATCTACAATTCTTTGTGAAAACTGTGATCTCTAAAAACTTAGAAATACCGTTAAAGTTTCACCAAAATAATCCACTGATTTTTAAATTTAATATTTTTTATTTTCTAACTCAATGCAGAATATATTTTAATAATTATTACAATATATTCTAATAGAATATGATAAAACGCAATTCTAAAAACCATTGTTTTTTATAAGTTTTATATTTCCTTATTCACATTAAAAGTCGATGAAATTTTCAATGGAGTCTGTATATATTTTGAAATATATATATAAATTTTATAAATTTCATATATAAAAGGCACTTTATCTTTTCAATAAATGTGTGAAGAATTTCTATAAAGTTTTTTTTTTTCCAGTTAGAGTTTTCAAAACTCAACTGAAATATATCTTTTTATTTAAAACTTCCTTCAAATATTTTGATTGCATATAAATATTCAACTCATATATATACACACTACTGGTCGCAGTGGTACAGCCTACTCCACGCTGACGAACGCCAACAGCGCGAAACGCGTTCGTGGATGGCTTTTCTTGATTTATCAAGAAATTGGGTTGGCCAAATATCACAGATAAAGTTAAATAAACGTTTAATTTATTTTTGCTCCACTAGATGGCGCTCTGCCATCTAAAAGGCACATGTGCTCGTGGTCAGGAGATGCTTTCTTTATTTTTAATATATGTACATACATTATATTGTTATTTTTGTTATAGATTGGGATATATTGCTTGATATTAGATATAGAGAACTATCGAGCATTTTATGTTATTGTCAATGCAGTAGTGTCATATTGTAAAATCAATAAACACAGTTGTAATCACAATTTGCTTTAATTGTGCTAATGAAACAATTTAAGAAGAAATTATTCCAGATTGAAGGCGTGGAGAATATATTGAATAATACATATTTACATATATACAGAAAAGTTTGAGCCGGCCAACGGGAAACGGAACGGAAATATCTTTATTTACGGGGTTGCTAACCAGAATGGATGATTTTTGAATTCCGATGAACGCATAAAGCGGAATATATATATTGCACTGTTGGTGGGGCTTGGAGATGGGTGGCCAGGGGATCATCGCCAGGTGAGGCCAGGAGAGCCAGGATGTAGAGGACGGGGGCATGGTGGTGATCCGCGGAGATCAGGTGGAGGCAGACGGGCCCAATAGTATTGAGCCCAGGGGTGACCGTGGAGAGCAGACAGACCGCAATGCTCAACATAGCCAACGGGAAACAACAACAATGGGTTTATTAAGGGAAAGCCGTGACATCTGGCGGTCGACTTAACAGAGTAGTTTGTTCTAGAAATTATAACTTTGAGAGAGAAATAAAATAACATTTTTAATATAATATACATTTATATAATATTTGAAAATTATTCGTTAATTATTTGAAAATTAAACGTTATTCAAAATATCATTTGTAGTTATCATACAATATTATTTGATAATTCAACAATTGCGAACTATACTATGTTGATAAAGTTTGGGAAAAGAGATAAGACTCTAGAGCTCACAATTGAAATTAATTTTCAGTACCTTTGAGATAAGGAATTTATACATTTTTTATTATGATAAAAATATTGTTCAGTTTTATTTATAAATACAATAATAAAAGTAATATAATATGTATATACACTTATTCATTACTTGCTTATACATTACTTACCTATATAATAATAATAATAATACCCTTAAGAGAATTTCAAAATTTAGAAAATTTGCTATTTAGTTTAAACATATGAGATTTTTAAATATTGTATGTAATAAATAAGTAGTGTTAACATATAGTAGTGTAGGAAGGTTATTGAAGTGATGGTGTGGCTTGTGGAAAGGCTGCTGATAAAATTATAATTAAAATTAATTTATTTAAAGCAAGAGAGAGAAATTATAAAGAGAAAAGAAGCAACGGTTGAAATAACGGCCGCCGGCTTTAGCCTTGTTGTTTACCGCTGAGTCGCCAGATCAAGTGTCGGAAGAAGCCAGCCGCTAGAAAGTTCTGGATGGCGCCCGCGCATGCGTAGTGAAGTGTTCTCCCAACACGTGCTCGCCAAGCTTCTGCCCGTATGTATTTTGAAGCTTTGTCCCAGTTCGCTGAAGCAAAGTGCGGTCGCCACACTACTCCCCCTCCAGTAGGATCTTTAAAGATCCTATGTAGTCGTAGAGGGAACTCTTGGTAGGGTATCTTGTTGGGTTGGGATCTGGTCTTGGGGGCTTGAGGGAGGCACCTGTCCTTTTCAAATGTTGTCCTGATGTAATGGGTGGCGACCATCTTGTTAGGTTGCAGGGACACGATGGGTTGCTCAGCGATGGGTGTAGTCGCCGCGAGTACCGGTGGAGCTATTGGTATTAGGGAAGTAGTGACTCTTGATTCAATGGGAGGTGATGACTGTTGGAGAGAGTTTTGAGGTTGGAGAGGTTGTGTTACCGAAGTTTGGGCGGGCTGCAAGTGGAGAGGAGTCGTTGCAGCAGCGTTATTGGTTTCTTCTAGGAAGAGTGGATGTTTCTGCTCGCAGGATGGAGGCAAGGGCTCTTCGTGAGACGGCGGCTGCTGGGGCAAGGGCTCTTCATGAGACGGCGGCTGCTGGGGCAAGGGCTCTTCATGAGACGGCGGCTGTTGGGGCAAGGGCTCCTCATGAGACGGCGGCTGCTGGGGCAAGGGATTGTCACTGTGCACTGGGGTGGAGAAAACAGTTTCAGGGGGACACGAGATGGTGTTTGAAGGAGGGTTGGAGCAGAACGATGAGGAGTCCAGGGATGAAGAGTCACTCAGAGAGCTGGAGAGAGAAAGCAAGGCGGAGCTTGAGTTGGTGTCTTCAACGTTCTGGACTGTAGTCACCGGGGCAGTTGTTGTGACATTCATGTCACGGGGAAAAGCCGTCTGCTCCAGGTGTTGGAGGCTATTGGAGGAGGGAGTACAGGGATCACCGTGCTGAGATGGAGGTGGCTTAGACAAATCGACCAGGATAATCGAGGGTCTCTGATCAGCAATGGGCTTAGTTTTTGAGACTTGAGCTGTTCTTACCTGGCGTGACCGGCCAAATCGCAGGAGAAGTCGTTCTTTGAGCGCCGCATATTTTCCTGAAACTGGTGGGTTCTCTACAATGTCGAAGACGCAGATGAGAGCCAGTCTATCCAAATTAACGATAATTGTTTTATACTTGAAATCGTCGTCGCTGGCGAGGTTTGCAAAATTAAAGGCAGCTTCCAGTTGGTTGAGCCACAATGGAATGTCTTTGGGCAAGAAGGGTGGAGCTCGAAAAATCAATTTTGATATTTGAGATGGGGTGAGTTCCATCGTGAATGTTTGAGCTTCCAGGATTTGCCCTTGACGTTGGCCGTTAATTCTTCATTCGAGTCGTCCGGCTCACCAATTTGTAGGAAGGTTGTTGAAGTGATGGTGTGGCTTGTGGAAAGGCTGCTGATAAAATTATAATTAAAATAAATTTATTTAAAGCAAGAAATTATAAAGAGAAAAGAAGCAACGGTTGAAATAACGGCCGCCGGCTTTAGCCTTGTTGTTTACCGCTGAGTCGCCAGATCAAGTGTCGGAAGAAGCCAGCCGCTAGAAAGTTCTGGATGACGCCCGCGCATGCGTAGTGAAGTGTTCTCCCAACACGTGCTCGCCAAGCTTCTGCCCGTATGTGTTTTGAAGCTTTGTCCCAGTTCGCTGAAGCAAAGTGCGGTCGCCACAATAGTATAGAGGAAAAGTAAAAAAATATAAAGTAACACCTGCAAAGCATCGACGGTTAAACGTCATAGGCTATATATAAAAAAAATAAAACTCACATGTTGAAACTAAATTACAAATTTTATAAATTTTTAAATTTTCTTAACGGTATTTTTCGATATAAAATTAGCTTGCTGTTCTGATTTAAAGTTAAATTCAAAATATGTAGTTCTTAATATTTTACTTTTCTCTATTTCCAAAAATATTTTACTATTAATATATATCATATATAATATTAATAATTAATATATAATAATATATCATATAATCTCTCTAAAAATTCAATAATTTATATATTTAAAAAATATATATTTATCATTTTTATTCATTGATTTTTCTACTTTTGGTTATCATCGTTTTTAGAATGACTTTTAGTTTTGTTGTAAATATGCGTAGTTGACATATCTATCTTTTTGAATCACTAATATAGGATTAACTTTATAAATTCTATATATTGTGAAAATAACTAATGTGTAATATTTCCTCAAGTAAATAATTATATTTTTTATCACGACTGTACCTTCAACCCTTTATCTAACAACAAACAAACTATTCATAACATATATATTTTTTTGTTTGCTCCTGAGGAGGACAAAAGATTTTTGTCGAAACGTCGAGTTAATAAAAAGGTTTACTGGCCGAGGTATCTTTATTTTCAAGAAATATATATATCTGATATATTAATGAATTAAATATCACTTTAAAATTTATATATAACACATGTAGATAATAAATAATGAATATTAAAAATATTTAGAAAAATATACATTTTATATTTTAGAAATAATCGATAATGTGAAGGAGACAATTGACTCAAGTTTTATTGGAAGAATGGTCCGCTACCGTTTCTTTTTATTGGCAGGGATGCCGTGATGATGATAATCTTCTTGGCCTTTGGCTCCCTCCATCATTTAGGTAATAACAACTGTCGTCTGATTCATCTATCTTTCCTTAGCTGCTATTGGATGGTCGCAACCTCATTATGGGAAACTTTCTATCTATTCCAGCGCTCCTATTGGTTAATTTGTCTATAGCCAGATGTATTGGATAACGAAATTAATCAGTACCATTATTTTTTATTTGAATATATTCAATAATATAGCATTTGAATTATTGACTATAATGATTTATTCAAAGTGTATACGCAATTTATTACGTATTACTATACAAAAACTCTAAATATATGCGTGTGTTAAATAATCTTTTGTAAATATATAATCTTAATAAACTTATTGATGCATTGATTTATATAAAATTTTCAAATATTATTCCCGAAGATTTATAAATACTTAATAATTTGATAGAATTTTTTGCGTCAATATAAAATATCTATAATACAATATAATGCGGCTTATGATTGTATAACGACATTTGAAAATTATCCCGCATGTGTTTCTTTTGAACGAAATATCGAAATTTATTTTAAGGAGAAATAACGATTATTTCTAACCTTAAGAATGAAGTATGAAAGGATGAATTGTGAAGAGTAATGATAAACGGAAAAATAAAAGTGTCCAGGGATGGGTACTCAAATTGGGAACACACTAAAAATTATCATATTACTCAAATGTTTATGATTTTTGAGCATATATTTTCGTAAATTATATAGTAAAAAAGTCATTAATATATTATATGTTTATATTAATAAAATGTTCACACACCTACTTCGATACCTTTGTATATATATGAATATACTATAGTATATCCCCATTCCTGGACACTTATTTTTCCGTTCATCATTAATCTTTACAATTCATCCTTTCATACTTCATCTCTAAGGTTAGCAATAGTCGTTATTCCTCCTTAAAATAATTAAATTACGATTTTTCGTTCTGTAAAAATAAACATTTGCGGTAAAACTTGTTAAACGTCGTTCTATAGTATATTTATAATCAGGACAATATATATAAGATCATTGTCTTCGCTGTTTTTCTACGAAGCTTAAAATGAATAACTGCTTCTTTACATTCTTCTACGAGTGGCTAATGTAAAATGTTGAGGTGTATTTTCTCATTAGTCATTAGAATATTGAATTTCAGTAATATCATCTGCTTAGAGCGCATAGATTCACCGCCTAAGATATGCCACAACACCAGCTTCGACAAATATGGTCGATTTTATAATGCTTCTTCTAAGGAATTTATGAAATCGAAGCTACTTATATTGATATAGACCCTAGAACTGGAATACAATAGTTCATATATATCTGAAATTGCCAATACTGGCATTGCGATATATTCTTTTATATGAATCTGCACATATAGACAATATCAGCAAAATGAATTGTTTTGGTGCATTCACATGAATTAAGAGGCGTTTTAACTCTAGTATTTCCATCAATTAACACGCACACACTCTTTCTATATATTTTTTAAAATATATTTTTTAATCATATGAAGTATATAATTATATATAAAAAATATCATAACCGAATCTAAGAAAATATATCAGTGACTCTTCGGTATGAGTAGCAGATTTGAAATCATTTGTTATAGGGATTTAATCTAGAAAGACATAAAACCTCTCTAGCTAAATAGTGTGTGTTCCGAAAATAAATCAAGCAATAAAATATATATATATTAATATTAATGTTCCCTACTCTATCTGATAACGCTTATCTTAAAGCCAAAGGCAAACTATATAAGCAGAAAAAAGCCATTTAAGTTAGCAGTCATGACAATAAACAGGCTATACCACTTATAGAAGGAGTCCCCACTATTGTGAATCGGTATATTGTACAATATAATTTAGCTAAATTATAATAGTTATAATTATTTAATTGTTTTTAAATATATAACATAGTATTCTTAGTTCATATAAAAGGGCGTACCTGAATCTGTTTAAAAAAAAACAATTTTTTCTCAAAATATTCTAAAAAAAAGTGTTTGTTTTTTTCTTTACAGATCCAGGTACTCCCTTTTATATAAACCTAATTGATGGATCGCCTTTTGACTCATAATATTCTAGGTAAAATTAATGTTCCCATATTCCTATACTTTCCGAAGTTTTGTGAAAGCCGCAGTAACCTGATAGAAAAGAAAGAACTAAACTATCGCCAGATGTCAAGAATAGTTTCCCTTCTCAGCCCTGTTGTAAGTCCCTAGCCAATTCACCAATGAACAACAAAACAATTTCAAGTAATGGACTTATCGACATCTAAAGTCCTTTGGGACTCTTGGATCGTTAAGTGGAGAGAGATGGATCGCCGAGATGCAAATAAGAAAGGGGAGATTTCTGGACCGCCATTAGATGTCCAAAGGACTGAAGAAAAAAAGAGATTTAGCAAGAATTGAGCAAGTCGAGTTCTGTTTTTGTTATGTTGCAGAGAGATTGTTCTGGGAACTACTAATGTGGTTCTATATTTTCTGATTGAAATTCTGTTTATTCAACTATCCTCCTTATTTGGGCTCTTAAGGATTTAAAACCTTTTTAAACTCACACAAACACACTTATGCGCAATATTAATATGCCAAACCATATATGGTTATATTAAGGCAAATTTCTATTCTGATATTATACTCATTCAAAAAATCATAAATTCAAAATCATGAATAATTTAAGGGCAAATGTTTCTTTTTTAAATCAAACAATTCCATACCTCTCTCTTACTCTCTCTCCAAAAGTAAATTTTGCTAAAGGGCCTGTTTCATCAATGGTGAATCTTCCCAGCTGTTACACAAGCTTAATCTACCATCTAATCTTTTAAATTCAAAATTTCTGTTACTTTAAGAAGAGTCATTTTTATAATAGTTTGTATATATAATGTTTATGATTCATGTGTATAATTTAATTTATGTGTAAACAATACGTAACCTAATCTATATAAATTGGAATAATTCAGTGCTATATTCATTTATTTTAATATAAAATAAGAATTTTCATACAATTTTGGGTGACTAAAAATAGAAAGATATGGAAAGATCTTTTTGGATTTTCAATAGTGAATCTTCTCAGTGATTTCGCCCTTTAATCCATCAGATCATTAATATCTTTTCGTACAAGTAAAAGTTGAAGATGATCTGCGTCATCAACAGAACATTTAAAACCCAATTTATCAATCAGGAAAATTGCAAAACGTTTCTTTATTAGTTCAAAAAAGCAAGCTTTCAAGCGTAAGATTATCAATAGGCTAATTGTTCCGCCTAGTAGGAGGCATAAAAGGAATTTACATATTTAAAAAGTTTAGCTAAAATCTTAAATACTTTGAATATTTATTTTCTTAAAAAGTGATTTACTTATACCAGATATGTCGAATTTTTTATAGAATGAAAGAATAGTATGAGAGAATTTTTTAAATTTATATAATCAAAAATATTATAAATTCTCTATATACTGTGGCATAAACGGAACTTCGGAAGAATAAATAAGAGAATTAAAAATCATAAGAGAATGTGTTTGTTGAATGCACGAATAGCAGATTATTTATTTATTACCAGTTGCAAATGAGATACGCTATATCCTATCTAGATATTTGAGTGTGGAACTATTTAAATTAAATCATATTGTAGTAGAGTAGGTAACAGAATTGCCAAAAAGAAAATAAACAATTAAGAAAAAGCGCATTGAATAAACATATACATTAAACAAATAAGCAACAACATAAGCAGATAGAAGAAATCGCAATGTGATAGCAGATTATAACTTCCTAATACTATGGATCTATCTGTGTGGTGTGTTCCAGTCCTAGTAGGTTGAATTGATGGCCAGTAGATTTATCGTTTTCTATCTATTAATGATATCTGATGAGCCAAGCTCTCCCAATATTTTTCATTGCAGAAAGAACTTTCCTTCAGAAGAAGTTCGATTGATGTGCCAAAGAAACATTCGTGTCTTAATGTTTTCATTTGCTATATATAGATGGGGTGTTATTGCTTTATATTAATGAACTATTGTAAGGCCTTTTAACATTATATATATATACGGACATGTTTTTCGATTCTATAGACGACTGATCTGCTTGTTTCTTCTATATTCAAAAATATTTTATTGACACTGTTAGTAAATTGGTACAAGGATTAATGAGAATTACAAAAATTAATGAGAATTTACAATTTAGTGATTAAATATAAAAATCTGTTCTCAAGAAGGGAGACTCCTCCATTTTGAGAGAGTCCTCCTCCAGACAAGGACTGAATCAATTTGAACCGCTCTCAGTTCAATATTTATATAATACTTAAAGAGACACATCTTGGCAGACGTCTATTTACTTGTATGAGGCGGTGATCTGTTGGCAGGACATTGAGTATATAGTACATTGTGCTGATTTCCAGGTTACATTTCAATGTTTGATTTGGTAATAGGATTCCTAATAATTTGACCCATTGGGATCTATAGTTTCTGAATAAACATTTTTAGATTTTGCTACCTAATATTAGGAAAATATTAATCAAAGTGACGCATTTCGGGCTGTTGCCTTTAGTAAATGTAGTGTAGAATATATCTTATAGATCAAAATAAATTGATTTCTCTTATAGGCTTCCTGTTAAGTCCCGAAAAAATGTAATTGGAGCCAAAATACATTGGCACGGAAAACCTCATAAAAGTAGAACAACAAGTGAAAATGTGGAATAAAAAATAAATCAGAGTTAGTATATAATATTCAAACAGGTGGGGCAAACCATCAGCAACGTTTAATTGAAAAATAGAAGATGCATTCTTTTAAAAGTTTCAACATATGATCTGGTACTTGAGAGAATTATTCTGAGAACAAAATATCTAAATTAATATTCAGTTGATATCAAAAATTGAATATCCTTGTGTTGCATTATCTCTATTTGAGATAAGGGGAACAAGAAAGGACAGAGTGTTTGACACCAGTCAACCATCAGCCAAGTAAACAAACAAAGGGGACAATTGGTGACATCTGGCATTGACAACATCTGTGACTATTGTCGTGTCATTCTCTGTTGGGGAATAAACCAACTTTCGCCTAGCAACACCGAAGGAAGAACTTTCCTTCATTGTATTTCTTTGCCAATATCTATTTTAGTATTCACTTGTTTATTTAATATCAGTAGAATTTAATTGGTTCACATTTGTCAATTTGTGACTTGTTACTTCCGACAATGTTTGACAAAAACAATGTTTTTGTTTCGTAATAAAGATTATTAAATAAAAAATAATTTTGGGCATTATCAAATTTGTGTGTGTTTTAAACTTTATGGTATAGAGAGTAGAAAAAACCCGAAATTTATGGTGTGCATGTGTTCAATATATATATATATAAATATTTGAAAATATATATATAATAAAATTTCAATCATACAAAAGTTCTCAATCACAAATTAATATATAAACACATACAGTTTTATTAAGACCACCGGTCTTATACAGATTCACTGCAGGAAAGAAGCATAGATGGAGCTGCAATACTCCAGGAAGCACAGCCTCCAGGTCCGACGCATGTCCAATAGTCACAGATTCCACTGTGTATACGTCAAGGTTAAGGTATCACTGAAAAGGCGAGTGTTGGATCAGCCGCGTTCTAGTCTTGGCTTTCCTCATCCAAACGGACCACGGCATTCGGCGAATCCATTAATCTCTTCCGAACGGTGACTGCGGTCTTGTAGAATTTATATATACCAGAAGGAAGACCTTGATCAAACTTCATCGTACTCATCCAGTTTTAGATTTGTTTACTATCGGATTGAGACAAGGATAAGTCACCATTTTCCAGCGCACAAATTAGTATATTATAGATTGATAAATTCTAATAGTTTTTGAGATATCCGAATAATCCACCGCAAATATTGTAAAAATATTTTAGAAGGAGCTTTCAAGCTTGGTCCTTCCGTAAAAATAGAACCCCAAACCCTTTTTTTTATTTTATGCTGAAAAAGGCATGACATGAAAGTATCCAATAAAATACATAATTTTAAAGAGTTACCGTTATCCATATTCAAATAATATTTTTAATAAATTTTAGTTCACACAGAAGCACTAATATTATCTCTTTCACTATAAGCAATTATATAATTTTTAATTCATTTATTTGTCAAAATGCAAATTAAACTAGAGAAAGTTTACTTAGTTAACTAATATAGTTTTAATGGTTTAATATTTATGAGCATAATACCTTCTATGCTTAAAAAAAAATATATATATATATATATATATATAGTGTAGAAACTATATCACAAAATTTTCTCTCTCTATCTACAAATTAATAACATTTTACAAATTTTATAATTTATATTTAAATGATCATAATAGTGAAGATAATTTTAATACAAAACTGGACTATAAAATTAAATAACTATTTATTATTATATATATATATATATATATATATATATATATATGTTATATAAAATATTAATTTATTCAAAATATATATCATATATCTAAATACTCTGTTAAATCGACCGCCAGAGGTCATGCTTCCCCTATAAAAACTCGTTGTTGTTCTTCCCCGTTGGCCGGCTCAAAACTTTTGTACATTATGTAAATAATCTTTTGTTTTCCTTATTCTACGCGCCTCAAGCCAGGCATTACTTTTATCAAATTGTTTATTTTCTATATCCTATAAGCTCAATTAAAGCTATTTCTAATAATTATTTTTGATAACTAATTTTATTATAATCTTTTACCAAAATCAAGCAACAGATAATAATTCTATATAAATAACAATCAAAATACAACAGAAAATATCTTTATTATAATATATATATATATTATAAATAAAAATATTATCCTGCTGATTTTGGAATATTAGAGTTATAGATTATATAGCTGTTGCTTTATTTTGGTATCCATGAGTAAATTACGATATTGTTCTGCAGTCGTGGCAATAATAAAAATAGTCTTGATCAGAGATTGCTTTAATTGAGCTAAGGAATATAGAAAACATAATTTGATAAATGTACTGCCTGGCTTAAGGCGTAAGAATCTATAAAATGAAAAACTTATTTACATAATGTACAAAAGATTTGAGCCGGCCCTCGGGAAACAACAACAATGAGTTTTTATAGGGGAAGCGTGACCTCTGGCGGTCGATTTAACAGAGTATTTGAATCTATAAAATATAATTTTAAATAAAATAATATTTTTATAAAACATATATATACGCAAATCTGTGTTAAAAATATTTACATTTTTAAATCTTAAGCGGATATACTATTTAAAAAAAATTATATACCAATAAATAAAAAGCGAACTTTTTTTCTGAAGGTTTAAAAACGGATTTTATAAATAGAATGCGATAGGCCATGCTGCGCACATATAACATCTGAAGAATTAATACCATTGAAAAGAATAAATAAATATATTATCTCGACAATTCTATATACAGTTACGAGCGTCATTCTTCATCAGTCATCTCTGTCACCGTTTGCTTTTTTTTTTTGAATGGCGCCCTCCTATTGGTCGGCTACGATCACGCCACCTTTGCCCCCCACCCCCCACTCGCTTTTTCGTTTTTGTAACCATTGTGTTGGAGCGGGTCGCTCCTTAAATAAATGCATATATTAGTTAATAACCAAATGGAATCCTCTCTTTCTTTTACCCAGTAAGAGACGCCTACGGAAGCCAACAGTACATAGACAGATAAAGCACATAGGCTATAGTTATTAACTAACATATGCATTTATATAAGGCGCCAATTTATAATTGTAACAAATAGTATTTGAATCAAAACATTCAATCGGGTAAAACACGGGCGTTGCCCGGGTCATTCGGCTAGTATCAATATATGCAACAGAGGAATGTGAGTATATAAAATAGTATTAAACCTTTTAAATAATTTTGTTTGAACTTGAAAGTTATATATACTTTGCAATATATTTGACTTCAGATTCATTCTGAATAAATTTGTTTTAAATCAACTTATACACTTATGAATAAAAGTTAAGTTTTTTAAAAAGTATTGATGAACCCTTCTAGAGACTTGGATAGTTTCAATGCCCAGATTGTTCTATCATATACTACACATAAGGGTTTTAAAATTACTAATATTTTCTCACAATGAGTTTCTTTTTTATTAAAAAAACCCGCTAGCTTTCAAGCGATAATCGCTCTTCAACTTCAACTCTCCTTCGCTTGAAAGCTAGCGTTTTTTTTAAATAAAAAATAAACTCATTGTGAGAACATATTAGTAATATTAAACCTTTTTTTCACAATTTATCATGAATAGAGACATATAAAAGTCCAAACCTTTACAAATAACATATATTTTATTAATCGGTACAGTATCAGACACTTATGTTCTTTTTCGCTTATCAAATATTATTTAATAATTGATATAATATAACCCTACTAACCAAATACATAGCAATAAGGTCTAGGCATTATAACTCCCTAAACCACTAGGAGAATTAATTTTTTTCATTGATGAGTCATTACCTTCAAACAAATGATTGATTTCTCCTCGCAGTCAAATCTTATTAGAAATAGTTTTCAACTGAACAATATTTCGAAGATGTATTTTACAATTTAAACTATATAGCGAATTACATAATAAAATATAAAAGTAGTTTCCACTCAGGTGATAATTTACTTGATTTAAATCTCCTTGATTGAAATAATACAACAGATTTCTGGATATGAGTTTCTATTCATTTTTATAAATAGAATCTCACGCTTTCGATTATCTCTTCCCTTCTACCGGAGTACACAAAACACAAAGCTTGAGATTACATTATTAAAAAATGAAAAGTATCTCATCTCAAAAAAACTTGGTGTATTATTTTGATTTAACTCTGGTGTTAAACAAGGTTAAGAAAGATCGTTGAATTTTTCCATTTTATTGGGAACTCAGGGGTCAACGACTTGTCCCTTCTCGGTGAAGACTTTAAGAAGACGCTAAAAGAAGGCTACGTTCCTATAAAACAGCGTGATGACATGGCTCAGGCAATGAAACTGACCAGTCGATCTCTACCTTCCAACTGCCTTTTTTTCCAGCCCCCGGTTCTATTTTAGCCGGAGTGCCCCCTTCGCAGACAGAGGTCTAACTTTCCTGTTCCCTGTTTTCCTGTTGTGAAGATATATGAAGCCAGACTGTCATGGCTATCTCTGGGGTTCGTCAGCCTACCTTAACTTTATTTTTTTCTAAGCAAGTTATAATAATTGGGAATATTTTTATATTATATGTATATCATATATAATTATTTTATCATTAATATGAAATCCCCATATTATTCTTCCACTAATTTAACCATTTCTGCCTCATGAGCCCTCTAGGAGATTTTAGCTATCATTTGTGCGGCGCGCAGGCGTTTGGTCGTTTAGGCGCATTCTTGAGCTCACAAAGCAAGAGCTGTGAGAACTCGCTAAATGTTTATAATCAGTAGTTGCATCAAATGTTTATGGTTAATTTAAAACACATGTGTATTATAACAAATGAATACATTAAGACGCAAGTGTTTCTTTTCACAAATAAATCAAACTTCTATTTTCCTTACTGCGATTAAAAAAATATTGGAAGGGCTTGGCTCATCAGTTCGCCAATTCATTCTACCAGACCGCATTTTAGAGATCTAATACTGTATTGGATCATTCTGATTACATACGCTACACTGAAGGGTGGAATCTTATAAATGATGTTTAAAAAACTATGGACATAATCTTTTAGGAGAGTAGAATTACATTTAAATATTTGCATCGAAAATTCTCTTCCGCGAGCATATGTATTAAATAAAAAGTTTAACAAACTTTGTCCATTAACATCGCCCGCTACTTGATTATCTTCCGCCGCAAGTCCCTGAAGCTCACCACATGGAGATGCCATCTCGACTTCAACAAACGTTGCGTAGCCCTGGATTTCATTCCCCCGTCCTTGAGAGTAAAAGACCCAGTTGGCAACTCATATTCACAGAGAGCTGTATCCGATCTACAGAAACGTCTCCTCCACGCCAGAATACAGGGATGCCACTCTAACATACGCTTTCTTTCCAAGACCCTCAAACAGCTCGCATGCATCATCTCCCAGACAATCCCCCCAAACCAGTTGACCCACATCATAACCAATATAACCTCAGAATTAAAGCTCCTACAGAAGAATATAAGAATCCGACACGATGAAAAAAACTCCGCTACTGGTCAGTTAAATTTCGACTACAACTCCATGACACCGACCATTCCTCCAATCTCGTCAACCTCTCCTCAACGGATCTCACTCCCCGTGAAACCACCCTTCTAAGTAGAGGCCTCAAGTTTAGACCTGTCTCTAGGCCAGATCCCCTGAAAATCATCAGTGCTGTTGAAGCTGGCATCCGCAACCTTAATAATTCAGATAAATATAAAATACGCCACACAGTCTCCAACATACTGAGCCTCCCGTTCGCCAACCCCGTGCCTCCCGGCTTGAATTCGATATCATCCGAAAATTACGGCAGAAAAACCATTTAGCCATTATTCAATCGGATAAAGGCTCCCAAACAGTCATTATGAAAACTAAAGATTATAAGGAAAAATTGCAGGTTGTTCTCTCCGACATCTCCACTTTCAAACCCATATCTGCCCAAAACAGAGCCTCCATATACTCCTCCGTCCGCAAAGGACTCAATCGTCTGAAAAGAAACCAGATCATTTCCCCAGAAGAACACAAGTCTTTTCTCCCTGATACCGCTACCGAATCCTATATATATGGCCTGCCCAAGCTCCACAAGCCCGGAATTCCGTTAAGACCAATCGTGGCCCACTTCCTATCCCCCATGGCCCGGGTCTCCAAGTTCATTTCGCCTTTCCTCTCGTCCCTCCTGAAAGGTACTCCTTCCCTTACCTCCATCACCTCCACCAGTTCATTCATTGATGATGTGTATGGTACCCCTCCTTGTCCGAACCTCGTCATGGTTTCATTTGATGTAGTATCGTTATACCCTAGCCTCCCCCACGATTTAATTGTAGACTCCCTTAGGTCCTTTCTAGTTGATTCCCATGTCGATTATCATACCTCCTCCAAAATTATAGAACTCACCCATCTCTGTTTACAATCTTCAGTCTGCTCTTTCAACTCCCAGTTTTTTCTACAGATAAAAGGGTCCCCAATGTCCTCAGCTGCTGCAGAGATTGTTATGCGGTCAATAGATATACATTAACCTCAGATTTTCCATCCGATATCCGCCTTTGGCGTAGATACATATTTGATGTGTTCTGCATATGCACAAAAAGCCAGGTTGAAAATATCCTCTCAAAACTTATTAGTTACCATCCTGACCTTGCCTTCATCCATGAAACCGAAACTTACAACACCCTCCCATTCTTAGATTTCCTAATCATCCGGACCCCAATCAGATACCCCCCCCACTCCACAGTACATTACAAAAATTCGTTTAGACCCAATTATATTCACTTCAACTCCTTCTGCCCCCTAAGTTACAAAATCAACACCGTCAAAACCCTATCTAAACGAGTTCACACCCACTGTTCCACCTCTGATTTCAAAACCATGGAGACCAATAGAGTCATAGCCAATCTCATTAAATTCCAATACCCGAAGTCTTTCATATTACGCCACTTCCACAACCCCAACCACACCCCTTCCAACCCCATATATAAATCCATATGTGTCCTCCCATTCCCCCTCTAGCTCCTCCATAGCCCGATCCCTAAGCGAATTTGGAGTCAGGACCCTGTACTCCAACTCCCCTAACATCAGCTCCCTCATTAGGAACCCAGACACAAAAAGCAATAGCCCATATAACCCATCTCTCTTGTCTGGCTGTGTCTACTCCATCCCCTGCGCTGACTGCGACGTTATCTACGTTGGTGAGACAGGCAGGAGCGTAGGGACAAGACTCGAGGAGCACAGCAAAAACATCTCCAGACAAGATGAGAAATCAGCCATATATCAACACATCCGGACCTCCAACCACTCTTTCGATCTGGCCAATCCATCTGTGCACTATAGCCGCATATACAACAAGCAGCAGCGCCTCACCTTGGAAGCTCTCGTTTCCCAGGGCTTCCATGCCATCAATAGACACATCGACCTCCCTGAATCCTACCAATCCCTCTTCCCATAGCCTTGTATTCTCCAGCTGTGCGTATCCCCCCTCCTCCCGCATAGACATTAGAAAATATTCCTAACTCTACTACATTCAATAGCTATTATCATGCATGTTAATTCCTCATTTCCATAATTTCCTGGTATGCTAATTATTCCTCTCAACATTTCATAGATTTGCAAAGTTCCTATAGTTTTTAAATATGTAAATAGTCTCATCCCTAAATAGTGTTCAATGTTCCATATGTTTTCACATTTTTCCTGTAGAAGGGCCGGCCAGCCCGAAAGCTTGAGCGTTTTGTAATAAATCATCGTATAAAAAAGAAACTCGTCCCTTGATTCTTAAATTTTATCGTAAAGTCTTTCTTATATTAGGTATATTTGCAAGCTCTCTTGCGCTGGCACCTCATCCGACGATAGTTTGCAAAGACGCAATCTATTTATAAACATAAGAACTAAGAATAATTTATATATTTGATGATTATATGATATTTAAAATGAAATAATTATATTAAAAGGAAAAATTCATATTTATATATAAATGTTAAAAGTTTATATATCTCAACCAGATCATTTGTGTCTTAGCAAAGCAATGGACTGATAAGCAGAGAATTTAAAATGTGACATTCTATTTAATAAAATTAACGCTTTACAAATAGGCTTATATAAATACGTATATGTTTCGCGATTATTATTGACACTCATGGGCAAACTTTAAAGAAGTGTAAAGTCTATGATGGTAGCCTGTTTTATTGTAAGGTGATAGAGGCATTTTGTTCAGAATTGATTATCTCATGTGTCTTCATGAAGGTCCTGTAAATCAAATATCTTTCAGAGTTATTGTCTGAATCCCGAATACATGCCTAAAAGTACAGCCCCCTTAAGTTTTGTCCATGTGTGTAAATTTCAAATTAAAACAAATATTTAATCCAATCTAATGTTAGGTCTAGTTAATTTAGTACAGGTTACTCTTCAAGGTGTAGATATAAACGATTATAAATAGTTTTAGCCAAGTTATACGCTAACATTTTAACGACACACGTACGTTCCTTAGTTTATTATAAAGAAAGACATATAGGGCTACTTCCCGAATAATATTCTGCTATATTTAAAAAATAAGAGTTATTTATAAAATCAAAATCTTATGGCAAACTTTGATGAATAATGTAACAATATTTGATGGAAATTCTTATTTCTTTTTGGAATAGAAATGATCTGTAAAAAATTGTTTAGAAAAAACTGAATTTATATTTTCATAAAAAAAGAATAAAAATGATTTCTTTGGGATAAAATGGAAAAATCATTTCTAAACATTAAATAAATAAAAATATAAACAATTTAGAGTAAACAAAATCAAACAATTTGTTAAAATTAATTTTTGTTGAATTTACAAATTATGCATAAAATAAGACAAATTATTGCTTTACAGTTAAAAATGTGACAGAAAAAAAATTTGAGTGTAATTATTTGAATTGATTCAATTTATCAGAAGTTTTATTTAAAATGTTAATCAATTTTAATGGATATTAGTTAGAAAGTTTGTTTTTGTTTTAAAAGGAAATTAACCCAATCCTACAGTCTCCCCCAAAACATCGACTAAAATCAAGGAAGCCGATATGGTCCAGAGGAAACCAACTTCTCTCCCAAAATTTTAATATCTCAGAAGCATGGACAAATTCCTGGATCAGCTCCGATATCCCAAACAAGAACCTCATCACAAGCCCAAGTGTCAAGATCCCAGGTTTTTCCCTCCCTCGACGAGAATGGGTGCTTCTAAACCGCTTTAGGACAGGACAGGGAAGGTGTGCAGAGCTGATGAAGTTATGGGGCTACACCAAAGATCCAAATTGTGCCTGCAACGTCCCACAATCAATGTCCCATATACTAGACGACTGCCCGCTGTACAAATTCAATGGAGGAATCTCCAATCTCCACTCTGTCACCCCGGAAGCCCTGAACTGGCTGAAGGCCTTGCCTCTCAGACTTTAATGACCGATATGTCCTCACTTCTTTTTTCTAGATTTGGTTTCATTTTGTCTCCTCTCTAATTGTAAAGATGTTGCTGTATCACCTCATAAGCATAAATAACTAATTTTATAAGGAAGTTTAAATATTCACATTCAAAATTCAATTAGTATACAAATATATTAATATGGGTTTATAAACTGATGTGGAAATTTGTAAATTATTTTTCAGAGAGAGTGAAAAAATATAAACTTATATATATATTAACTCTAAAACATTTTAGAAGACACATTTATGTAAACTATAAAAAATAATTAAGAAAAAGGCATCTTCTTATCATGCAATTTAAAGTTGCTGATGGCTTGCGCCATCTATAGGATTAAATATCAACTTTTCTTTGATTTTTAATTAATACCGAATTGCCCAAATACCCATTCTTGATTAATCAAGAAAAGCTAACCACGTACGGGTTTCGGGCTGTTGACCCTCGTCATCGTGATGCAAGCTGTATCTCAACGACAAAAAACTGGTCATTTAGGTATCCTGAAGATTCAGGAAAAACAGGTAGTTAAGGCTAGAAGTGTGTAGTTGATATTTTTCCGATAGATGGCGAAGGCCATCCTCAATTTTCAGTTACACAATAAGGAGATGCCTTTTTTCTTAATATATCCACCTTATCCCATTACAATGTCACTTTTTTACTTTTTTTTTCATATAAAATAAAAAGAAGTTGCAAATTTTTGAGAGAAGGAGCTTTCAAATTACGAATATGTTATATCTGCCATGTTGTTATAAATATTTGTCTTTGAAATATTAAGATTAATTTATTTTAAAAATCACATGATAATAATGATAATTTCATGTTTCATATCAGATAGAGGCATCTATGTGGTGTATTCATATAAGAAATTTCATTTCGGAACCTATTCTGTAAAATAATTTAAAAATCAAAGATTAGTTGATATTTATTCTGACAGATGGAGCAAGCGATCAGAAACCTTAAACTGCACAATCAGGATATACCTTTTTAGGTGGAAAGATTGGGGTTTCAGGGATAGGTTTCTTTGAAAATTTTCACTTCATAGCTCAGCTTCCGGGCATTGAATCCCTTCTACAGAAGAAAACACGATACAATATAAAACTATTTTTTAAAGGCGTAATATTATTTTTAAAATAAAACAAATTTCTACTGTCCTTACTGAGCCAGGCCCTCCCTTTAATTTTTCCATCGCAGTAAGGACAGTAGAAATTTGTTTTATTTTAAAAATAATATTACGCCTTTAAAAAATAGTTTTATAATTTGATAACAGATGGCGCTCTAGTACATCGTAACGATACAATATATCGCCGATAGGACACGAGTTATATTCAAATACTATTTTACTTAATTCCATACAGAATTAATTTCCATATTCAATGTTTATAAACGGCGGCTAAAATAGGTTTATAACATTAAATAAGGCATACAGTATATTGAAAACTACGATATGACTATGGATTAATGGTTAATGAATAAATCGTTGTTACTGTAATGAATATTCATTTTGGTTTTTACTATAAATCTTCCTGAATAATTTCTCTATTGGGAGGCTTTTTGAGGTGGATTGTAAATATCCAGAAGGTACAGTCTTCTGTTGATTCTATTGTATTTTCTTGGTATTATTGATCCTATTGAGTCTCAGTTTATTTGTGATATTACAGTGATGGGTGTTTGGTTCTGATAAGGAGGAAGAGTGGCCTGGTTTCTTTATATACTGATACACTATTCTGTTTCTTGACTCTTTTCTTGTTTCTTCTCTATATATTTTTATACTCCCGTATTCATATGTTCAAATGTCTGCCTCAGTCTAACCTACATATCTTATTTTACAAATTTTACATTCTATAGATATTCATATTCATCTAATACCGGTAAAAATTCGATTTTGCGCTATTTTCAAAAGAACGATTATTGGAGTGAACTCTAAAATTAATCGTTAAGATATTTCCCTACATGTATTTTATATGTTAATATATCAGTATTTTTAATTTATATAATAACAGAAGAATATTGGCTCACAGTCGCACATGAGACACGTCAAAAGAACTCGGAAATATGTCGATATGATAAAATCAAACTATTCTTATGCCGCTAAAATATGGCATCACCGAATATGTAGATCAGGCGTCAGACCCCTATAATACAGAATTATCCTAAAATAAATTCATAAATACAATTCTGAAATCATTGTTCTAAAAAGTGATTAAAAAATTATTCAAAATTTAAAATATCATTATAATTATAAAAATTTAAAAAAAAGAATCGAATTTGTGCTTGAATCGAAAACACGATCTTATACATAATATCGAATATTGGGTTTCATTGCCTCTGAACTAAAGAATAATTGCACTCTGACTAATTAACTCAATGCTGATTGACTGATTATGGTCAGATGACATTGGGCAGCCAATCAGAACGCGATCAAACGGACCTACATATAAACGTATCAATAGATATCAGACGATAACCTTAGATCATATGTAAAACTTGAACAAGAAGACTGAGATAATCGTTTTTTTTCATACCTGCCTGGCATGTGGCTTTAATTCTAAACATCTGTTATAAACAGCTATGTCAATAAGCTTGGAATAAATGAATGCTGCATAAACGAACTTCGTTTATTCTCCTTCCAGCAATATGCGCCTATAAACATTAAGACGTATTTAATAATAGTTTTCTCAAAGATCAAAATGATAATTAATCCTTTATTTCGAGAGTTTACAACGCTAGTTAATATTAATATAGCTCTGATCAAACTATATCGTTTGATTTGAATTGAAAATATAATTTTATTTGCAACAGAGTCAGGAATAATAAAAAGAAAAATGAATAAGGTATTTGAAAATATAAATACTAGTTTAACATTTTATAGAAATCAGCCTAAGGAGGCTCTCCTAACGACAAGGAGTTCTCCTCCAGATAGAAAAATGGACTCCTAGGATTTCTCCATTTCTAAGATTGAAAATTCTGAAAGATGCAAGCTTTAAGACGCGAGAATGACCTCATTATCCAGGTCTCGCCCAAAGACCCAATCCTGCAGGTCGAGGAGCGTTCGATGATGGTAAAATTATGCGAGTTCGGTTTTTTTTTTGTCTTCTAAATGAAAGTTTGTACGAAAGTTTGAATTTCATATTAATAATAAAGCTTGCTTGCTTGAGCGTCCGCGCTTGGCTGCGCTGCCCATTACCCAGCTGTTCGGACGGTGGTTCCCCCACGTCAGCATCCCCATCTCCATCAACTGGTCTTCCCTCCGGCGTTGCGCCTTCTCGGGGCACAATGCTGACGTTGCCGTGCGGCTGGCCCTGCACGCCCTTCCCCATCCAGCACATCCGGCTTCAGCCCGGGAGTCCTGCATCGCCTGTGGGTCCGGAGACCTGTCACTGGCCCACCGCTACTGGTCCTGCAGTCGGATCAGGCCTGTCATCCTGGAGGCCTTCACCATCCTCCAACGGCCTCCTGACCTGCAAAGCTGGATCTTCGGGCATGACCTGGAGGACGACGCCCTGGCCATCATGGCGTCCGCCAAGACCCGCATCTACAAGTACTTCCTGGGCCTGGAGATGCGGGGAGTCCAAGAAGACCCCCTCCTTGTCTGGAGGAGAACCTTGTCAAGGTGGTGGAGCCTCCCTAGCTCCTAAAATCATTGTAAATTCCCATTATTTATTCATTACTTTTATCATAATCATTTTGTAAAAATTGACTAGACGTCAATAAAAGTGTTTCAATTGTCAATTGTCTCTCTCTCTCTCTCTCTCTGCAAAAGCGAATTTAAATGCTTAGATTTCTTATAGATTACAAGAGCGAGTATTCGCCATTTTTTATTTAGTTGTCGCGATGGTACATTGAAGAGCAGAGAAACACATCAAATAAATTAAATTTAAATCATACTTTGTCATGAATTACGATGTCGGTTTAAAGTGACGAATGCTTCAACTCGAAGCCTGTTGAGATTCAAGTCTTGTTTTCGGCTTAATAGTTTATTACAACAAGAAGGCCGAAATACAAAGGTTTAATATCAAATCGACTTGAAGTAATATAGTAGATGAATATTTGAGCTTTCTCTGAACGTGCTCCGTAATTGACAGCATAGTATACTGCATTGGTATCGTTGGTTGTTATAACGTCGATTTTGTAATGTATCAGGGTTCGAATATGAAAAAAGATGACAGATTTTAAATAGTATATACAAATATATTTAATGATAATTGAAAACTATTATAGACACGTATGATTCTTTAAAAAATCAAACAATAGCCACTGCCATTACTGCGATGGAAAAATTAATGGGAGGGCCTGGCTCATCAGTGGTGAACCCTCCCAGCGGTTTCGCCAGTTTAATCTTAGTATCACTATGAGAGGAAGATCGAAATATGCAATATAACAGCGTTATGGGTGATTAAACTGGCGAAACCGCTGGGAGAGTTTACCAATGATGAACCAGACCTCCCATTAATTTTTCCATCGCAGTAAGGGCAGTGGAAATCTTTTAATTTTTAAAAGAAACATACGCGTTTATAATAGTTTCCAATTTTCATAACAGATGGCGCGCTAATGCAACACAAGATATATTTAATATCTCACTATTTTGAATCTAACTTTTGAATTGTGTTATTTTATGTTAATTGTGTGTCATTCGAGTTAATTGATCCACTATATCCACTAGGCCTTAATGTTTCTATAAATATAGTATTCCGGTTTATTGGCCCGCTGATTGTTTCTTTATTATCACATGACCTTTATCAGTTAAACGACGTTGAGTTCTTTAGAAAGCTATTTGCTTTTACTTTTTTTTCTCGGGTGGTTGCATGAAGAGACGAAATATGAGGTTCTATATGAGATTGTATGGTTGATTCTCGGTATTTCCCTCTCTGATAGCTTTTTTTTATATTTGATGATATTAAAATTTATTTTAACTCTGGCATTTTTATATGATATGCCAATTTAATTCAGTTTTATTTATGAATACTATCGTATCGATAATAAGCTTTTAAATGTTTATATTATAATGATTTAACGTTTGATCATGCACCTTATTCTGTGAGATTAGATATATTTTAGATTAATAACACATTTTAGGATTAATTGTATTTAAAATGCTTAGGCGCATGTGTGACGAACTAAAATTCTAGTAAATTCATATATAAATATATATTTTTTTCAAGTAATATTCATTATTAAAGGAATATCAATATCCATTATTTTGCTCATATATATATATATATATGTTATGAATAAAAAAGAGATTTTCTGCTTGAATTTAGATCATGTTGAGGATTATGGTAATGCAGTCGTGGTTAAAAATCTTGAAAGGAAAATAATAAAAATAGTAAAGATTAGAAATTGCTTTAATTGAGATTATGAGATATAGAAAACATAATTTGATAAAAGTACTGTCTGGCTTAAGGCGAGTAGGATAAGGAAAAACAAAAGATTATTAACATAATGTACAAAAGTTTTGAGCCGGCCGGGGGGAAACAACAACAACGGATTATATAAAGGAAAAAGCGCGACCTCTTGCGGTCGATTTAACAGAGTATTTGAATCGATGATATATAATTTTAAATGAAATAAAATTTTAATATAACATATATATATGTCGTAGCTAAATGAAGAGGCGCAGCCGTTATGCCTAGCGAACAGCGCACCCGCGATGTCTGCCACCTTTATTTTTTGTCCAGCTTTTATACATGGATGAATTTACATATTTACATTTTAACACAATGGTAACATTTTTACATACTTAGTTTGACGGAAATAAATTATCTCTTTTGGCATTAACTATACAAATTATGAGATATATATATATAAGAAAATGGTATAGGAAGAAGTAAAAGGTTAAATGAAAAGCAGTAACTGACACCATATTTTATATCGATATAAATTTATTCCGAGGCTTAATCTAAATAGTATAATATATATAATTTACTACTGTTTAGCCATTAGAAGAATCCTGTATGGGACGAGTGTCCCTTTTAAAGGCTTTGTTGTTGTATATATAATTTAGCGAAACCGCTTAGAGGGTTCACCATTGATGAGACAAGCATTCTCATTCAATAATCTCTATCATTACATGAGGTCTGTAGAGATAATATTTTATGTTATATGTGAAAATAAACACACATACTGCAAAAATAATTATGAAAAATAAAATATAAATATAGATATGAGAAAAAAAGGTAAGGTGTAGATTTTAAAAACAAATTAGGCATATCCTGACCACTAACATGGGCGTTTTATAGATGGCAGAGCGCCATCTAGTGGAAGAGATATCAACTAAACGTTGATTTAACCTGCTCCCTGATATTTGGTCAACTCATTTTCTTCATAAATCAAGAAAATCCATCCATGAACGCGTTTCGAGCTGTTGACTCTCATCAGCGTGGTGCAGAGTGTACCTCTACGACCAAAATTCTTTTGTTCCCAGATACTTTCTGAGAAATCAAGAAAAAACTTTGCGTAAATACGCTGAACATGTGAAAATGAATAATTAAAATATATATATATATATATATAAAACTTTCATATTAGTGGTCAGGATATGCTTAATTTGTTTTTAATATATATAAAGATTTTCTGCTGTTTTTTGAATATTATTTATATATATTTGGCTGATTATTTTGAGGATTGGAATACCTATATAGTATTCAAATTGCAGTCGTGGTAAAAATAACAAAAAAAAATTAAATTAATTTTGTTTTATTTAGCTTATAAAAATATTTAAACATAAATTGAGAAAAGTACTGCCTGGTGAGTAGAATAAGGAAAACACAACATAATTACAAAAGGTTTGAGCTGAGCCGGCCAACGGGAAACGGAAATATCTTTATTTATGGGGCTGCTAACCAAAATAAAATGATTTTTGAGCCCCAATGAAAGGCCAACGGGAAACAACGGATTTATATAGGGAAAGCTACGTCACCTGGCGGTCGATTTTACAGAGTAATGTTTTGTTTTCTAGAACAATGGAATTTTTAATTTGATAATTTATATATATATATATATTTAAATTAGAATGTCATATATTGGATCTAAATATAATTTATTTTACCAATATTTAATTTGGCTGAACGCCAACCTTTATCAAGGTATTATAACATATTTAAAGTGTAAAACTATTTTAGAGGCGTAAGATTCTTTTTTAAATAAAACAATTTCTACTGTCCTTATTTAAAAAAGAATCTTACGCCTCTAAAATAGTTTTATAATTTGATAACAGATGGCGCGCTAGTGCATATTTAAAGTGTGTCAACAACAAACTCAGCGCCACATAACGTCAACAGCATTGAGTTTTTAAAATATTTTGTTATATTCAATGGGAACAAAAAAAAAGATATATATATATTTATATTATGGACAAAATATATTTTGTAAAATAGTAGTGTGAATATTTTGAAAATTAACAATAACGCCTATTTTATATTTATAATTAATGTACTATGTGTAAAAATGTAAATATTGTTCAAATAAATTATATTTTGATCCAATATATGCCTTTTTAATTAAAGATCTATTTATGGATTGCTCTATTTTCAAAATATATATATATTTTTTATTCTATAAATAGAAGAAAATATCAAACATAAGGATATATCCTGCCATCTATAAAGTTTTATGTTTCTTTTGAATTTACTTTTTTTTTTTAAGTTCAAGCATCTATATAACCCTTATATTTTAATTTATTGATTTGATCTTCACAAAACTGTTTTCCCTCCAACTATCGATTTAATAATCAATTTAAAATTAATTAAATCACAAAAAAAAACTACAAATTTGAATGATCGCTTTTTAGAAGAAACCCACTTCACATTTCACCACATGATTTATGAACACCTCACAATAACGATGGACCTTTTTATAAAAAATAGTTTATAAAAACACTTAATGCAATTATTAAGCAGAACACTTCAACTTTCTGAAAGTTTAACCATATATTGATTGATTATTTTTAAAAATATAATTAAACCAAAATATAGTTTCGCGAAAGAATTATAGATGCTTTTACGCTTAAATATAAAAATAATGATTTATAAGGGTAAATATATATTGATTGAAAATTTTAATTTGAGTCTGATATAATGTATATAAAGTTTGGTTCTTAACTTTATATAATTATTCTCCTAATATATTATTAATATAGTTTTATGTTTGTTTATAAGTTAAATGTTATCCGAAGTTATATATATATATTGTGATGCATTAGCGCGCCATCTGTTATGATAAATCGAAACTATTATAGACGCGTATGATTCTTTCAAAAATTAAACAATATCTATTGCTCTTATTGCAGTGGAATACTTAATAGGAGGGTTCACCTTTGATGAGCCAGGACCTCTCATTAATTTTTCCATTGGGTAAGGGCAGAAGAAATTGTTTAATTTTTAATAGAATCATACGGGTTTATAATAGTTTCGATTTTTCATATATATATATATATATATATTTAGGCTAAAACCTTTGTAAATATGTAAATAATATTTTTGTTACCCTTGTTCTACTCGCCTTAAGACACTCAGTAGTTTCATCAAATTATGTTTGTTATATATTCTTTTAGTTCAATTGAAGCTATTTTCGATAACTATTTTTATCAATATTATTTAATTATTCCCACGACTGCAGAACAATGTCACATATTCATGGATTTCAAGATCAAGCAAATGCTCAACAATATTCTCAAAATAATCAGCATCAAGTAATAATTCTATATAACTCTAATATTCAAAAAACAGCAGAAAATCATTTTTACATTATATATATATAAACAATATAGAAATTTATGTTTAAAATCGATGTATTAAAAATTCAAAACTTCAGACGTTTGGATGAAATTAATTTTTAAATAGTATTAGTTATTTCTATTTTAAAAAGTGATTAAAATATTGAAGTATAAAAAAAAGGAAAATATTAAAATAGGCAAAAGACCAGAGGACAATATTGTTGTTGTCATATCTAGGTCATGTTCCAAGAAATCAGGTCCCGAATAATGTTTTCTACTCTCAGCTGACTGGCAAAAAACACCGCCGACTTCTATTTTTACCTCTGCACCGGCAGAAATAGACTACTCTCTACTTATGAATAGCTTAGTACAAAAATAATAAGTGAAGACAAGTACGTAATTTGTACATGGCACCACATGTCTTCAGCTCTATTGATCATACTGACACTTCTTTCTTCATTTTTTATTATCTTTAAGCTATCTCTTAACTCATTCGTCATTATCTTCAATGGATACTCATTCTCTATTCCCATGTTTATACATGGATCTACTGTTTCAAGTTTTCTGAATTGTAATCAGAGTTGATCTAAACAGAGTCACTAGGTTGATGACCAATGTAGATATTAAATAAATTACTTGCTTATAATAATACATATATTGCGAATTTGTAGATGTTACATATATTAATCCTGTTTATGACACATCGAAATTCTAAAATTAAGTAAATAAATAATTGTAATAGTGAAACTTTGCATTGAGTTTTACATGTTAAATATGATATTGAAACTAGTGTACTTGGATATAGATAAAAAATAAAAATAAAAATGTTAATAAATCTAATAACAGCTATTCACAATTTTTAACGCCTTACCAAATCATTTATTTTTATTTATTTCTCCTGAAGAAGCCAATAGTTTTTGTTGAAATATTGAGGAAATAAAACTTTAACTAGCCGAAGTATATATTTTCAAAAGAAATATGATAGCCAGCCAGGCAGCCTCTCTTTTTATGATAATTACAAACAGGTTGAATATAACCTTTAAATGCGGTATCAACTTTCTTTACAATTAGAGAGGAGAATATTGCCACGTGGAAAATTAGGGAAGACCAACTTCGGGATGAGACAACAATTTATTTCAGGCAAGAACAAACTATGAGTGATAAACAAAAGATAAACCACGAGGGAAATTTACAGAGAGTAGCAAAATATAAACATAAATATTACCACTCTATTAATAAAAATAATAAAATTAATAAATACTTTGTTACCATATCAATTAATATTTTCCATATTTTCAAGAAAGCGGGAGTCTACAATTTTAAAATAACACTATTCATTTTAAAAATAATGAAGTTAGTCTTTAAAATCTGTACTATAGATGATAAACATTGTATATAGGGGGGTCGGTGGCTTTTCGACCGCTACAACCCGGGGTCGAATCCGGCCTTGGGAACTTTTTCTAAAAAAATAAATGCTCTATTGGCCCCCGATTCTTGCAAAAGTCAAACCCCACCAGCGATTGCAAGCAACCAAACGGAGTTCTGGAACACTTGTAAGTTCAAAGGTCGAACAGCTTTTCACGTGTATAGACATGTGATGCACATACAGTAAAAACAGTCGCCAACTTCTACGCACCATGATTATTATGGCCTGGGCCACCTGTACTAGGGATAATAAAAATGGTTATTGCCTATATACCACATACACACGTGTACTTAGTAATAAAAAGACATTGCATATATATTTTGCCACTAGAAATAAATTACATTCTGAAAGACACATGCTATGTTATCTATAATTTATATATTTTTAATAACTATTTTTTATATATAGATAAGACAAGGTTACACAACAATAATATATCCCTTATATTGGAATTAAGGTATATAATAAAAACAGTAGCTATAAGGCATTAGAGAGACATCTGTATATGATATTCGAATCTATTTAGCGCTCTAGCGAATTTTCATTGTTACAAATAAAACAAACTTCCTACCGCCCTTACTGTTATGGTAAAATATCGGATGGGGCTGTCTCACCCGTAGTAAACCCTTCCAGCCGTTTTGCCAGTTTATTCGAAGGTAGAATAATATTTTGAGATAAGCTAATATCTTTATTTTTGAATTTCTATCTTAATCATCACCTTTTCTGTAGATATATGCTATGTTTACTTCTGTTTATCTATATGGGAGAATCCTGTATGGGACAAGTGTCCTTAATAAAGGCTTTTTTTGTTGTATATTATTTCTTTATTTTTTTACAAATAAAACATCTTCCTACTATCTCTAGTGTAAACAAAATTATTTTGAGGGCCTGG
>CP092866.1:53251140-53305620 GCA_030710605.1 Cordylochernes scorpioides
AGTTGAAATATTTTACTTGTTTGATACTAAATTTGTTTTTAATAAATTCCATGTTTAAATTTTTAACATCTTCTATGAAATTATCTAATATATTATTTTATTCTATAAAATCTTAGAAACTGACCATAATATATACCTTTACAGCAATTTAATGATATATTAGAATTCATATTACAGTATTTTATAATATTGAAATTAATAATTACTCTTTTTATTATAAACTCTAACAGCACTATTTGTAAGGTCTATATTCAAGTCTAAAAAGTTAACTTTTTTGTTTCTATAAATTTTTTCATTGTTCTTAAGTTTCAAGTATTTAGGATATATTTCAGGTATTAATTTTTTTAAACAGTGGATTATTAAATATTATTATGTCATCTACATATCGGAATATTTGCCAATTAATATTATTTTGTAGAAAGTATTCTCTTTCGTACCAGAACAATATTAAATTTGCTAGTAACGGACTAGAAGAAGTACCCATGGGAACGCCTTCTGATTGATATATATTTTATTTTTAAATTCTATATAGTTAAAATTTAAAAATGTTTCCAGTAGAGTTTTTGCTGTTTTAAGATCTAATTTAAATGTTTTATATCTGTTATGAATAATTTTAATGTAGAAAGTTTTGTCATTAATTAATTCATTGAATAAATTGGTTATTTTATTATTTAGATCTCTTAAATTTATTTTAGAGTATAGGTCCTCAAAGTCAAATGTGTGTACTGTTTCAATGTTTGTCCAATTGTTCATTAAATAATTAATGATTTTTTTTATTTGAGTCGATAAATTTATAATTATATTTATTAGTTAATTTATTTATAATAAATTGTAGTGTTGAGGCTAATTGTATATCAATATTTTTTATGACTGAATTTATACCAGATGTGATTGTTCTGAAAGAAATAGGTTTTTTGTGTAGTTTAGGAATTATATAGAACTTTGGTATGTTTGGATTTTTGTGGTTATTATAAATTTTTAGTGAATTTTCAACATTTTTGATGTCTTTTTTGATTTTTGTGCCTGTAGTTCTAGCAAAAGTGTATTTATGATTATTATCAATTTCCTTTTTTAGTATATCGTGGTATAGATTTTTACAAATTAAAGATAAATTATTGGGACATTTATCTATAGGAGTGATAATATAGTCCTTCTGTAAATTAATTATATTTTCTTTGAAAGAAGGAATGTCTGAATTGGGTTTTGTGTATTTAAGTGTATTATTATAATAATTTATAATTTCCTTTTTAATATTATGTTTCCATTCCAGAAAAGTAAATTCTGGAATACTGTATTTTATACTAGTTTTATTTATGAAAATATCTATATCTTTTAATATAGATTTAATTGTATTATTATAATTGTGTTTAATTTGAGGTATATATTTATACCCTTTATTTAAAATTTCTTGATATTCTGGATTTAAAAAAGAAAAGTTGCTAGTTAATATATGACCTGAGTACTTATATTTATCAATATAGTTGTTGCAATTACATTTAATTTTTTTTAAATTTGCCAAATTATTAATAAATTGGTTATAATTGCAAACTAAATTACCTATATTTTTATTGTATCTCCAGATTGTTTTAAAATTTAAATTTTTTATAGGGAAAAGATTATTGATGATTTGGTTATTAAAAATATCATTAAATTTAATATGATTAAATAAATTGTTATTAAATTTAATGATAATATTAATGTTATTAGTATTTTGTTTAATTTTTCTATATTTAAAGATGTCGTGTGTGATATCTATTAATCTGTTAGTCAGATTATGAATTTTAATATATTCTATGAGTTTGATGAATTTATTATTATTTAGTTTAAATAATGTTTTAATAAATTTATCGACGAAGTTGTTAGTGTACATTTGTTTTGGGTCCAGTAATTCTTCAAATTCAATGTAACCTAATTTATTTGTAGTTTTACCTCTAGTTTTATTAGGTTTAGTTTTAAATTCATTTTTATATTTGCAACTGATTTCATAAGTTGAAATTTCTTCTGTTTGTGGTTTGTATGTGTAGTTTAATTCGTCGTTAAGTCCATAAGGGAATAATGTGTTGTGTTTATAAATGTAGTTGTTTTCTAATAATAGTCGTTGTTTTTTGTTTTGACATATGTCTAGTATTTCTATCTTAAAGTTGTTAAAAGTATGTAATTGATTGTGTTCTTTCATATATATATTACCAATTGATTTTTTAGCGTGGTTTCTATGTAGGTTTATTCGTATATTTAATGGATTACAAGTTTGTCCTATATATGATAGTTGACAAATTTGGCATGTTAATTTATAAATAGTATTCACTAATTTACAACTAGTTGTTTGAAAAGTGTCATGGTTCTTAAGAGAGGGACAAGTTTGACAATTTTTTCTTAGGCAATTCTTAGCGAGTTTAAATTAACATAAAAGAGGTGCTAACACTAATATGTTTGTAGTTTTTTTTTAGTTTTTTTAGTTTGTTATTCTTATGAATTTTTTAAATATATTTTACTTAATTGTTTTTGTGGTGATAAAATTTGTAATAAATTGAATAATTAATCTATAAATATATAGATATTACTGTTTGTTATCTGTTATATTTTTAAGAATAACTAATAAAAAAAACATCTTTAAAACTAACAAAAACACTGAAAAAAACAAAAGTTCTGAAATTATTTTTTTTTCTAGAATTACTTTTATAATTTAATTTTTAATAATCAAACAATGAAAGATAATTAAAATTTGTATGAAGATTTATTTATATTAGAATATCTAATATAATTTAATTTGTATATTATGTTATATATAAAAAAAATATATCATAGAGCAAGCTCATATGAATTAATATAGTGTAGAAACTATATAACAAAATTATAACAGTGATTCTAATTTTAAAAACTTAAGGAGCAAACTGATAATAATGATAACTTATATCAGTTAGATTTGATTAGATTAGCAAGCTAAATCTAAATTAATTATAATAATAAATAGTTATTTAATTTTATATTCCAGTTTTGTATTAAGATTATCTTCACTATTATGATCATTTAAATACAAATTATAAAATTTGTAAAATGTTATTAATTTGTAGATAGAGAGAGAAAAAAAAAAAATCCTTTACTTCTATTACATCCTCAAGTTAATTATATATTTATAATTAATAACAATAAAAAAAAATTAACAAAGTAACGTCTATTACATCGGCTTTTACACGTCATTCAGACATACTCTAATCCTATATATAGAATAATCGAAGAGATAATATATATAATAGTTAGAAAAAAGAGAGAAAGACAGAACCATGCACTTTTAATCAAACAATATAAGTACTCAGGTCATATATTAACTAGCAACTTTTCTTTTTTAAATCCAGAATATCAAGAAATTTTAAATAAAGGGTATAAATATATACCTCAAATTAAACACAATTATAATAATACAATTAAATCTATATTAAAAGATATAGATATTTTCATAAATAAAACTAGTATAAAATACAGTATTCCAGAATTTACTTTTCTGGAATGGAAACATAATATTAAAAAGGAAATTATAAATTATTATAATAATACACTTAAATACACAAAACCCAATTCAGACATTCCTTCTTTCAAAGAAAATATAATTAATTTACAGAAGGACTATATTATCACTCCTATAGATAAATGTCCCAATAATTTATCTTTAATTTGTAAAAATCTATACCACGATATACTAAAAAAGGAAATTGATAATAATCATAAATACACTTTTGCTAGAACTACAGGCACAAAAATCAAAAAAGACATCAAAAATGTTGAAAATTCACTAAAAATTTATAATAACCACAAAAATCCAAACATACCAAAGTTCTATATAATTCCTAAACTACACAAAAAACCTATTTCTTTCAGAACAATCACATCTGGTATAAATTCAGTCATAAAAAATATTGATATACAATTAGCCTCAACACTACAATTTATTATAAATAAATTAACTAATAAATATAATTATAAATTTATCGACTCAAATAAAAAATCATTAATTATTTAATGAACAATTGGACAAACATTGAAACAGTACACACATTTGACTTTGAGGACCTATACTCTAAAATAAATTTAAGAGATCTAAATAATAAAATAACCAATTTATTCAATGAATTAATTAATGACAAAACTTTCTACATTAAAATTATTCATAACAGATATAAAACATTTAAATTAGATCTTAAAACAGCAAAAACTCTACTGGAAACATTTTTAAATTTTAACTATATAGAATTTAAAAATAAAATATATATTCAATCAGAAGGCGTTCCCATGGGTACTTCTTCTAGTCCGTTACTAGCAAATTTAATATTGTTCTGGTATGAAAGAGAATACTTTCTACAAAATAATATTAATTGGCAAATATTCCGATATGTAGATGACATAATAATATTTAATAATCCACTGTTTAAAAAATTAATACCTGAAATATATCCTAAATACTTGAAACTTAAGAACAATGAAAAAATTTATAGAAACAAAAAAGTTAACTTTTTAGACTTGAATATAGACCTTACAAATAGTGCTGTTAGAGTTTATAATAAAAAGAGTAATTATAATTTCAATATTATAAAATACTGTAATATGAATTCTAATATATCATTAAATTGCTGTAAAGGTATATATTATGGTCAGTTTCTAAGATTTTATAGAATAAATAATATATTAGATAATTTCATAGAAGATGTTAAAAATTTAAACATGGAATTTATTAAAAACAAATTTAGTATCAAACAAGTAAAATATTTCAACAGTATATCAATTATAAAATATTTAAAAAAAAATAAATGGAAATATCCATTTATGAAATCAACTTTCTATAATTTCTCTTAATATTAACTAATACAAATTTATAATCTTTAACAGTTAATTAAACTTTTATTAAATAACTGATTAAAAGATTTTTTCACAAGATTTTTAAAGTGTTAAAGTATATAGTTCATTTTTATTTAATCTCCAATTTCTGGGGAGGAAAATGGAAGTTAAATAAAGATGAATTTGCACAATTAATAGCTTTATTAAACTCTTATAATTTGCCTTTTTAAAGGAATATTAAAAGATGAATAAGTGTTAAATCATTTATTTTGATATAACTATCTGTAAAGATTATAAAACTTAGCTTTCTTCCTTTAACTATTTTTCCTATCTTCTTTAATTTTCTTGTTGTTCAAAAAAATTCTGAAATGGTCTAAATTTGAAATGTGGGGGGACATTCCCCTACCGCGACATGTGCCAGCCAGAAATAGATATACACAATGGAGGACGCAGCGTCCAAGGTAGGTTTACAGTTTGAATTTGTTAACACTTGTATCTGTTATATGTTCATTTAAATATTTCACTGAAACAACTTAATATTAACACATAAAATACGGTTTAAAAGAGATCTATGACATAATAAAGAAGGGGTTGAAATGTCGCTGGAATTTTATCTGATGATCCCCGTTCCAGCAGATCTCTTTTTCCAATTTATTTCAATTTAAAGTTTTTTGTGTATGTCTGGTCTACCATTAGGGTTTCAAAACATAATATCCAAACTTATAACAAATGTTAATTCATACTATAGATATATTACTAAATACAACTATTTATAATCATATTATAAAATAAAAAAAACCTTTAAAATTCTTTTAAAAAAAAAAAAAAAGGATAAAATATAAAATCATAAAAATAAATATATATATATACTAACAATCTTATCTACCTTCTTTATAAAACTCTTTTTTTTTTTTTTTCCTTATTATTAGTTTGATTAAAAGTGCATGGTTCTGTCTTTCTCTCTTTTTTCTAACTATTATATATATTATCTCTTCGATTATTCTATATATAGGATTAGAGTATGTCTGAATGACGTGTAAAAGCCGATGTAATAGACGTTACTTTGTTAATTTTTTTTATTGTTATTAATTATAAATATATAATTAACTTGAGGATGTAATAGAAGTAAAGGATTTTTTTTTTTCTCTCTCTATCTACAAATTAATAACATTTTACAAATTTTATAATTTGTATTTAAATGATCATAATAGTGAAGATAATCTTAATACAAAACTGGAATATAAAATTAAATAACTATTTATTATTATAATTAATTTAGATTTAGCTTGCTAATCTAATCAAATCTAACTGATATAAGTTATCATTATTATCAGTTTGCTCCTTAAGTTTTTAAAATTAGAATCACTGTTATAATTTTGTTATATATTTTCTACACTATATTAATTCATATGAGCTTGCTCTATGATATATTTTTTTTATATATAACATAATATACAAATTAAATTATATTAGATATTCTAATATAAATAAATCTTCATACAAATTTTAATTATCTTTCATTGTTTGATTATTAAAAATTAAATTATAAAAGTAATTCTAGAAAAAAAAATAATTTCAGAACTTTTGTTTTTTTCAGTGTTTTTGTTAGTTTAAAGATGTTTTTTTTATTAGTTATTCTTAAAAATATAACAGATAACAAACAGTAATATCTATATATTTATAGATTAATTATTCAATTTATTACAAATTTTATCACCACAAAAACAATTAAGTAAAATATATTTAAAAAATTCATAAGAATAACAAACTAAAAAAACTAAAAAAAACTACAAACATATTAGTGTTAGCACCTCTTTTATGTTAATTTAAACTCGCTAAGAATTGCCTAAGAAAAAATTGTCAAACTTGTCCCTCTCTTAAGAACCATGACACTTTTCAAACAACTAGTTGTAAATTAGTGAATACTATTTATAAATTAACATGCCAAATTTGTCAACTATCATATATAGGACAAACTTGTAATCCATTAAATATACGAATAAACCTACATAGAAACCACGCTAAAAAATCAATTGGTAATATATATATGAAAGAACACAATCAATTACATACTTTTAACAACTTTAAGATAGAAATACTAGACATATGTCAAAACAAAAAACAACGACTATTATTAGAAAACAACTACATTTATAAACACAACACATTATTCCCTTATGGACTTAACGACGAATTAAACTACACATACAAACCACAAACAGAAGAAATTTCAACTTATGAAATCAGTTGCAAATATAAAAATGAATTTAAAACTAAACCTAATAAAACTAGAGGTAAAACTACAAATAAATTAGGTTACATTGAATTTGAAGAATTACTGGACCCAAAACAAATGTACACTAACAACTTCGTCGATAAATTTATTAAAACATTATTTAAACTAAATAATAATAAATTTATCAAACTCATAGAATATATTAAAATTCATAATCTGACTAACAGATTAATAGATATCACACACGACATCTTTAAATATAGAAAAATTAAACAAAATACTAATAACATTAATATTATCATTAAATTTAATAACAATTTATTTAATCATATTAAATTTAATGATATTTTTAATAACCAAATCATCAATAATCTTTTCCCTATAAAAAATTTAAATTTTAAAACAATCTGGAGATACAATAAAAATATAGGTAATTTAGTTTGCAATTATAACCAATTTATTAATAATTTGGCAAATTTTAAAAAAATTAAATGTAATTGCAACAACTATATTGATAAATATAAGTACTCAGGTCATATATTAACTAGCAACTTTTCTTTTTTAAATCCAGAATATCAAGAAATTTTAAATAAAGGGTATAAATATATACCTCAAATTAAACACAATTATAATAATACAATTAAATCTATATTAAAAGATATAGATATTTTCATAAATAAAACTAGTATAAAATACAGTGTTCCAGAATTTACTTTTCTGGAATGGAAACATGATATTAAAAAGGAAATTATAAATTATTATAATAATACACTTAAATACACAAAACCCAATTCAGACATTCCTTCTTTCAAAGAAAATATAATTAATTTACAGAAGGACTATATTATCACTCCTATAGATAAATGTCCCAATAATTTATCTTTAATTTGTAAAAATCTATACCACGATATACTAAAAAAGGAAATTGATAATAATCATAAATACACTTTTGCTAGAACTACAGGCACAAAAATCAAAAAAGACATCAAAAATGTTGAAAATTCACTAAAAATTTATAATAACCACAAAAATCCAAACATACCAAAGTTCTATATAATTCCTAAACTACACAAAAAACCTATTTCTTTCAGAACAATCACATCTGGTATAAATTCAGTCATAAAAAATATTGATATACAATTAGCCTCAACACTACAATTTATTATAAATAAATTAACTAATAAATATAATTATAAATTTATCGACTCAAATAAAAAAATCATTAATTATTTAATGAACAATTGGACAAACATTGAAACAGTACACACATTTGACTTTGAGGACCTATACTCTAAAATAAATTTAAGAGATCTAAATAATAAAATAACCAATTTATTCAATGAATTAATTAATGACAAAACTTTCTACATTAAAATTATTCATAACAGATATAAAACATTTAAATTAGATCTTAAAACAGCAAAAACTCTACTGGAAACATTTTTAAATTTTAACTATATAGAATTTAAAAATAAAATATATATTCAATCAGAAGGCGTTCCCATGGGTACTTCTTCTAGTCCGTTACTAGCAAATTTAATATTGTTCTGGTACGAAAGAGAATACTTTCTACAAAATAAAATTAATTGGCAAATATTCCGATATGTAGATGACATAATAATATTTAATAATCCACTGTTTAAAAAATTAATACCTGAAATATATCCTAAATACTTGAAACTTAAGAACAATGAAAAAATTTATAGAAACAAAAAAGTTAACTTTTTAGACTTGAATATAGACCTTACAAATAGTGCTGTTAGAGTTTATAATAAAAAGAGTAATTATAATTTCAATATTATAAAATACTGTAATATGAATTCTAATATATCATTAAATTGCTGTAAAGGTATATATTATGGTCAGTTTCTAATATTTTATAGAATAAATAATATATTAGATAATTTCATAGAAGATGTTAAAAATTTAAACATGGAATTTATTAAAAACAAATTTAGTATCAAACAAGTAAAATATTTCAACAGTATATCAATTATAAAATATTTAAAAAAAAAATAAATGGAAATAACCATTTATGAAATCAACTTTCTATAATTTCTCTTAATATTAACTAATACAAATTTATAATCTTTAACAGTTAATTAAACTTTTATTAAATAACTGATTAAAAGATTTTTTCACAAGATTTTTAAAGTGTTAAAGTATATAGTTCATTTTTATTTAATCTCCAATTTCTGGGGAGGAAAATGGAAGTTAAATAAAGATGAATTTGCACAATTAATAGCTTTATTAAACTCTTATAATTTGCCTTTTTAAAGGAATATTAAAAGATGAATAAGTGTTAAATCAGTTATTTTGATATAACTATCTGTAAAGATTATAAAACTTAGCTTTCTTCCTTTAACTATTTTTCCTATCTTCTTTAATTTTCTTGTTGTTCAAAAAAATTCTGAAATGGTCTAAATTTGAAATGTGGGGGGACATTCCCCTACCGCAACATGTGCCAGCCAGAAATAGATATACACAATGGAGGACGCAGCGTCCAAGGTAGGTTTACAGTTTGAATTTGTTAACACTTGTATCTGTTATATGTTCATTTAAATATTTCACTGAAACAACTTAATATTAACACATAAAATACGGTTTAAAAGAGATCTATGACATAATAAAGAAGGGGTTGAAATGTCGCTGGAATTTTATCTGATGATCCCCGTTCCAGCAGATCTCTTTTTCCAATTTATTTCAATTTAAAGTTTTTTGTGTATGTCTGGTCTACCATTAGGGTTTCAAAACATAATATCCAAACTTATAACAAATGTTAATTCATACTATAGATATATTACTAAATACAACTATTTATAATCATATTATAAAATAAAAAAACCTTTAAAAATCTTTAAAAAAAAAAAAAAAAGGATAAAATATAAAATCATAAAAAAATATATATATATATACTAACAATCTTATCTACCTTCTTTATAAAACTCTTTTTTTTTTTTTTTTTCCTTATTATTAGTTTGATTAAAAGTGCATGGTTCTGTCTTTCTCTCTTTTTTCTAACTATTATATATATTATCTCTTCGATTATTCTATATATAGGATTAGAGTATGTCTGAATGACGTGTAAAAGCCGATGTAATAGACGTTACTTTGTTAATTTTTTTATTGTTATTAATTATAAATATATAATTAACTTGAGGATGTAATAGAAGTAAAGGATTTTTTTTTTCTCTCTCTATCTACAAATTAATAACATTTTACAAATTTTATAATTTGTATTTAAATGATCATAATAGTGAAGATAATCTTAATACAAAACTGGAATATAAAATTAAATAACTATTTATTATTATAATTAATTTAGATTTAGCTTGCTAATCTAATCAAATCTAACTGATATAAGTTATCATTATTATCAGTTTGCTCCTTAAGTTTTTAAAATTAGAATCACTGTTATAATTTTGTTATATAGTTTCTACACTATATTAATTCATATGAGCTTGCTCTATGATATATTTTTTTTATATATAACATAATATACAAATTAAATTATATTAGATATTCTAATATAAATAAATCTTCATACAAATTTTAATTATCTTTCATTGTTTGATTATTAAAAATTAAATTATAAAAGTAATTCTAGAAAAAAAAATAATTTCAGAACTTTTGTTTTTTTCAGTGTTTTTGTTAGTTTAAAGATGTTTTTTTTTATTAGTTATTCTTAAAAATATAACAGATAACAAACAGTAATATCTATATATTTATAGATTAATTATTCAATTTATTACAAATTTTATCACCACAAAAACAATTAAGTAAAATATATTTAAAAAATTCATAAGAATAACAAACTAAAAAAACTAAAAAAAAAAACTACAAACATATTAGTGTTAGCACCTCTTTTATGTTAATTTAAACTCGCTAAGAATTGCCTAAGAAAAAATTGTCAAACTTGTCCCTCTCTTAAGAACCATGACACTTTTCAAACAACTAGTTGTAAATTAGTGAATACTATTTATAAATTAACATGCCAAATTTGTCAACTATCATATATAGGACAAACTTGTAATCCATTAAATATACGAATAAACCTACATAGAAACCACGCTAAAAAATCAATTGGTAATATATATATGAAAGAACACAATCAATTACATACTTTTAACAACTTTAAGATAGAAATACTAGACATATGTCAAAACAAAAAACAACGACTATTATTAGAAAACAACTACATTTATAAACACAACACATTATTCCCTTATGGACTTAACGACGAATTAAACTACACATACAAACCACAAACAGAAGAAATTTCAACTTATGAAATCAGTTGCAAATATAAAAATGAATTTAAAACTAAACCTAATAAAACTAGAGGTAAAACTACAAATAAATTAGGTTACATTGAATTTGAAGAATTACTGGACCCAAAACAAATGTACACTAACAACTTCGTCGATAAATTTATTAAAACATTATTTAAACTAAATAATAATAAATTTATCAAACTCATAGAATATATTAAAATTCATAATCTGACTAACAGATTAATAGATATCACACACGACATCTTTAAATATAGAAAAATTAAACAAAATACTAATAACATTAATATTATCATTAAATTTAATAACAATTTATTTAATCATATTAAATTTAATGATATTTTTAATAACCAAATCATCAATAATCTTTTCCCTATAAAAAATTTAAATTTTAAAACAATCTGGAGATACAATAAAAATATAGGTAATTTAGTTTGCAATTATAACCAATTTATTAATAATTTGGCAAATTTTAAAAAAATTAAATGTAATTGCAACAACTATATTGATAAATATAAGTACTCAGGTCATATATTAACTAGCAACTTTTCTTTTTTAAATCCAGAATATCAAGAAATTTTAAATAAAGGGTATAAATATATACCTCAAATTAAACACAATTATAATAATACAATTAAATCTATATTAAAAGATATAGATATTTTCATAAATAAAACTAGTATAAAATACAGTATTCCAGAATTTACTTTTCTGGAATGGAAACATAATATTAAAAAGGAAATTATAAATTATTATAATAATACACTTAAATACACAAAACCCAATTCAGACATTCCTTCTTTCAAAGAAAATATAATTAATTTACAGAAGGACTATATTATCACTCCTATAGATAAATGTCCCAATAATTTATCTTTAATTTGTAAAAATCTATACCACGATATACTAAAAAAGGAAATTGATAATAATCATAAATACACTTTTGCTAGAACTACAGGCACAAAAATCAAAAAAGACATCAAAAATGTTGAAAATTCACTAAAAATTTATAATAACCACAAAAATCCAAACATACCAAAGTTCTATATAATTCCTAAACTACACAAAAAACCTATTTCTTTCAGAACAATCACATCTGGTATAAATTCAGTCATAAAAAATATTGATATACAATTAGCCTCAACACTACAATTTATTATAAATAAATTAACTAATAAATATAATTATAAATTTATCGACTCAAATAAAAAAATCATTAATTATTTAATGAACAATTGGACAAACATTGAAACAGTACACACATTTGACTTTGAGGACCTATACTCTAAAATAAATTTAAGAGATCTAAATAATAAAATAACCAATTTATTCAATGAATTAATTAATGACAAAACTTTCTACATTAAAATTATTCATAACAGATATAAAACATTTAAATTAGATCTTAAAACAGCAAAAACTCTACTGGAAACATTTTTAAATTTTAACTATATAGAATTTAAAAATAAAATATATATTCAATCAGAAGGCGTTCCCATGGGTACTTCTTCTAGTCCGTTACTAGCAAATTTAATATTGTTCTGGTACGAAAGAGAATACTTTCTACAAAATAATATTAATTGGCAAATATTCCGATATGTAGATGACATAATAATATTTAATAATCCACTGTTTAAAAAATTAATACCTGAAATATATCCTAAATACTTGAAACTTAAGAACAATGAAAAAATTTATAGAAACAAAAAAGTTAACTTTTTAGACTTGAATATAGACCTTACAAATAGTGCTGTTAGAGTTTATAATAAAAAGAGTAATTATAATTTCAATATTATAAAATACTGTAATATGAATTCTAATATATCATTAAATTGCTGTAAAGGTATATATTATGGTCAGTTTCTAAGATTTTATAGAATAAATAATATATTAGATAATTTCATAGAAGATGTTAAAAATTTAAACATGGAATTTATTAAAAACAAATTTAGTATCAAACAAGTAAAATATTTCAACAGTATATCAATTATAAAATATTAAAAAAAAAATAAATGGAAATATCCATTTATGAAATCAACTTTCTATAATTTCTCTTAATATTAACTAATACAAATTTATAATCTTTAACAGTTAATTAAACTTTTATTAAATAACTGATTAAAAGATTTTTTCACAAGATTTTTAAAGTGTTAAAGTATATAGTTCATTTTTATTTAATCTCCAATTTCTGGGGAGGAAAATGGAAGTTAAATAAAGATGAATTTGCACAATTAATAGCTTTATTAAACTCTTATAATTTGCCTTTTTAAAGGAATATTAAAAGATGAATAAGTGTTAAATCAGTTATTTTGATATAACTATCTGTAAAGATTATAAAACTTAGCTTTCTTCCTTTAACTATTTTTCCTATCTTCTTTAATTTTCTTGTTGTTCAAAAAAATTCTGAAATGGTCTAAATTTGAAATGTGGGGGGACATTCCCCTACCGCGACATGTGCCAGCCAGAAATAGATATACACAATGGAGGACGCAGCGTCCAAGGTAGGTTTACAGTTTGAATTTGTTAACACTTGTATCTGTTATATGTTCATTTAAATATTTCACTGAAACAACTTAATATTAACACATAAAATACGGTTTAAAAGAGATCTATGACATAATAAAGAAGGGGTTGAAATGTCGCTGGAATTTTATCTGATGATCCCCGTTCCAGCAGATCTCTTTTTCCAATTTATTTCAATTTAAAGTTTTTTGTGTATGTCTGGTCTACCATTAGGGTTTCAAAACATAATATCCAAACTTATAACAAATGTTAATTCATACTATAGATATATTACTAAATACAACTATTTATAATAATATTATAAAATAAAAAAACCTTTAAAAATCTTTAAAAAAAAAAAAAAAAAGGATAAAATATAAAATCATAAAAAAATATATATATATATACTAACAATCTTATCTACCTTCTTTATAAAACTCTTTTTTTTTTTTCCTTATTATTAGTTTGATTAAAAGTGCATGGTTCTGTCTTTCTCTCTTTTTTCTAACTATTATATATATTATCTCTTCGATTATTCTATATATAGGATTAGAGTATGTCTGAATGACGTGTAAAAGCCGATGTAATAGACGTTACTTTGTTAATTTTTTTTATTGTTATTAATTATAAATATATAATTAACTTGAGGATGTAATAGAAGTAAAGGATTTTTTTTTTTCTCTCTCTATCTACAAATTAATAACATTTTACAAATTTTATAATTTGTATTTAAATGATCATAATAGTGAAGATAATCTTAATACAAAACTGGAATATAAAATTAAATAACTATTTATTATTATAATTAATTTAGATTTAGCTTGCTAATCTAATCAAATCTAACTGATATAAGTTATCATTATTATCAGTTTGCTCCTTAAGTTTTTAAAATTAGAATCACTGTTATAATTTTGTTATATAGTTTCTACACTATATATATATATATATATATATATATATATATACGCAAATCTGTGTTCAAAATATTTACATTTTTAAATCTCAAGCGGATATACTATTTTTTTAAATTATATATCAATAAATAAAAAGCGAATATTTTCTCTGAAGGTTTAAAAACGGATTTTATAAATAGAATGCGAAAGGCAATGCTGTGCACATATAACTTCTGAAGAATTATTACCATTGAAAACTATAAAAAATATATTATCCCGACAATATCTATATATGCAACAGAGGAATGTGAGTATCTAAAATAGTATTAAAACTTTTGAATCATTTTATTTGAACTTGAAAGTAATATATACTTTGCAATATATTTGACTTCAGATTCATTCTGAATATATTTGTTTTGAATCTACTTATACACTTATTAATAAATCTAAGTTTTTTGAATAGTATTGATAAACTCTTCTAGAGACTTGGATAGTTTCAATGCCCTTGTTCTATCATATAATAAGTCGGTTGGATATATTACTTTCTGCATTTATTAAAGAATATTTGTTTAGAATTACTAATATTTTCTCACAATGAGTTTCTTTTTATTAAAAAAAAAACTCATTGTGAGTAAATATTAGTAATTTTAATTTTTTTTTTCACAATTTATCATGAATGAAGAGACACATAAAAGTCCAAACATTTACAAATAACATATATTATAATAATCGGTACAGTATCAGGAACTTATGTTCTTATTCGCCTGCCGAATATTATTTAATAATTGATATAATATAGCCCTACTAACCAAATACATAGCAGTAAGGTCTAGGCATTATAACTCCCTAAACCACTAGGAGAATTCATTTTTTTCATTGATGAGTCCATTACCTTCAAAAAATGATTGATTTCTCCTCGCAGTAAAATCATATTAGAAATAGTTTTCAAACTGAACAATATTTCGAAGATGTATTTTACAATTTAAAAAATATATAAAAGTAGTTTAAACTCAGCTGATAATTTACTTGATTTAAATCTCCTTGATTGAAATAATACAACAGATTTCTAGATATGAGTTTCTATTCATTTTTATAAATAGAATCTCGACGCTTTCGATTATCTCTTCCCTTCTACAGGAGTACACAAAACACAAAGCTTGAGATTAAATTATTAAAAAATGAAAAGAAACTCATCTCCAGAAAAACCTGTTGTTTTATTTTGATTTAACTCGGGTGTTAAACAAGGTTAAGAAAGGTCGTTGAATTTTTCCATTTTTATGGGGACTCAGGGGTCAACGACTTGTCCCTTCTCGGTGAAGACTTTAAGAAGACGCTACAAGAAGGCTACGTCCCTTTAAAACAGCGTGATGACAGGGTTCATGCAATGAAACTGACCAGTCGATCTCTACCTTCCAACTGTCTTTTTTTTCCAGCCCCCGGTTCTATTTTAGCCGGAGTGCCCCCGCCGCGGACAGAGGTCTGACTTTCCTGTTTTCCTGTTGTGAAGTTATATGAAGCCAGGATGTCATGGCAATCTCTGGGGTTCGTCGGCCTTCCTCAACTTTATTTTTTTTCCAAGCAAGTTATAATAATTGGTAATATTTTTTTATATTATATGTATATCATATATAATTATTTTATCATTAATATGAAATCCCCATATTATTCTTCCACTAATTGAATAATTTCTGCCTCATGCGCCCTCCAGGATATTTTAGCTATCATTTGTGCGGCGCGCAGGCGTTTGGTCGTTTAGGCGCATTCGTGAGCTCACAAGCCAAGTGCTGTGAGAACTCGCTAAATGTTTATAATCAGTAGTTGCATCAAATGTTTATGGTTAATATTTAAAACGCATGTGTATTATAACAAATGAAGACATTAAGACGCAAGTGTTTCTTTTCACAAATAAATCAAACTTCTCTTTTCCTTACTGCGATGAAAAAAATATTGGAAGGGCTTGGCTTATCAGTTCGCCAATTTAATCTACCAGACCGCTTTTTAGAGATCTAATACTGTATTGGATCATTCGGCTTACATACGCCACAATGAAGGGTGTAATCTTAGAGATGATGTTTAAGTAAAATATGGACATAAGCTTTCAGGACAGTAGAATTACATTTAAATATTTGCATCGAAAATTCTCTTCCGCAAACATATGTATTAAATAGAAAGTTTAACAAAGCCTTTCTTATATTAGGTATAATTGCAAGCTCTCTTACGCTAGCACCTCATCCGACGATAGTTTGCAAAGACGCAATCTATTTATAAACATAAGAACTAAGAATAATTTATATATTTGATGATTTTATGATATTTAAAATGAAATAATTAGATTAAAAGGAAAATTTCATATTTATATATAAATATTAAAAGTTTATAAGTCATATATCTCAACCAGATCATTGGTGTCTTTGCAAAGCAATGGACTGATAATAAGCTGAGAAATTAAAATGTGACATTCTATCTAATAAAATTAACTCTTTACAAATAGGCTTATATAAATACGTATATCTGTTTCGCGATTATTATTGACACTCATGGGCAAACCTTAAGGAAGTGGAAAGTATATGATGGTAGCCGGTTTTATTGTAAGGTGATAGAGGCCATTTTGTTCAGAATTGATTATCTCATGAGTCTTCATGAATATCCTGTAAATCAAATATCTTCCAGAGTTATTGTCTGAATCCCGAATACATGCCTAAAAGTACAGCCCCCTTTAAGTTTTGTCCATGTGTGTAAATTTCAAATTAAAACAAATATTTAATCCAATCTAATGATAGGTCTAGTTAATTTAGTACAGGTTACTCTTCAAGCTGACGATATAAACGGTTTATAAATAGTTTTAGACAAGTTATACGCTAAAATTTTAACGACACACTTGCGTTCCTTAGTTTATTATAAAGAAAGACATTTAGCGCTTGCCCTACTTCCCGAATAATATTCTGCTATATTTAAAAAATGAGGTAAAATATAGAGTTATTTATTAAATCAAAATCTTATGGCAAATTTTGATGAATAATGTATCAATATTTGATGGAAATTCTTATTTCTTTTTGGAATAGAAATGACCTGTAAAAAATTGTTTAGAAAAAACTGAATTTATATTTTCATAAAAAAAAAACAATAAAAATGATTTCTTCAAAATAAAATGGAAAAATCAATTCTAAACATTAAATAAATAAAAATGTAAACAATGTAGAGATAATAAAATCAAACAATTTGTTAAAATTAATTTTTGTTGAATTTACAAATTAAGTATAAAATAAGACAAATTATTGCTTTAGAGTTAAAAATGTGACAGAAAAAAAAGAGTGTAATTATTTGAATTGATTTAATTTATCAGAAGTTTTATGAAAAATGTTAATCAATTTTAATGAATATTAGTTAGAAAGTTTGTTTTTGTTTTAAAATGCAATTAATCATATATATTAGTTAACTAATTTTATAAGGAAGTTTAAAATTTAACATTCAAAATTCAATAAGTATACAAATATATTAATATGGGTTTATAAACTGATATGAAATTTTGTAAATTATTTTTCTGAGAGAGAGATAAATTTATATATATAATTATTTTGAAAATAGAGCAATCCATACTTAATTCATTAGATAAAAAAAGGCATATATTGGATTTAATAAAATATTTATTTTATATATTAAAATTAATTTTAATTAATTTCAACTGTGATATTATAACACTATGCGGCGCTGAGTTTGTGTATACAAAAATGTAATGCCTTGATAAAGGTTGGCGTTCGGCCAGCCGAAATATTGGCAAAATAAATATTTTATTAAATCCAATATATGCCTTTTTTTATCTAATATATAATTATATATATTAACTCTCTAAAACATTTTAGAAGACACATTTATGCAAACTATAAAATATAATTAAGAAAAAGGCATCTCGTTATCGTGCAATTGAAAGTTGTTGATGACTTGCGCCATCTATAGGAATAAATATCAACTTTTCTTTGATTTTTAATTATTCCATAATTTCCCAAATACCCTTTCTTGATTAATTAGGAAAAGCTAACTACGTACGCGTTTCGGGCTGTTGACCCTCGTCAGCGTGATGCATGAAAAAGGTAGTTAAGGTCAAAGTGTGTAGTTGATATTTTTTTCCGATAGATGGCGCAAGCCATCAGCAAATTTCAGTTACACGATAAGGAGATTCATTTTTCTTAATTTATCCACCTTATCCCAGTACAATTTCACTTTTATTTTCATATAAAAAAAAGCTGAAAATTTAGAGAGAATGAGCTTACAAGTTACGAATATGTTATATCTGCCACGTTTATTGTAAATATTTGTATTTAAAATATTAATATTAATTCATTAAAATATCACATGAAATTAATGATAATTTCATGTTTCCTATCAGATAGAGGCATTGTTGGATCGTTTATGAAAACACCTCTCAGATATATGAAATTAATTTATTAAACATTAAACATTTTTAGATATATATAGAAACGAGTTAACTATCTCGTATTTATGGCAACAAAAGATTCATCTAATTTTTATACATTTTCTAACCAGATTCAATTTGTGCAAAACAGACGACAAAGGAAAAATAAACAAATTAATAATAGAGGGTAAGTTCCTATTTTTTACAAGCTTTCACACTCAAAGAATATTCAACTTCTTGCTTCAGGCATCTATGTGTTTTATTCATATAAGGTATTCTATTTCAGAACCTATTCTGGAAAATGATTTAAAAATCAAAGATTAGCTGATATTTATTCCGACAGATGAAGCAAGCGATCAGAAACCTTCAGTTGCACAATCAGGAGATACTTCCTTAGAGGTGAAAAGACTGGGGTTCCAGGGATAGGTTTCTTTGAAAATTTTCACTTCATAGCTCAGCTTTCGGGCATTGAATCCTTTCTACAGGAGAATATACGATATAATATATCGCAGATAGGACTCGAGTTATATTCAAATACTATTTTACATAATTCCATACAAAATTAATTTGCATATTTAATTTTATGAACAGCGGCTAAAATATGTTTATAACATTAAATAAACTCGTGCTTTAGATGTTGTACAAAATCTGGAATATCGCGTGAGAACGCCCTTAGAGCCTTAGTATAATTTTTAACGCATGTTTAATTTTTGTTTGCTCCTAACGAGGACAAAAGCTTTTTGTCGAAACGTCGAGGTAATAAAAATATTTACTGGTCGAAGTATCTTTATTTTCAAGAAATTAAATGAGGCATACAGTATATAGAAAACTAGGATATGACAATAGATGATTGGTTTATGAATAAATCGTTGTTACTGTAATGAATATTCCTTTTGACTTTTACTGTAAATCTTCTGGAAGGATTTTTCTATTGGGAAGCTTTTTGGGATGGGTTTAGGGAAAGGTATATTGTAAATATTAGGAAGGTACAGTCTTAAATACTATTGTATTTTATTAGTGTTATTGTTTCTATTATAAGCCTCTGTTTTTTTATCATTTGTGATATTACAATAATGGACTTTGGTTCTGATAAGGAGAAAGAGTGGCCTGTTTAATTTATATTGTTGCACCAAGTTGCAGCTTTGCAGGGTCGTCGACCTTGGTTTCTTCCTTCTTGGTGTTATACACGTTTCCCGAGCGGGTTTCCATAGTCAAAGAAAATAAATAGAAGTAAATAAATAAAATTAAATGAAAATAAATTACCTTTCAAAGTTATTGGGTTTATTTATTCTTGTCTTCCTCGTAGGTCGCGATCCGCAGTCTTCCCTCTAGCTCTTCTCCCCCTCCAATAAGCAATAAAGATATATGTACAATAAATATTACAAAAGGAATGAAACTATAAAAAGGAATGATAATAATCTGAATATTCTGTTTTAAAAAAGTATTAAATATCATAAAATATTTTGAATAAATGTAAGGCGCATCAAAATTGATGTAACAATATGCTGGTACACTATTCTGTTTCCTGACTCTCTATACATTTTTATATTCTCATATTCTTTTATTTGAATGTCTTTTCCAGTGTCTCACCTACATATCTGAAATTAGACATTTCGCATTCTATATATATATATATATGGATATATCTGATACCGGTAGAAATTCGACTTTTCGCCATTTTTATAAGAACGATTACTTAAGTGAACTCTAAAATTAGTTATTGAGATATTTTCATATATACCTTTATTTCATATATATAAGTATTTTTAATCATATAAAACAGAAAATGATTAGCTCGCAGTCGCATATGAGACATGTCGAAAAAAGCTTAAAATATGTCGAAATAATAAAATCGATTATTCTTATCCCTCTAAAATATGCCATCACTGAATATGTCAATCAAGCGTCAGACCCTTAGAACACAGAATAATGCTAAAATGAAATTAATTTATAAATATATAATGCTAAAATAATATTTTCAAAAGTGCAGAAAGAATTATTCAAAATTTAAAATATTATTATAATTACAAAAATATTTTTAAAAAATCGAATTTGTGCTAGAATCGAACACGCGATCTTATACATAATATCGAATATTGGGTGTCATTGCCTCTGAACTAGAGAATCATTGCACTCTGACTAATGAACTCAATGCTGATTGACTGATTACGGTCAGGTGATATTGAACAGCCAATCAGAACGCGATTAAACGGACCTATAAATAAACATATCAATAGATATCAGACGATAACCTTTGATCATATGTAAAACTTAATCGAGAAGACTGAGATAAACGTTTCTTCCATACCTGCCTGTCCATGTGGCTTTAATTCTAAACATCTGATAAAAACAGCTATGTACAAAAGCTTGCAATGAATGAATGCTGCATAAACGAACTTCGTCTCTTCTCCTTCCAGCAATATGAGCATAAAGACATTAAGGCGTATTTTATAGTAGTTTTCAAAGATCAAAATAACAATTAATCCTTTATTTCGAGAGTTTACAACGCTAGTTCATCTTAATATAGCTCTGATCAAACTATATCGTTTGATTTGAATTGAAAATATAATTTTATTTTCAACAGAGTCAGGAATAATAAAAAAAAAGAAAAATGAATAAGGTAATTAAAAATATAAATACTAGTTTAACATTTTATAGAAATCAGCCTAAGGAGGCTCTCCTAACGACAAGGAGTCCTCCTCCAGATAGAAAAATGGACTCCTAGGATTCCTCCATTTCTAAGATTGAAACTACTGGAAGATGCAAGCATTAAGACGCGAGAATGACCTCATTATCCAGGTCTCGCCCAAAGACCCAATCCTGCAGGTCGAGGAGCGTTCGATGATGGTAAAATTATGCGAGTTCGGCTTTTTTTTTTTGTCTTCAAAATGAAAGTTTGTACGAAAGTTTGAATTTCATATTAATAATAAAGATAATATATTAGAAGAAGTGGTGTATTTAAAATTGCAAAAGCGAATTTAAATGCTTAGATTTCATATAGATTACAAGAGCGAGTATTCGCCATTTTTTATTTAGTTGTCGCGAGGGTACATTGAAGAGCAGAGTAACACATCAAATAAATTAAATTTATATCATAATTTCTCATAAATTACGATGTCGGTCTAAAGTGACGAATGCTTCAACTCGAAGCCTGTTGAGATTCGAGTCTTGTTTTCGGCTTAATAGTTTATTACAACAAGAAGGCCGAAATACAAAGGTTTAATATCAAATCGACTTGAAGTAATACTAGATGAATATTTGAGCTTTCTCTGAACGTGCTCCGTAATTAACAGCATAGTGTACTGCATTGGTATCCTGCATTGTTACAACGTCGATTTTGTAATGTTCCAGGGTTCGAATATGAAAAAAAGATGACAGATTTTAAATAGTATATACAAATATATTTAATGATAATTGAAAACCATTATAGACACGTATGATTCTTTTAAAAATTAAACAATAGCCACTGCCCTTACTGCGATGGAAAAATTAATGGGAGGGCCTGGCTCATCAGTGGTGAACCCTCCCAGCGGTTTCGCCAGTTTGATCTTAGTACCACTATCAAAGGAAGATCGAAAAATGCAATACAGATCGGTGCAATGCGATACATCTGTATAAGAGTGGTATGGTAAAATAAACTGGCAAACCGTTGGGAGGGTTCACCACTGATGAACCAGGCCCTCCCATTAATTTTTCCATCGCAGTAAGAGTAGTGGAATTATTTTTAATTTTTAAAAGAATCATACGCGTTTAAAATAGTTTCCAATTTTAATAACAGATGGTGCGCTAATGCATCACAAGGTATAGTTAATATCTCACTATTTTGAATCTAACTCTTGAATTGTGTTAGCTAAACAAACTATCATTCGAGTTAATTGATCCACTATATTTTACCACTTAATGTTTTTATAAATATAGTATTCCGGTTTATTGGCCCGCTGATTGGTTCTTTATTATCACATGACCTTTATCAGTTAAACGACGTTGAGCTCTTTAGAAAGCTATTTGCTTTTACTTTTTTTTTTCTCGGGGGGTTGCATGGAGAGACGAAATATGCGGTTCTATATGAGATTGTATGGTTGATTTTCTCGGCATTTCCCTCTTTGATAGATTTTTTTATATTTGATGATATTAAAATTTATTTTAACTCTGGCATTTTTGTATGATATGCCAATTTAATTCAGTTTTATTCATGAATGCTATCGTATCGATATTAGGCTTTTTTAAATGTTTATATTATAATGATTAACGTTTGATCATACAGCTTATTCTGTAGGATTAATTGTATTTGAAATGGTTAGGCGCATGTGTGACGAACTAAAATTCTAGTAAATTCATATATAAATATATATTTTTTCAAGTAATATTCATTATTAAAGGAATATCAATATCCATTATTTTGCTCATATATATATGTTATGAATAAAAAAGAGATTTTCTGCTTGAATTCAGATCATGCTGAGGATTATGGTAATGCAGTCGTGGTTAAAATTCTTGAAAGTGAAATAATAAAAATAGTAAAGATTAGAAATTGCTTTAATTGAGCTAATGAGATAAAGAAAACATAATTTGATAAAAGTACTGCCTGGCTTAAGGCGAGTAGGATAAGGAAAAACAAAAGATTATTTACATAATGTACAAAAGGTTTGAGCCGGCCGGCGGGAAACAACAACAACGGATTATATAAAGGAAAAAGCGCGACCTCTTGCGGTCGATTTAACAGAGTATTTGAATCGAAGATATATAATTTTAAATGAAATAATATTTTAATATAACACACACATATATATATAAGAAAATGGTATAGGAAGAAGTAAAATGTTAAATGAAAAGTAGTAATTGACACCATATTTTCATATCGATATAAATTTATTCCGAGGCTTAATCTAAACAGTATAATATGAATAATTTAATCCTGCTTACCCATTATAAGAATCCTGTATGGGACAAGTTTCTCTAATAAAGGCTTTGTTGTTGTATAATTATATAATTTGGCGAAACCGCTAAGAGGGTTCACCACTGATAAGACAAGCACTCTCATTCAATAACCTCTATTATTATATAAGGTCTATAGATATACTATTTTATTATATATATGATTGGAAGCACACATACTGCAAAAATAATCATGAAAAATTATATATAAATATATATATATATGTTGTAGAGGCGTAATATTCTTTTTAAAATAAAACAATTTCTACTGTCCTTACTGCGATGGAAAAATTGAAGGGAGGGCCTGGCTCATCAGTGGTGAACCCTCCCAGCGGTTTCGCCAGTTTAATCTACCATGCCGCTGTTATATTGCATTTTTGGAACTTCCTTTTATAGGTGACTGTTGTAAGACTCTTGGAATGGGTATTTTAGAAGAACTATGGACATAAGCTTTTAGGACAGCAGAATTAAATATAATTATAAATATATAATATGCTTCGAGCAATCGCTCTTCCGCAAATATCAAATTGTGTCTTTTATTAGAACAATAATGTTACGATGTACTAGAGCGCCATCTGTTATCAAATTATAAAACTATTTTAGAGGCGTAATATTCTTTTTAAAATAAAACAATTTCTACTGTCCTTACTGCGATGGAAAAATTGAAGGGAGGGCCTGGCTCATCAGTGGTGAACCCTCCCAGCGGTTTCGCCAGTTTAATCTACCATACCGCTGGGAGGGTTCACCACTGATGAGCCAGGCCCTCCCTTCAATTTTTCCATCGCAGTAAGGACAGTAGAAATTGTTTTATTTTAAAAAGAATATTACGCCTCTAAAATAGTTTTATAATTTGATAACAGATGGCGCTCTAGTACATCGTAACATTATTGTTCTAATAAAAGACACAATTTGATATTTGCGGAAGAGCGATTGCTCGAAGCATATTATATATTTATAATTATATTTAATTCTGCTGTCCTAAAAGCTTATGTCCATAGTTCTTCTAAAATACCCATTCCAAGAGTCTTACAACAGTCACCTATAAAAGGAAGTTCCAAAAATGTAATATAACAGCGGTATGGTAGATTAAACTGGCGAAACCGCTGGGAGGGTTCACCACTGATGAGCCAGGCCCTCCCTTCAATTTTTCCATCGCAGTAAGGACAGTAGAAATTGTTTTATTTTAAAAAGAATATTACGCCTCTAAAATAGTTTTATAATTTGATAACAGATGGCGCTCTAGTACATCGTAACATTATTGTTCTAATAAAAGACACAATTTGATATTTGCGGAAGAGCGATTGCTCGAAGCATATTATATATTTATAATTATATTTAATTCTGCTGTCCTAAAAGCTTATGTCCATAGTTCTTCTAAAATACCCATTCCAAGAGTCTTACAACAGTCACCTATAAAAGGAAGTTCCAAAAATGCAATTTTAAAAAGCTTACCTGAAAGCTTGTAGAAGGCGGAATAATAGTCCCCCCAAAAATGCAATATCCTAGATGAAGTTTTGATCCTCGTGGTCACTATTTTTGCCGCCTTGGGGCTTCGGGCTCTAGGTGTGCCTGGTGCGTCCTTGGTTCCTTCGCAGGCGGCGCGCTGTACCAGATTCGGCGGGCTGTTTGCACCTGTCGTCTAGATGTTGTCCTGTCTAATTATGTGCCTTAAAAAGCTTACCTGAAAGCTTGTAGAAGGCGGAATAATAGTCCCCCCCCCCCCAAAAAATGCAATATAACAGCGGTATGGTAGATTAAACTGGCGAAACCGCTGGGAGTGTTCACCACTGATGAGCCAGGCCCTCCCTTCAATTTTTCCATCGCAGTAAGGACAGTAGAAATTGTTTTATTTTAAAAAGAATATTACGCCTCTAAAATAGTTTTATAATTTGATAACAGATGGCGCTCTAGTACATCGTAACATTATTGTTCTAATAAAAGACACAATTTGATATTTGCGGAAGAGCGATTGCTCGAAGCATATTATATATTTATAATTATATTTAATTCTGCTGTCCTAAAAGCTTATGTCCATAGTTCTTCTAAAATACCCATTCCAAGAGTCTTACAACAGTCACCTATAAAAGGAAGTTCCAAAAATGCAATATAACAGCGGTATGGTAGATTAAACTGGCGAAACCGCTGGGAGGGTTCACCACTGATGAGCCAGGCCCTCCCTTCAATTTTTCCATCGCAGTAAGGACAGTAGAAATTGTTTTATTTTAAAAAGAATATTACGCCTCTAAAATAGTTTTATAATTTGATAACAGATGGCGCTCTAGTACATCGTAATATATATATGTGAGAAAAAAAAAAGATCAGGTGTTGATATTATAAACAAATAAGGCATATTCTGACCACTAACATGGGCGTTTTATAGATGGCAGAGCGCCATCTAGTGGAAGAGAAATCAACTAAACGTTGATTTAACCTGTTTCCTGATATTTGGTCAACTCATTTTCTTCATAAATCAAGAAAATCCATCCATGAACGCGTTTCGAGCTGTTGACGCTCATCAGCGTGGTGCAGAGTGTACCTCTACGACCAAAATTCTTTTGGTCCGAGATATTACCTGAGAAATAAAAAAAAAGCCTTGCGTAAATACGCTAAACATGTGAAAATGAAAAAAAATATATATATATATATATATATATATATAGAAGCAATGGGCGCCTCTCCCGTCAAAATAAACGTCAAAACCTGACGCCATCTATTGACCGTCGCCGCAACTAGCGGCCTCGGGTCAGTGACAAAGCCACAACACCAGCTTTGGCAAACTGAGAAGCGTCCACCTAGAGACCATGGTTTCGGGCTAATGGCCCTCGTCAGTCTAGTCTCGTCAGTTTGCCAAAGCTGGTGTTGTGGCTTTGTCACCGACCCGAGGCCGCTAGTTGCGGCGACGGTCAATAGATGGCGTCAGGTTTTGACGTTTATTTTGACGGGAGAGGCGCCCATTGCTTCTATGGATTAATTTCCTCCCGGCAAATTTTCCATCTATATATACAGGGTGATCCAAAAGTCCCGCACAACTTTAAAAATTAATAACTCCGCGAATATTTGCGCTAGAGCAATGCGGTAAACACCATTGTGTTCAGGATGCAATGGGATTTTTTATGGCAATTAATGAAAAATTCGAAATTGATTTTAGTTACAACTTTATTCGCTAGATGGCGCCCTACCAGAATCAGCGATTCAGCGGCCAAATTGTTTGATAAATTGAAAAATATAACTGAACGACACGTATTTTTACTTTTTGAATACCAGGAAAGAACCCTAATAATATCAAATGATAAATTAATAAAACACCATTTCGCCAAAAGTTAGAAGAAATGGTTAACGAATTTTTAATACAATCTGAGATATGTAAAATAGGTATATGCAAATTAAAACATGTAGCAAAAAAATAAAAACCTGATATTTTAGATGCGGTTTGCTGGAATCCTCTCAGATATTTATATTTCGAAAATAATAATTTTCTATTTTTTTTAAATTCAACTCTCTCTCAGCATCGATTATATTTATTTTAATTCATTTGAAAAATATTTATCTATCTCTGATGATTTATTTTACTCTGGAATGCCGTTTTTGTTTTTGTCGTGTCCAATTCTTTCAGATTCTTTTCGTTTGGCCAACAAAAAATGTCCAATTTATATACACATATATTCTTAAATAATGAGACTTTAAAAATTGCAAATAATCTTCATCTATTTACATACACAACACATCTCCCCCCTTAATAATACTCCAGCCGGTCTAGGGGTTTCCTGGCTCTCTGAGGTCTAGAACTGTGGACGGGCACTTGCACAGCGGCAGCCTCCGGTTTAGGAGTGCAAGAGAGCACGTGCACAGCAACAGGCCCTGGTATAGGAGTGCAAGAGGGTACGTGCACAGAAGCAGTCTCCTCCTTGTTTCCTGATGTAACCTCTGGAACCTCTTCTTCACTTTATTTCTGACTTCCACCTACAGGCTTCTCTCCTGATGTTCGAGGAAGTATCAAATTTCTTGTCTCCACTTGTTTCTTTCTCACAGGTCGCAATTGATTGATCTGCCTCTTATACACGACGCCCTCGCAACTTATAAGGTAGTGACGGTAGCTCAATAATTCCAAAATGGTACCTTTTTATCGTTTAGGTCCAGTTGCATAGTTGCGGAAATAAACCTCGCAACCTGTAGTAAACTGCTCCTGCCTTCTTACGGCCTCATGAAATACCTCTCGCGGATTTCCCATCTTGGTATTAAATTCGAGAATCTTGATCTTAAACCTCTCTTCATTAGTAGTTCCGCCGGGAAATTCCTTTATTACAGTTTGGGGGAATGCTCTATGAGCAAATAGGAAACTTTGTAGATTCGTCTCTAAATCATCCTTCCCATTATTCTTTCTCAAAAGGTTTTTAAACTCTCTTACATATCTCTCAGCTAAACCATTTGTACTAGGATTATACGGACTGGTCTTAGTGTGCCGTATACCATTCATTTTGGTAAATTGCTCGAATTCACCGGAGACAAACTGTCTTCCGTTATCTGTAACAAAAAATTAGGGCAATCCAATTCTGGCGAGAATTTCTCTAAGATGACTTATAATCGTTTTTCTGGTAATATCTTTGATCATAAAAATTTCTATCCACTTTGAGTATGCGTCCACGAGAACCAAAAACATTCTTCCCATGAACGGACCCGCTAGATCAAGATGAAGTCGATGCCACGGTTTTTGGGCCAAGTCCATTCCGAGATGGTAGCCGGGGGCATGCTTGCCGATTCTTGGCATACTCTACATTCTCTAGTTAACTCCTCGATGTTACTGTCTATGCCTGGCCACCAGAAAATACCGTCTGGCAATCATCTTCATTTTAACAATCCCCATGTGTATTTCATGCAAGTCATTTAAAATTAAAGATCTTAATTTTTGGGGAATTACCATTCTTTCACGCCATTGAAGACAACCAAATTCCAAACTTAATTCCTCATTGATCTTATAATGAGGAGCTAGTGGGTTTTCTCTTAGTACACCCTTGTGAATTTCCACACAATTGCCTTCTCTAACATTCCTTAATACTATAGACAGTATTTTATCTTGGGGCGTCTCATTAGCCACCTCCATAAAAGAGAACGGTACCTCATTCAACTTCCTGAGAAGAAGTACCTGGTCTCTCATCAAGAGACTCCCTTATACTCGATTCTAAAGGAAGACGTGACAATGCGTCAACATTGGAATTATCACTAGTTTTTCGAAATTCCACAGTATAATTAAATGCAGCTAATTTTAAGGATCATCTTTCAATTCTGGATGATGCACATATGGGAAATGGTTTATGAGGTGAAAATATATGAATTAAGGGTCGGTTGTCTGTGACCAATACAAATTTTCGTCACAGTAAGTATTGTCTGAATTTCTCAACGCCAAAAGTTATGCCCAACGCTTTATTTTCTAGTTGAGAGAAACGTTTTTCCGCTTCAGTTAATGTTCTAGAAGCAAAATCTATAGGGCATTCTTCCTTTCTATCATTTCTATGACTCAGAATTACGCCTAGTCCATAGTCTATTAATAATGATTTACATTTTTTAAATAACATTCGATATTTTTTCGCCCAATTCCATCTACAATTTTTATTCAAAAGTTGATAGAATAGCGCTAAAATGTTTGCTATATTCTTTATGAATCTATAATAATAAATTAAGAGTCCTATGAAAGATCTCAATTGCGAAACATTCTTTAGGTTCAGGCGCCTCTATCACTGCTTTAATTTTATTTTCTAAGGGATGCAGTCCATATTTATCCATTTTAAACCCTAAATATTCCACCGATTTCTTTTTAAATTTACATTTATATCTGTTTAACTTTAAACCTTTTTCTAGCAACCATCTAAACACTAGATGCAACTTTTGTTCATGAACTTCAAAGTCTTTTCCTGCAACCAAAATATCATCTATGTAGCAGGCCACACCTGGCAAATCAGAAAATAGGTCTTCCATAATCCTCTGAAATTTATTTGGTGCTACCGCTATGTCATATGGTAGTCTTTTATAAGAAAACAACCTCTTTGTTGTGTTTATATCAACAACAGCTTTGGCTTCTTCCGCTAACATTACTTGTAAGTAAGCCTGTGATAGGTCTAGAGTCGAAAATACGGTGCTTCTAGATAATTTTAAAAGATCTCATCGATCGATGGAAGGGGATACCTATCTAATTCTATTGCTTTATTAGCTGTACATCTAAAGTCACCACATATCCTTACACTACCATCCTTTTTTAATACTGGTACTATTGGAGCGGTCCAATATGCATGAACTATAGGTTATAAAATGCAAGAATTCACTAAACGATCAATTTCATTCTCTACTTTGTTTTTTAGAGAGAAAGGTAAACTTCTGGCCTTACAAAACACAGGAGTCACATCCTTTTTTAAATTAAAATGTATTCTAACGTCCTTTAGGCAGCCCAAATCTTTGTTAAACATATTGGCATACCTATCCATCAAATATTTATATATTTAAATATATTTTTATTATATTCATTATTTAAAATTTTAATGCTAAACAATATAGAATAATCAAGTTTCAACTGTTTAAGCCATTCTCTTCCTAATAAAATTACCTGGATTTTTTCATTTACAACTATTAATCGTAAATATTGGTTGGCTTCTTTTACAAAAACATTTCTTTGATCTATAATCTCTATTGATTTACCACAAAAGGATTTTAATCTTAAATTTGTTGGAAATAATCTTTTACCTTGCCAATAATTCTTATAAATATCTTTAGGTATTAACGTAACTGGGCTTCCTGTATCTATTGTAAAGCACAAAGAATAATCATCTACTGTTAAATTTATTGTAGCATCAGTTTCGCCCTGTACAGAATATATAGAGTCCTCTTGTACAAATTTACATCCCCACATTCTTTTACTAGCTTTGCAGACCCTACTTTAATGACCCAGTTTATTACCTTTTAAAACAAGTCTTTGTTCTATGAGGTAAAACAGATGCCACGTGTGAATGTCTTTCACCACATCTATAACACACTATTTTGCCTTTGCCACTTTGCCTGAAAGGCCTATACTGCGCCGTACTATTATTGTACTAACCCTTTTTATCCTTTCAATTCACAGGGGATATCTTGGCCACTAATTTATCTTGTAATTTTCTTGTATTTATCTCCGCCAATTCGAACGAGATCGCCACTGCAAAAACTTTATCCAGGGTGACATCGTCGTCCTCTTGTAGTAGCTTCTTTTGCAGGATTCCCGACTTGATTCCAGCCACAAAACGGTCTCGCATCATGGTTCCCAACATATCGACGAAATTACAATTTATTGCCAAATGTTTCAATTCTCTAAGATATTCCGAAATTTATTCTCCTTCCTGTTGAATTCTCTTTAAAAATTTGCATCGCTGCGGTATCACTTTCTTCTTTGGATCCAAATGCAGCTTAATTCTTTGAATGATAGTATCATATGGTTGATCTTTCATTAGACCAGGAAGAAAATGTCGTTTCCCCTGCTTCAAAGTTTCAGAATCTGGCAGCGAGGTAAAAATCAGCACTTTAATCTCCTCCTTCAGATGCCAAAAAGAAAGCCTCAAATTTTTGTACAAAAAGATCGAAGTGTCCTCCACTGGGCTATATCATCTAAAAGGTACTATTAACTTTGAATTTGTCATGCTGATCTTTTCTACTCCTTTGTTTTCTTGATCCAGATAGTTTAAAAGATGTAATCTTAACCCATTTTCCTATTTTTCCTCTCCATAATCCGAGAGTCAGATTTGTTTAAAAGATGTAGTTGTTATACTTGCATAGACGCCGTTTTCCTCAGCTTTTTACTGGCTCTGTAGATCGCGCATCCTCGTCGCCACTTTTGTTGTGTCGTAATTAGACGTACAAGAGCTCAAACTTGACCATGGCCAACAACAAATGTCCAATTTATATATAAATATATTTTTACATAATGAGGCTTTAAATAATACAAATAATATTCATCTATTTACATAAACAACGGTTAATATATAGCTAGAAGAGTAAAGGACTGAGCACAGATCCCTGAGGTACACCAGCCCATGTTCTTCGGTCCTTGGAAAATGTTCCATTGACCCGAACCTTTATCCTTCTTCCCCTTAAGAAGTCTGCAATCCAGATTAAGATTTTTCATCTTACTCCGATGTTGTGCAGCCTTTCAAATAATTTCTACATTCGATCGAAAGCTGAGGTCATATCCAGGAATACGGCCGTTGTCTTCTTTGGCGGTTTTCCTAGAAATCTATTATTGATTGACAGAAGTAGAACAGTTTATCAGTTGTACAGTGTCTGAATCTTTAGGCAGTTTGGTAGAAGTTTATTTTATTATTGTTAGTGAGCCAGACTATGAGCCTAGAGTGGATAATTCATTCTGTTATTTTACAAAGTATGCTGGTAAGAGCAATTGGCCGATAGTTATTTCATTCCTTAGCATCTTTGTTTGGTTTCAGTATTGGCACTATAATTGATATTTTCCAATTCTTTGGTAGTTTACCAGTTTGCCATGAAATGTTCAGTATTCGTAGGAGTTGAATTTTAGCTTCATCTCCAAAGTGTTTAATCATTTGACCAAAGATTAGAGCATCTCCAGGTTACATCTCGGATTTAACTTTCCTATTGATGAATTTAGCTTATTCAGTGTGAAGTCTCTCGAGTAAATATCTTGTTGATGGTAATTTTTTGCTTATTTAACTAACTTGTTTATATTATTTTTTTAGAGTCCTGCCTTCATTCCTATAGCTGAGTCTGGAAGTGCTCGAAAGATATTCAGCAATTATGTCAGCCATCTGTTTGTTCGTTCTCGCTGTTCATATCGGTTAGAGTATTGGAGGATTAGTGTTGGTTTTGATTGTTTTATAACACTAATTATATTCCAGTGATGGCTTTCCTTTTTTGGATCCATTTTTTTCGCAGAATTCTTCCCATTTTTCTTGTTTGAATATCCAAATTTCTTGTTCAATATTTTGTGACTAATTTCAATGAGTTCCTTTATGATTTCTTCTGTTTTATTTGTTTTAAGAAGTTCATTGATATTGTCTCTCTCTGGAATCATTGCCTCGATATTGTGGTCCTTCCAGTAAAGTATTCACAGGTCTTTACGTCTACCTCTAGGTATCGATACTTTGGCAGCTTTGGATATGTTCAAAGAGAATTTTTCCAAAATTTTGTCAATCGTTCTGTGATTTAATTCTTCGTTGCACAGTTCTTCAAGCTTTTCTGTAATTCTTTTCCCAGTGTTCTTCTATTCTGTTGGAAATTCTCAATTTTGAATTTTAGGGTTGTTAAAATTGGTCTGTGGTCACTGATTGCACTTTTCAGAATTTTCCATTGTGTTGTGGGTGCGATGTTGTAATTTATCGCTGTGATGTCTATTGCGGATTCTGTGCCTGTGGACTTGGATAGATAGGTGTTCTTTTCGTTATTTAACGGCGTAAGGTCGAGGTCGGTTAGCATGTCCTCAACCTGCTGACCTTTGTTATCCTGGACAGGTGATCCCCAAGTTGGTCTTTCGGCGTTAAAATCACCAAGTATGATTGCGATATCCGAAGACGCTTCACTTAATGTCTCTATCAGGCCTGTATTGATGCTAATATTATCGTGGTGATAAACATTTATGATTGGAATGATTGTAAGATAGATTTCTATTGTCTGAGCTTCTGTCGTGCCTTCTCTAGGCTTACTATGATTATAGGCGATTTCCTTAAATTTGATTTTTAGAGTTTTAATCAAAACGGCAAGTCCTCCTCCAAATTTTCCCGGTCTGTCCATTCGTAGTGTTGTATAATCTTTAATATTGAATCTCAGATTCTGATTCAATTTTGTCTCCTGAGGACAATTAATATGTACATTGTTGTCACTGAGAAGACAAGTCAGCTCTTTATTTTCCTCTGGGTACCATTTATATTGAGTTGTAGTAGATTGAATTGTGTCCTCGTAGTAGATTTCTCATCATGAGCTCGAGCTGCAGCTCCTGACGCGGCGGTTACCCTGGACGCGGTAGCATTACTGGAGATATCAGTTTTGCTATTCATTTGAAAATGGGTGCCGTTGCAACGTTAGTCATCTTGGAAACGAACCAGAATTTGGTCAAATATTCCAAGGGTCCAGGGGGGACCGCAAGGAGGTGTGGTCGAACTTCTCCCCTTCCACTTGGAATGCTGTCACTACAGGATAAAACACTCTTGGTGAATTTTTTAAATTGTGATTCAGAATCTGCCACTGAAGCTTTACGAGCGTTTCGTTCCTTTAAAGATATTCGAAGCGGTAAAGGACCAATGAGTTGCTACTCTCTAAAACGATTGATTAAAAGTTTTGAGGAAACTGGATCTCTGGAAGCAAAACCTCGGAGTGGAAAACCATCGACATGCAAGTCAGTGGCTGTTACGGTTTTGCAGAATGCTGAAGCTATTGAAACGTTATCCCCGTATGGAGAAGAAAGTGCTATACAAGTTTCTCGACAAACGGGGATTTCGTATGGAACAGTTTGGAGAGAACACACATTTCGAATTTTTCTATAAAAATATCCTAACAAATTTCAAAGTTTTCACTAGTTGAAAGTCAGCGATTTTGAGAAGCGTCAAGATATTGATGAAAACTGGCAGTCAAATGTTCTAAGAACAGATGATGCTCACTTTTATCTAAAGGGAGAATTTAACATTCAAAACTGCCTCATTTTGGCAACAGAAAACCCTAGGATTAAAACCCTAGGATTTTTACAGAAATACCACTTCATCAGCACAGAGTTACAGTTTTGTGTGGGTTCACTTCTTCTTTTATTATTGTGCCATTTTTCTTTGAAAAAATCAATGGAAGAACTTTTAAAACGTTTTCGTAACTGGTGAACGTTATGTTCAACTTTTGAGAGAAAAGGTTATTCCCATATTGCAGGACAGACAAGCACTAAGCGAAATAACATTCATGCAAGATGGAGGACCTCCTCATATCTCCCGCGGTGCCAAACAATTGCTGAAGGATACGTTCGGTGGAATTCGTTGATAGGTCGTCACTTTATATACCAGTGGCCTCCAATATCACCAGACTTGACGCCTTACAATTTCGGTTATGGGGGTACATTAAGTCGCGTTTTTATCGATGCCGGCCTACCACATTGGCCATGTGATTGGCCATGATAAATTTCAACTATTTAATTGTGACCATTCTGTCACCTATCGTCTACAGGCGGTGTTTGAGAATGAAGGGCGCCACATTGAGCAAGGATTGAGACCTAATACAAGAGAGAAGGCAGTTACCTCATGTGTTATATTTTGCAGCTCTTTGTTTTGGGTTATGGGAATAATAAATGCTGTCCTCACATCTTGACTCTTTTGTTTTTCTGTAAACAGTAATTTTTTTGTTTGTCATTTGCCCACATTTTATATTATGTCGTGCAGGCCAAAGTGTTATAACTTCTCGAATAACACTGGTATACACAATTTTACCCCTTATGTTTAGTTTATCGCTTTTCGCTCATTAGTAGAAATAGCATAAGGAATAATCTCTCTATCCCCCCCCAACTTTAGATATTTTGCGCAAAAAATAATACAAAATGATTTTACTACCACGTTTTGCAACGCAAAAGGTCGATTTAAAAATGATTTTTTTGAGGGGATACATTTTCAAAATTATGTACAGTATAATAAACAATGATAACATTTGACAAACCCATAGGATATTTGGAATAAAGTACGACAAATATATTTTGTCACTCCCCTCTATATTTCATTTTTGGATCATGACAAATATCCAGTTAAATAGATGAGGCACAATTTGGATTGTAGATTATAAACACAAGGTAATAAGACCAAATCCAAATAAATAAATAGTGTGTGACGTTTCGGTAACAGCGTTGTTACCATCTTCAGACAAAAGTACTGAATCTGAAGTACTTTGTCTGAAGATGGTAACAACGCTGTTACCGAAACGTCACACACTATTTATTTATTTGGATTTGATCCAGTTAAATAGTCAAGTGTCGACAATTAGTCAAGAAACTATACATTCCTTATAGCACGAAATCCTATTAGTAGTGCCATCATAATTTTTGGTACTATATTAACATTTCAAAAATCGTGTATTGATATCAGTAGTTATTTTCAAACATTCAATTTATTTCACAAAACTCCATCTAAAATATAAAAATTTTTGATACATGTTTTAATTTGCATATACCTATTTTACTTATCTCAGATTGTATTTAAAAATCGTCAACCAATTCTTCTAACTTTTGGCGAAATGGTGTTTTATTAATTTATCATTTGATATTATTAGGGTTCTTTCCTGGTATTCAAAAAGTAAAAATACGTGTCGTTCAGTTATATTTTTCAATTTATCAAACAATTTGGCCGCTGAATCTCTGATTATGGTAGAGCGCCATCTAGCGAATAAAGTTGTAACTAAAATCAATTTCGAATTTTTCATTATTTGCCATAAAAAATCCCATTGCATCCTGAACACAATGGTGTTTACCGCATTGCTCTAGCGCAAATATTCGCGGAGTTATTAATTTTTAAAGTTGTGCGGGACTTTTGGATCACCCTGTATATATATAACTTTCATATTAGTGGTCAGGATATGCTTAATTTGTTTTTAATATATATAAAGATTTTCTGCTGTTTTTTGACTATCTCTATATATATAAAAGTCAATTTCTGTCTGTCTGTCTGTTTCGCGATAAACTCAAAAACTACTGAACCAATTGGTACCAAATTTTGCATGTCGCTTTTTATAAACCTGAGGAAAATTTTCGGCTGCATTTTGATTAGTATTTTTGGCTATTTCTTTTTTTCATTTGAAGAACTTTTTTTTTACGCGGACTAATCCGGAATGGAATGAATACCTAAATATGGCCATTTTTTTAAAGCATCGGTGGTTCAGTGGTTGAATATATATATATATATTGCGTATGATATTGTTTTTTACAGCACAATACAACAGTGGTTGAATGCTCGCCTGCCACGCGGGTGGCCAGGGTTAGATTCCCGGCCGATGCATTTTTTTTAACAATTTTTAAAACTCATTTATATTATATCTCTATATATACAAAAGTCAATTTCTGTCTGTCTGTCTGTTTCGCGATAAACTCAAAAACTACTGAACCAATTGGTACCAAATTTTGCATGTCGCTTTTTATAAACCTGAAGAAAATTTTCGGCTGCATTTTGATTAGTATTTTTGGCTATTTCTTTTTTTCATTTGAAGAACTTTTTTTTACGCGGACTAATCCGGAATGGAATGAATACCTAAATATGGCCATTTTTTTAAGCATCGGTGGTTCAGTGGTAGAATGCTCGCCTGCCACGCGGGCGGCCCGGGTTCGATTCCCGGCTGATGCATTTTTTTAAAACAATTTTTAAAACTCATTCATATTATATCTCTATATATATATAAATGAATGTTTGTATGTCTGTCTGTTTGTATGTCCGGTATACAAATTCGCAGTAGTTCACTAATTCCAACCAAAATTTCCATACATAGGTAAAAATATATGGGGAAGACGATAGGCTATTTTTAAAAATATATAAATCAATTATTAAAACTATATATTTTTAGTCAGAAAATGATGATGACGATATTGCTGTATCATGTTTGATTATTAGATACATAATTATATCGGGAAAAATTCCAAAAAGCAGAGACCACGGGTGAAACCAGTTCATTATTTTGTACGCAGGAACAAAATTCTAACAGAAAAACATTCATTCGAGCAGAAAACAAAAGCCAGATATTCTTTCTATAAAAATATCGCTTCTCAGACACAAAGTTTGGAGCGGGACGTTTCACAAAAGTGACATCCACGGTGCCAATTTATAATTGTAACGAATATTATTTGAATAAAAACATTTAATCGGGTAAAACCCGGGCGTTGCCCGGGTCATTCGGCTAGTTATTTATATATATATTGAAATATTATTTGCTGATTATTTTGAGGATTGGAATACATGAGTATTTAAATTACAGTCGTGGTAAAAATAACAAAAAAAATTAAATTAATTTTGTTTTATTTAGCTTATAAAAAATATTTAAACATAAATTGAGAAAAGTACTGCCTGGTGAGTAGAATAAGGAAAACACAACATAATTACAAAAGGTTTGAGCCGGCCAACGGGAAGCGGAAATATCTTTATTTATGGGGCTGCTAACCAAAATAAAATGATTTTTGAGCCCCAATGAAAGGCCAACGGGAAACAACAACAACGGATTTATATAGGGAAAGCTACGACACCTGGCGGTCGATTTTACAGAGTAATTTTGTTTTCTAGAACAATGGAATTTTTAATTTGATAATTTATATATATATATATATTTTAAATTAAAAAAGCATATATTGGATCAAAATATAATTTATTTTACCAATATATCAGTTGGCTGAACGCCAACCTTTATCAAGGTATTATAACATATTTAAAGTGTGTCAACAACAATCTCAGCGCCACATAACGTCAACAGAATTAAGTTTTATAAACATTTTGTTATATTCAATGGGGAGAAAAAAGTTGATATATATATTTATAATATGGACAAAATAAAATTTGTAAAATATGGGTGTGAATATTTTGAAAATTAACAAAAACGCCTATTTTATATTTATATTTATTTGTACTATGTGTAAAAATGTAAATATTGTTGAAATAAATGATATTTTGATCCAATATATGCCTTTTTATATAAAGATTTACTTATGGATTGCTCTATTTTCAAAATATATATATTTTTTTATTCTATAAATAGAAGAAAATATCAAACATAAGGATATATCCTGCCATCTATAAAGTTTTACGTTTCTTTTGAATTTACTTTTTTTTTTTTAAGTTCAAGCATCTATATAACTCTTATTTTTTAATTTTTTGATTTGATCTTCACACAAAACTGTTTCCCTCCAACTATCGATTTAATAATCAATTTAAAATTAATTAAATCAACAAAAAAATCTACAAATTTGAATGATCGTTTTTTAGAAGAAACCCACTTCACATTTCACCACATGATTTATGAACACCTCACAATAACGATGGACTTATTATAAAAAATAGTTTATAAAAACACTTAATGCAATTATTTAGCAGAACTCTTCAACTTTCTGAAAGTTTAACCATATATTGATTGATTATTTTTAAAAATATAATTAAACCAAAATATAATTTCGCGAAAGAATTATAGATGCTTTTACGCTTAAATATAAAAATAATGATTTATAAGGGTAAATATATATTGATTGAAAATTTTAATTTGAGTCTGATATAATGTATATAAAGTTTGGTTTTTAACTTTATATAATTATTCTCCTAATATATTATTAATATAGGTTTATGTTTGTTTATAAGTTAAATTTTATCCGTAGTTATATATATATATTGTGATGCATTAGCGCGCCATCTGTTATGATAAATCGAAACTATTATAGACGCGTATGATTCTTTCAAAAATTAAACAATTTCTATTGCTCTTATTGCAGTGGAATAATTAATAGGAGGGTTCACCTTTGATGAGCCAAGCCTCCCATCAAATTTTCCATTAGGTAAGGGCAGAAGTAATTGTTTAATTTTTAAAGGAATCATGCGGGTCTATAATAGTTTCGATTTTTCATATATATATATATATATATATGTAGGCTAAAACCTTTGTAATTATGTAAATAATATTTTAGTTTTCCTTGTTCTACTCGCCTTAAGACACTCAGTACTTTTATCAAATTATGTTTTTTTTTATATAGTCCTTTAGTTCAATTAAAGCTATTTTTGATAACTATTTTTATTAATTTCATTTAATTATTGCCACGACAACAGAACAATATCACATACTCATGGTTTTCAAGATCAAGCAAATGCTCAACAATATTCTCAAAATAATCAGCATCAAGTAATAATTCTATATAACTCTAATATTAAAAAAAAACATCAGAAAATCCTTTTTACATAATATATATAGAAACAATATAGAAATGTATGTTTAAAATCAATGTATTAAAAATACAAAACTTCAGACGTTTGGCTGAAATCAATTTTTAAATAGTATTAGTGATTTCTATTTTTAAAAAGTGAATTAAAATATTAAATTGTAAAAAAAAAAAAGAAAAATGCAAAAATACACAAAAGACCAGAGGAGAATATTGTTGTTCTTCATATCTAGGTCATGTTCCAAGAAATAATGTTTTCTACCCTCAGCTTACTGGCAAAAAAACACCGCCGACTTCTATATTTAACTCTGCTCCGGCAGAAATAGACTACTCTCTACTTATGAATAGCTTATTACAAAAATAATAAGTGAAGACAAGTACGTAATTTGTACATGGCACCACATGTCTTCAGCTCTATTGATCATACTGACACTTCTTTCATCATTTTTTATTATCTTTAAGCTATCTCTTAACTTATTTTTCATTATCTTCATTGGATACTCATTCTAATGTTTCTACATGGGTCTACTATTGCAAGTTGTGTGATTTGTAATCAGATATATCTAAGCAGAGTCACTCGGTAAATGACCAATGTAGATATTAAATAAAGTACTTGCTTATAATAATACATATTGAGAACTTGTAGACGTCACATATATTAATCCTGCTGATCACACACCGAAATTCTAAAATAATGTCAATAAATAATTGTAATTGTAAATATTTGCATTTTGTTTTACATGTTAATAATTTTTTGAAAATAGATCTATCCATATTCAATTCATTAGATAATAAAAAGGCATAAATTGGATTTAATAAAAGATTTATTTTGCCAATATTTCGATTGGCTGAACGCCAAACCTTTATCAAGGCATTACATTTTGTATACACAAACTCAGCGCCGCATAGTGTTATAATATCACAGCTTTGTATTTTTTTTACTTTGTATTTTTAAAATTATTTCAACTGTGATATTAAAACAATGCGGCGATGAGTTTGTGTTTACAAAAAATGTAATGCCTTGATAAAGGTTTGGCGTTCAGCCAACCGAAATATTGGCAAAATAAATCTTTTATTAAATCCAATATATGCCTTTTTATTATCTAATGTTAATAATGATATTGAAAATAGTGGTCTTTTTTTTGGATATACATAGAAAATAAAAATGTTAATAAATCTAATAACAGCTAATTACAATTTTTAACGCCTTACCAAATCATTTATTTTTATTTATTTATCCTGAAGAAGCCAATAGTTTTTGTTGAAATATTGAGAAAATAAAACTTTAACTAGCTGAAGTGTTTATTTTCAAAAGAAACATGAATGCCAGTCATGCAACCTCTCTCTCTTTAAGATAATTACAATCAGGTTGAAGATAACCTTTAAATACGTTATAAACTTTATTTACAAATAGAGAGGAGAATATTGCCACGTGGAAAATTAGGGAAGACCAACTTCGGGATGAGACAACAATTTATTTCACGCAAGAACAAACTATGAGTCATAAACAAAAGATAAACCACGAGGGAAATTTACAGAGTAGCAAAACATAAACATAAATATTACCACTGTTAATAAAATTAATAAATACTTTGTTACAATATCAATTAATATTTTTCATATTTTCAAGAAAGCGGGAGTCTAAAATTTTATAATGACACAATTCATTTTAAAAATAATGAAGTTAGTCTTTAAAATCTGTACTATAGATGATTAACATTGTATATAGGGGGTCGGTGGCTTTTCGACCGCTACGACCTAGGGGTCGAACCCGGCCTTGGACACTTTTTATAAAAATATAAATGCTCTATTGGTCCCGATTCTTGCAAAAGTCCAACACCACCAGCGAATGAGGCAACTAAACGGGCTTCTGGCACATTTTTAAATACAAAAGTAGAACTGATTTTCACATGTGTAGACCTGTGGTACACTTAGAGTAAAAGCAGTCGCCGACTATTACCTACCTTTATGATCATGGCCTGGACTAGGGATGTACTAGGGATAATAAAAATGATTATAGCTATATACTACACACATGTACTTGAAATAATAATGAAAATACATTGTTAAATCCAAAAGACAAAAACCTCTCGCAATCAGTATCTTTTATTATATATAAAAGATACTGATTGCGAGAGGTTTTTGTCTTTTGGATTTATTTTTATGCGCAAGTTCTTTGATCTTAAAATACATTGTATATATATTTTTTCCACTATAAATAAATTACATTCTGAAAGAAATGCTGTGTTATCTAATTTGAATGTTTCAATAACTATTCTTTATATATCATATCCTTTAGGAAGTTAGTTATTTAATAAAAGACACATTAGTTATATAAGGCATTAGAGCGCCATCTGTGAATGATATTCTAAACTATTTAACGCTCTAGCGAATTTTTATTGTTACAAATAAAACAAACTTCCTACCGTTCTACTGCTATAAAAAATATTGGAAGGGGCTGTCTCACCAGTAGTAAACCCTCCCAACCGTTTCGCCAGTTTATTCTATCGTATAATAAATATTTTGAGATAAGCTAATATCTTTATTTTCAAAGGTCGATCCTACTCATCACTTTTTCTGTAGATAACTTCTATGTTTACTTTTGTTTATCCATTTTAGATAGTTCTTTATGGGACGAGTATCCTTAATAAAGGCTTTTTTGTTGTTATATCTTATTTTTTTACAAATAAAACATCTTACTACTAACTCTAGTGTAAAGAAAATTAAAGGCCTTTCTCATCATTAACGTGAACCATTCCAATGGTTTCGCCTGTTGGCTGTGGGATTTCACCACTGAAGAGCTTCCCACCTTCCAATATTCTGTCATCGCAAAAAGTACAGTAGGAAGTTGTTCCATTGGTAAAAATCAAGAAATAATGTTATGTCAAACGGATTGAAGTTCGCATCGTATCAATCTATATGTATTGTACGGTGCATATAATAAATTGGGCGGATCACATCAGAAATTCGTTCATTGATATTGATGAGCATGGCAAAAAATTTCAACGCGTGCGTATACCTTATGAGCAATAAGGTTTATTAATCAAATAAAAGTACACGCTGTACCCAGATATAGTTTTTAAGATCTCTGTGTCCTATAACAATCACATATCGCCATTAGCAATCAAATAACGTAACCAGAAGTCATTAATAGAGCTCTACAAGTGCGAGAGGGTTGTGTCAAGTGGATAAAATTTAGTGTTGTGTACAATATAAGTTTATAGAGAATTTATTAATATGTTAAATCATACACCAAATACCACATGAACTCACGATATTGACAATCAAGTTTCCTGGGATCATAAAGCGCCCGCTACAAGAAACGGTGGGAGGATAATCAAGCCGGAAGAGGTTCACGCCGTGTCTATCTAGATTGATGGAGAGAGTCTACTGTCCGCTAAGTGACATCACCGTGTCAACTACATTGATAGCGACCAAACGCTACAAGAGGCGGCGGTGGAGGATGAAGGCTGCTGCTGCTATATTTATAGAGGCATCGCTACCTCTACACTGGTCGATAGAGGGCGCCGGGCGGCAAGATGTCTGCGGCCGCTCGCAAGCCGTCGACTGCCGATCAGGACGGAGCGGTACGTACCTGTGTGGCACGTCACCACGTTATATCGCACACCAATGTGTTTCCTCGCACGGTACAATTCACACCCCATCGCACGTCAACACGTTGCATCTCACGTCAAACGTTTTGACCTATGTGCAATTGCACTTCAAGACGTTACATCTCACGTCAAACATTTTAAACCAGGTTCCATCGCACGTTAACACGTTACATCTCACGTCGAACTTCTTGTCCTATGTTCTATCGTACGTCAAACGTTTCGACCTATGTGTTATTGCATGTCAACACGTTACATCTCACGTCAAACGTCTTAAACCAGGTTCCATCGCACGTTAAAACGTTACATCTCACGTCGAACTTCTTGTCCTATGTTATATCGTACGTCAAACGTTTCGACCTATGTGTTATTGCATGTCAACACGTTACATCTCACGTCAAACGTTTGATACGGGTTCCATCGAACGTTAAGACGTTATATTTCACGTCGAACTACTTGACCTATGTTCTATCTTACGTCAAACGTTTCGACCTATGTGCCATTGCACGTCAACACGTTACATCTCACGTCAAACGTTTGATACGGGTTCCATCGAACGTTAAGACGTTATATTTCACGTCGAACCTCTTGACCTATGTTACATCGTACGTCAAACGTTACATCTCACGTCACACGCTTTGAACTATGTGCAATTGCACTTCAGGACTATACATCTCACGTCAAACGTTTTGACCTAGGTTCCATCACAGGTTGACACGTTACATCTCACGTCGAACTAATTAGTCTATGTTCTATCGTACGTCAAACGTCACATCTCATATCAAACGTTTTTGACTTTGTGCCACTGCACGTCAACATATTACATCTCACGTCAAACCTTCTGACCTAGGTTCTATTGCACGTAAAACGTTATTTTTCGCATAAAACGTTTTAATTACGTTACATTGCACCTAAAACTTTACCTCTCACGTCAAACGTTTTGAATTAGGTTATATGGTAGCTAAAGCGTTACATATCGCGTCAAACGTTTGACATAGGTTCCATCGTAGCTAAAACGCTACCTCTCGTGTCAAAAGTTTTGGAACTAGGTTCCTTCGCAGATAAAACGTTACATCTCGCGTCGAACGTTTTCCATTAAGTTCAATCGCAGCTAAAACGTTACATATCAAGTCACATATGTTTCAACCAGTCTTTAATCGCACGTATATAATATATTTTACCACGTAGCAACGATAGAACATATTTTCCATCGGACTTTCACGCTACAGACCAAATATTCAACTGACATTTCATTGCACACCAACACTTCACGTCACATGTCACACGGTCCATCTTAAATTCCAATGCACCTCAACACGTTCTATTATATATACGATATACGACTGAATTTCCGCATGTTTCATTCTGAATGGCAATGTAACATCTAAGGTCCGTCCTAACATATATATTACAACTCTTATTTACATTTTTAATCTATAATATCAATGTTAATTTTAATGTTCATTCTAACATTTCAATCCTTATTCGCACATTTCACTGGAGGTCAACACGCTACATAGCATATAATCTAATTCGACATAACCATCAATATGTTACTTGGCACATTCATATGTTCTTACATTTTATTCACACGTTCTGTTTCATACATTCGAAATCCTAATTCAACATATTCCATTGCATATCCTTGCATCAAACAATCATATGTTCTTTTAATCCTTCATCCATACATTCGATCGAACACATGTATTTTTCATTTTGAACTACCACATTCCATTCTACATCCCTACACTCTACAGATTGTAAAACTCGCTCTTTTTTTCAACTGACAAATTTGAACTTCACCTTGAAATATCATTTGGATTATATGTTGAATACGTACTATAACTAAATAAAAAACTATTCATCAAACACAAACAATCAGTTTTCTTCATTTTTAGTTGACCTCAACACTAACAATAGAAATTAAGTGAAATTACAATGCGCAAAGTTATTTCAAATAGATGAGAGATAGGTTAAAACCTAGTGAGATTAAGTGTAATATTATACTAATGATAACAGTACCTATCATAAAAATATTCTTACTCGTTATCCATCTAATATCTTTATATACTATCTTTAATTTAGAAGCTAACGCACATATCTCTCTCTTGTTTATATTTCGAATATTCTCATTATCTCTTTATTTCTAACCATGATCTATTGGAGTCATTGTTTAATGAGTCATTGTTTGTTGTAATGAGTCATTGATGCTGAACAATGACTTATATTGCTTATTTCTTTTTATTTTACAAATTTCTCTAATATAAAACACGCACACATAAATAATTTATGATATATTTTCAGAAACAAATTCTGTAGAAAGAGAACTTATTTAATATGTGGTACAAGCCTTGCATTCTTCCAATGTCTTTTTTTCTTTGCAAAAAAAAAAAAATTAATTAAAAGAGTATTTATATTATTTTGATACCTTGTCAAGTAAACAAATAGCTTTCTACTTAAAATAAGCTCAAAGCTAATTCTAAAGAATATTAAGTACATATAGATGGTTATAAATAGAGTCTATCCCATAGTGAAAGAAGTAAAGTCAATAAATAGAGGAGAAGATATAAAAATAGAGTGCTGGAGAGCTACAGCGCTACATACAAACATCAGAAGCGACAAACCAAACAGTGTTGGCATTAACTGGATCGATTCAGACTTGGATTTGGCTCCATTCCAGAATCCAACAGGTTGGCTCGAGACAAACAACTACCGTCCAAATGGGATGATGCTTCCTGGAATGTCATAACCCTATATTTGCCTGTGTTTATATTGTTGATTTATAACGTTATACTCTTTTAACCGTATGTGTGTTTGTTTTTACCATTCTGGAGTTGTTTATTTTATAAATATCCTCGACAAAGGTCTGTAATACGTTGCCAAAAGGTCATAATGGAGAGTTAAAAGGCTAATTAACAATTTAATATGCTTAAAAAATGAATACACTGAGACCTTATATGTTTATTCATCATCATAATAATATACTTACAATATATTTTATATTAGCTATATTCATAGCACAAAGATAAGTATTAAAAATTGATTTTGACAGAATGGCGTTCAATATTAATAGTAAACGAACATATTTTCAGAGTGCAGAATGTTTTATTACTACCATTTTAAGAATTTTAATGGAAATTTCATAAACTCTGTCGATTAATACATGTAAATTTGTAAATATTTAATTCCAAGTTCTAATTTGTTTTCTGTTTTGTTTGTTTCCTCTGTAATAGACGCAAACATTTCAATATCCCGCCTGGTTGATTAATGCATTTAAAAAAAATGATCGAAAATATAATAAACATTGAATAGTAATAAAATAATTACTGATGTATATAGAAGTTAAAGATATTGAGTTCATACGATGTATATTTCTACAGCATCAAAGGACGTTTATAAGCTATGCCCAGTATATATATACTAGCCGAATGACCCGGGCAACGCCCGTGTTTTACCCGATTGTGTGTGAATGTTTTGATTCAAATACTATTTGTTACAATTATAAATTGGCTCCTCAAATACATGCATATGTTAGTTAATAACTATAGTCTATGTGCTTTATCTGTCTATGTACTGTTGGCTTCTCTTACTGGGAAAAAGAAAGAGAGGATTCCATTTAGTTATTAATTAATATATGCATTTATTTAAGGAGCGACCCGCTCCAACACAATAGTTACAAAAACGAAAAAGCGAGTGGGGGGGGGCAAAGGTGGCGTGATCGTAGCCAATCAATAGGAGAGCGCCATTCCAAAAAAAAAAAAAGCAAACGGTGACAGAGATGAAAACTGAAGAATTGATTAAGAACGCATGACGCTCGTAACTGTATATAGAATATATACTCAGCTTCAATAAAAATAAAGTGTTTGCAAAAACCTTTAGAGTAACCCTTGTACATTTAAAGAGAGGTCATCTATTATAACCTGAATGAATAATTTCTAAATTATATATTTTATAGTGATTCTCCTTTCCCAATGAGTTCCTTTTATTATAAAAACAATTTCTATATATAAAAACTTATTGAGGATGGATATATATATCGAAATACTATAATTTTGAGGTTTTAAGCTCAATATATCATAATAATATCTTTTAATAATCGTTTATATACTATTCTAAAATTAATTAAAGTAGTTTTTGACCCTTTATCATAGCCCTGATTAAATAAGTCTAAGATGTTTGGTTCAAAAGAGAGATATTAATATCCACAATTGCAGCTAAAGTTTGAAGAATAATTTCTATATTACCTTTTTATAGAAGATATATATGCATATTGTATAAAATCAAAACATTCAATTTATGATCTACCTTTCTTCGTCAATATATTGCTTAACATCAATAATATTAAGGAGAAGTCAATTAAATAATAATACTATAAAGAGACCTTTTATTAGAGACTGCTACAAATATCTATTTTCCTAATTTTATATGGAGATGGATGTTTATCACATCGATAGAATTCATATAACTTCTATTAATAATTTTTATTTTCACAAATTTAAAAGCTCTAATAGTAGGTCACCATGTATATGGGTAGTTTATGGAAGTGTCTTTTTATCGTAGTAAAATATTATATAGTTCAGATAATTCTGAAGTTGTTTGGAAGTTTCGGTTTCAGATTAATAGTTTCTCTTGGGAGAAAACATTCCGAAATCGTTATAGGTATTCTTTCAATATAGAAATTATATCTGAAGATAAATCCTTCTTCAATAAGTTTTATATTTATATATAATAAACTGAAAAAATAACACAAATGTGATATTGTACTGGGATAAGGTGCATAATTATGAAAAAAGGCATCTCCTTATCGTGCAACTGAAAGTTGCTGATGGCTTGCGCCATCTATCGGAATAAATATCAACTATTCTCGTTGATTTTTAATTATTCCAGAATAGATGGCGCAAGCCATTAGCAACTTTCAGTTGCACGATATGGGAGATGCCTTTTTTCATAATATAACAAATTGTTTTTATATAAAAATAAACTTATTAGACAAGGAGAATCACTTCTAGATATATAATTTAGAAATTATTCATTCAGGTTATAATAGATGACCGCTTGTTAAATGTATGAGGGTCACTCAAAAGGTTTTTGCAAACACTTATTTTTATTAAAGCTGCAACGTTCAAATTTTCTGAGTTTATCAAATTATTCACACTTAGCACCTATGCAATATTTCATTCTTGAAAACCAATTATCGAAGCACTTACACCAGTCATCTTCGGGGATGGAATTTACGGCATTGATAAAGGCTTGCAGTGTTTCATCATCAGTGTCAAATCTTATCCCTCTCAACAATGACTCAACTTTTGGAAATAAAAAAAATCATAAGGTGTTAGGTCTGGTGAATAATGGTGGATGAGTGACTAATTGGACACCAGAGTTGTCTAAAAAGTCTAATATTTGGGCTGAGGTGTGCGGTCTTGCATTGTAATGGTGAAGAAGGACTTCTCTAAGTTGAGCTCTTGGTCTGTTTTGCTTGATTTTTCAAATACTTCTGGAAGGAATTTTGTTGTATACCAGTAATATACTTGTAATATAGCGTCGCGCCATTTCTAACCTCTCGCATACAAAAATTCGTTTGCTATAAGTGATTTAAATGTTTCTATGCAGATTTCTGAAACGATTATAATGTATTTTCCTTTCGTAAATAAAAAATATTTATGAAGACCTTACTAACCTGAGAAGAAACATTAAGTTAAAAGAAATTGGCGCATCAGTGAGAAATCATCATGAAGGTTTCACCAAACTAATCTCAAGACTGCTTAACGATTATTTTAGGCTGACAGTCATATAGTATGGGTATATAAATATTATATATGTGTTGTTTCTGGATGTAAAGCAATCTTGTTTTTACAAGTTAAGTGGAATACTAACACGGAAGTTTTCTTAAAATAAGAGACACTTCGACCAGAAAATCATTTTTATATACTATATATTGATTTTTATATAATATGTGTAATCTTACAATTCATGTTCACTGAATATGAAAGATAGCGTGAGAACACCCTCATAACCTCAGAGAAAAAATAAACCTTTTACTGGCTGAAAAATGTATTTTGTTCTAAGAAATATTAATGCCGGCCAGGCAACCTATATCTTCAAGATAACTTAGAAGTAGTAAATGAGTTCATTTCATACCAGGTTTCGTAAAATTCTTCTATGGTCGCTATCTCTTCGGATTGACCTCTCCAAGAACTTGGAAACTAAAAATAAATGACAATAAGCTTGAATTCGAAAAAGAAATTAACGCCAGGCATTAATAATCCTAACAATCAAATCGAATATTTTATTTATGACAAATTTGGTATTATATTATTGTCTATTATTACATTTTTTGAAGAATTATAATTAAATAAACATATATATTTAGGACAAAATAATAAAGCCTCCGAGGTTGCGTTTCTTTCTTTAAAACGTTTAATAATGCTCAAGCGTTCGGGTATGGTGGCCCTTCTACAGGAGCAACGCAAAATGTCTTGCGTTGCTCCTGTAGAAGGGCCACCATACCCGAACGCTTGAGCATTATTAAACGTTTTAAAGAAAGAAACGCAACCTCGGAGGCTTTATTATTTTGTCCTAAAGATTTCACAGAGGTTATAATATTGGAAACATATATATGTGTGAAAAAAGTAAATAAAAAATATAAAAAAATTGAAATTTAAAATTTGTATGTACGTATTGTTGAAAAAGAGAACGATAGGAGAAGGAACAGATCACCGGAGTATTTTATTGAACGGTAATCAACCTTATACTGAAAAGGTAAGATAGCACAACACACTAACTAACTAAGACATCTATTCATATACAATGTAATACACAACGGAGTAACAAGTCACTGGTCAAATAAAATAATTATATTATTGTTATATTTAGAAATCTGAGAGAATTGTCATTTCAAAATGTATTTTCCACAGAAGTCTTCAAGATTATTTACACAGGCTTCCTATATTATTTAAACCAAGAATTTCAATATATCAGTTGAAAGGTTTGAAGATCAAATTGACGAAGCCTCAGAAAGAGTTGACTGATTAGCCAATCTATTTTAATTATTTTTATTATTTTAAATATTTCTGTGGGAAAATGGTATTTATTTATAAAATAATCATCATTCTCGAAGTATAGAATTTTATTTTAGTTATAGAGTGTCAAATTTTATAGTTGCTTATATATATACACAAGTAGTATAGGGTCGAGAAAATTAATAGGGCCTTTATCCAACGCACAGATGACTGAGTGTAATACAATAAAGATAAAAATGCATTAACTAATTTGAAAATTTCAAATTAAAAATATGGGACAAATAACATAGAGGGTGAGAAGGCTTTCAATTTAAAATTCCTTTGATCTTAATGTAAATTTAGTAGATTTGAAATAATATTTTTTTTAATGTTTATATACAATAGTCTGGACTAAATTTTACGCGTGCGATTACTTCTTTTACTTATTTATTTATTTTGAAATCATAGCATTTTCATTATTACTTTTGATCAACTTTATATTTAATATATTCTCAAGGAATAATATAGTATAAAATTAATATATATCTTTCTATTAAAATAAATTGGAATTTCTACCAGAGAATCTAAATCTAAGTGTGGTAAGGAAAAGGATGAAATTCAGAACATTAACAATCTATGATATATATATAATTGATATTATGTAAACAATATATATAGTAATGTAGTTTGTTATCCTGTTGGATAAATGTAGTGTGGCATGTTGGTTGCAGTCGTGGTGGCCACAATGTTTAGAGTGGGTTCAGGCGTGATTGGGATTACACAAAAGGACGAGGCATGTTGGATGGCACCACAGAGATGGCGAGAGAGTAAGTGTTAGCCGACACAGGTCAGGAGAGATCTGTTGAGAGGGGTCTGTCAATCATCGTGTCTCAAATCGGACTGATCTGTTTGAGCAAGAAGGGGGCACACCTGGGAACCCGACATGTTTTTCGGACCTTTCACTGTCCTGGCGCCGGCTGTCACTCACTCGAAATTTTATTTTTGTCACCTTGGCAATTACACTATGACTATACAACACATTGAGACATAGGTATATATTGGAATATATTACAACATATATATAATCAAATACTAGGTTCACAATAATCATTACCCAGAGAAGAGGGACAGCGAGTCCCTACAACGTTAAGAATCAAATAAGTTATTGGTTGATAAGCTATATTTTTTCCAAATCAACTCTTCCAATCACAACAAATTATCTTCAAAATTATACATTTATTGCGAGTTTTGTAGTCTTGGCTTTCCTTAAATATTAGTTGCAATGAATAGAAAATATACAATAGGATTTATTAGACATAAATTAAAATAGACATTAGTTTTTTCTAATGGAGCATAATTTTGATACGTCAATGTATTTCCTATTCATTATAACTTTAATTCGAAAAAAAAGAAGATCCGATCGCTTCTAATTATATATTTATATACTCTAAATAACATGTGACAATTTATTTAAAAATAATTTTAATCTGCATATATATAAATTCTTAAATATAATTGAATTTATTACCAGTTGCAAATAAGACACGTTATATCCGAAATATAATTGAATAACTCTTGGAATATTAATGATTTTTGAACATTATTTGTTTGTTGGAATTTGTTTGAAAAAGATACAGCTACATCTCAATCAATTTGTATTCAAATTTATTAATTCAATTGCCATCTATCGATAAAATTTGTAACTATTAAATTTAATGATAATTTGTTTCTTTTTAATATTATCATAAAAATCAGTAAGGTCTGTAGAAATAATATTTGCTGAATATTTTAAAGGAAACACATTACCAGTAAATTTAATTGTTACAATTTCTATTTAATTTCCGACATTTCAGTGAAACCCTTTCACTCTCCCCAGGGGAAACGTATTTGTTGTTGATTTAATCATGAAAGGTGTTTTCTTATATATATAATAAATAAATAGTGAGAGAGAGAGATTGAGATTTAAACTGATTTATTAATCCTTCATATAATATTATATTTTATTATAATTAGAGATATTTTAGAGAGAGAAGGATATAATAGAATTAATAAAAAGTGAAAACTCCAGCATTGCTTCGGCTGTTTCGTGTTCATAATTTTACATAACTTCTTTCAAAATTACTCTATGTATATATATATTCATGGACAGAACTTAAGGTATTGGAAGGTCTTTATGCTCGCCGGTAGTCTGTTTTTAAAAGGATACAAGGGCAATTTTGTTCACACTTGGTTATCTCGTGTATCTTCAATAAAGGTCCCTGTGTATCAAATATCTTTCAGAGTTATTGTCTGAATCTCGATATACATGTTCTAAAAGAGTTAACTTCCTTAAGGTTTTGTCCATGAATTTGTGGAATGGCTGCGTGCGTGTTGGTGTGGCTTGTGGAAAGGCCACTGATAAAATTATAATTATTTTTTTAAATGAATTAATTTATTTAAAACCAGAAATGTAAAGATAAAAGGAGTAACGGCCGAAGTAACGGCCACTGGAAGCAAGCCTTGTTGTTGATGACGCGCGTGGCCAGAAAGTCCCGGATGACGCCCGCGCATGCGTAGGGACGTGTCTGCCAGCTTGCACTTGCAAATACGTATTTAGGTTGCCACACTATTGCCCGTATGTGTATTGAAGCTTTGCTCGCTGAAGCAAAGTGTGGTCGCCACAAATATATATGAAATCAAACATTGGACAAAATTTTGCCATTAATATTTATTTTTAAAATAAAATAATTTCCTATACTGTCCTTACTCTGATGAAAAAATGTAGAGAGGGCTAATCACCAATCAATCCTTCTAGCGGTTTTCCAGTTTAAATAGCAAATGAGCCAAGTCATACCAATATTTTTTCATCGCTATAAGGATATAAGGAATTTAGTTTTATTTGATAAAAAGTAATTATACATCGGAGAGAAATTCCTATAATGACGAAAATATTGAAATATATTAGGTGAATCCATTCTCCAGTTTTCAATGACATTTTCTCAAACAGTGAAACTCAGACGTGAAAAAAATATTTCATAATATTATCTCTGTTTCCCTGCTGAGTTTTAAATGCTGAAAAAACAGCAAAATATTTTTTTTTTTCGAAAGTTCAATCGTTTTTAGGTTTTATTCAAAAAGAGATACACCTTACTAGTCCACGTTGAAATATTGAAGACAAAAATATTTTTCTTAAACTAATAAAAGGTTTGTCTAAGTACTGGAAAGCAGACTAGACAGTCAAGGGAAAGGCCAGGTGTTTAGTCCTCCAACAAAATCCGCTGGAAACTTGGCAGGACTTCAAGTTCAGGCTAATCTATTTTATGAGGCGTGATTTGTGGTAATTATGCCAAGTCCTTCTAAACCTGTCTCTGTCCTTAGTCTCAGTATCGGATAGCGGTTGGCTGTTCTTTTATTTTGTCCTGTATGGTTCAATATATGTTGCCATTATGTATTTAAACACCTCAATGATTTTATATAAGGAGATTCTACTATAAGATGAGCACAGGCTTATAATTTAGCTCCTATGTCTTTTATATTTGGTGTTAACTGAACAATACTCGTTTTTTATTTCATATTTCCCGAAAAGGGGAACATTTGTGCTTAAAAATGGTATCTTTATTGGAATTTCTATACCCTTGATAAAACAAAGTAATTTATTAATAAACCTAACTGATTGTGCAACTGAACATTGCTGATAACTTGCCCCATCTACGGGAATAAATAAATAAACATATGCGTTATATTATGATGGATTAGTGCGCCATCTGCAATGGAAATTCGAAACTATTATAGATGCGTATGATTCTTTTTAAAAATAAACAATTTATACTGCTCTTACTGCAATGGAAAAATAAATGAGAGGTCCTGGCTGATTATAATATATATCATACATGTTTAT
>CP092866.1:53305720-53335915 GCA_030710605.1 Cordylochernes scorpioides
GCCTCTTGGTGGACGATTGTCAGTTTGTCAAAGCTGGTGTTGTGGCTTTGTCAACAACCCGAGGCCGTTAGTTTGCGGCGACAGTCAACAGATGGCGTTTAGCTTTGACGTCTATTTTGACGGGGAAGGCGACCTTTGTGTTTGTAGATCAATATTCTCCCGATAAAATTTCCATCTATATATCTATATATTAGTAAACTAGAAATATAAGCACTCACACAACGTTTACCATTATTTATAATTGGATAAGTAAAAATAAAAGGAGTGTTCTAAAAAACAGGACACACATCTGTATGTTGAAAATTGAAATATTCGTCATTATTATCATTCGAATTTTTTCATCATTAAGGAAGAATTTTCATATTTACGCTTAATACCATTACTAATATTTAACCTTCAAAGATAGCCTTAATGAACAGAATGAATAAAAAATAGTAGGAATTTTGTTGAATGTGTATTGACGAAATAATTTGGAATATTCACTACTGAGAGAAACAAGCCTTCTCTCAATTCATTTTGAACTTCAGTTTACTAAATGTAGAAATTCGCTTTATATGATAAAAATAAAAAGGGCACTGATTAATTCGAACCGAAAAATATGATTTTAAACAAGTTCTTAAGATATCTTTTTTTTGATGGAGTTTGATATGGTATTCCACCACATCCATATTTTTAGAATAATAAACAAGATAGAAACAATTCATATAATTCAACAAGTTCTTACGATGTCACCAATTGATGGAGTTTGATAGGGTATTTCACATAATCTATATTTTTAGAATTGAAGATTTTTATTATTTACTGGCCGAAGTGTCTTTCATTCTATAACTATGAATGCCGGCCAGGCCACCTATATCTTCCTGATCCATATTTTAATAAAAGGAAACAAGAAAAAACATTTGAATAATTGAGAGCTGAGGTTGTAAATATCAGTGTTCGAGTTGACCTTTGGCTGCCAATGGTTGAGCAATTGCCAGTCGGATAGAAGAGAAGAAAGGAAGAATGGAGGTTGCCGCAAGGGAAGTCTGAGCGAAGTCTTCCATTCAACAGCTTCTATTGTGACCGCAACTTCCTCCAACTTTCTCAAAGTTACAGCCAAAGCGACGTCTTCAAAAATCTGATTGAATATCAACCATAGAAATTCTTTTATAAATCACTCTAGTGTATTTATATTCATTTATATATAAATATAATAATAAACTTTATATATTATTTTTGTCTTCTGAAAGCGAATTGATTTGATGAAGCCTTTTTGTAAAAATATGATTTTGTATTTATATAAAGTATTGTAAATCAATGATATATAAATATAATATATTTTTTACATTAATACTGAGAGATTTCTATATATAGATTTTTTAGACTTAAAAATAAAAATAATAATCATTTTAATATTTTGACTTTGTTCAATATAAAATATATTGTTTTATAAAAATATATAAATATATTTTGGGGAAGCGGATTATATCAATGATTTTGAGAATTTTTAACGAATATAAAATCACATATATAATAAAATAAATAAACATGTATAGTCACAAAAATAATACTGGTATGGTACGCAATGGAACTTGCACTACAATCTGTATGCTGAACATTTCAGTTGGATAATGTTTCCCTTAAGTTCAAATCAGCTAATACCAAGAGAATTTTGAGAGTCCATAAGTCAGCAATCTTTAGCTCCTTCTGCTCAATGATAACTAATATTTAAAATGAATATTGTAGAAAATATATTAAGTAAAATAAACCATATGTAAACCTGTAAACTAAAACACACTTTAACATCTTTCTTAAATATCTCAATCCATAAAATTCAACATTCAAAAAATAAACGGCACTTATTGGATCGAAATATAAACAGGGTTTATTGCATGATATTTCGACGAATATTCTTTTACACGTAAAATAAAATAAACTAATTTAATGTTAATTCAAAAGATCTTTAATATGATTTTTTTATATTTTCATAGTTGTGTATATTTTCATAGTTGTGTGAGACGTGTTTTTATTAAGAATATTTAAAATAATAAAAACTTGTAACGCGCGAATATTTTATTTTACATTTGTGAAGTGAAGGATGGCTTTCGATCAAAATCTCTTTAACGCGCCTATTTCTCTATTGTGAAACCAACAGGCTTATCAGCTATATTTGAATATATATTTGCATATATGTTTGCCTAGCTTTTTGGTCTTACAATAAAGAAATAGGACCGTTGAAGAGCATTTTGATCGAAAATCAACTTTTTATATGAATTATTTAGGCATTTTATATCCAATTTTCCTATTTCAATTTGTTAAGAAGAGCCCTTTATATACACACAAGGACAAAACTTAAGAAAGTTATACCTTCAGCATGTATATCGGGATTCAGACAATAATTCTGAAAGATATTTGATACACAGTGACCTTTATTGAAAACACCCGAGATAACCAAAGTATGAACAAAATAGCTTCTGTCTCCTTAACAAAAACAGACGACTGGCGATATCAAAATATAAAACTTCCTATATTTTGTCCATGAGTATAGATTAGGGCTCAAATAAAAGACCCTTTTTGTAACCAGACTCAAGTAAATTCGGATAAAAGGTAATATTGCCACGTGGAAAATTAGGGAAGAGAAACACTTCAAGATGAGACAGCAATTTATTTCAGGCAAGAACAAACCATGAATGGTAAACAAAAGATAAACCACGAGGGAAATTTACAGAGTAGAAAAATATAATCATAAAAATAACCACTCTGTTAATAAAAATAATAAAATTAATAAATACTTTGTTACAATACCAATCTAACCTACCACCTATTCCGTCTCACTACGCCTGCCTCTACATACGTATGTTCCTACAGTGTTGAAGGATGTCGAACCAGGTGGAAAAGATAGTACTGCTCAAACCTACTACGGATAATTAAGCAAAGTACACTAATTATCATGCTAATGAGACGAACTGATTACCGTTTCACCTAATTACCCAATTAATCAAAGCCTTTATTTTCAAAACTAAATTTATTTTACTTAGAAGTTTCCTGAAGCCTTTTCATTTTGTAGAATATAGATACCTCCGAAGTAAATTCTTGAATTCAATTCATTAATAGATATATCAATTATAATATAATCCAATATCATATAATTATAGCCTATACAGAATTTTTTTTAGAATTCTCTCTCGTTCATAGATTTCTTAACGGATTTCAATAATTGAGATGTCTTAATGATATGATGATAAATCGATAGTTGTGCCAGGAATTTTGATTAATGCTGAAATATATATAGGATATTCATTCATATAGAATATACTGAATCATATATTGTCAATAAATGGTAAAAGGAAAGTACTTTATTCATCTCTAAATACATAGGCAAATCTATCCGTTGGATTTGCATTACCGCTAAAGCCTGTTTTTAAATTATCGGTATAACCAGATAAGTTGTTTTTAGAACCTCAGATCAATTTATAAATAATCTTTTTTCTTAATTTAGAAATTAATATTAATTGAGACAATATAATATTAAATATTGAAGAAAGATTAACATTAATTTTTACCTAACATTTTTTGGAGGTTTTCCCTTTGATAAATAAAACGATTAATATTTCCTGTATCATCTCTTAAAAGGAGAGTTACCACTTTTGATATATATATTATTAAAAATAATTCTGTTGATTTTTGAATATTATTGATATAAGTTTTATTTGCTTGTAGAGGAATTATTGGTTATTTTCTTGCTTTTGGTATGCAGTCGTGGCAAGAATCTTAAAATAATAATAATAATATTGAATATTAGAGATTTATTTATTTGAGCTAAGGGATATGCATTAAAAACAATTTGATAAAAGTACTGCCTGACTTAAGGCGAGTAGAACAATGAAAACAAAATATTATTTACATTATGTACAAAAGGTTTGAGCCGACCCACGGGAAAGAACAACAATCAGTTTATATAGTAGAAGCGTGACCTCTGGCGGTCGATTTAAACACAGAGTATTTATATCTATGAAATTATAATTCAAAATAAAATAATACTTGAATATAACAATTTTAAATGAAAATTTTCTAATTTAACATATATATATAAATTAGGAAAATAATATAAATATAAATGAAAACATAGGGCGCTTTCCGTCAAATCAAACGTCAAAACTATATGCCATCTATTGACCGTCGCCGCAAACTAGCTGCCTTCGGGTCGGTGACAAAGCCACAACACCAGCCCTGGCAATTGAGAAGCGCCCACCTTTTCATATAATCATTTATAAATAAAATAATACATGAATAAATTAAGCTTAAAAAGCTTAGCTTTGAATGAATTCAATTTATAAATAATCGTTTTCTTAATTATTTGGAAGTTTCTAGGGAACATTTTTCTTTTGGTCGGTAAGATAGAGCAGGCATCACACTGTCGAAACGTCCATGTGGCTTTATTTTATAGATTTATCAGAAAAAGTTTCTTTTTTCAATATTTTGAAATATCAAATTACAAAACTATTTTAGACGCGTAATATTCTTTTTGAAATAAAACAATTTTATATTTAATTTTTCCATTGCAGTAAGGGCAGTAGAAATTGTTTTATTTTAAAAAGAATATTACGCGTATAAATTAGTTTTATAATTTGATAACAGATGGCGCGCTAGTGCATCGTAATTTTGGAATATACCAATTAACTATTGGTTGAAAAGTATATATAATTATTTTTGTGAAATGTTAATAAAGCTGTTTTAATTTACACTTCGCAAACGATTTTAATTATTGACATTGAAAATGTAAAATTTCGATCATTGCTCTTCAACAAGCCTAGGGTTATATATTAGGATGAAGCTATAACATATATGCAAATAGAGAATAGGAATTATTTGTTAATCTATTGTTTAAAATTTATATAATACTTACATATTTGGAGGTATATACTTATATTTTTGGTTTCTTGAGTTGAGTTTCTATATCTTTATTGACCGTAATCTAGAGCTTTCAGAAATCTCTGTTTTTCTACAGGAGTGCACGAAAATATATAAACGCCGTTAAGATGCTAACTGATTTATATATACATTTATCTAAAAAGACAAGGGTCGCCTCTCCCGTCAAAATAGACGTCAAAACTAGACGCTATCTATTAACCGTCGCCGGTACTATATACCTTTATATATATAAAACAGTTAGAATCTTACGGCGATTATATATTTCTATGTAGTCCTGTAGAAGGGTAGAGACGCCCGGAAGCTCGATAATACGTTTAATAAAGATATAGAAACTCAAGAAACCGTTGGCATTTATTGGATTAATATCCAGGATATTTAGATCAAGTGATGTATACACAGTGTGGCAAATAATTTTTAAGACTCGCTCTAGATAAAAGCCAATAGCAGAGCCAGTTATGAAATTGCGCATGCGTATATATATTCGAAGCCTTATCTAGCGCGTGGCTTTGTTTCAGCCATTTTGGTTAACTCTTTAAAGCCATACAGGCGATTTTTGAAAAGTAAGAATTTTTGTTCGTCGGAATTCTGAGATGGAACAGAGAGCGGTCATTAATTTTAATGCAAAACTTGGTAGAAGTGCATCGGAAACATATATTTTGATGAAGCAAGTTTATGGTACGTTATGTTTGAGTAAATCAAATGTTTTCATTTGGCACAAACGTTTTTCGGATGGAAGAAATACGCTAGAAGATGATAAGCATACTGGACGACCAAGTTCTTCGAAGACACCAGAAAGTATAGAAAATGTGCGAGGATTTGTTGCAAACAATCGCAGTGCATCCCTGAGAATGATGGCAGAGGCTTTACACATCAACAAAGAAACGATTCGAACCATTCTGCATGAAGATTTGGGTAAAACTAAAGTCTGTGCTAAATTTGTTCCACACACTTTAACGGGCGAGCAGAAATCATTGAGAATTGCACATTGCAGGGACATCATTTCTGCCCATGAAAATGATTCAAACTTCCTGAAATCAATTGTTACAGGTGATGAAACATGGTGTTTTCAGTATGACCCAAAGACAAAGCGCCAAAGTGCCGAATGGAAGTCAGAAAACTATCCACAAGCCAAAAAAACGCGAAAAGTGCCATCAAAAATCAAAACAATGCTGATTACCTTTTTTGATAGTAGAGGTATTATCCACAAATAATTTGTTCCCGCTGGACAAACCATTACTGGAGAGTATTATTTAAACGTTTTGAAACGTTTGATTGCCAGAAACCGTCGCATTCGTCCAGAATATCGCGATGAAGACAGTTGGTGTTTGCTGCATGATAATGCACCGAGTCACTTCTCACTCATTGTTCGTCGCTTTTTGGCCAAAAATAACGTCTGTGTGTTGAATCATCCTCCGTACTCGTCTGATTTAGCACCATGTGACTTTTATTTATTCCCAAAAATAAAATTGAAGTTAAAAGGGTTTTTTTTTTTATGATATCCCGACCATCCAGAGAGCTGCGACGAGCACTTTGGAGGCGATTCCTCAAAGTGGCCTGCAAGAGGCGTTTAATTCATTATTAAATCGTTGTAACATATGTATTGAATCCAGAGGGGACTATTTTGAATAAAAAAATAGTAGAAATTGAATTAGCTTGTTTCTGTTTTATTTTACAAACCCATTCTTAAAAATTATTTGCCACACTGTGTATATTTGGTGCTATTTACTTATCTATATTAATATTTCCGAATACAATATTTATAAATATATATGGTTACACATTTATATAATGATTCTATTGTTATATTTGAGTTTCCGTGTAGTTTTAATAATATAAATATTATATAAAGATTTTCTTAGGTTGTTGAAGGGTACATGGGTATGTAATACTGCAGTCGTGGCAATAATACTAAAAATAGTTCTGATCAGTAATTGCTTTAATTGAGCTAAAAGAATATTTAAAAAACATAATTTGATAAAAATACTGCCTGGCTTAAGGCGTAATAATCTAAATAATGAAAAACATGTTTACGTAATGTACAAAAGATTTGAGCCGGCCATCGGGAACCAACAACAACAAGTTTTTATAGAGGAAGCATGACCTCTGGCGGTCGACTTAGCAGAGTATTTGAATCTATAAAATATAAAGTTTTAAATAACATATATATATGTTAGCATATATATATTATAATTAATCCGATAGACGGTGCATGCCATCAGCAACGTTCAGCTCTATTTTTTTAGATGTAGAAGTATTTTAAGGTTAGAACTTAAAAGATGCTCTAGATACAATTCGGTTACCAGGTCTCACTAAAGAATTGTACTTATGGAAAAATTTGCAGGTTTTAAGGCCAGGATCTAAAAATATAAAGATACCACTTAGCTTGACCAACTCACCGCTTTTTCTATTCAAAGTAGTCCTGTGTAATTCTTCAACATTTTCAATATAATTAAAGGAAAACATAATTATATTTGACAGTATGCTAGTTAAACATCAACTCTGTTAAGTATAATTCAATTTAAAAGAACATAACATTTGTTTTAATTAACGTTAAGTGAGAAATTTATGCAAAATACTAATTTATCTGGAAGTTCTCATAGCTCTTAATTACCTCACAGTAATATGTGGCGAAATTAAAACTTTTGTGCAAACTTTAAATAGCGCTAGGTCAGGCAAAAAATAGTAATGGAACCTAATTGCTTTTTCTAATTAATATTTTCAACACAAATTCCATTAGAACCATGTTCCATTTTCCTAACAAATTTTTATGGGCCAATAATTATCTTGAGGATAATTATCGTATGGACTTTTGACACTGAAGACGTCATTACCTTTTTAATCTTATATTGATAATGAACCTTTTTTATTTGAGAAATTGAGTGAGATATATCAATATTTTTTATTAATATTCGATTGAAGTATGAGCCTATAACTTATTTCAAACAAATATAACATGCGAAAATTTGAACTATCTATATTATGACATTATCAGTGATGATTAGTTTGTTCTATATTTAAAAAAAAAACAAATTTATTAAGACGCTGAATGTGTGTGTAAGATGAAAATTTCAGAAAAGCTTGATTCATTTGTTGTATATGATTATAGACAGTTCTTCAAATAAAAAACACTTCGGCCAGTAAATATTTTTATTGTCTCGACGTTTCGATAAAAAATATTTTGTCCTCGTCAGGAGCGAACAAGAGATTTTTGTCGAAACGTCAAGACAATAAAAATATTTATTGGCCGAAGTGTTTTTTATTTGAAGAACTCTAAATGCCGGCCAGGCAGCCACTATCCTTATAGACAGGTTTCGTTTGTCTGAATTGGGCACAAAGCTGGTGTTATATCAAATATGGTTATGATCATAAATTTGGTTATATACACTGTGTGACATTGAAAATGGAACACCAAGAAATAGTGGCCAGAAAATTATGCAAATTTCAGGGTAGACGCGCCTAACCGAGTTATGCAAATGATGTAAAATGCGCAGCTCTCGTGCGCACATGGAGTAAGATATAAGGGAAGGAACTTGCAGAAAGGACAGTATTCGTGTCGTTATTTCTTCAATGAAAATCATTGTAGAAATTTTGTTCTTGTGTCAAAAGACACGTGTAATAACAGAGAATGCCAGGTCATCGTAAACGGAGGCAGTTCAAGCAGACAGACGCTTTTACGAGGGGCATGGTGATCGGACTGAAAAGGGCAGGTTGGTCCCTACGTCAAATCGCAGCTGATACTCACCTTGGTGCGTCCACGGTGCACCGACTGTGGAAAAGATGGTTGGAACAAGGAAATGTGGCAATTAATAGGAATGTCGGTGCAACCAGAGTGACGTCAGCACGTGTGGATCGGCGTATCCTTCGACAAGCAGTGGCGGCCCCACAAGCCACTTGTACCGCCATCCTGCAACATGTGCAAGACACCCTAGATCATTCCATCTCGACCAGAACCATTTTCCGTCGATTGGTTGCTAATGGCTTGCACTCATGCCGTCCGCTAAGAAGACTGCCATTGACCCCACCGAATAGGCGCCAACGTTTGGAATGGTGCCGGGCTAGATCGACGTGGATGACGGAATGGCACAGGGTCGTGTTCTCAGATGAGTCGCGTTTCTGCTTGTCCAGTGATAGTCGCCGTGTACGCGTGTGGCGTCGACGTGGAGAAAGGTCCAATCCGGCAGCAATTGTGGAACGCTCCACCGTGCGACAACGTGGAATCATGGTTTTGGGCGCAATCGCGTATGATTCCAGGTCACCTTTACTTCGTATTCAGGGCACTATGACGGCCCAACGATACGTTGATGATGTGCTGCGACCGGTGACACTACCCTACCTTCAGGGGGTACCCAATGCCCTTTATCAGCAGGATAACGCCCGACCGCACACTGCTCGCATTAGCCAACAAGCTCTGCAAGATGTACAGATGCTTCCCTGGCCACCGTACTCTCCTGAACTCTCACCAATCGAGCACGTCTGGGACATCATTGGACGCCGTTTGCATGCCTTGCCACAGCCGCGTTCAGAAGACGAACTGTGGCGAATGGTTGAGAGGGAATGGAGAGCCATCCCTCAGGACGCCATCCGTACTCTGATTGACTCTCTACCTAGACGTGTTGCTGCGTTCATCGCCGTCCGCGGTGGTCCTACTTGCTACTAAGCCGACGCCGTTCTCGCTCTGTATTATGACTATCATTTTGAAATAAAGATCACTTATTGTTCGTCCCTGTCTCTCTCTGTCTGCCGAGTTTCATCACTTTCTGGCCACTATTTCTTGGTGTTCCATTTTCAATGTCACGCAGTGTATAAACAAATAGGGCCTATTGTTATATACTTCTTTAGAAGGATTTATAATACCCGAAAGCTTGAGAAAATATATAAAAAAGGACGGAAAATTAATCTTTAAGGGGCCATTTTTTATTATTGTTTACATTTCAGTGGATTCTACCTTTCTATTATGTTATCATTTGAAATATATTTATGTAATATAAACTCTAATGCTTAAATCGGGTTGCAAAAAGATGGGTACAAGATCGGGTTTGGAAAAAAAGTAAGCTAATTCCATTTATTAACACAAAGCAATAACGCGCCATCTATACATATAAAATAAAAGGACTTAAAAGCGCGAATGTTTCTTTTATACATAAAACGAACTTCTACTGTCCTTACTGCGATTCTGCACACATTGCAGAATTTTATTTTTTAAATCTTGGTCCAAAGTTAAAATTGGTATGATATTTAATTAACAATCGAAACTATCTCCAGGTTAACTAATGACAAGACTCGGCCTGGTAACAATCGCTTTTTCACCCCTTGTACAACCATTAGGGTTTCCATTATGTAAAACATTTCAAAAGAATAGACATATTATCTCTAATATCCTTCGGGAATTTTAATTTAAATAAAAATATATAAAATAGAATATTAGAAATATATGGAAAAGATCTTCCCTTTTTCTATTTGCCTATTACTAGTTTGATCAAATTCTAATATTGTCTTTTATTTTGTTTCTACTTGTTATATTTAATTTTATACTGGTTATATTTAATTTTCTACTTGTTATATTTAATTTTTATACTGGTTATATTTAATTTTCTACTTGTTATATTCAATATTATACTGGTTATATTTAATTTTATACTGGCTATATTTAATTTTCTACTTGTTATATTTAATATTATACTGGTTATATTTAATTTTCTACTTGTTATATTTAATTGTTCCCCCCTTTTTTTCTTATGTGCTGCTTCTATAACGCGCAACTGCCGAAGCTTCAGCGTGAACTTCTTTTATAGAATTAATTTGTTTTCTCAAACAAAAAAAAACTTTCTAAAACCTTATATATTCTTACTCAACTTTACTCTTCAAATTCCTTTGCTTTGAATCAATCTTTTTCTTTATAATATATATATTATATAATCTAAAATGCAAATATTTTATTTTTTTAAAAACATGTATTTTATTTCCACATTGACTATTATTTTATTTTTGACTATAGATTTAGAACATAACACTTTGAATATTGTTGTACATATTTATAGTTGACCTACCTATTTTTATCTCACGAATATAGGATTCATTTTATAAATTCTACATTACTGTGAAAAATAATTAATGTGTAGTTCTCTCTTTTCAAGTAATTGAAAATAAAAACTTTTTGAAGGGTAAATAACTATCTTTCCTATTTCACGACTGTACCTCCAATTCTTTATTATGCCATCATCAAAACATTATAATCATAACATATATATCATGATATCCTTCTCTGTCTCTCAATTTATTGTTCAGTTATAATTTGCTATACTGCAATTATATTTACATTTCGATAATAAATTATTATTAAAAACTTTCATTAATCAATAGATAAAATATATATTTATATGTGTATGGGTATGTGTGTATGAAAAAGGTATGGAAACAAAATAAAATTGGTCAGTGATATTAGAATAATAATAATATAATTGGTTTTTAAGTGGTAGAGCGCCATCTAGTGGAGCGAATATCAACTCAACGTTGGGATATACTTTTATATATACTTATTTAAATAGAAATACATTGGATCAAAATATCATTTATTCACCAATATTTCAGTTGGCTGAACGCCAACCTTTATCAAGGTGTTATAACATATTTAAAGTGTGTCAACAACAAACTCAGCGCCACATAACGTCAACAGAATTAAGTATATATATATTTTTTTTCCTCCCTATTGAATATAACAAAATATTTTAAAAACTTAATTCTCTTGGCGTTATGTGTTGCTGAGTTTGTTGTTGACACACATTAAATATGTTATAATACCTTGATAAAGGTTGGCGTTCAGCCAACTGGAATATTGGTAAAATAAATGATATTTTGATCCAATATATGCCTTTTTAATTAAAGATTTATTTATGGATTGCTCTTCTATTTTCGAAGAAATATATATTTATATATAAGTAGAGTGAAAATGGATTCCAATTTTAAATCCATTCTCACTGATTGGCATGTCTAGATAAAGGAGATTTCTACATTAGTCGAATATTTTTTCCTTTTTACCCGAAGTCACAGTGTCTCATTTCCTCGATTGTAATAGGAGAGTGTTATTTTTACTTTATTTTGACAAACCTTGTAGTGGTTAGTTCTTCCTTAGTCCTAAAAGATGTTGAGACTGATTCAGACACAAAATGATGTTTAAAAGAAGGTGGTATAACAAATGTGTCTTCCAAATGAGTATCCGCCCACACGTAATATATTATTTATACCAAGTGCTTAGAAAAAAAACTAGATAATAAATAAATATTAAATGTTTAAATGCAGGCTGAGCTATTCACAATCATAATATATTTGCGAGTGTAAAAACCATATACATTTAACATATTTCAACACAAAGAAAATTAAATTGATCACAAAACCTCACATTCTCACGTGTATTCGAATTTATAAAATAGCATTTATTATAACCTTTTCTAACATCAGTTTTGAAACTAGGGAATATCTTCATAAAGGGTGTTGCCCAAACTTTTTGGAAAGCTGTTTCTTGATAATTTCCTCTCTTGAAGGGTAATTTTCAAGAAAATATCTCATCACAATCAAGGATACGTTTTGCCAGATATATAGCTGGTTGAACAAAAGCCAATGATTATATGCACAATGACATATATTTATCACTAAGAACTCTAAAAAATTCACTCTAAATGAAGTCATCTTTCAAAATCATCTCATTAAACACTATTATAGATATATCAGAAGACTTGTATATTTCTTTTGAAAATATGGCAAACCATAATGAAGAATGAACTGCATCTTGAACGATCCTTAGATACATTGGCCGAATATCTCTTGATGAATGTGCAGAAAGGTTATTTGTCGTTGTCAGGATAAATAACGTTTGCCTCAAATACATTTTAAAGTTTCCTGCTACATACACGTATTATCATCCTGGGGGACAAGTAATTTTCTCCGAAACGTCTATGAAATAAATATTTTACGGATTTTTCCCTAAAGATATATGAACATCAAATAAGAATATAAACAGCAGAAATGCCTTTATTTATTCGTGCAAATTATAAAGCGCTATGCCTGTGTGGAAGGATTATAAAAATCCGAAAGCTTATACTTTGCATGAATAAAGAAACGCATTGCTACTATTTATATTATTATTTTATATTTATATAGGAATTTTCTATTATAATATATGAATATCGATCATGCAAATTTTATTATTAAAATATGAATATCCAATTTCTCAAATTTAGCTAGCTCTCATATTTTACTATCTATTTAGTTGGGTGAACTTTCATCAAAACACTATGTGCTTAGTCATACGTGATAAATTGATTACCGTAATTTATTAATTCCATTTATTGAAATTAGAATTTAATATAGTGTCTATCCGTGCGTATAGATATTAATTTAATAATAAATTCACATTATTTAAAAAATGTATTGATTAGAGTGGGAAGTTATTGCGTTTAATCCGAATTAATTAAAAGAGCCGTGAGTAGCGGAATCAATACAAGACGTGGGAGGTTGGGAACTACGTGAGAATGCGGTGAAGTGGAAATTTATTGAGAGTCCTTGGGGACAGGAGGGGAATAGGTCGAAGTTCAGCAATTCCATCTCAAGTCTGGACAATCCTACGTACAATAGTTTCCAATTGGCTAAAAACCAGTTTTATTTTGTACATAGAATTTTATTTATATAGTATTTTTATATTATAGCTTAGGAAATAGAGTATGAATAAGGAATCAAGGGTTTCGTTTCTTTTTCTTATATCTTTTATTTATCAAACTTCCAGGCCAATATGCCCTTCAACTTAGATATTCTGAAGAACAACTACACTTGTACTTCAGAATCTCGAGGTTGAAGAGCATGTTGGCCTGTAAGCTTGATAAATAAAATATATAAGAAAAAGAAATCCTTGATTCTTTATTGATTAAATCAAAGTATAAAATCAGGGAAGAATCTATATAGAGTATAGTTGGCAGTAATAGTATAATATATTACATAAATTTAATTGCCATCTAACGATAAAATTTCTAACCGCTAAGAAGATTCACCATTGATAAGCCAAACCCTCTCATTCAATACTTTCATCATTGCAGTAAGGTCCCTGCAGAAATAATATTTTATGCTCTATGTAAAAAGTAACACCTTGCTAAATATTTAATTGTTATACAATTTTTTAAATAATTAATTTTGATTTATTTTTTTTATATATTACAGAAATTCTCTCCTTTTGCTGTATAAGAAACACTACATTTCAAATGTAATCTATTGACGCTAAATAGCCTTGAGTTTACTCATATTTTAAATAAATATGTTGTTGTACTTTTTGTCAAAGTTTGGCATAAAGCCAACTTATATATTGGTAAACAATTTCTATATTTTCTGTCCACAATATATGTATTTTATTATTTAAAATATTAAATTCAAGTATAGAATACTAATATAATAGAATTGTGAGTTCCTTTTCCTCCAAAATGTTTTTTAATCGGTGACTATTTTGGACAGGTTTATATGCACGAATTGTAATAGGTGTTACACCCTGTAGGAGATTGAATGAAACGTTTAAATGGTCTCAAATTAACTTCGTGTATCCTATAGAGAAGGAATGAATATTGCATTCAATACTTCTATACATAAGTCAATTGTGGGCTCAAAATTTCAAATTTTAATCATTTGACCTATTCAATAACATGTACCCGGGTTCGATTCCCGCACTGAGCACTTTTTTCTGATAATAAATGCTCCAATGGCCCCCAATTCTTTCAAAAGTCCAACCCCACCAGCGAGTGCAAATAAATAGGGGGCTCTGGCACATTTGGTGAGTGCAAGGTCGAAAAGGAGTTGCATTCTTCTACCCACCATGATTATCATGGCTTGTTCCACGTGTACTAGGGATAAGCAAAATAAAATAATAATAACATGTAGATTTGAACCAATTTTATGATATTCAAACAATTTATTTTCAATGTATCGTTTCACATATTTCCAATAATTTTTATAAATTTTGAAGAAATATATATTATATTTACTCCCACATTTCATCATTTCTCTAAATAGATAGATGGTATAGTTGCTACGCACTGATGAAGACCAAAACGAGAAAAACAAGATTGACTTTTCTCGAATTATAAAGAAATTAGATTTGTCCAATATACCGCGATAAACCTAAATGAATGTTTGACTGGTATTTATCCTGATAGTTGGCACTCAGCCATCTGAATTGCTCATTTGACCGTTCAGGGTATGCCTACTTTTATGGCTTAACTTTATTATTATCTCTCTTTTTCTTTCTTTTCCTTTTCATAAATATATATAATACATAATTTAATATCAAAATATTCATTTCCAATCTAATTTATTTATTCAACTGTGCCTAACCGTGAATCCTGTAAGGTAGAAATGTCACTTCATTCCGTTTCTGTCTTTTGACTTATCGTCTATTTGTTGTCTTAGGAATTTTTCGTGATGTTCTTGGACCAAATGTGTTTGTTCTACGAAGATATTGGTTTCGAAAATTTGACGATGTTCTGATGAGAATCTGAAAAGGAAATTGTCGAATATTTGGATCTTTTTTTCCACAGTACTCGCAAATAGGGTCGTTGTTGAAGATTTTTAGGGGTTCACACTCGGTCAAGTTAAGATATTTATCAATTCATATATTCAAAAACATTGTTTGTATATCACCATTTAATACGAATGTTTATTCCTTACATATTTGTTTTTATTCAATCATATGTTATCGATTTTTAAATAAGATTTGGATAGTGCCGTCAAGGTTAAATAAAAATAGAAAGATAATTATTTCTATCAAGTAGTTTATTTTCAATTACTTGAATGAAAATCACAATAAATATATTTTTACTGTTATATGAAATTTATAAAATATTAATACTATATGATAATGAATTGAATAAGTATTTTATTTATATATATACAACAATATTAAAAGGGCACATTACTCAATATTATGGTCAAAAATATGTAATATCTCCTTTATTTCGACTTAGAGCGCTAGGGACACTTGCACTTTAAAGATAAACAAAAACCTTGAATGAAAAGAGATAAAGATATTACAAATATGTACAGAATTAGTATGCAAGTTAGTTAGATTAAAAGAATTTAAAAAATCAACACAATTGATATTTGTTCAAAGGGTTGCTATGCAAATTTAGTTAAATTAAATCAAATTATAAAGGATTGTGTGTATTCGAGAAAAGCAATTTACAGATTAAATAAAAGTTTTAAGGAATATTTTATAAGGAAAATATGCTAGATATTAGAGAATTGTTTAATTAAAAACAATAATAAAAAGAGATAATTTATAAATAAAAATGTTCCAATGGAATTTAGTAATGTGTAATTATCAATCAGAAAAAATATATATATATTTAAATCATTTGATATATATATTTATATATCAATTTCTAAATAATTAAATCTAGTATTTTTTATATAAAAAAGATATTTTTATAGGTTCGGAAACTATTTTAAAAATACAAACACAAATATTTGCACCTATTTTGATAACGTCGCCTTTTTTCCCAAAATCAATTTCCTCGGAAAGAATTTCTACAAATTTTGAAATGATCTATTAGTGTTTATCTTACAAATGAATTTTACGTTTTCTGAGTTTCTTAAAAAAATTAGTACAAATAAATTCTGGAGAATTCTATAACGCTATTGAAATAACCGAAACATTCTATTTAGGTTTAAATTGTTTTTTGATATATATAAAGGGTTGTTTTGTATAGATTTCCTTGAATATTTCTGAAAACCTGTTTTTTTTAGATACGGTTTTTATTCTATAAAGAAGTTACACCATATTAACGCTCAGTAAATAATAAGACCAAAGCCACAAGACCAGCTTTGTCCGCCCTAGGCTGATGAGGGCCATTAGCCCGAAACCATGGTCTCTAGGTGGACGCTTATCAATTTGCAAAAGCTGGTGTTGTGGCTTTGTCACCGACCTGAGACCGCTAGTTTGCGGCGACGGTCAATAGATGGCGTCAGGTTTTGACGTTTATTTTGACGGGAGAGGCGCCCTATGCTTCTAACGGATAAATTTCCTCCAGGCAAATTTTCCATCTATATATATATATATATTAGATCACAACTTGGCCTATCACAACATTATATAATATTATTACATTTTATTCATTCTAAATATTATTTTTTCAAATATCTGTTTTCAAACTAGTCAGCATATTACCTCTTTACCTCTGTCTTTCTATTAAAATATCAACCAGGCGCGATATTGAAATATATGGGCATATTATAGTGGAAACAATTAAAACTTAGAATCGAATATTTACAAATTTACATGTATTAATCGACAGAGTTCATTATATTTATATAGACAAAGTGGTTGATGTAAGAGAGTTAAATCATTTAGATCAGGAAACAATTGATGCCTTACTTCTGCAAAGTTTGGAAAGTCGTAAATAAGGTGAAGAGAAGTTTGTCCGGTTTCTCCCCAGGAATAATTTGGTGTTTCTGATAGACCTCTTTTATGTAAGTATATCTGGAATTTTCCGTGTGATGTGACAAATTGAGTGACTATAAAATTTGGATGGAAATGTGTAGAAATTCAGTTTGGAAAAAAATAGTGCGAATTTAATAATAAGCATTATGAACGTATTGATACAAATGATTCATAATAATAGGTTTTTGTCAATCATTTTGGCGCAGTATCATCGAGAAAATCAATCTATAATTTTTATGTCTCATTAAAAGTATTAAATACCGAAAAAAATACTTAGCGCTCTATATTTCAATGAAAACTTGCGAATACGATAAATTGTTGCACTTTATGAATAAAGATATCATGGTCTGGAAAAGGAATTGATGTCTATTTCCAATCTCTATTCATCCATCAATTTCACTGAGATATTTTTCAACTTTCTCTTAAACTATTCTTCAATATTTTCCCCAGAAAATTCTTTCATTTCGAATATTTTAGCTGAATCACATTTTTTACCCATTTCTCTCTTTCTACCATTCTGAATTGTGGTTATACAATTTTCTAAAAAGGTATTCAAGTAAACGTGGTAATTAATGACCATTATAATCATGGTCATATTAACTACCTAGTTATCGATTGCTTTTACTGTAAGTTCACAAATTGTCTGCCAGTGAAGAAATTAGTTCAATTTTGTACTTACAAAGGTGCCAGAGACCATTTGATAACTTGTACACACTGGTGGGGTTGAAATTTTGAAAGTGACGTGGGACATTAGATCATTTTATTCTTCTGAAAAAGGTTCTCAATGCAGGATTCGACCTGGGTCGTGGTGGTGGAAAATCGACGTTTTGTACCATTCCTACACCAACTTCCGAGTATAAGTGCCCTAATTTGTTGTGTCATGCTAAGTTCAGATAATTTTCAAAGTGATTTAATGAAATAGCTATTTGGCTTTGAGAAATTGTACGAAGAAAGTTAAGTGCAAATTCAGAATCAAAAGTGAAATCATCCCGAAAAGAACTGGTATATTTTACCTTCATACAATTGTATAGACTTATAATAACATCAATAAATATTAACTGCTGTTGTGATACAGATATATGGATACATCTGAGGCTCTTCATTGGACAAGACAACAACAACAATAAATAATAACTGAACCTGTTAATGAAATAAATATTTTACCAACAACGATATGTGATTCCAATTTGTAAATTTCACCCTTCAATGATTTTTGAAGTGTTTTGCATGTTGAGAATAAAGTAGGTCTTATCTCTACAATGATGAATTATGAAAAAAGTAGATCATGTACCAGAATTCAATCTGCAAAGTACTGGTTCCAAATGTAATTAGAATTGTAGATGATTGTGCGCCACATCCAGGAGTTGGAGAATAGGATTGTTCTCATTCAGCCAAGTGATGTAGAGAGGTGCATACTTGGAATTGTTAGCAAATTGACTTACGTCTGGGAAATTGAATTCCTACGGTACACTGGCATTCTTCCTTTCCTCAGCATTTGCAGATTGCCATTTTCTACCTTTATATAGAATAGAAACTATTATCCTACATATATGAGACCTTTTATTTTTCTTTGTAAAATGTTCATATTGTACCATCCACCTAAGAAGTCGTTTATCAAGTTCTTTCTCCCATGTCTTCTCCTATCCTATGTCTGTCGTTTGAAAATAATGATAATTATTTCAACAATTCTCTTCTTGAGATGCGTAATTATTAATAATTATCTGTGAGGCTATAATATGATCTATATTCAAATTCATTTTCTATATTATATTTATTAAAATACTAAACTATTTTAAAGGCGTAAGATTCTTTTTGATATTAAACAATTTCTACTGCCCTTATCCTCGTACAATGGAAAAATTAATGAGAGGGCCTGGCTCATCAGTGGTGAACCCTCTCAGCTGTTTCGCCAGTTTAATCTACCATACCGCTGTTATATTGCATTTTTGGAACTTCCTTTTATAGTGTTACTGTTGGTAGACTCTTTGAATGGGTATTTTAGAAGAACTATGGACATAAGCTTTGAGGACAGTAGAATTACATACATTTATAAATATATAATATGCTTCGAGCAATCGTCTTCCGCAAACGATGAGCCAGGCCCTCTCATTAATTTTTCCATTGCAGTAAGGGCAGTAGAAATTGTTTAATATCAAAAAGAATCTTACGCCTTTAAAATAGTTCAGAATTTTGATAACAGATGGCGCGCTAGTGCATCATATTATATTTATTATCGAAAGCGGTTATCTAGAGATTTACACTCTATGGTTCAACGGGTTCACCTTTGTAAACGTGTGTTTGTTTCACATGTGACAACATCCTTTATTTATATTTTAGCTATATATATATACAGATCATCTCCATATCGCTATTATCATATTCTATTTTCATAAATTAAAACAACCTCCAAATGTTTTTGATGACAAAAATCTATTTAGATGCTCATCTTATTGGTGTACATGTATTTTTCCATCGCTGTTGAAGTGAGTAGAAAGTGGTTTAATTTGAAGAAGAAATTGTTTCTATTCTTGAATACAGGTGTCGCGCTCTAATGCCATATAGTTGACTTAAATAACGTTAATTTATTGGAATGTTTGAATTGTTTTTGTTTTTTACATACACTTATCATTTTTATTTATCACTGTAGCAGAATGATGATTGAAAGAATTCTGAAAGTAATCTTTCGTTGTAATTTTTCGGGGAGTTTAAATCAATGCAGGAATCTGATTTTTAAAAAGTGTATAGAAATATTACTCATTAAATTTTTCTCTTATAAGATGTTAAATGTATAATCTTCACGCAGACAAGGAAATGGTATATACAAATATATTTCCATCGTAATAAAGACAGTTTGTTTTGTTTGAAATAAATGCTTAATTTTCTTATATATAAACAAATATGTGAAAAAAAGAAAGAATAAATACAATTAGGGTAAAGAGTTTCATTTAATTTGATTTCGCAAGCTTTCGAGCAAAGGTTCTGCTCTTCAACGGGCAGATAAGTATCAATATAATACATAGAAGTATTTGTCTGTTGAAGTGCAGAAAATTTACTCGAAGGTTTGCGAAATCAAAAGAAACTCTTTACCCTTATTTTATTTATTCTTTCTTTTTCACATAATTTCTAGGTAACTATTGCTCACATAAAAATATGTACCTGAAAAAGGCACCTATCTCTTCAATCATATATCAGAACGATGTAATATGTTTATTATCCTAGTGAAAAACTTTAATAGTGGTTATAAGAAACTAGCCGAATGACCCGGGCAACCTCCGTGTTTTACCCGATTGAATGTTTTGATTCAAATCCTATATAAATTACAATTATAAATTGGCGCCTTAAATAAATGCATATGTTAGTTAATAACTATAGCCTAGGTGCTTTATCTGTCTATGTACTGTTGGCTTCCGTAGGCGTCTCTTACTGGAAAAAAGAAAGAGAGGATTCCATTTGGTTATTAACTAATATATGCATTTATTTAAGGAGCGACCCGCTCCAACACAATAGTTACAAAAACGAAAAAGCGAGTGGAGGGGGGGGGGGGGGCAAAGGTGGCGTGATCGTAACCAACCAATAGGAGGGCGCCATTCCAAAAAAAAAAAAAGCAAACGGTGACAGAGACGAAAACTGATTGATTAAGAGATGAAGAATGACGCTCGTAACTGTATATAGATTGATTCAGATACACAGCACAAGTTCTAATGTATATTTAAAAGGAGAGGTGACTCCTTGGGTACATGAATATAATCTTCATAAAATATTTTTAATGTTATATACAAATATATTATGATGCATAGAGCGCCATCTGTTATGAATATTCGAAACTATTATAGACGCGTATGCTTCTTATTAAAAATTAAACAATATATACTGTTTATATTTATAATTATATGTAATTCTGCTGTCCTAAAAGCTTATGTCCATAGTTCATCTAAAATACCGATTCGAAGAGTCAAGCATCAGTATCACTATAAAAGGAAGTTCCAAAAATGCAATATAACAGCGGTAGGGTAGATTAAACTGACGAAACCGCTGGGAGGGTTAACCACTGATGAGCCAGGCCCTCCCTTTAATATTTTCATTGCAGTAAGGGCATTACTCAATAAAGAAAAACCGATGGTTATGATTACTGAAGTTAACGACTTAATTGACAAATTAAATCCAAAGAAATCTCCCGGAATAGACAACATCTCTAACAACATGATAAGGCACACTAAACAATTTATTGCTCCTATATTGGTGAAACTATTTCAAAAATGTTTAGACATACAATACTATCCTGCTGAATGGAAAAGAGCAGAGGCAATAATTATTCCTAAACCTGGAAAAACAGATTTTAATAACTACAAAAATTATAGACCTTTATGTCTTAATTCCAACATTTCTAAAATATTTGAAAAAATAATTAATAATAGAATAATAAAATATTATGAAGATTTTAATTTACTAAGTGATCGACAACATGGCTTTAGAAGATCGAAATCTACTATTACTGCACTAACGGAAATAATAAAAATTGCGTTAGAACATAAAACAAGAGAATATGCAGCAATAATTGCAGTGGATATTAGTGCAGCGTTTGATAATGCATGGTGGCCGGCCTTGATGAAAAGACTTGATGAGGATGGTGTGCAGGCTTCAATGATAAAACTTCTACAATCATACTTTGATAATAGAAGAATAAGATTTAGATATTCCTCAACTGAAATTAATAAGAAACTAAGTAAAGGATGTCCACAGGGAGGACCACTGTCTCCCACATTATGGAATATTCTTATTAATGAGAAACTGAATAATAATCTGGATGATAACTGTGAAACAATAGGATATGCAGATGATATTACGTTAATATGTTGGAATAAAACTCCTGAACAACTAAGAAAGACAATAGATAACGTATTAAGAAAAATCAATGAGTGGTGTGAAAGTCGTAAATTAAAATTGTCAGATGAAAAAACAAAAATATTATATTTATATAAATGCAATAGCGATATAATAGTCTCAGGTAGCAAGTTAATTAAACCGGTTGAAGAACTTAAGATCCTAGGAGTGACTATTAAAAATTACCGAGTCAGAAGCAAACTGGACTTTACGCCTCACGTTAATGAAACGATCATAAAAGTAACTAGAGCTAGTGGATACCTATTTGGCCTCACAAAGAAAGCATGGGGTCTAGACTTTAGACGAAGACTAATACTGTATAAGACATTATATCGAAGTACAATTGCATACGGTTATCCAATATGGTATCCATTCATAAACAAAAAGTCTAAGGACAAACTAAATTCTCTTCAATATAATATTTTAAAACATTGTATACAAGCCTACAGTACAACATCATCGGATTGTACACACATACTTGCACAAGTCCCCAAACTTACTGAATACATTGAATCTAACATGCTGAAAACCGAAATAAATTACAATCGATTTGACTCTTCAAGTAGGAATATAATTTCTAATTATATAAGGGAAAAATTGCAGAAATACTATGAGAAGACTAACACCATTTTCAAGTCCTTCTTTACTGATTCCCAAATACCCAAATATGTCAAGCCAAATTTTTACAACGTTCAATTTTTTACTGGACACGGTAACTTTAGATCATATTTGTACAAGATCAGAAAGACGGATTCGCCTAAATGCTCATGTGGCGCAGAAGAAGAAAATCCTGTACATATTCTAACGGACTGTCGACTTGTAGAGGACTTGAGAGTCAAAAATCAAATAAATATAAATTGTCTAAATCAAATAGTTAATAACAGATATATGTATATAAATTTTAATAGATTTTGTAGAATGTTTTTTAGTAATAGATAGCCTGGGCTGTAATAAATGGCAAATAGTTATACGCTGTAAATAGCTCTAAATTTCTGTTCTCAACTGTGATGTTCACTAATATTCATTATAGGGTAATTAAATCGTTGACTAACTGACAAATACGTTAATAATTTCTATTATAATAACTAAAATCATATTAATAATTACTGTAAAAGCTCCCAAACTTGTGTATGCATGCAAATATCCAAGACGGATATCGCGTGCTTTGTAAATGATAATAAAAAAAAAAAAAAAAAAGGGCAGTATAAATTGTTTAATCATCAAAAATAATCATACGCGTCTATAATAGTTTCGATTATTTATATGCAAATATATTTTGTCTAATGAAAATTTACACTTCAGATTCATTTTCCTAGAATAAAAATAGATGAATTATTTCTCCTCCATATTATATATAACGTTGAGGTAATAGATAGGCAGGGGGGGTTATTTAAAAGTGTTCGTGATAAGTTAATGCGTTAAACATTTTGTCAAGAGATTAAAAAGGCTTAGAGATAAGCTACCTCCCAGTGACATGTCCGCAGCGATCCATTAGAGAAGCTGAAGTCGCTGGAGCATGAAGAAACAATTAATTTAAGAGCGATATTCCTCTTTTTAAAAAATGCTCTCCAAAAACCCATCGACATTTGGATTTATGAATAATTTACTATCTCCCCGTTATTATGAATAATTTATCATATTACATATTTAGCTCCTCGCTCAAAAAATCATATTTACATACGCCAAGTTTAAATTGAAAATTTACTCAATTGTTTATTTAACATGTCTCAACCTTTTGGAGAAATTTAATTTGAATATTTTAACGTGTCTCCATCAATACATTTATGATAGCGGTTCCTTCACTTAAAAAAAAAAAACTTTATAGAACTCAGATATTCTATCTAACTGGAATTCAATGTTATCTAAAATACAGTTTACATATATAGTAGCACTCCTCTATAAATGTAAGTAACCAGGATTCCTGAGGAATACTGAAGCCGTTACCATCACTATCATCTACAGGCTATCACTGTGAAAAGAATAAACAAAGTTCAAAACAAAAAAAAAAAGAATTATTTCACCTTTTTGTGCATTGTTATGATACCGTTTTCAGAATATTGAGGAAAGCAAAACAAATTCTTATTCTGCAAAATTGAAAAATAATCAACGATGATAAGAAGAGACCAAATATTCACATTTACCTTTGATATTATCATTACAATGATATCTTGCGATTTATCCTATTATAGTTTGAATCAACGATGAGTTGAAATTTGATCCAATATATGGGATATCAATCTGAAAATTCCAGTTACGCGTTCACAGTAGGTTCCTTTTTTCTTTCTGAAAACGTTACCTGTTATTATACAAAATTTATGATTTTTTTGTGGTTTTGAAAGGACATTTTCAAATATTTATAGAAGTGAAAACATTTTTATATTTAAGAAAAAGACATCTCCTTATCGTGCAACTGAAAGTTGCTGATGGCTTGCGCCATCTATCAGAATAAATATTAACTATTCTCGTTGATTTCTAATTATTCCAGAATTGAGGCGCAAGCCATCAGCAACTTTCAGTTGCACGATAAGGAGATGCCTTTTTCTTAATTTATGCACCTTATCTCAGTACAATATCACATTTGTACTATTTTTTTCACATTTTATATTTGCTTTTGAGTTTTATTCGTTTTATTAATAGAGTAAAATTCAGTGAACAACATTTGTAAAGTAAAATAAAACAACTGAAATAATGACCAAGGCTATCTTTATTTCTCAAGCAGCCGGCCTTTCAGGCGGTGTGTATTCTACTGTATAATTATATAATTTATATATATATATATAATATATAGCTTATTATATATTATTTCTCTTAGCTTCTCTTATATATTGTAGAAACCTTTTATATGGGAAAATATTAGTCGAAATCTATTAATTGCATCTCATAAGTATTTATTTGAAAGTAATATAAATAATGTCTAGTGTCATTAGAAAAATAAATCTATTCATCTCGAATTTTTCTTTTTCAAAATAAAACAACTTCCTTCTATTATATTTGTGTTTCAAAATATTCGAAAGGGCCTGCCTTATCAGTGATGAATCCAATGCGATTTCGTTAGTTTAATTCACCACGGAAAAGACCACTTGGAGTGTTAAACAGTTTTAATTCTCATGGCGCGTTAATTCAGAATATTTAACGATTAAAAACGAAGATTATTCTGGTTGCCCTTGGTAATGGTCTTTTATCGTAGGTAGAGTTAAATTAATTTTACTTAATTATGATTTTACAATTTTTTTTCTTGGAGGAGTGGTATAAAATGCAGATTTTTACGAAAGTCATGACCCGATATTGAATCCTGCATTAGAAAAAAAAACTTTTAAAAATGAAATGCTCAAATGGCTCCGATTCTTGCAACATTATACCCCACCAGTAAGCAAAGTAACCGAACGGAGCTCTGGCGGCATATTTATAAGTGAAAAGTGGAATTTCTTTCTTCATGTGTAGATATGTGGTTCATTTACAGTAAATTAGCGCTAACTATCCACCATGATTATCTTGGCCTGTACCACATTTACTAGGGATAAGTAAAATAAATATTTCACAAAGGTAGAAGGAAGGGGAAGTAACCTCTCATCTGCTGAGTGGTTTATAGGGGAACTATATGGGAAATCTGGTACCGCCCATTGCTCAGATTTCTCCTAGGCAACAGCAAGGCTATTAAGTCTGGCGGGGAGGTGTGCCGGTACCTACTTCCGCAGCAGTGCGTGCAGATTGCGGGCAATTCTACCGGCGTAATTGTCCAAGGTCTGCCAAGATCAATCTGTGGCAGTCTGTGTATGGGAGAATCTTAGCCTAGCTGGGGATGATTAAATTCTCTCTCTTCCACGTATTAATCTACCAGCAATAGATTAGTTTTATAGCAAGGTTTGAAATTAATTTAACATTCTTATAATCACAAAACAAATAGAGCCAAGATAACCATATTATAAGCTTATGGTATTATCTAGTCATCTTTCTGTGAAAAATAGACATTTCGGCCATTTGGAATTTTTTAACTGGCCGAATTGTCTATTTTTCACAGAAATATAAATGGCGGCCAGACAACTTCCATCTTCAGGATCTAGTCATCTATTTATATTCTAATACCATGTACCATAATAATTGATGTTTTAAATTATTTTAATTTAACATAATAAATATAAATGATTTTTGAATAAGTAATTTATAAATTCAATTGCAATCTATCGATAAAAATGGCAAAGATTAAATTTACTAGCAATGTCTTATTTTTTAAATGATATTATTGGAAATAAACACACATTTCCAGTAGATTTATTTGTTACAAATAAGTAATTTTTGATGTCATACTCGGTTAAATATCCATGTATCTTCATCACCTACTATTGTAAACATTGTAATATCTTCGACACTACTTTGTCACGAGACTGGAACAAAGAAAGTTGAAAAATATTTACATTGTAAAAATGAATTAAAATTACTCAAGATTAACCGCTCAGGCTTACAATGCAGTCAGTGATGGATCACTCTACAATCAACACAAATTCGATAGTAAATAAACGAGAAATAACGAAATAAAACAATTCTGCACGATTTTTTATTGAATTATCTTTATACAGAGATCATAACGGCTTCATTGATATAAGAGTTCGACTATGATGAGCCAGACCCTCGCAATATATTATTTCATGTGTCAATGACAGATGGAACTGTATTTTATTCTGAAAAGAAAATTAGCAATTAATTACTTTCCCTATATAATCAGAGAGAGTTAAGTTTGTGTGAATTCTTATACTAAGTATGGTACTTATCCCCATATTTTACCTTAGAAAGTAAGATCCTTCCGCCAGAATATTTTTCTAACATCGAAATTTCGAAAAAACTTTTAGTCCGGGTCAGAATAAGATAATGGAAAAATATATAAGAAAAATGTCTTTAAATTTTTTTATTATATCCAACAATGGTAAAATAATTTCTTTAAAACGTCGATAAAATAAAATGTTTCCGAAGTGTTCTTTCTTTGTAAAAAAAATTAAAATATCGGGAAGGCTTCTCTCTATCTTCAAGATGGTCAAACATGTAGAAGGCAGGTCTATATATGTGCATTTACACAGTAACCAAGCCCTATTTGTTTATTTGAACTCACTGATGGGATCGGATTTATGCAAAAATTGTAGGCTATTTGAAAAATTAATTATTTTTGAAAAAAAAAATCATTGTCGGTTTCGAACCAGGTTCCTGGTCGGCGATTATATCCTCGTTCTTCTAACTCTATTAGTAATTTCTCAGCAGCTTAATGGATTTCCAGGGGGGTCCAAAAGTGTTTCCAAAGTTCAACTTCTTGAACTTGGGGGTCGGTGGAAGGCTGGTTAAACCGTTTGGTTTACGACCACTACGACCCGGGTTCGATCCCCGCATTGGACACTTTTTTCTGTTTAAAAAAAAAATGCTCCAATGGCCCCCCGATTCTTGCAAAAGTCCAACCCCACCAGCGAGTGCAAGTAACCAAACGGGGCTCTGGCACATTTGTAAGTGCAAAGTCGAACTGCTTTCACATGTGTAGACATGAGGTGCGCTTACAGTAAAAAGCAGTCGCTAACTACCCACCATGATTATCATGGCCTGTACCACGTGTACTAGGGATAAGCAAAAAAAAACTTCTTGAACATACTCCAACTATTGGAATCCAAAAATAGGAATAAGCAACTCTTCTGAAAAAAATTCTAATCAATTTTTATTTTTTTGAAACCATTCACATACACTTTTTTATTCATCAAATATCCTATTTGATGGGTCGGCATTTAAATCTATTATTTATATATCTTTAACTCTCCTAAAAAATAATAAGGCTTCTAAACGTGGTTATGTATTTATATATTTACCTCAGCAATTTGTTCATTTACCATGGGAGGATGTATATTCAATTATAATTGAAAAAAATCGGATTTATTATTTATATATTTTTATATCTATTTTTCTGACCAAGCAACCCTCAACCCATTGGATATTTGATTGAGTAAGAAATGAAAGCATCAAAGCACAGGTTTTTATTTTGAAATATAAACAACCTTCTACTGTCCTTATTGCGAAAAAATATATATTAGGAGGGCTTGGCTTTTCAGTGGCGAACCCTCCCAGTGGGTTTGCCAATTTAATCTGCCAGACCGCTTCTTAGAGCTCTAATACTGTATTGGACGATTCTGATTATATATGCTGCAATAAAGGGTGAAATCTTTGAAAAGGGTTTTCAAGCAAACTATAGACATACATTTTAGGACAATAGAATTACAATTAAATATTAAATTCGAGTAATGCTCTTCCGCAAACAATAAGTACAAGGCCAGTTAGGTATAATTAATTATAAGGCGATTACGTTGCATCTATGCATAAGAAATGGTGCATCAAAACACTGTTTTTTTTTAAATTCAAAACATACCTATACTATCCTTACTGCAATAAAAATATATCTCATAATGAGTAATGTTTCTATAAAACTTGGACCATCAGATAAGTCTTGTGGGAATATCGGAAGGTATAAATATAATATTTGGTTTAAGAAATCTTATTCCTTATTAATGATTTTGATATGGAGATAAGTTTGTATTTGGTAAAACAACATCATATAAAGAATTCCATTGTCGTATATTACATTCTTAATAAAATTATATTTTGTCTACCAAGGTGTTTCACCATGGCTATAATTATGTGAATAATAATAGAAAATAATTGATCCAGTGAATAATCTGGTGTACGAAAGTTATCACTTGAAAAGGAAAAAATTAGAAGATTTTTTTTGTTGCATCTATATAGTCAAATACCGATATATGTCAAAAATATAAAATATTCGAATCATTATACAAAAAAAAAAAACTGCTGACAGATGAACATGATGTGTTTGATGCTAAATCATATTGAAGAAGACAATCTTTCTTTAATGTAGAAATCATTAGTTGGTCGGGAGTTTGTTTGAAAAAGAATAAATCTACATCAATATTTATTGAGGTATTTAATTTCCGATGTTTCGGTGACACTGTCATCTTCCTCAGAAGAAAAAAAAATAAAGAACGGTTGATGCTTCTATATTATTTTTAGAAACTTATCTTAAACCAAATAATTAAAAAAAGGCATCTCCTTATCGTGCAACTGAAAGTTGCTTGTGGCTTGCGCCATCAACTATTCTCGTTGTTTTTTTAATTATTCCAGAATTAGCCAAATGCCCATTCTTGATTAATCAAGAAATTCTGGAATAATTAAAAAAATCAACGAAAATAGTTGATATTTATTCCGATAGATGGCGCAAGCCATCAGCAACTTTCAGTTGCACGATAGGAGAAGCCTTTTTTCTTAATTTATGCACCATATCCCAGTACAATATCACATTTGTACTATTTTTTCACAAATAATTTAAGTTTGTTTTATGGATATGATTTAGCGTTATACATGCTAGGTTATACTTACACCGCGTTATTTATAAGTATGTGAATATAGTGAACCTCTATAGAGGTTAAAGAATATCACCAACATAATCATCATCGCAGAAAAGACAGTAGAAGTATATTTTATATATAAAAAGAAACATTCGTGCTTCAATGTTTCCACATTTCTTATATCATCAACAATAAATATATTTACAACTTCTATATATGGGTTATATAATCACCTGAAACAAATTTATAAAAAGCGCTGAATCATAAGGCGAAAGGATTATTTCAAAGGCCAGTCTTTTTTAGCCGTTGAGGTACAGCTTGTACCACGCTGACGAGGGCCAACAGCCCGAAACGCGTACGTGGTTAGCTTTTCTTAATTAATAAAGAAACGTAATTTGGTCAATTCCGGAATAATTGAAAAAAAAAACAATTAGTTAATATTTATTCTTACAAATGGCCAAAGCATTAGCAACCTCTAGCTGCACGATCAACGAACCAGAGATGTCTTTCTCATAATATTGTTTATTATGATTTTTTTTTTGGCACAGATCA
>CP092866.1:53336015-53429757 GCA_030710605.1 Cordylochernes scorpioides
CTCAACAGTAGCGTGAACCATTCCAGTGGTTTCCCCAGTTCGCTGTGAGATTTTACTACTTAAGAGATTCCCACCTTCCAATATTCTGTCATTGCAGAAGGTACAGTAGGGAGTTGTTTAATTTGTAAAAATCAAGATATTAGGTTATATCAAACGGAAGGAAGTTTGCATCGCATTGATATTTATGTGTTGTACTGTGCATTCGATAGTTTAGGCGGATCACATTAGAAATTCGTCCATTGATATTGACGAGCAATGCAAAAAACATCAACGCGTGCGTATACCTTATGAATAATAAACTTTATCTATCAAGTAAAGGTACGAGTTGCACCCAGATATAGTTTTTAAGCTCTCTGTATTATATAAAAATCACTTATTGTCATTGGCAATTAACTAACGCAACCAGAAGTCATCAAGAGTGCGCTACAAGTACGAGAGAGTTGTGTCAAGTGGACAAGGGTTAGCGCTGTCTTCATATAGGTTTATAGAGAATTGAATAATCCGTTAAGTCACACACCTAACACTACATCAACATACAATATTGACAATCATAGTTTACAGGATATATAAAGCGCCCGCTACAAGAAACGGTGAGAGGAGGGTGAAGCGGGAAGAGCTTCACGCCGTGTCTAGATTGATGGAGAGACTCTACTGCACAACTGTCCGCTAAGTGACATCACCGTGTCAACTACATTGATAGCGACCAAACGCTACAAGAGGCGGCGGTGGAGGATGAAGGCTGCTGCTGCTATATTTATAGAGGCATCGCTACCTCTACACTGGTCGATAGAGGGCGCCGGGCGGCAAGATGTCTGCGGCCGCTCGCAAGCCGTCGACTGCCGATCAGGACGGAGCGGTACGTACCTGTGTGGCACGTCACCACGTTATATCGCACACCAATGTGTTTCCTCGCACGGTACAATTCACACCCCATCGCACGTCAACACGTTGCATCTCACGTCAAACGTTTTTTTGAGCTATGTGAAATTGCACTTCAAGACTTTGCATCTCACGTCAAACGTTTTAAACCAGGTTCCATCGCACGTTAACACGTTACATCTCACGTCTAACTTCTTGTCATATGTTCTATCGTACGTCAAACGTTTCGACCTATGTGTTATTGCATGTCAACACGTTACATCTCACGTCAAACGTTTGACACAGGTTCCATCGAACGTTAACACGTTATATCTCACGTCGAACCTCTCTTTACCTATGTTCTATCTTACGTCAAACGTTTCGACCTATGTGCCATTGCACATCAACACGTTACATCTCACGCCAAACGTTTGACACAGGTTCCATCGAACGTTAACACGTTATATCTCACGTCGAACTTCTTGTTCTATGTTCTATCGTACGTCAAACGTTTCGACCTATGTGTTATTGCATGTCAACACGTTACATCTCACGTTAAACGTTTGACACAGGTTCCATCGAACGTTAACACGTTATATCTCACGTCGAACCTCTTTACCTATGTTCTATCTTACGTCAAACGTTTCGACCTATGTGCCATTGCACATCAACACGTTACATCTCACGCCAAACGTTTGACACAGGTTCCATCGAACGTTAACACGTTATATATCACGTCGAACTTCTTGTTCTATGTTCTATCGTACGTCAAACGTTTCGACCTATGTGTTATTGCACGTCAACACGTTACATCTCACGTCAAACGTTTGATACGGGTTCCATCGAACGTTAAGACGTTATATTTCACGTCGAACTTCTTGACCTATGTTACATCGTACGTCAAACGTTACATATCACGTCACACGCTTTGACCTATGTGCAATTGCACTTCAGGACTATACATCTCACGTCAAACGTTTTGACCCATGTTCCATCACAGGTTGACACGTTACATCTCACGTCGAACTAATTATTCTATGTTTTATCGTACGTCAAGCGTCACATCTCATATCAAACGTTTTTGCCTTTGTGCCATTGCACGTTATCATATTACATCTCACGTCAAACCTTCTGACCTAGGTTCTATTGCACGTTAAACGTTAATTATTGCATAAACGTTTTAATTACGTTACATTTCACCTAAAACTTTACCTCTCACGTCAAACGTTTTGAATTAGGTTATATGGTAGCTAAAGCGTTACATATCGCGTCAAACGTTTGACCTAGGTTCCATCGCACCTAAAACGCTACAACTCATGCTAAACGTTTTGACCTAGATTTCATCGTAGCTAAAACGTTACATATCAAGTCACATACGTTTCAACTAGTCTTTAATCGCACGTATATAATAATATTACCACGTAGTAACGATAGAACATATTTTCCATCGGACTTTTAACGCTACAGACCAAATATTCAACTGACATTTCATTGCACACCAATACTTCACGTCACATGTCACACGGTCCATCTTAAATTCCAAAGCACCTCAACACGTTCTATTATATATACGATATACGACTGAATTTCCGCATGTTTCATTCTGAATGGCAATGTTACATCTAAGGTCCGTCCTAACATATTACAACTCTTATTTACATTTTTCATCTAGAATCTCAATGTTATTTTTAAAGTTCATTCTAACATTTCAATCCTTATTCGCACATTTCACTGAAGGTCAACACGCTACATAGCATATAATCTAATTCGACATAACCATCAATATGTTACTTTGCACATTCATATGTTCTTACATTTTATCCACACGTTCTGTTTCATACATTTTAAATCCTAATTCAACCTGTTCCATTGCATATCCTTGCATCAAACAATCATATGTTCTTTTAATCCTTCATCCATACATTCGATCGAACACATGTGTATTTTTCTTTTCGAATTTCCACGTTCCATTCGTCGACTCATTCCATTTTACATCTGTACACTCTACAGATTGTAAAACTCGCTTATTTTTTTTTCAACTGGCAAATTCGAACTTCACCTTGAAATTATATTTAGAGTATATGTTGACTACGTACTGTAAATAACTAAAAAACTATTCATCAAACACAAACAATCAGTTTTCTTCATTTTTAGATGACCTCAACTCTAACAATAGAAATTAAGTGAAATTACAATGCGCAAAGTTATTTTAAATAGATAAGAGATAGGTTAAAATCTGGTGAGATTAAGTGTATTATCACTAATGATAACAGTACCTATCATAAAATATCTTTACTCATTATCCATCTACTATCCTTATATACTATCTATATTTTAGAAGCTAACGCATATATCTTTCTATCTTGTCTAAATTTCGAATATTCTTATTATCTCTTTATTTCTAACCATGATCTATTGGAGTCATTGTTTAATGAGTCATTGTTTGTTGTAATGAGTCATTGATGCTAAACAATGACTTATATTGCTTATTTCTTTCTATCTTACAAATTTATCTAATATGAAACACGTACACTAAACATAAATAATTTATGATATATTTTCAGAAATAAATTCTGTAGAAAGAGAACTAATTTAATATGTGACACAAGCCTTTCATTCTTCCAATGTCTTTTTTTTGCAAAAAAAAAAAAAAAAGAATAAATTAAAAAAATATTTATATTATTTTGATACCTTGTCGTGTAAACAAATAGCTTTCTACTTAAAATGAGCTTAAAGCTAATTCTAAAGAAGATTAAGTACATATAGATGGTTATAAATAGAGTCTATCCCATAGTGAAAGAAGTAAAGTCAATAAATAGAGGAGAGATATAAAAAGAGAGCTACAGCGCTACATACAAACATCAGAAGCGACAAACCAAACAGTGTTGGCATTAACTGGATCGATTCAGACTTGGATTTGGCTCCATTCCAGAATCCAACAGGTTGGCTCGAGACAAACAACTACCGTCCAAATGGGATGATGCTTCCTGGAATGTCATAACCCTATATTTGCCTGTGTTTATATTGTTGATTTATAACGTTATACTCTCATAACAGTATGTATATTTGCTTTTACCATTTTGGAATTGTTTATTTTATAAATATCCTCGAAATATAAACAAAAAATTGTAATACGTTGCCAAAAGGTCATATTAGAGAGTTAAAAGGATAATTCACAGTTTAATAGGCTTAAATAGTAAATAAACTGAGACCTCATATGTTTATTCATTATTGTAATAATTTACTTACAATTATAAGCACCAATATAAGTATTAAAAATGGAATTTGACAGAATGGCGTTCAATATTAATAGCAAACGAACATATTTTCAGAGTGCGGAATGTTTTATTACTACCATTTTAAGAATTTTAATGAAAATTTTATAAACTCTGTCTATTAATACATGTAAATTTGTGAATATTTAATTCTAAGTTTTAATTTGTTTGCTGTTTTGTTTGATTCCTCTGTAATAGGCGCAAATATATTAATATCGCCCCTGGTTGATTAATGCATTTAAAAAATGATCGAAAATATAATAAACATTGAATAGTAATGAAATAATCACTAATGTATATAGAAGTAGAAGATATTGAGTTCATACGATGTATATATCTACAGCAGCAGAGGACGTTTATAAGCTATGCCCAGTATATATATATATACTCAGCTTCAATAAAAATAAAGTGTTTGCAAAAACCTTTAGAGTGACCCTTGTACATTTAAAGAGAGGTCATCTATTATAACCTGAATGAATAATTTCTAAATTATATATTTTATAGTGCGAGAGAGAGCGAGAGATTCTCCTTTCCCAATAAGTTCTTTTTATTATAAAAACAGTTTCTATATATAAAAACTTATTGAAGAAGGATATATATATATCGAAATACTATACTTTTGAAGTTTTATGTCAATATATCATAATATTATCTTTTAATAATCATTCATATACTGTTCTAAAATTAATTAAAGTAATTTTGAACCCATTATCATAATCCTAATTATAGAAGTCTAAGATGTTTGGGTCAAAAGAGAGATATTAATATCCACAATAGCAGCTAAAGTTTGAAGAATAATTTCTATATTACCTTTTTATAAAAGATATATTTGCATATTGTATAAACCCAAAACATTCAATTTATGATCTACCTTTCTTCGTCAATATATTGCTTAACATCAATAATATTTAGGAGAAGTCAATTAAATAATAATACTATAAAGAGACCTTTTATTAGAGACTACTACAAATATCTATTTTTCTGATTTTATATGGAGATGGATGTTTATCACATCGATAGAATTCATATAACTTCTATTAATAATTTTTATTTTTACAAAATTAAAAGCTCGAATAGTAGGTCACCATGTATATGGGTAGTTTATGGAAGTGTCTTTTTATCGAAGTAAAATATTATATAGTTTAGATAATTCTGAAGTTGTTTGGAAGTTTCGGTTTTAGATTAATAGTTTCTCTTGAGAGAAAACATTCCGAAATCGTTATAGGTATTCCTTCAATATAGAAATTATATCTGAAGGTAAATCCTTCTTCAATAATTTTTTATATTTATATATAATAAACTGAAAAAATAACACAAATGTGATATTGTACTGGGATAAGGTGCATAATTATGAAAAAAGGCATCTCCTTATCGTGCAACTGAAAGTTGCTGATGGCTTGCGCCATCTATCGGAATAAATACCAACTATTCTCGTTGATCTTTAATTATTCCAGAATAGATGGCGCAAGCCATTAGCAAATTTCAGTTGCACGATATGGGAGATGCCTTTTTTCATAATATAACAAACTGTTTTATAAAAAATAAACTTATTAGACAAGGAGAATCACTTCTAGATATATAATTTATAAATTATTCATTCAGGTTATAATATATGACCTCTCGTTAAATGTACAAGGGTCAATCCAAATGTTTTTGCGAACACTTATTTCTATTAAAGCTGCAACGTTCAAACTTTCTGAGTTTCTCAAAGTATTCACCCTTAGCACCTATGCAAGATTTCATCCGTGAAAACCAATAATCGAAGCACTTACACCAGTCATCTTCGGGTATGTAATTTACGGAATTGATAATGGCTTGCAATCTTTATCATTGATGTCAAAATTTATCTCTTTTAACAATAAATTAACTTTTGGAAATAAAAAAAATCACAAGGTGTTAGGTGTGGTGAATAATGGTGGATGAGTGACTAATTGGACACCAGAGTTGGCTAAAAAGTATAATGTTTGGGCTGAGGTGTGCGGTCTTGCATTGTAATGGTGAAGAAGAACTTCTCCAAGTTGAGCTCTTGGTCTGATTTACTTGATTTTTTCAAATACTGCTGGAAAGAATTTTGTTGTATACCAGTAATATACTTGTAATATAGAGTCGTTGACTTTCTAACCTCTCGCATACAAAAATTAGTTTACTATTAGTGATTTAAATGTTTTTATGCAGATTTCTTAAACAATTATAATGTATTTTCCTTTAAAACGAAAATTGAAATTATACCGCGAATGCTTCTTTTATAAAAATCGAAATTTATTTTCAAAGAGAAATAGCGACATTTCTAACTTTGAGGATGAGGTATGGAAAGGTGAAACATGAAGAGCAATGGCGAACGGAAAAATAAAAAGTGTCCAGGGGCGGGAATCGAACCCACACCCTTCTGCTTACCGGGCAGGTGCCTAGTCCACTCGGCTACCCTGGACGTATTTTTTCCGTTCGTAACTAATACTTAAAGTAACATTTAAAATACAATATAACGCGGCTGATGATTGTAAAACGAAAATTGAAATTATACCTCGAATGCTTCTTTTATAAAAATCGAAATTTATTTTCAAAGAGAAATAGCGACATTTCTAACATTTTTATTTTTCCGTTCGCCATTGCTCTTCATGTTTCACCTTTCCCTACCTCATCCTCAAAGTTAGAAATGTCGCTATTTCTCTTTGAAAATAAATTTCGATTTTTATAAAAGAAGCATTCGCGGTATAATTTCAATTTTCGTTTTACAATCATCAGCCGCGTTATATTGTATTTTAAATGTATTTTCCTTTCGTAAATGAAAAATACTTTTGAAATACCTTAAAAACTTAAAAGAAAACATTAGTTAAGAGGGATTGGCTAAACAGTGAGAAATCATCTTGAAGGTTTCACAATCAAAATAATCTAGAAATGCCCGTGTGAGCCTGGTCGGAATATGCTTCTTTTGTTTTTAATATATATAATATATACATATATTAAAAACAAAAGAAGCATATCCCGACCAGGCTCACATTTCTAGATTATTTTGATTGTTTTTCTCACATAAATATATACACAAGTAGTATAGGGTCGAGAAAATCAATAGGCCCTTCATCCAACGCACAGTTGACTGAGTGTAGTACAATAAAGATAAAAATGCATTAACTAATTTGAAAATTTTCAAATTAAAAATATGGGACAAATAACATAGAGGGAGAGAAGGCTTTCAATTTAAAATTCCTTTGATCTTAATGTAAATATAGTAGATTTGAAATATTATTTCTTTAATGTTCATATACAATAGTTTGGACTAAAATTTACGCGTGCGATTTCTTCTTTTACTTATTTATTTTATTAAAATGATAGCATTTTCATTATCACTTTTTGGAGCAACTTTATATTTAAAGTATTCTCAAGTAATAATATAGTATAAAATTAATATATATCTTTCTATTAAAATAAATTGGAATTTCAATCAGAGAATCTAAAACTAAGTGTGGTAAGAAAAAGGATAAAATTCAGAACATTAACAATCTATGATATATTTCAGTGATAATATGTAAACCATATATATAGTAATGTAGTTTGTTATCCTGTTGGATAAATGTAGTATGGCATGTTGGTTGCAGTTGTGGTGGCCACAATGTTTAGAGTGGGTTCAGGCGTGATTGGGATTACACAAAAGGACGAGACATATTGGATGTCACCATAGAGATGGCGAGATAGTAAGTGTTAGCCGACACCGGTCAAGGCAGATCTGTTGAGAGGGGTCTGTCAATCATCGTGTCTCAAAGCGGACTGATCTGTTTGAGCAAGAAGGGAGACCACCTGGGAACTCGACATGTTTTTCGGACCTTTCACTGTCCTGGCGCCGGCTGTCACTCACTCGAAATTTTATTTCTGTCACCTTGGCAATTACACTATGACTATATAACACATGGAGAAATAGGTATATATTGGAATATATTACAACATATATATAATCAAATACTAGGTTCACAATAATCATTACCCAGAGAAGAGGGACAGCGATTCATTGAAACATTGAGAATCAAATAAGTTATTGGTTGATGTAGCTATTTTTTTTCAAATCAACTCTTCCAATCACAACAAATTATCTTCAAAATTATACATTTATTGCGAGTTTTATAGTCTTGGTTTTCCTTAAATATTAGTTGCAATATATTGAAAACATATACAATGGGAGTTATCAGAGATACATTTAAAAAGACATTAGCTTTTTTAATGGAAGATAATTTTGATACATCAATGTATTTCCAATTCATTAAAACTTTAATTTGAGAAAAGAGAACATCTGATCGCTTCTAATTACATATATACTCTAAATAACATTTAGTTATTAAAATAATTTTATCAGCATATACATGAATTCTTAAATATAATTAAATAGCACTTGGAATTTTTCAAAATTTTGAACATCATTTGTTTGTTGGAATTTGTTTGGAGAAGATGTAGCTATATCACAACCAATTGTTATTTAAATTTCAAATTCAATTGTCATTTTTTTTATCGATAAAATTTTTAACAATTAAATTTACTGGAAATGTGTTTCCTTTTAAAAATACCATCGAATGTAGTAAGGTCTGTTGAGATAATATTTGAAGATATTATTGAAAATAAACACATTACCAGTAAATTTAATTGTTACAATTTTTATTTAATTCCTGACATTTCAGTGAAACCCTTTCACTCTCCTCAGGGAAAATGTAATGGGTGCTTCTAAACCGCTTTAGGACAGGTCAGGGAAGGTGTGCAGAGCTGATGAAGTTATGGGGCTACACCAAAGATCCAAATTGTGCCTGCAACGTCCCACAATCAATGTCCCATATACTAGATGACTGCCCGCTGTACAAATTCAATGGAGGAATCTCCAATCTCCATTCTGTCACCCCGGAAGCCCTGAACTGGCTTAAGGCCTTGCCTCTCAGACTTTAATGACCGATATGTCCTCACTTCTTTTTTCTAGATTTAATTCCTTTTGTCTCCTCTCTAATTGTAAATACGCTGCTGTATCACCTCATAAGCATAAATAAATAAAGGGAAAATGTATTTGTTAGTTTATTTAAGCATAAGAGGTTTTTTCTAATATAAATAATAAATAAATAAATAAATAGAGAGAGAAGGATATAATAGGATCAATAAAAAGAGAAAATTCCAGCATAGCTTCGGCTGTTACGCGTCATGGGCTGAGAATAAAAAGGAATAAGCCCTCTACCCAGCCTAAATTTCAAAATTTCTTGATGGTATTATCTAATACAGAATTAGCTTGCTGTTCTAACTTAATATTTAAACTTTATTTTTTAAATCAGTGATACATAATTTATTTTACATTTTACATATATTCTTCCAAAATCACTCAATATATATCTCGTGTATCTTCAATAAAGGTACCTGTGTATCAAATATCTTTCAGAGTTATTGTCTGAATCTCGATATACATGCTCTAAAAGATTTAACTTCCTTAAAGTTTTGTCCAAGAATGTATATGAAATCAAAATATTTTGTCCAATAATATTTATTTTTCAAATAGAACTTATTTCTCATACTGTCCTTACTGTGATGAAAAAATATAGGGAGGGCTTGGCTCATCACCAATCAACCCTTCTAGCGGTTTTTCAAGTTTAAATAGCAAATGAGCCAAGTCATACCAATATGTTTTCATCGCTATAAGGATTTAAGGAATTTAGTTTCATTTGATAAAAAGTAATTATACATCGGAGAGAAATTCCTATAACGGCGAAAATGCTGGAAAAGATTAGGTAAATCTATTCTCCAGTTTTAATGACATTTTCTCAAACAGAGAAATTTATTTTAAAATATAATCTCTGTTTCCCTTCTGACTTTTGAATACTGAAAAAACAGCAACAGAATTTTTTTTTCGAACGTTCGATCGTTTTTAGATTTTTATCAAAGAGAGATAAACCTTAATAGTCCATGTTTAAATATTGTAGACAAAAATTCATTATTTTTAAAACTAGTAAAAGGTTTGTCTAAGTACTGGAAAGCAGACCAGACAGTCAAGGGAAAGGCCAGGTGTTTAGTCCTTCAACAAAATCCGCTGGAAACTTGGCAGGACTTCAAGTTCAGGCTAATCTATTTTATGAGGCGTGATTTGTGGTAATTATGCCAAGTTCTGCTAAACCTGTCTCTGTCCTTAGTCTCAGTATCGGATAGCCGTTGGCTGTTCTTTTATTTTGGTCCTGTATGGTTCAATATAGGTTGCCATTGTGTATTTAAACACCTCAATGATTTTATATAAGGAGATTCTACTATTTGATGAGCACAGGCTTATACTTTAGATCCTTTCTCTTTAATATTTGGTGTTATCTGAACAATACTCGTTTTTTATTTCATATTTCCCAAAAAGGGGAACATTTGTGCTTAAAAATGGTATCTTTATTGGAATTTCTATACCCTTGATAAAACAAAGAAATTTATTAAGAAAACCAACTGAAAGTGCAACTGAACATTGCTGATAACTTGCCCATCTACGCGAATAAATAAATAAATAAACATATGTGTTATAAAATAAACAATTCATACTGCCCTTACTGCAATGGAAAAATAAATGAGAGGTCCTGGCTGATTATAATATAAATCATACATGTTCATTGATTTGTGCTAAAAAATCATAATAAACAATATTAGGAGAAAGATATCTCTGGTTCGTTGATCGTGCAGCTAGAGGTAGCTAATGCTTGCGCCATTTGTAAGAATAAATATCAACTAATTGTTTATTTTCAATTATTCGAGAAATGACCAAATAACGTTTCTTGATTAATCAAGAAATGCTAACCATGTACCCCTTTCGGGCTGTTGGCCCTCGTCAGCGTGTTGCAAGCTGTACCTCAACGATAAAAAAAATCTGGCCTTTGAAAGAAACCCTTTGCCTTATGATTCAGCGCTTTTTATAAATATGCTCCAGGTGATTATATAACCCATATATAGAGTTGTAAATATATTTATTGTTGGTGATATAAGAAATGTGGTAACATTGAAGCACGAATGTTTATTTTTTAATATAAAATAGACTTCTACTGTCTTTTCTGCGATGATGATTATGTTGGTGATATTTTTTAACCTCTATAGAATTGATAGATTATGGTATAAATAGATTTCTATATTCACATACTTATAAATAACGTGGTGTAAGTAGAACCTAGCATGTATAACGCTGAATAATATCCATAAAAACAAACTTAAATTATTTGCGAAAAATAGTACAAATGTGATATTGTACTGGGATATGGTGCATAAATTAAGAAAATCGGAATAAATATCAACTATTTTCGTTAATATTTCAATTATTCCAGAATTTCTTGATTAATCAAGAATGGGTATTTTGCTAATTCTGGAATAATTAAAAAATCAACGAGAATAGTTGATGGCGCAAGTCACAAGGAACTTTCAGTTGCACGATAAGGAGATGCCTTTTTTATTATTTGGTTTAAGATAAGTTTCTCAAAATAATATAGAAGCCTCAACCCTCTTTATTTATTTCTTCTGAGGAAGATGACAGAATTACCGAAGTATCGGGAACTGAATAACTCAATAAATATTGATGTAGCTTTATTCTTTTTCAAACAAACTTCCGACCAGCCAATGATTTCTACATTAAAGAAAGATTGTCTTCTTCAATATGATTTAGCATCAAACACATCATGTTCAGCTGTCAGTAGGTTTTTTTTTGTATCATGATTTAAATATTTTATATTTTTGACATATATCGGTATTTGACTATATAGATGCAACAAAAAATTCTTCTATTTTTTTTCCATATCAAGTGATAGCTTTCGTACACCAGATTATTCACTGGATCAATTATTTTCTATTATTATTCACATAATTATAGCCATGGTGAAACACCTTGGTAAACAAAATATAATTTTATTAAGAATGGAATATATGACAATGGAATTCTTTATATGATGTTGTTTTGCCAAATACAAACTTATCTCCATATCAAAATCTTTAACTTATCTGATGGTCCAGTTTTCAGAGGAGTATTTCTCTGATCATTAAAAAAACAAAATTTTTCATCGCAGTAAGGACAGTTGAAGGTTTTTTATATAAAAAACAGTTCTTTGATGCTTATATTTATTATGCATAGATGGAACATTATCGCTTTATAATTAATTATGCCTAACTGGCCTTGTACTTATTGTTTGCGGAAGAGCATTGCTCGATGCAAATATTTATATGTAATTCTACTGTCCTAAAATGTATGTCTATAGTTTGCTTGAAAACCCTTTTCCAAGATTCCACCCTTTATTGCAACATATATAAGCACAATCGTCCCATACAGCTCTAAGAAGCGGTCTGGCAGATTAAATAGGCAAAACCACTAGGAGGGTTCTCTACTGATAAGCCAAACCCTCCCAATATATATTTCTTTTCATCGCAGTAATAACAGTAGAAGTTTGTTTATATTTAAAAATAACATTCGTGTTTTGATGCTTCCATTTCTTACTCAATCAAATATTCAATGGGTTGAGGGTTTCTCTTGGTCAGAAAAATAGATATAAAAAATATATATAAATAATAAATTCGATTTTTTTCAATTATAATCAAATATACATTCCCCCATTGTAAATGAACAAATTACTGAGTTAACTATATAAATACATAACCACGTTTAGAAGCCTTATTATTTTTTAGGAGTTAAAGATATATAAAGAATAGATTAAATGCCGACCCATCAAATAGGATTTTTGATGAATAAAAAAGTGTATGTGACTGGTTTCAAAAAAATAAAAATTGATTAGAGTTTTTTTCGGAAGAGTTGCTTATTCTTATTTTTGGATTCCAATAGTTGGAGTATGTTTAAGAAGTTGAACTTTGGAAACACTTTTGGACCCCCCTGGAAACCCATTAAGCTGCTGAGAAATCACTAATTACATATACAGTTACGAGCGTCATTCTTCATCAGTCATCTCTGTCACCGTTTGCTTTTTTTTGGAATGGCGCCCTCCTATTGGTCGGCTACGATCACGCCACCTTTGCCCCCCCCCACTCGCTTTTCGTTTTTGTAACCATTGTGTTGGAGCGGGTCGCTCCTTAAATAAATGCATATATTAGTTAATAACCAAATGGAATCCTCTCTTTCTTTTTCCCAGTAAGAGACGCCTACGGAAGCCAACAGTACATAGACAGATAAAGCACATAGGCTATAGTTATTAACTAACATATGCATTTATATAAGGCGCCAATTTATAATTGTAACAAATAGTATTTGAATCAAAACATTCAATCGGGTAAAACACGGACGTTGCCCGGGTCATTCGGCTAGTAAAGTTAGAAGAACGAGGATAATCGTCGACCAGGAACCTGGTTCGAAACCGACAATGATTTTTTTTTCAAAAATAATTAATTTTTCAAATAGCCTACAATTTTTGCATAAATCCGATCCCATCAGTAAGTTCAAATAAACAAATATTTTTGTTTTAAACTTTGACTATCTTGAAGATAGAGAGAAGCCTTGCCGATATTTTAATTTTTTTTTACAAAGAAAGAACACTTCGGAAACATTTTATTTTATCGACGTTTTAAAGAAATTATTTTACCATTGTTGGATATAAAAAAAGATTTTAAAGACATTTTTCTTATATTTATTTTTTCCATTATCGCATTCTGACCCGGACTAAAAGGTTTTGTCGAAATCGAAATTCACACAAACTCTACACTTTTTGATTACATAGTGGAAAGTAATTAATTGCTAATTTTCTTTTCAGAATAAAATACAGTTCCATCTGTCATTGACACGTTAAAATAATATATTGCGAGGGTCTGGCTCATCATGGTCGAACTCTCATATTAATGAAGCCGTTGTGATCTCTGTATAAAGATAATTCAATAAAAAATCGTGCAAAATTGTTTTATTTCGTTATTTCTCGTATATTTACTATTTATTTTGTGTTGATTGTAGAGTGATCCATTACTGACTGCATTGTAAGCCTGAGCGGATAGTCTTAAGTAATTTTAATACATTTTTACAATGTAAATAATTTTAAATTTTCTTCGTTCCAGTCTATTTACAAATTAATCGAAGGTAATCCAATGTTTACAAGAGAAGGTGATAAAGATACATGGATGTTCAACCGAGTATGCCATCGCAAATTACTTATTCAAAATTTATTTTTTATTTATTTAATTGAATAAAAATAATTTAAAACATATTGCCACGTGGAAAATTAGGGAAGACAAAAACTTCAGGAAGAAACAAAATTTATTTCAGGAAAGGACTAACTATCAAAGGTAAACAAAAAAAAAGCCACGAGGGAAATTTACAGTGTCGCAAGATATAAAACATAAAAATGACCACTCTGTTAAATAAAAAATAATAAAATTAAGTAATACTATGTTACATAAATAAAATTAATAAATACCATGTTACAATATTATTATGGTACAATATAAATAGATGACTAGATAATACCATAAGTTTATAGTATGGTTATCTTGGCTCTATTTATTCTGTGATTATAAGAATGTTAAATTAATTTCAAACCTTGCTATAAAACTAATCTATTACTGGTAGATTAATACGTGGAAGAGAGAGAATTTAATCATCCCCAGCTAGGCTAAGATTCTCCCATACACAGACTGCCACAGATTGATCTTGGCAGACCTTGGACAATTACGCCGGTAGAATTGCCCGCAATCTGCACGCACTGCTGCGGAAGTAGGTACCGGCACACCTCCCCGCCAGACTTAATAGCCTTGCTGTTGCCTAGGAGAAATCTGAGCAATGGGCGGTACCAGATTTCCCATATAGGTCCTCTATAAACCACTCAGCTGATTAACGGTTACTTCCCCTTCCTTCTACCTTTGTTAAATAATTTTTTACTTATTTCCTAGTAAATGTGGTACAGACCATGCCAATCATGGTGGTTAGTTAGCGCTAATTTAACTGTAAATGCACCACATATCTACACATCCAGAAATAAATTCCATTTTCCACTTAAAAATGTGCCTCCAGAGCTACGTTCGGTTACTTTGATCACTGATGGAGTTTACTGATGCAAGAATCAAGGCCATTCAATCATTTTTGTGTCTTTAAAAAAGTGTCTAATGCAGGATTCAATATCGAGAAAAGGCTATCAAAATCCGACATTTTACATCATTCTTCCACCAACTCCTTTTGTAAAATTATATAATTAAGTAAAATGATTTAATTCGACCTCCACAATAAAATACCATTACCAAGGGCAATCAGAAGAATTCGCCTTTTTATATAATAATGTTGACTGGATTTAAATATTCAGAAATAACGCACCATGAGAATTAAACCTGGTTATTACTCCAAGTGTAAGTAGATAATTATATACATTTTTCTAATGACTAGATATTATTTATATTACTTTCAATTAAATACTTATGAAATATCGTTTATGGGTTTCGACGATTATTTGCTCATAATAAAGTTTCTGTAATATAAAAGAAGGTAAGAGAGAGATAATATATTATATAATATATATGTAATCATATATATAATTTATTATACACACAATATATAATTATACAGTAGAACACACACCGCCTGGTAGGTCGGCTGCCTGAGAAATAAAGATAACCTTGGTCATTATTTCAGTTGTTTTATTTTATTTCACAAATGTTGCTCAACAGATAAGCTCCTAATGACGGATTGTACAGAATTATTATATAATAATAAAACAAATAAAACTTAAAAAACAAATATAAAAATGTTTTCACTCCTATTAATATTTGAAATCTCCTTTTCAAAAGAATACAAAAATAATAATAGGTAAAGTTAATAAATAAAAGAGTTATCTCTTCTGAACGCGTAGCTGAAATTTGCAAATTGATTTAGCGATAAATTTATTTTAAATTTCAACTCATCGTTGATTCAAACTTCATTAGGATGAATCGCAAGATATCATTCCCATGATTGCATTGAAACGACCCTTTAGTCTATTTTTTTTTATCATCGTTGATTATTTCTCTCTCACACACACACACACACAATTTTGCAGAATATAAATTTGTTTTGCTTTGCTCATTATTTTAAAAAGGTATTATCAAAGTGCACAACAACAGATGAAAATAGTTTATTGCTGTTTTGAACACTTTGTTTATTCTTTTTACAATGAGAGCCTGTAGATGGTAGTGATGGTGACTACTTCAGTATTCTTCAGGAATCCTGGTTACTCAAATGTATATAGGAGGGCTACTATATATGTAAACTGTATTTTAGATAACATAAATTCCAGTTAGATATAAAATCTAAGTTCTATAAAGTTTTTCTTTTTTTAAGTGAAGGAACCGATATCATAAATTTATTAGTGAAGACGCGTTAAAATATTCAAATTAAATTTCTCCAAAAGGTTGAGACATGTTAAATAAACAATTGAGTAAATTTTCAATTTAAACTTGGCGTATGTAAATATGATTTTTTGAGCGAGGAGCTAAATATGTAATATGATAAATTATTCATAATAACGGGGAGATAGTAAATTATTCATAAATCCAAATGTCGATGGGTTTTTGGAGAGCATTTTTTTAAAAAAGGAATATCGCTCTTAAATTAATTGTTTCTTCATGCTCCAGTGACTTCAGCTTCTCTAATGGATCTCTGCGGACATGTCACTGGGAGGTAGCTTATCTCTAAGCCTTTTTAATCTCTTGACAAAATGTTTAACGCATTAACTTATCACGAACACTTTTAAATAACCCCCCCTGCCTATCTATTACCTCAACGTTATATATAATATGGAGGAGAAATAATTGATCTATTTTTATTCTAGGAATATGGATCTGAAGCGTAAATTTTCATTAGATAAAATATATTTGTATATAAATATTCGGAACTATTATAGACGCGTATGATTATTTTTGAAATTTAAACAATTTCTACTGTTCCTACTGCAATGGAAAAATTAAAGTAAGGACAGTATAAATTACGATGCACTAGCGCGCCATCTGTTATCAAATTACGAAACTATTATAGACGTGTAATATTCTTTTTAAAATAAAACAATTTCTGTTGCCCTTACTGCAATGGAAAAATTAAAGGGAGGGCCTTGCTCATCAGTGGTTAACCCTCCCAGCGGTTTCGCCAGTTTAATCTACCCTACCGCTGTTATATTGCATTTTTGGAACTTCCTTTTATAGTGATACTGATGCTTGACTCTTCGAATGGGTATTTTAGTTGAACTATGGACATAAGCTTTTAGGACAGCAGAATTACATATAATTATAAATATAAACAGTATAAATTGTTTAATTTTTAAAAAGAATCATACGCGTCTATAATAGTTTCGAATATTCATAACAGATGGCGCTCTATGCATCATAATATATTTGTATATAACATTAAAAATATTTTATGAAGATTATATTCATGTACCAAGAGGAGTCACCTCTCCTTTTAAATATAAATTTGAACTTGTGCTGTGTATCTGAATCATTCTATATACAGTTACGAGCGCCATTCTTCATCTCTTAATCAATCAGTTTTCGTCTCTGTCACCGTTTGCTTTTTTTTTTTTAAATGGCGCCCTCCTATTGGTTGGCTACGATCACGCCACCTTTGTCCCCCCCCCCCCCCCCCTCCACTCGCTTTTTCGTTTTTGTAACTATTGTGTTGGAGCGGGTCGCTCCTTAAATAAATGCATATATTAGTTAATAACCAAATGGAATCCTCTCTTTCTTTTTCCCAGTAAGAGTCGCCTACGGAAGCCAACAGTACATAGACAGATAAAGCACCTAGGCTATAGTTATTAACTAACATATGCATTTATTTAAGGCGCCAATTTATAATTGTAATTTATATAGGATTTGAATCAAAACATTCAATCGGGTAAAACACGGAGGTTGCCCGGGTCATTCGGCTAGTTTCTTATAACCACTATTAAAGTTTTTCACTAGGATAATAAACATATTACATCGTTCTGATATATGATTGAAGAGATAGGTGCCTTTTTCAGGTACATATTTTTATGTGAGCAATAGTTACCTAGAAATTATGTGAAAAAGAAAGAATAAATAAAATAAGGGTAAAGAGTTTCTTTTGATTTCGCAAACCTTCGAGTAAATTTTCTGCACTTCAACAGACAAATACTTCTATGTATTATATTGATACTTATCTGCCCGTTGAAGAGCAGAACCTTTGCTCGAAAGCTTGCGAAATCAAATTAAATGAAACTCTTTACCCTAATTGTATTTATTCTTTCTTTTTTTCACATATTTGTTTATATATAAGAAAATTAAGCATTTATTTCAAACAAAACAAACTGTCTTTATTACGATGGAAATATATTTGTATATACCATTTCCTTGTCTGCGTGAAGATTATACATTTAACATCTTATAAGAGAAAAATTTAATGAGTAATATTTCTATACACTTTTTAAAAATCAGATTCCTGCATTGATTTAAACTCCCCGAAAAATTACAACGAAAGATTACTTTCAGAATTCTTTCAATCATCATTCTGCTACAGTGATAAATAAAAATGATAAGTGTATGTAAAAAACAAAAACAATTCAAACATTCCAATAAATTAACGTTATTTAAGTCAACTATATGGCATTAGAGCGCGACACCTGTATTCAAGAATAGAGAAACAATTTCTTCTTCAAATTAAACCACTTTCTACTCACTTCAACAGCGATGGAAAAATACATGTACACCAATAAGATGAGCATCTAAATAGATTTTTGTCATCAAAAACATTTGGAGGTTGTTTTAATTTATGAAAATAGAATATGATAATAGCGATATGGAGATGATCTGTATATATATATAGCTAAAATATAAATAAAGGATGTTGTCACATGTGAAACAAACACACGTTTACAAAGGTGAACCCGTTGAACCATAGAGTGTAAATCTCTAGATAACCGCTTTCGATAATAAATATAATATGATGCACTAGCGCGCCATCTGTTATCAAAATTCTGAACTATTTTAAAGGCGTAAGATTCTTTTTGATATTAAACAATTTCTACTGCCCTTACTGCAATGGAAAAATTAATGAGAGGGCCTGGCTCATCGTTTGCGGAAGACGATTGCTCGAAGCATATTATATATTTATAAATGTATGTAATTCTACTGTCCTCAAAGCTTATGTCCATAGTTCTTCTAAAATACCCATTCAAAGAGTCTACCAACAGTAACACTATAAAAGGAAGTTCCAAAAATGCAATATAACAGCGGTATGGTAGATTAAACTGGCGAAACCGCTGAGAGGGTTCACCACTGATGAGCCAGGCCCTCTCATTAATTTTTCCATTGTACGAGGATAAGGGCAGTAGAAATTGTTTAATATCAAAAAGAATCTTACGCCTTTAAAATAGTTTAGTATTTTAATAAATATAATATAGAAAATGAATCTGAATATAGATCATATTATAGCCTCACAGATAATTATTAATAATTACGCATCTCAAGAAGAGAATTGTTGAAATAATTATCATTATTTTCAAACGACAGACATAGGATAGGAGAAGACATGGGAGAAAGAACTTGATAAACGACTTCTTAGGTGGATGGTACAATATGAACATTTTACAAAGAAAAATAAAAGGTCTCATATATGTAGGATAATAGTTTCTATTCTATATAAAGGTAGAAAATGGCAATCTGCAAATGCTGAGGAAAGGAAGAATGCCAGTGTACCGTAGGAATTCAATTTCCCAGACGTAAGTCAATTTGCTAACAATTCCAAGTATGCACCTCTCTACATCACTTGGCTGAATGAGAACAATCCTATTCTCCAACTCCTGGATGTGGCGCACAATCATCTACAATTCTAATTACATTTGGAACCAGTACTTTGCAGATTGAATTCTGGTACATGATCTACTTTTTTCATAATTCATCATTGTAGAGATAAGACCTACTTTATTCTCAACATGCAAAACACTTCAAAAATCATTGAAGGGTGAAATTTACAAATTGGAATCACATATCGTTGTTGGTAAAATATTTATTTCATTAACAGGTTCAGTTGCTATTTATTGTTGTTGTTGTCTTGTCCAATGAAGAGCCTCAGATGTATCCATATATCTGTATCACAACAGCAGTTAATACATATTTATTGATGTTATTATAAGTCTCTACAATTGTATGAAGTAAAATATACCAGTTCTTTTCAGGATGATTTCACTTTTGACTCTGAATTTGTACTTAACTTTCTTCGTACAATTTCTCAAAGCCAAATAGCTATTTCATTTAATCACTTCAAATATTATCTGAACTTAGCATGAAACTTATAGGTTTACCACCACCACCACTTATACTCGGAAATTAGTGTAGGAATGGTACAAAACGTGAATTTTCGATAACCACGACCCGGGTCGAATCTTGCATTGGGAACCTTTTTCAGAAGAATAAAATGATATAATGTCCCAGGTCACTTTCAAAAATTTAACTCCACCAGTGAGTACAAGTTATCAACTGGGCTCTGGTACACTTGTAAGTGCAAAATTCGAACTAATTTCTACACTGGCAGGCAATTTGTGCACTTACAGTAAAAGCCATAGATAACTAGGTAGTTAATATGACCATGATTATAATGGTCATTAATTACCACGTTTACTTGAATACCTTTTAGAAAATTGTATAACCAATTCGGAATGGTAGAAAGAGAGAAATAGGTAATAAATGTGATTCAGCTAAAATATTCGAAGTGAAAGAATTTTCTGGGGAAAAGATTGAAGAATAGTTTAAGAGAAAGTTGAAAAATATCTCAGTAAAATTGATGGATGAATAGAGATTGGAAATAGACATCAATTCCTTTCCAGACCATGATATCTTTATTCATAAAGTGCAACAATTTATCGTATTCGTATTCGCAAGTTTTTATTCAAATATAGAGCGCTAAGTATTTTTATCGATATTTAATTCTTTGAAAGAGACATAAAAGTTATAGATGGAATTTCTTGATGATACTGCACCAAAATTATTAAGACTATTATTATGAATCATTTGTATCAATCCATTCATAATGCTTATTATACAATTCGCACTATTTTTTTTTTCAAACGGAATTTCTACACTTCTCCATTCAATTTTTATAGTCCCTCAATTTTTCACATCACACGGAAATTTCAGAAATACTTACACAAGAGAGGTATATCAGAAACACCAAATTATTCCTGGGGAGAAACCGAGCAAACTTCTCTTCACCTTATTTGCGACTTTCCGAACTTTACAGAAGTGAGATTGTTCTCTGACCTAAATGATTTAACTTTCTTACATCAACCACTTTGTCTGTATAATTTTATGAACTCTGTCGATTAAAACATGTGAATTTGTAAATATTTGATTCTAAGTTTTAATTTGTTTGTTTTCTCTATAATATTCGCAAATATTTCAATATCGCGCCTGTTTGATATTTTAAGAGAAAGACAAAGGTGAGGGTTATATGCTGACTAGTTTGAAAACAGATATCAATAAAATAATATTTATAATGAATAAAAGGTAATAATATTATATGGTGTTGTGATGAGACAAGTTGTCGTCTAAAAAAATATATAGATTGGTATAGGTCTTATTATTCACTGAGCGTAAATATGGTGTAACCTCTTTATAGAATAAAACCGTATCTAAAAAACAGGTTTCAGAAATATTCAAGGAAATCAGTACAAAACAACCCTTTATATATATCAAAAAACAATTTAAACCCAAATAGAATGTTTCGGTTATTTCAATAGCGTTATAGAATTCTCCAGAATTTCTTTTTACTAATTTTTGGAAGAAACTCAGAAAACGTAAAATTCATTTGTAAGATAAACACTAATATATCATTTCAAAATTTGTAGAAATTCTTTCCGAGGAAATTGATTTTGGGAAAAAAGGCGACGTTATCAAAATAGGTGCAAATATTTGTGTTTGTATTTTTTTAAATAGTTTTCGAACTTATAAAAATATATTTTTATTAAAAAATGCTAGATTTTATTATTTCTAAATTGATATATAAATATATATATCAAATGATTTAAATATATATATATTTTTTCTGATTGATAATTACACATTACTAAATTCCATTGGAACATTTTTATTTAGAAATTATCTCTTTTTATTATTGTTTTTAATTAAACAATTCTCTAATATCTAGCATATTTTCCTTATAAAATATTCCTGAAAACTTTTATTTAATCTGTGAATTGCTTTTCTCGAATACACACAATCCTTTACAATTTGATTTCATTTAACTAAATTTGCATAGCAACCCTTTGTACATATATCAATTGTGTTGAATTTTTTTATTCCTTTTATCTAACTAACTTGCATACTAATTCTGTACATATTTGTAATATCTTTATCTCTTTTCATTCAAAGTTTTTGTTTATCTTTAAAGTGCAAGTGTCCCTAGCGCTCCAAGTCGAAATAAAGGAGATATTACACATTTTTGACCATAATATTGAGTAATGTGTACTTTTAATATTGTTGTATATATATAAATAATAAACTTATTCAATTCAATATCATATAGTATTAATATTTTTTAAATTCTATATAACTGTAAAAATATATTTATTGTGATTTTCATTCAAGTAATTGAAAATAAACTACTTTATAGAAATAATTATGTTTCTACAGTATTTTCATTTGAACTTGACGGCACTATCCAAATCTTATTTAAAAATCCATAGCATATATATATGATTGAATAAAAGCAAATATGTGAGGAATAAACATTCGTATTAAATTGTGATTTACAAACAATATTTTTGAATATATGAATTGACAAATATCTTAACTTGATCGAGTGTGAACCCCTAAAATTTTCAAATAAATTTTAAAAACTTCAAACTTTGAAAACCATGACACGACTGCAATATATTATAAATATACATAAATAGATTCGAAGAAATGCGAACCATATATTTTTTAAACTAACATTGCTAAAAATCTTCAACAACGACCCTATTTGCGAGCACTGTGGAAAAAAATATCCAAATATTCGACAATTTCCTTTTCAGATGCTCATCCGACCATGGTCAAAGATTCGAAACCAATATCTTCGTAGAACAAACACATTTGGTCCAAAAACATCACGAAATTTTTCTTAAGACAACAAATAGACGATAAGTCAAAAGACAGAAACGGAATGAAGCGACATCTCTACCTTACAGGATTCACGGTTCCGCACAGTTGAATAAATAAATTACATTTTGGAAATAAATATTTTGAAAATAAATTATATATTATATATATTTATGAAAAGGAAAAGAAAGAAAAAGAGAGATAATAATAAAGTTAAGCCATAAAAGTAGGCATACCCTGAACGCTCAAATGAACAATTTAGATGGCTGAGTGCCAACTATCAGGATAAATACCAGTCAAACATTCATTTAGGTTTATCGCGGTATATTGGACAACTCTAATTTCTTTATAATTCGAGAAAAGTCAATCTTGTTTTTCTCGTTTTGGTCTTCATCAGTGCGTAGCAACTATACCATCTATCTATCTAGAGAAATAATGAAATCTCTGAGTAAAAATTTTTTTTTCTTCAAAAATTTATAAAAAATATTGGAAATATGAAACCATACATTGAAAATGAATTGAAAAAATTGAAAAAACGCCTATTTCAATTCGTGCATATAAACATGTTTAAAATAGTCGCCGATTAATACACCTTTGGGGGGAAAAAAACTCACAATTTTACTAGATCAGTATTTTATACTTAAAAATAACATTTCAAATAATAAAATACATATATTGTGGACATGAAATTATAGAAATTGTTTACCAATATATCGGTTAGCTTAACGACAAACTCTGACAAAGTACAACAACATATTTATTTAATATATGAGTAAACTCAAGGCTATTTAGCGTCAATAAATTACAGTTGAAAAGTAGTATTTCTTATACAGCAAAAGGAGAGAATTTCTGTAATATTTGAAAAATATAAATTAAAATTAATTATTAAAAAAATTATATAACAATTGAATTTTTAGCAATGTGTTACTTTTTAGATAAATCATAAAATATTATTTCTGCAGGGATCTTACTAGAATGATGAAAGTATTGAATGAGAGGGTTTGACTTATCAGTGGTGAATCCTCTCAGCGGTTATAAATTTTATCGCTAGATTGGCAATTAAATTACTGTAATATATTATACTATTACTTCCAACTATTCATACTCTATATAGATTCTTCTCTGAATTTATACTTTGATTTAATCAATAAAGAATCGAGGGTTTCTTTTTCTTATATATTTTATTTATCAGGCTTTCAGGCCAACATGCTCTTCAACACGGAGATTCTGAAGTATAAGTGTAGTTGTACTTCAGAATCTCCAAGTTAAAGGGCATGTTGGCCTGGAAGTTTGATAAATAAAAGATATAAAAAAGAAACAACCCTTGATTCCTTATTTATACTCTATTTCCTAAGTTATAATATATAAATACTATATAAATAAAATTCTATGTCTAAAATAAAACTGGTTTTTAGCCAATTGGAAACTATTGTACGTTTGAATGTCCAGACTTGAGATGGAATTGCTGAACTTCGACCTATTCCCCTCCTGTCCCCAAGGACTCTCAATAAATTTCCACTTCACCGCATTCTCACGTAGTTCCCAACCTCCCACGTCTTGTATTGATTCCGCTACTCACAGCTCTTTTAATTAATTCGGATTAAACGCAATAACTTCCCTCTCTAATCAATACATTTTTTAAAAAGTGTGAATTTATTATTAAATTAATATATATACGCACGGATAGACACTATATTAAATTCAAATTTCAATAAATGGAATTAATAAATTACGGTAATCAATTTATCACGTATGACTAAGCACATAGTGTTTTGATGAAAGTTCACTCAACTAAATAGATAGTAAAATATGAGAGATAGTTGAATTTGAGAAATTAGATATATGTATTTTAATAATAAAATTTGCATGATCGATATTCATATATTAGAAGAGAATCTATATATATATAATTGAATGTCTGTTTGTCTGTATTCTATAGATTCAAAAACCATTCATCCAATCGCCGTGAAATTTTGGGATATTATTAGGTATATCACCGGGAAGGTTTTTGAAAAATAATTTCATGAATATCTTGAATATCCTTTGAGTTATTTGCAGATTTGTAGATTTAACTCGCAAGCAGCGCCCACATTGTGACGATGATAACAAGTTTTCTTATCACTAAGTTTGATATCTTAAATATTATTTATCAAAAAGTAAGATTATCTCAGGATGACACGGCGATTTATTTGAGACAAGAATAATTATACAATTCCAAGGCAAAGATACTATTCCTTTAACTTCCAATTACCGAGGGAGCCAATTAATATTGATTTTATTCAACTTATCGAGTATTTTTCAAGGGACCGGGAAAAAATGTTCACTAGATAAAACTATGATTTTCTAATGTAGAAAATTAGTAAAGACAAAATTCAGGATGACACGGCACACAGGGACCGGGAAAAAATGTTCACTTTATCGAGAGATTCAAATTTACGAGTTTCAAATTATCAAAATATATCTTTTTTATTAAATAAGTTTTTAAAGAATTGTTTTAACAAATGTTCGCTAGACAAACCTTTACTCGGGTAAAACCCCGGGCGAAGATAACTTCTAATTACCGAGGGAACCAATTAATATTGATTTTATTCAACTTATCGAATATTTTTAAAGGGACCGGGAAAAAATGTTCACTTTATCGAGAGATTCGTTAGACAAACCTTTACTCGGGTAAAACTCGGGCGAAGCCGGGTACGTCCGCTAGTAAAGTATAAAATAAGAATATAAACAGTAGAGCAATGCGTTTTTTTATTCATGCAAAGTATAAGCTTTCGGATCTTTATAATCCTTCTACAGGCATAGCTCTTTATAATTTGCACGAATAAATAAAGACATTGCTTCTGTTTATATTATTATTTGATACTCATTTATATTCAGGAAAAAACTTAAGATCTTTATTTATCAGACGTTTCGAAGAAATTTACTTGTTCCCCTCAGTATGATAATATACTTGTATGTAGCACGAATCTTTAAAATATATTTGAGTCAAACGTACTTTATCCTGACAACGACAAATAACCTTTCTGCACATTCATTAAGAAATATAGGGCCAATGTATCTAAGGATTGTTTAAGATACAGATAATTCTTTATGATAGTTTTCCATATATCAAAATAAATTAACACAAAGCAATAACGCGCCATCTATACATATAAAATGAAAGGATATAAAAGCACGAATGTTTCTTTTATACACAATACAAACTTCTACTGCCCTTACTGCGATGAAAAAATATATTGGGAGGGCTTGGCTCATCAGTGCCATCAGTTGAATGTAATTCTACTGTCCTATAAGCTTATGTCCATAATTTTCTTGAAAACCATTTCTGAGATTCCATCCTTCAGTGCTGCGTATATAAGCAGAATCGTCCATTACAGTATTAGAGCTCTTAGAAGCGGTCTGGTGGATTAAATTGGCGAAACCGCTGGGAGGGTTCACCACTGATGAGCCAAGCCCTCCCAATATATTTTTTTCTCGCAGTAAAGACAGTAAAAGTTTGTATTTTGTATAAAAGAAACATTCGTGCTTTTAAATCCTTTCATTTTATATCAAAATAAATATATAAATTTTCTGATAAATATCTGATAGTGTGTATTGAGGTTTCCTTGAAAGATGACTTCACTTAGAGTGAGTTTTTTAGAGTTCTCAGCGATAAATATCTGTCATTGTGTCTATAATATTAGGCTTTTGTTCGATCAGATATATATCTGGCAGGACATGTCCTTGATTGTGATGTGACATTTTCTTTAAAATTATCCTTCAAGAGAGGATATTATCAAGAAACAGCTTTCCAAAAGGTTTAAGCAACACCCTTTATAAATATATTCCCTAGTTTCAAAACTGACGTTAGAAAAGTTTATAATAAATGTTATTTTAGAAATTCGAATACACGCGTGAATGTGTGAGTTTTTATGATCAAGTTAATTTTCTTTATGTTGAAATATCTTAATTGTGTATATGGTTTTCACACACAGAAATATATTTGATTGTTGAATATCTCACCTTGTATATAAACAGTTAATATTTATTTATTATCTGTTTTATTTCTAAAACCCTGGTTTAAATAATATATTACGTGTGGGCGGATACTCATTTGAAAGACATTTGTTATACCACCTTCTTTTAAACATCATTTTGTGTCTGAATCAGTCTCAACATCTTTTAGGACTAAGGAAGAACTAACCACTACAAGGTTTGTCAAAATAAAGTAAAAATAACACTCTCCTATTACAATCGAGGAAATGAGACACTGTGACTTCGGGTAAAAAGGAAAAAATATTCGACTAATGTAGAAATCTCCTTTATCTAGACATGCCAATCAGTGAGAATGGATTTAAAATTGGAATCCATTTTCACTCTACTTATATATAAGTATATGTAGTATATTTTAACATCGATAGATCACAACCTTCTTATAATAATTATAATAACCCCTTATCTATATGAAATATGTATCAAACTTGGAATAATAGAAGTGACAAATAAAACAAAAGGAGTAGAGGTAGTCCAGACGACAAAGGCCAGACGTTATAAACAACCCAGACTAACAGGTGTTTATGCTAATGAGTTCATTCCCCCGTCATCAGGTGGCCGAACACGTGGCCAGACATAATTAATAACCCAGCGCTTGACAGGTGGCGTGATTACGGGAACCAATCAGAACTCGTCAACATCTGCCAGAGTCGAGTATATAAGGTCCCCCAAGATGGGACAAAGTTGGTGGTGTTTTAGTTGTTTCAGAGCGACGCCGTCATACGGTCGGGTTTCTCACCCCTATCCGCGATGTAGGGCATCCGTGGCGCCCGTGGTCTGTCTGCCTTCGTCCGTGGTCTACCTCTACCTTCTTGGAGTTACCACCTAGACCTGTCTCTGTCTCTTGCTGTCCCAGTGCGGGAATCCCATCACGCACCCACGACTACGACTGCCCAGCACATTCCACTTCGGGATTACTACATATATATAAAGGTTTTGAAAATAGAGCAATCCACAAATAAATATTTAATTAAAAAGGCATATATTGGATCAAAAATCATTTATTTTACCAATATTTCAGTTGGCTGAACGCCAACCTTGATCAAGGTATTATAACATATTTAATGTGTGTCGACAACAAACTCAGCGACACATAACGCCAACAGAATTAAGTTTTTAAAATATTTTGTTATATTCAATAGGGAGAAAAATATTTGATATATTTTTATTTATTTATTTATTGTTACAAAAGCACGAAGTCCAAAGGACTATTGTGCTGTGCTAGTATTATTTATATATTTATGATTAATTATTTACACGATGGATTAGTATTGTTTTGTAAATTATTGTACAAATAGTTCTAAACTTAACAAAGTTCTCATAAGATAGAGTATATACACAAAGAGAATTTGGTAATGTTTCAAAGTATCTACATACAATTTGATTAGTCAGAGGGCAAGATAAAAGAAGATGCTCTGGTGATTCAACATCTAAGCGGCATTCACATGTTGGATCATTGATAGCATTCAGTTTGAATAGGAAACTTAAGAAGGGTCCTTTGCCAGTTAAGAATAATGTAGTGAATTTATCAGAGGAAATGAAATTTGGGACAGCAATTGGAAAGAATTTCTTGAACAGTTCATTAGATTGAGAAAGATAGAACTTAAATTTTAGATCCAGATATAGTTTGTTTAATTCTTTTTGAAGGGGTTTTTTGAGTGTTCGATCTGTGAGAGAATTTGTCATATTATACTTTGTTTGTAATAATTCAAGATAATCGGACAGTAAAGGGGTTTTCGCTAGTATATGTGTGATGTAAGAAGATGAAGTCCTATAAGCATGAATGCATCTAATAAGAATTTGATATTGTATAGAATTCAACTTGGATCTTTTTGCTGCAGTGATAAAAGGAAACCAAATATTTGATGCATAGCTTATTGTAGAGCGTATCATAGCTTTATATAAGATCAATCTACGTCGAGTATCAATGCCCCAAGTACGTGCACATAATGAGAATAATATATTCTTAAGTTTCGTAGCTTTCATAATTATATTGTCAACATGTGTTCCAAAATTAATCTTATTCCTTTGTCTATGATTTTTAAAAATAACTCCCAAAATTTTAACAGTTTCTGATGGTTGAATTATTTTTCCATCAAAATTAATGGGCAATTTTTCATAGTTATGTAGATAGAGTATACCTGTTTTATTTGGACTTAGTGAAAGTTTTACCTTTTCACACCATGCTTTGATTTTTATTAAACATTTGGTAATATTATACTGAAGATCATAGATGTTTGAACTCCATACCACAAATGTCACATCGTCCGCGAAAGCAATCACTCTAGCAAAACTTTCGTTAAAAGATAAGTTGAAATCATTAAGTAATATATTCCAAAGAATAGGAGAAATAATACCACCCTGGGGACATCCCTTATTTATCTTTTTTATACACTTTACATTAGTATATTTAAACTCTACACTCCGGTCTTCAAAGTAAGAATTAATTATTTTTATAAGTACCGCTGGAAAATTTGCCTTGTCCAATTGTTGGAGAATTGCCGGATGCCATGCGTTGTCGAAAGCTCCGCTGATGTCCACTGTTACTATTGCCGTATTTTCTGTTTCTCTTTTCAAAAGACTTAATTTAGTTATTTCTTGTAAAGCAGAGATTGTTGATTTTTCTTGTGTAAATCCATGTTGAGCAGGATGCATAACATTATTACTATTAATATGATTTAAAAGTTCAATATGAATTAGACTTTCAAAAATTTTACCTAAATTAGAAGACAGGCTTATAGGGCGGTAGGCTTTCGGATCTTTATAATTTTCTTTATTAGGTTTTTTTATAATCATTACTGCTGACTTTCTCCAGGCCTCCGGATAATAATTAAGTCCCATACAAGCATTGAACAATTTTGTTAACACAGGAGATATATACTTAATTCTGTTGACGTTATGTGGCGCTGAGTTTGTTGTTGACACACATTAAATATGTTTTAACACCTTGATAAAGGTTGGCGTTCAGTCAACTTAAATATTGGTGAATAAATGATATTTTGATCCAACATATTCCTTTTTATTTAATTAAGTATATATAAAAGTATATCCCAACGTTGAGTTGATATTCGCGCCAATAGATGGCGCTCTGCCACTTAAAAACCAATTATATTATTATTATTCTAATATCACTGACCAATTTTTTCTTGTTTCCATACCTTTTTCATACACACATACCCTTACACATATAAATAATTCTCTTATCTTTTAACAAGCTATTTTATGATAAATAGTTATCGAAACGTAAATATAATTGCAGTATAGCAAATTATAACTGAACAATAAATTGAGAGAGAAGGATATTATGATATACACTGCGTGACATTGAAAATGGAACACCAAGAAATAGTGGCCAGAAAGTGATGAAACTCGGCAGACAGATAGAGACAGGGACGAACAATAAGTGATCTTTATTTCAAAATGATAGTCATAATACAGAGCGAAAACGGCGTCGGCTTAGTAGCAAGTAGGACCACCGCGGACGGCGATGCACGCAGCAACACGTCTAGGTAGAGAGTCAATCAGAGTACGGATGGCGTCCTGAGGGATGGCTCTCCATTCCCTCTCAACCATTTGCCACAGTTCGTCTTCTGAACGCGGCTGTGGCAGGGCATGCAAACGGCGTCCAATGATGTCCCAGACGTGCTCGATTGGTGAGAGATCAGGAGAGTACGGTGGCCAGGGAAGCATCTGTACATCTTGCAGAGCTTGTTGGCTAATACGAGCAGTGTGCGGTCGGGCGTTATCCTGCTGTAGCGGCTCCCAAATATTAACTTTTCCTATTTTCATTATAAGTTTTAATTTGTCTAATAACTATTCAATTCAAATATTAAAATTATTCATCTTATAAATATATAATGCTTATAAAATAATTATACATCATTCTAAATATAAATCATAAATAATATGAAATGTAAATATTTATCTATAATATATCAAGCACATATGTCTAACATTATATAATCTAAAATTGATATTTGACCACACACACAAAAAAACAAAAATAACTTCAACATGTAGTATACACCAATTTAACCCTTCTGATAATTTGTATAAATAAATGTAATTAAAAGTTTATTTTACAATAAATAATTTGTTATCTGACTCCGCCTAGAATTCCATGCCACCCACAAAATGGTGAGCCGGTAAACTTTAACGAACATTTGCAAGCAATCAAACAAGAATTTCAATTCGATCAAAAGTGAAAAATAAAAATACTCATAATATCAAATTATAAATATTTAAGAAATACATATTAAATATTTATATTTAAAACAAAAATTATAACATATTTCGCAATATTTAAAACTACGAAAACGTACATCGTTTGGTATTTAATTCAAGGCAAATTTTCAACTTAAAAACAAATCAGATATCAAATATAATTTTAAGAAATAAATATTAAATAAATTCAAATACACATTAAATTGGCAATTAAAAAAATAATATATAACTTACAATTTAAAAATTATAACTTGATAACATATTCAAATATTTTTTCTTATCAAATAAAAAAATCAAATATAAAATTTTAATTCTGAATTTTAATAATTATAATAATCAGAATTTTAATATCTCTTAAGGACATATAATTTTTTTAAATACAATATATTCTCAAAATGGATTCAATTAAAGCACCCGAATTTTGGCCAAACGATCCAGAATTGTGGTTCATAACATTGGAATCACAATTTTTATTGAACAAGCCAAGTCCAATTACAAATGATGACACCAAATTTTCTTATCTAATTTCACTTTTACCTCCATCAACTGCCATAGAGGTACGTGAATTCATAATATCACCTCCACCAGACAATAAATACGACGCGCTAAAGAAGGCCATAATTAAATGTACCGCTGACAGCGAATTTAAAAAACTACAGCAATTGTTGACTCAAGAAGAACTTGGAGACAGACTGCCTAGCCAATTATTACGCCACTTAAGACAATTGATTGGAGAAAGCAAAGCCGTCAGTGACACAACATTAAAAATGCTCTGGATGCAACGTTTACCTAAAAACATCCAAATAATTCTGACAACGCAAGAGCAAGCATCACTAAACTCTCTAGCAGATTTAGCTGATAGAGTGACGGAGATTACTTCTTCACCATCTTCAAGTACTTCGACTTTAGAAAAGGAACTGGCATCTTTGCGTGCGGAAATTTCAGCATTGAAAATTGACCTTAACAAGAAGGAAGAAAGAATACCTCGTTCAAGATCCAGAAGCTCATCTTCATCTCGAAAATCTTCCCCAAACACTTATAGAAAGTACAATCCAAATGGCTCTTGGTGCTGGTATCATTTTCGATTCAAGCACCATGCAAGAAAATGCATCTCACCTTGTACTTTCAACAAAAAAGCAAAGAACCAGCAGGAAAACTCCAACAACAATCAGTAAGCCCGGTGGTTACTGATTGTAGCAATAATAAAAGCCACCGTCTATTTATCACTGACTACCGCAACAAAATTAGTTTTCTCCTTGACACAGGTGCAGAGATCAGTGTCCTGCCTCCTCGTCCTGAAGATAGACGGCGTGGTCCAACAAAATTTACTCTCACAGCAGCAAACAATTCACCTATCAAGACTTATGGCGAAAGATTCCTTAATCTTGATCTAGGTCTTCGTAGAGATTTCAAATGGAGATTCATAATAGCAGACACAAACAAAGCCATTCTAGGAGCTGATTTTATGGAACACTTTGGAATAATTCCAGATATCAAAGGAAAGTTTATAATTGATTCTTTAACGAAGCTACGCAAGCGTGCATCAATTACAAATTTCAACTCACTTTCTCCAAAGTGCTCAATAAACAGCTATGAAGACAAATTTTTGAACATTCTCTCTCATTATCCCTCTCTAACTAAGCCTCCATCATATTCCACACCAGTCAAGCATTCAGTCACTCATCATATTACTACAAAAGGGAAACCAACATTCTTCAAACCAAGACGGCTGAATCCAGAAAAATTTAAAATTGCCAAATCAGAATTTGAGCACATGATGGAACTAGGTTTATGCAAGAGAGGAGACGGAGCATGGGCATCACCTTTACATCTAGTCCCTAAGAAAAATTCTATAGACTGGAGACCATGTGGCGACTACAGAAGACTAAATGCTGTGACCCAACCTGATTGTTACCCCCATTCCGCACATTCAGGATTTCACCCAAAGCCTTCATGGCTGTACAATTTTCAGCAAAATAGATCTCGTGAAGGCGTACCACCATATTCCAATTAACCAAGAAGACATACCCAAAACGGCAATAACTACGCCATTTGGTCTATTTGAATTCACACGCATGAACTTTGGTTTAAAAAACGCAAGCCAAACATTTCAAAGATTCATGGATGAAGTAACAAAAGGTCTAGATTTTGTCTTCGTTTACATTGATGACGTTTTGATCGCCAGTAAAAATGAAAATGATCACATTCAACATCTGCATACAATCTTCAAAAGACTTTCCGATCATGGATTAACAGTCAATATATCTAAAAGCGTTTTCGGAAAACCTTCACTAGAATTTCTTGGACACATCATTGACAACAAAGGAATAAAACCTCTTCCTGAGAAAATAAGAATCGTTAAAGATTTTCCTCAACCTAATTCGACCCGTCAACTCCAAAGATTTATTGGTCTTGTAAATTTTTATCACAGGTTCATAAAAAATTCAAGTCATATTTTAGCTCCGCTTTATTCACTTTTAAAAACTAAATCTCCCAATGCATCATTAAATTGGACTTCAGACACATTAGAAGCTTTTCAAAACATCAAAAATGCTCTTGCAGAAAACACACTTTTAAACTACCCTCAACCCAATTCTACATTAAGTGTACTGGTTGATGCCTCCAACGTTGCTGTTGGTGGTGTCCTCCAACAACTGAATGACACTGCATGGGAACCAATTTCATTTTTTTCAAAAAAGCTATCCCCAGCAGAAACGAAATACTCAGCATTCGACCGGGAACTCCTAGCTGCATTCCTCTCTGTTAAGCATTTCTCATACTTTCTTGATGGAAAAACATTCATGCTTTTTACAGACCACAAGCCTCTAACGTATGCCTTCACATCAAAATCTGAACGTTCACCTCGTCAAGAACGTCATCTCAACTATCTTTCACAATTCTCCATGGACATACGCTATGTTAAGGGAAGTGAAAACATTGTGGCTGATACCCTTTCAAGAATTGAAATCGAAACTTTCAATCACACAAAGGTTAATCTAGATCTTAATGCATTCCCTGAAATTCAAGAAAAGGACAAAGAACTAAAAACTCTCATTGATAATTCAAATTCTTCACAAACAATCAAATTAATAAAACAACAAGTTCCTTTTTGCAATAAATTAATTTACTGCGATATTTCTACTGGAAATCCCAGACCTTTCGTGCCTGAAAATTTCCGACGACAAATTTTTAATTCTCTCCATAATTTGTCTCATCCAGGAATTCGTGCAACAAGAAAACTAATAACTCAAAAATACTTTTGGCCCAAAATGAATCAAACAATAAATCATTGGTCAAAGTCCTGTTTAGATTGTCAGAAAAGCAAAATTCACAGGCATACAATTACAAAACACGGAATTTTTCCTCTCCCATCAACTCGCTTTGAACACGTTCATCTTGATTTAATAGGCCCCTTACCCCATTCTGAAAATTGTACCCACATTTTGACTGCTATAGACAGATATTCAAAATGGCCTGAAGCCTTTCCGATTTCGGACAAAACTGCAATAAGCGTAGCAAAAGCTTTTTTTCGCGGTTGGATTTCTAGATACGGAGTTCCAGCAACAATAACTACTGACCAAGGTCGTGAATTTGAATCACATCTTTTCAAGGATCTCACTTCACTCATTGGCACCAACAGAATACGAACAACGGCATACAACCCTGCAGCAAACGGTCTCGTCGAACGCTTGCATCGTCAAATTAAAGCTGCAATCATGGCAAGCGGAAATACTATTAATTGGATAGATGCTTTGCCTCTAGTACTGCTAGGCATCAGAACATCCTACAAAGAAGACCTGAAATGCACTGCTGCAGAAATGGTTTTCGGGACAACTTTAAATCTTCCAGCTGATTTACTAACCAATTCAGAATTTAAAAACCCCGATCCATCAAATTTTGCCACTCAATTAAAGAATTATATGAGTAGAATTCGACCTCAACCAACAAGACAAACAAAGCAAAATAATATTTTTTCTCATAAAGACTTAGACACCTGCTCACACGTCTTTGTAAGAAAAGATTTTGTAAAAAGAGCATTATCTCCACCATACGAAGGTCCATTTCCAGTCGTATCAAGATCTTCGAAGACATTTACAGTTAAAATCAATGACCAAAACAAAGTCATTTCTGTCAACAGACTAAAGCCTGCATTCATAGAAAACACCCCTCAAAGTTTCCACGATTCTTCAATTCTGCCACCTATGCCCGACGGTGCTGAGGAAACTACACCGAAGACAAGTAGCTACACCACTCGCTATGGACGCCACGTACGTTTTCGACTTTAAGTCTTCACTGGCGGGGGAGTGATGTAGCGGCTCCCAAATATTAACTTTTCCTATTTTCATTATAAGTTTTAATTTGTCTAATAACTATTCAATTCAAATATTAAAATTATTCATCTTATAAATATATAATGCTTATAAAATAATTATACATCATTCTAAATATAAATCATAAATAATATGAAATGTAAATATTTATCTATAATATATCAAGCACATATGTCTAACATTATATAATCTAAAATTGATATTTGACCACACACACAAAAAAACAAAAATAACTTCAACATGTAGTATACACCAATTTAACCCTTCTGATAATTTGTATAAATAAATGTAATTAAAAGTTTATTTTACAATAAATAATTTGTTATCTGACTCCGCCTAGAATTCCATGCCACCCACACTGCTGATAAAGGGCATTGGGTACCCCCTGAAGGTAGGGGAGTGTCACCGGTCGCAGCACATCATCAACGTGTCGTTGGGCCGTCATAGTGCCCTGAATACGAAGTAAAGGTGACCTGGAATCATACGCGATTGCGCCCCAAACCATGATTCCACGTTGTCGCACGGTGGGGCGTTCCACAATTGCTGCCGGATTGGACCTTTCTCCACGTCGACGCCACACGCGTACACGGCGACTATCACTGGACAAGCAGAAACGCGACTCATCTGAGAACACGACCCTGTGCCATTCCGTCATCCATGTCGATCTAGCCCGGCACCATTCCAAACGTTGGCGCCTATTCGGTGGGGTCAATGGCAGTCTTCTTAGCGGACGGCATGAGTGCAAGCCATTAGCAACCAATCGACGGGAAATGGTTCTGGTCGAGATGGAATGATCTAGGGTGTCTTGCACATGTTGCAGGATGGCGGTACAAGTGGCTTGTGGGGCCGCCACTGCTTGTCGAAGGATACGCCGATCCACACGTGCTGACGTCACTCTGGTTGCACCGACATTCCTATAAATTGCCACATTTCCTTGTTCCAACCATCTTCTCCACAGTCGGTGCACCGTGGACGCACCAAGGTGTGTATCAGCTGCGATTTGACGTATGGACCAACCTGCCCTTTGCAGTCCGATCACCATGCCCCTCGTAAAAGCGTCTGTCTGCTTGAACTGCCTCCGTTTACGATGACCTGGCATTCTCTGTTATTACACGTGTCTTTTGACACAAGAAAAAAATTTCTACAATTATTTTCCTTGAAGAAATAACGACACGAATACTGTCCTTTCTGCAAGTTCCTTCCCTTATATCTTTCTCCATGTGCGCACGAGAGCTGCGCATTTTACATCATTTGCATAACTCGGTTAGGCGCGTCTACCCTGATATTTGCATAATTTTCTGGCCACTATTTCTTGGTGTTCAATTTTCAATGTCACGGAGTGTACATATGTTATGATTATAATGTTTTGATGATGGCATGATAAAGAATTGGAGGTACAGTCGTGAAAAAGGAAAGATAGTTATTTACCCTTCAAATAGTTTTTATTTTCAATTACTTGAAAATAACTACACATTAATTATTTTTCACAGTAATATAGAATTTATAAAGTGAATCCCCTATATTCGTGAATTAAAAATTAGGTAGGTTAATTTTATACATATTTACAACAATATTCAAAGTTTTCTCAATTTATGCACCTTATCCCAGTACAATATAACATTTGTACTATTTTTTCACATTGTGTCGCGGTCTCACGCAATTCTGGCCTTAACTACCCGTTTCATGATTTTTCAGGATGCCTTAATGACCAATTTTTTTTTTGTCGTTGAGGTACAGCTTGCACCACGCTGATGAGGGCCAACAGCCCGAAACGCGTCCGTGGTTAGCTTTTCTTGATTAATCAAGAATGGGTATTTGGCCAATACTGAAATTTTTAAAAATCAACGAGAATAGTTGATATTTATTCCGATAGATGGCGCAAGCCATCAGCAGCTTTCAGTTGCACGATAAGGAGATGCCTTTTTCTCAAAGTGATATGTTCTAAATCAATGGTCAAAAATAACATAAAAGTCAATGATGAGAGTAAAATACATGTTTTTTTAAAAAATGAAATATTTGCATTTTAGATTATATAATATATATATATATTATAAAGAAAAATATTGATCCAAAGCAAAGGAAGTTGAAGAGAAAAGTTGAGTAAGAATATATAAGGCTTTAGAAAGTTTTTTTTTGTTTTAAAACAAATTAATTCTATAAAAGAAGTTCACGCTGAAGCTTCGGCAGTTGCGCGTTATAAGAAGCAGCAAATAAGAAAAAGGAAGGAAACAATTAAATATAACAAGTAGATAATTAGATATAACCAGTATAAAAATAGATATAACAAGTAGAAAATTAAATATAACCAGTATAAAATTAGATATAACAAGTAGAAAATTAAATATAACCGGTATAAAATTAAATATAACCAGTATAAAAATATATATAACAAGTAGAAAATTGAATATAACCAGTATAAAATTAGATATAACAAGTAGAAAATTAAATATAACCAGTATAAAATTAGATATAACAAGTAGAAAATTAAATATAACCAGTATAAAATTAGATATAACAAGTAGAAAATTAAATATAACCAGTATAAAATTAGATATAACAAGTAGAAATTAGATATAACAAGTAGAAATTAAATATAACCAGTATAAAATTAGATATAACAAGTAGAAATTAAATATAACCAGTATAAAATTAGATATAACAAGTAGAAATTAAATATAACCAGTATAAAATTAGATATAACAAGTAGAAATTGAATATAACCAGTATAAAATTAGATATAACAAGTAGAAATTGAATATAACCAGTATAAAATTAGATATAACAAGTAGAAATTAAATATAACCAGTATAAAATTAGATATAACAAGTAGAAATTAAATATAACCAGTATAAAATTAGATATAACAAGTAGAAATTAAATATAACCAGTATAAAATTAGATATAACAAGTAGAAATTAAATATAACCAGTATAAAATTAGATATAACAAGTAGAAATTAAATATAACCAGCGTGATATTAGATATAACAAGAGTGGAAACAAAATAAAGGACAATGATAGAATTTGATCAAACTAGTAATAGGCAAAGAGAAAAAGGGAAGATCTTTTCCATATATTTCTAATATTTTATTTTATATATTTTTTTATTTAAATTAAAATTCCCGAAGGATATTAGAGATAATATGTCTATTCTTTGGAAATGTTTTACATAATGGAAACCCTAATGGTTGTATAAGGGGTGAAAAAGCGATTGTTACCAGGCCGAGTCTTGTCATTAGTTAACCTGGAGATAGTTTCGATTGTTAATTAAATATCATACCAATTTTAACTTTGGACCAAGATTTAAAAAAATAAAATTCTGCAATGTGTGCAGAATCGCAGTAAGGACAGTAGAAGTTCGTTTTATGTATAAACGAAACATTCGCGCTTTTAAGTCCTTTTATTTTATACTAGCGAACCCGGCCACGCGTTGCTGTGGCTAAATTGTAATATGTTAAATTAACATTATACTAAACTATTCAGTACAGTAAAGTTAATATTCACTTATAAAGATAAAAATGTTTTAGCCGATCTAAAGCCCTACGGGATTGAGAATGGAACGTTACGTCTAAAATAATTCGCCAGAAATCGTCCTGATAGTATACTAAACAACATCCCAAAGTTTCATGGCAAACATCTAAAATAAAATAATACTTTTAATACTTTGCTACAATATTAAAAAGAGGGGGGCTTAGGTGTTTAAATTGTAAAATGTGCTCTAAATAGTATTACATAGAGCCTTCATAACAAACATATTTAAAATAAACCAATCAAAATATAACAATGCTGTAAAAACAGACCTTGCTACAATAATATAAAAGAAACGGAAATAAAAAAGACACCCACGCTGAGCCTCGAACCTAGGTTTGTTACAAATATTATTAAAGAATTGTTGATGTTAATTTTTATTTTAAAAAGCCTACATTTTAAATAAAATAATATTTTTAATAATTTGCTACAATAATATAAAAGAAATGAAAAAAAAAACACCCACGCTGAGCCTCGAACCTAGATTGCGGGGGTACGAAGCTGTGTACCTAACCTATAGGCTAAGCTTGACGTTACAAATAAGCTCATGCGAGGCTATTTTAGGCCATACGTCTTCCGCGAGGGGGCGCTGATTGCGAGTGAATTTACGTTTTATTGTAAATAAAAATGTAACGAAAGGTTATTTCTAAAGAGTAATTAGCCAGAAACCATCCCGGTAGTATACTAAACATCTTCCCAAAGTTTCATCACGATTGGTTGAGCGATGTAGAAGATTATCACTGACGAACGGACGGACGGACGGACAAACATCCATTTATATATATATAGATGTATAGATGTCGCGTTATTGCTTTGTGTTAATAAATGGAATTAGCTTACTTTTTTTTCCAAACCCGATCTTGTACCCATCTTTTTGCAACCCGATTTAAGCATTAGAGTTTATATTACATAAATATATTTCAAATGATAACATAATAGAAAGGTAGAATCCACTGAAATGTAAACAATAATAAAAATGGCCCCTTCAAGGATAATTTTCTGTCCTTTTTTATATATTTTCTCAAGCTTTCGGGTATTATAAATCCTTCTAAAGAAGTATATAACAATAGGCCCTATTTTTTTATACACTGCGTGACATTGGGAATGGAACACCAAGAAATAGTGGCCAGAAAGTGATGAAACTCGGTAGACAGAGAGAGACAGGAACGAACAATAAGTGATCTTTATTTCAAAATGATAGTCATAATACAGAGCGAGAACGGCGTCAGCTTAGTAGCAAGTAGGACCACCGCGGACGGCGATGCACGCAGCAATACGTCTAGGTAGAGAGTCAATCAGAGTACGGATGGCGTCCTGAGGGATGGCTCTCCATTCCCTCTCAACCATTTGCCACAGTTCGTCTTCTGAACGCGGCTGTGGAAAGGCATGCAAACGGCGTCCAATGATGTCCCAGACGTGCTCGATTGGTGAGAGATCAGGAGAGTACGGTGGCCAGGGAAGCATCTGTACATCTTGCAGAGCTTGTTGGCTAATGCGAGCAGTGTGCGGTCGGGCGTTATCCTGCTGATAAAGGGCATTGGGTACCCCCTGAAGGTAGGGGAGTGTCACCGGTCGCAGCACATCATCAACGTATCGTTGGGTCGTCATAGTGCCCTGAATACGAAGTAAAGGTGACCTGGAATCATACGCGATTGCGCCCCAAATCATGATTCCACGTTGTCGCACGGTGGGGCGTTCCACAATTGCTGCCGGATTGGACCTTTCTCCACGTCGACGCCACACGCGTACACGGCGACTATCACTGGACAAGCAGAAACGCGACTCATCTGAGAACACGACCCTGTGCCATTCCGTCATCCACGTCGATCTAGCCCGGCACCATTCCAAACGTTGGCGCCTATTCGGTGGGGTCAATGGCAGTCTTTTTAGCGGACGGCATGAGTGCAAGCCATTAGCAACCAATCGACGGGAAATGGTTCTGGTCGAGATGGAATGATCTAGGGTGTCTTGCACATGTTGCAGGATGGCGTTAAAAGTGGCTTGTGGGGCCGCCACTGCTTGTCGAAGGATACGCCGAACCACACGTGCTGACGTCACTCTGGTTTCACCGACATTCCTATTAATTGCCACATTTCCTTGTTCCAACCATTTTTTCCACAGTCGGTGCACCGTGGACGCACCAAGTTGTGTATCAGCTGCGATTTGACGTAGGGACTAACCTGCCCTTTTCAGTCCGATCACCATGCCCCTCGTAAAAGCGTCTGTCTGCTTGAACTGCCTCCGTTTACGATGACCTGGCATTCTCTGTTATTACACGTGTCTTTTGACACAAGAAAAAAATTTCTACAATGATTTTCATTGAAGAAATAACGACACGAATACTGTCCTTTCTGCAAGTTCCTTCCCTTATTTCTTACTCCATGTGCGCACGAGAGCTGCGCATTTTACATCATTTGCATAACTCGGTTAGGCGCGTCTACCCTGAAATTTGCATAATTTTCTGGCCACTATTTCTTGGTGTTCCATTTTCAATGTCACACAGTGTATATAACCAAATTTATGATCATAACCATATTTGATATAACACCAGCTTTGTGCCCAATTCAGACAAACGAAACCTGTCTATAAGGATAGTGGCTGCCTGGCCGGCATTTAGAGTTCTTCAAATAAAGGACACTTCGGCTAGTAAATCTTTTTATTGTCTTGACGTTTCGACAAAAATCTCTTGTTCGCTCCTGACGAGGACAAAATATTTTTTATCGAAACGTCGAGACAATAAAAATATTTACTGGCCGAAGTGTTTTTTATTTGAAGAACTGTCTATAATCATACACAACAAATGAGCCAAGCTCTTCTGAAATTTTCATCTTACACACACATTCAGCGTCTTAATAAATTTGTTTTTTTTTTTAATATAGAACAAACTAATCATCGCTGATAATGTCATAATATAGATAGTTCAAGTTTTCGCATGTTATATTTGTTTGAAATAAGTTATAGGCTCATACTTCAATCGAATATTAATAAAAAATATTGATATATCTCACTCAATTTCTCAAATAAAAAAGGTTCATTATCAATATAAGATTAAAAAGGTAATGACGTCTTCAGTGTCAAAAGTCCATACGATAATTATCCTCAAGATAATTATTGACCCATAAAAATTTGTTAGGAAAATGGAACATGGTTCTAATGGAATTTGTGTTGAAAATATTAATTAGAAAAAGCAATTAGGTTCCATTACAATTTTTTGCCTGACCTAGCGCTATTTAAAGTTTGCACAAAAGTTTTAATTTCGCCACATATTACTGTGAGGTAATTAAGAGGTATGAGAACTTCCAGATAAATTAGTATTTTGCATAAATTTCTCACTTAACGTTAATTAAAACAAATGTTATGTTCTTTTAAATTGAATTTAACTTAACAGAGTTGATGTTTAACTAGCATACTGTCAAATATGATTATGTTTTTCTTTAATTATATTGAAAATTTTGAAGAATTACACAGGACTACTTTGAATAGAAAAAGCGGTGAGTTGGTCAAGCTAAGTGGTATCTTTATTTTTCGATCCTGGTCTTAAAACCTGCAAAAATTTACATCAATATATTCGACTTTTAAATAAGTATAATTCTTTAGTGAGACCTGGTAACCGAATCGTCTCGAGAGCATCTTTTAAGTTCTAACCTTAAACTGCTTCTACATCTAAAAAAATAGAGCTGAACGTTGCTGATGAAATGCATCATCTATCGGATTAATTATCATATATATATATATATGTTATATAAAAATATTATTTTATTTAAAATTATTTATAATTGATTCAAATATTCTGTTTGTATCTACCACCAGATGTCGTGACTTCCCTATATATAACCGATTGTTGTTGTTTCCCGTTGGCCGGCTCAAATCTTTTGTACATTATGTAAATAAGTTTTTCATTATTTAGATTCTTAGGCCTCAAGCCAGACATTCCTTTTAAAAAAAATATGTTTACTATATTCCATAATCTTAATAAAAGCTATTTCTTATATTCACGTTTTTATTATTATACTTTCAATATTTTTTGCCACGACTGCATTACCATAGCATAATCCTCAAGATAATCACATAACAATAGAAATCTCATGTTTTTTATAACATATATATACTAAGATATATATATTATTAAAACTACACAGAAACCCAAATATATCAATAGATTCATTATATAAATGTATAACCATATATGTTTATAAATATTGTATTCGGAAATATTCATATAGATAAGTAAATAGCACCAAATATAAACATCAATTGGTTCAAATCTCCTGGATATTAATCCAATTAATGCCAACGGTTTCTTGAGTTTCTATATCTTTATTAAACATATTATCGAGCTTCCGGGCGTCTCTACCCTTCTACAGGACTACATAGAAATATATAATCGCCGTAAGATTCTAACTGATTTATATATATAGATGTATAAAATAAAAGGATTTAAAAGCGCGAATGTTTCTTTTATACATAAAACGAACTTCTACTGTCCTTACTGCGATGAAAAAATATATTGGGAGGGCTTGGCTAATCAGTGGTTAACCCTCCCAGCGGTTTCGCCAATTTAATCCACCAGACCGCTTCTCAGAGCTCTAATATATATAGATGTATATAGATGGAAATTTTGCCGGGAAGATATTGATCTAAAGAGACAAGGGTCGCCTTTCCCATCAAAATAGACGCCAAACCTGGACGCCATCTATTGACCGTCGCCGCAAACTAGCGGCCTCGGGTCGGTGATTAGGGCAATTAGCCCGAAACCATGGTCTCTAAGTGGACGCTTTTCAGTTTGCCAAAGCTGGTGTTGTGGCTTTGTCACAGACACGAGGCCGCTAGTTTGCGGCGACGGTCAATAGATGGCGTCTAGTTTTGACGTCTATTTTGACGGGAGAGGCGACCCTTGTCTCTTTAGATAAATGTATATATAAATCAGTTAGCATCTTAACGGCGTTTATATAATTTTATGTACTACTGTAGAAGGGCAGAGATACCCGAAAGCTCGAAATTACGTTCAATAAAGTTAAAGAAAATCAACTCAAGAAACCTGAAATATATGTATATACCTCCAAAAATATAAGTATTATATTGATTGTAAACAATAGATTAACAAATAATATATTATTCTCTATTTGCATATATGTTATAGATTCATCCTAATATATAACCCTAAGTTTGTTGAAGAGCAATGATCGAAATTTTACATTTTCAATGTCAATAATTAAAATCGTTTGCGAAGTGCAAATTAAAACAGCTTTATTAACAATTCACAAAGAGAATTATATAGTATTTTCAACCAATAATTAATTGGTATATTCCAAAGTATTGAAAAAAGAAAGTTTTTCTGATAAATCTATAAAATGAAACCATATGAACATTTCGACAGTGTGATGCCTGCTCTATCTTACCGATCAAAAGAAAAAGGTTGCCTAGAAACTTCCTAATAATTAAGAGACCGATTATTTATAAATTGAATTCATCCAGAGCTAAGTTTTTTAAGCTTAATTTATTCATGTATTATTTTTTTTTATATAAATGATCATATGAAAAGGTGGACGCTTCTCAGCTTGCCAGAGCTGGTGTTGTGGCTTTGTCACCGACCCGAAGACCGCTAGTTTGCGGCGACAGTCAATAGATGGCATCTAGTTTTGACGTTTGGTTTGACGGAAAGCGCCCTATTTTTTATATATATTTTCCTCATTTATATATATATCAAAAGTGGCAAGTCTCCCTTTAAAAGATGATACAGGAAATATTAATATTTTTATTTATAAAATGGGAAACTTCCTAGAAATTTTAGATAAAAATCAATGTTACTCTTTCTTTAATATTTAATATTATATTGTCTCACTGATTTTTTTTCTAAATTAAAATAAGAATGTATTTATAAATTGAGTTGAGGTTCTATAAACAACTTATCTGGTTACACCGATAATTTAAAAACAGTTTTAGCAGGATTTGCAAATCCAACGGATAGATTTGCCTATGTATTTAGAGATGAATAAAGTACTTTCCTTTTACCATTTATTGACAATAAATGATTCAGTATATTTTATATGAATATTCTATATATATTTCTGCATTAATCAAAATTCCTGGCACAACTATCGATTTATCATCATATCATTAAGACACATCTCAATTATTGAAATCCGTTAAGGAATCTATGAACGAGAGAGAATTCTAAAAAGAAATTCTGTAGACTATAATTATATGATTTTGAAATATATTATAATTGATATATCTATGAATGAAATCAATTCAAAAATATACTTCGGAGGTATCTATATTCTGCAAAATGAAAAGGCTTTGGGAAACTTCTAAGTAAAATAAATTTAGTTTTGAAAATAAAGGCTTTGATTAATTGGGTAATTAGGTGAAACGGTAATCAGTTCGTCTCATTAGCATGATAATTAGTGTACTTTGCTTAATTATCCGTAGTAGGTTTGAGCAGTACTATCTTTTCCACCTGGTTCGACATCCTTCAACACTGTAGGAACATACGTATGTAGAGGCAGGCGTAGTGAGAAGGAATAGGTGGTAGGTTCGATTGATATTGTGACAAAGTATTTATTAATTTTATTATTTTATTAACAGAGTGGTTATTTTTATGATTATATTTTCTACTCTGTAAATTTCCCTCGTGGTTTAACTTTTGTTTACCATTCATGGTTTGTTCTTGCCTGAAATAAATTGCTGTCTCCTCCTGAAGTTTTTGTCTTCCCTAATTTTCCACGTGGCAATATTACCTTTTATCCGAATTTACTTGAGTCTGGTTACAAAAAGAGTCTTTTATTTGGTCCCTAATCTACACTCATGGACAAAATGGAAGTTTTATATTTGATATCGCCAGTCGTCTGTTTTTGTTAAGGAGACAGAAGTTATTTTGTTCATACTTTGGTTTTCTCGGGTTTTATCAATAAATATTACTGTGTATCGAATATCTTTCAGAATTATTGTCTGAATCCCGATATACATGCTGAAGGTATAACTTTCTTAAGTTTTGTCCTTGTGTGTATATAAAGGGCTCTTCTTAACAAATTGAAATAGGAAAATTGGATATAAAATGCCTAAATAATTCATATAAAAAGTTGATTTTCGATCAAAATGCTCTTCAACGGTCCTATTTCTTTATTGTAAGACCAAAAAGCTAGGCAAACATATATGCAAATATATATTCAAATATAGCTGATAAGCCTGTTGGTTTCACAATAGAGAAATAGGCGCGTTAAAGAGATTTTGATCGAAAGCCAGCCTTCACTTCACAAATGTAAAATAAAATATTCGCGCGTTACAAGTTTTTATTATTTTAAATATTCTTAATTAAAACACGTCTCACACAACTATGAAAATATACACAACTATGAAAATATAAAAAAATCATATTAAAGATCTTTTGAATTAACATTAAATTAGTTTATTTTATTTTACGTGTAAAAGAATATTCGTCGACATATCATGCAATAAACCCTGTTTATATTTCGATCCAATAAGTGCCGTTTATTTTTTGAATGTTGAATTTTATGGATTGAGATATTTAAGAAAGATGTTAAAGTGTGTTTTAGTTTACAGGTTTACATATGGTTTATTTTACTTAATATATTTTCTACAATATTCATTTTAAATATTAGTTATCATTGAGCAGAAGGAGCTAAAGATTGCTGACTTATGGACTCTCAAAATTCTCTTGGTATTAGCTGATTTGAACTTAAGGGAAACATTATCCAACTGAAATGTTCAGCATACAGATTGTAGTGCAAGTTCCATTGCGTACCATACCAGTATTATTTTTGTGACTATACATGTTTATTTATTTTATTATATATGTGATTTTATATTCGTTAAAAATTCTCAAAATCATTGATATAATCCGCTTCCCCAAAATATATTTATATATTTTTATAAAACAATATATTTTATATTGAACAAAGTCAAAATATTAAAATGATTATTATTTTTATTTTTAAGTCTAAAAAATCTATATATAGAAATCTCTCAGTATTAATGTAAAAAATATATTATATTTATATATCATTGATTTACAATACTTTATATAAACACAAAATCATATTTTTACAAAAAGGCTTCATCAAATCAATTCGCTTTCAGAAGACAAAAATAATATATAAAGTTTATTATTATATTTATATATAAATGAATATAAATACACTAGAGTGATTTATAAAAGAATTTCTATGGTTGATATTCAATCAGATTTTTGAAAACGTCGCTTTGGCTGTAACTTTGAGAAAGTTGGAGGAAGTTGCGGTCACAATAGAAGCTGTTGAATGGAAGACTTCGCTCAGACTTCCCTTGCGGCAACCTCCATTCTTCCTTTCTTCTCTTCTATCCGACTGGCAATTGCTCAACCATTGGCAGCCAAAGGTCAACTCGAACACTGATATTTACAACCTCAGCTCTCAATTATTCAAATGTTTTTTCTTGTTTCCTTTTATTAAAATATGGATCAGGAAGATATAGGTGGCCTGGCCGGCATTCATAGTTATAGAATGAAAGACACTTCGGCCAGTAAATAATAAAAATCTTCAATTCTAAAAATATAGATTATGTGAAATACCCTATCAAACTCCATCAATTGGTGACATCGTAAGAACTTGTTGAATTATATGAATTGTTTCTATCTTGTTTATTATTCTAAAAATATGGATGTGGTGGAATACCATATCAAACTCCATCAAAAAAAAAGATATCTTAAGAACTTGTTTAAAATCATATTTTTCGGTTCGAATTATTCAGTGCCCTTTTTATTTTTATCATATAAAGCGAATTTCTACATTTAGTAAACTGAAGTTCAAAATGAATTGAGAGAAGGCTTGTTTCTCTCAGTAGTGAATATTCCAAATTATTTCGTCAATACACATTCAACAAAATTCCTACTATTTTTTATTCATTCTGTTCATTAAGGCTATCTTTGAAGGTTAAATATTAGTAATGGTATTAAGCGTAAATATGAAAATTCTTCCTTAATGACGAAAAAATTCGAATGATAATAATGACGAATATTTCAATTTTCAACATACAGATGTGTGTCCTGTTTTTTAGAACACTCCTTTTATTTTTACTTATCCAATTATAAATAATGGTAAACGTTGTGTGAGTGCTTATATTTCAAGTTTACTAATATATAGATATATAGATGGAAATATTGCCGAGAATATTGATCTACAAACACAAAGGTCGCCTTTCCCGTCAAAAGAGACGTCAAAGCTAAACGCCATCTGTTGACTGTCGCCACAAACTAGCGGTCTCGGGTCGTTGACAAAGCCACAACACCAGCTTTGACAAACTGAGAATCGTCTACCAAGAGGCCATGGTTTCAGGCTAATGTCCCTCGTCAGATATATATATATATGATAGTTTAGCTACCTCATACTTACTGGTGAGGTGCACGTCAGAGCCATTGTTGCGAATTATTAATATAATAGAAAAACTCGAAGAGTGGTATTCGATCCTATGTACTGGTTACTAAACAAGCCCTTAAGCCCACCAAAAATACATTAATATTGAACCATATTTTACCAAGGACTTACCTCATAGCAGACAAATTGATTGATTCCTTAGACAGTTATCTAAATATAGAGTAGGCTGTATTCAAAATCTAAGCCAGAAAATATTTGAAGTCTTTAACATATTGTTTTTTTTTTTTTTTTAATTTTCTACAGTTTCTATTTCTGATATATCTTTTGTGATTGTGCATAAATTTAAGGAAAAGCAATACTCGATAGATTTCACTATGAACAATTATCCTGTCCCAAAAGCCTCTTTTACTCTGAATACCATCGTTGTTATTTTTAAAAATATCTCTTTATATAATTCAGACACGTAAATTATAGTAATAGCTATCTGGGATTATACGGGGAAATTGCTGGCCATATTTTGGAAAAATATATTTTGATTTCATAAAGGAATGTAAAATATAATGTGTAAAACTGAGAAACGGTAATTTTAGACATTTTTCTTGACCTAAAAGAATATTGAATACTATATTAAGGTGTATCAACATTTTTCATTACATTTTCACAGCAAAGCCAGTACATTTTCAACATAGGAAATTAGGAATTTTTAGAATTTTTTGAAGATATTTCAGATAATCCTGTGCTAATCGTTTTTAATACAAAATAAATAAGTTACTGAAACATATTTCTCCAAAGAGATTATTATTATCAATTCTATCGAATGAACATAAATAATATAAATTTCACAATACTAAAAAGAAAAACTTCATTTAAAACTCTTAATATTAAAATATAAAATAGCTTACTATGTTGTTTAATCTCAAGATGTGTCATTATAATACCCCAATAGTAAATAAAAAGTTTAAAATATGAATTAAAATAAATAAATATTCTTCATTAGTGGTTTCATAATTTTGTTTTAGGAGCTATATATTAATTATTGATAGAAATTAAAAATAATTTCATATAATCAGCTTAAATGAAATTCAAACTAATACTCTCAATAGAAATTACAGAAATGGAATTATTTTGCTTTTTATTATCTCATTAAAATTTACAAAATTGTTTTTTTTTCTAAGATTTCTATCTGGTGATTTTAATTGAGCGTGAAAGATGGAAAATATTAATTTCTAATTAAGGAAGGAATGGAAATTATTACTTGAATTTTCTCCAATTAGAAGTGAATAGCTTCAGTAAATTACTCGAAATAAATAAAATATTTTTACTATTGATATATTCTATTCTTTTGAACATTAAAAAAGTGTCTTGGTATTCATTGAGTGTCCATTTTAGAAGTAGAAAACTAGTTTAAGTATCTTTCCCTTTATTTTTTACAAATATATATATATTATTTAAATATTGCCTCAGGAGCTTGAAAGCTTCGAATGCAAATATTTAATATATACTAAAATCCAACAAGTATGTACATTTTTATATGAAAAGGCACCTATTTAGATTTAAAAAAAAAGTTTTATTTATCAAATTTTTGATTGCTGAACTCCAACCTGCGCAAAAACATAGTATCAAAAATTTATTTATTTTAACAAAATCATCACCTTATTTCTAAAATTTATTAGAATATAAATTTCAATTTTCTGTCAATATTTCAATATTTGTGGTTCATTTTTTTATTATCCCATTGTATAATTACACAAGATCATGGAGACTAAATTCATAGATCAAATTCACCATCTTGGTAGAGTTTGAATGCAGGTCCTGACTTGAAGCTCCCATATATTCCAAGAAGTGGTCTGGTGAGGCTTCTTTGGTCCTTCAGATGGGGCATTGTGGTAAGGTCTTTACACCATCCTGGAAGAGGAGCGGTATTGTAATGCCAGTCTTTAGCCTGGAAATACAGTTTGCCCATGGGGAGTTATGGCTCTAATTTTAAAACCAGTAAATTAATTTGAATTTAAATATTTTCTACAAAGGTAATCCGCCATCAAAATAGTTTTATATATTGTAATACAATTATATATGACAATATACAATTGTAAAGTCGTTCTCATTTTAACATGTTCTAATATTTTGAAGCTCTAAGGAATGGTTGTCATATTTGGACAAAAATTGTTTGGATGTGAAAAGCATGTATAGAGGGGAAATAATTTAAATGGTTTTAGAGCAATTAATTGTTTTATTTTCAGAGTTTGATAGTCACATATTTTTAGAGAATAAATATGTCGTTGGACCCTCACTAGTCTGGATGCAATCTGTCACTTGACGGGTCATTGACTCATAAAGATTCCGGATGGAGTGTTTTGGGGGATTTCTTGGAAAATTGTATCCAACTGTCGGGCTGAATATTCAGCATTCCGTGATGGTTGCAATCGTCTCTCCATCACGTCATAGATTTGCTTTATGAGTGAGAGATCAGGCGAGCTTGCTGGTTAGAGAAGAGTAAGGAAAGATTGAAGACAATCCATAGTAACACTTGGCGTGTGTGGTAGTGTATTCTATTGTTGAAAAGTAAGCCCGGGATGTTGTGATAAGAACGATAACAGAACAGGCTTAGGAATTTTATTTACGTATAGTTGTGATGTCAGGAATTACTAAATATGGGGTCCTACTATCAAAAATAAATGGCACCCCAGACCATAACGCCCTATTGTGGATCTGTGAGATGTTCGAAATTAAGGCTAGGATCCACATATTCTCAGGACGTCTACAGACACATTTTCGACAGTCGCCAGGACACAGTAAGAAACGGGACTCGTCACTAAAGACTATATGTCCCCAGTAAGCACAGTTCCAAGTTGATAGCTCATGACACCACTGTAGCTGAACTTGTCGGTGTACGGGTGTGAGGAATAGGCATCATAATGGTCGGTGAGCTCTTTGATATCGCTCTTTAAGTCTTTTGTTGATGGTCTTTTTGTACATTTGTATGCCGGTCACACGTTGGATGATAGATAACCTTGAATCCGGTGCTACGACAACCGTTCTCACAATTGCTCTGTCCTTTCGTTCTGTTGTGTCCATTTGTCGACGGCTGCCGTCCTGACGTTGCATTCTTCCGTTGTTGACCCACTCTTGCCAACATTTTCTAATAGCCGCATCACCTTTGATCACGGTTGACTCTTAATATATTAATTTATTGGCTAAATTTATACATTCATTTGAATAACTATATTTATTGGACAAAGAATCTGATGCAATTCAATTACCTCAATACAATAGTAGCAGTTTGGTCGAAATAAACTGAAAAACTGCTGCAAAGGTATTGATTATCCATATATTCCAACAACTCATTAAAATTTGCAAATATTGTAAATTGTTTACATATGCAAACAACTTCCCAAGATGTATATTATATGAACACAGACCTATTTAATATAAAATTGTATCAATAGTGGAATAAGAATTTATTCCATTTTATTCCTAAATCTATTTGAGGATATCTTTGAAAAGAGGAAATTCTGACAAGTTATTTTCAAGTCAAATTCAATTTTCCACCCAAAATAGGTTCGAGATATATATTTGTGGAATTTATCTTTGAACGTGGACTACTCTATCTCTTCAAATATATAATATTAAAACCACCAATATAATAGATTCCATATAAAATTGATATGATAAAAACCACTAACCACATATGAGATCGTTCAATTTTAAGATTTAAAATATTCAATTTGAAATATTAAGTATGCAACGACATGGGCTTATATAAAACCAAAAAATCAAATACATTCCTAATATAATATTTCGTGAAGATTCCCAGTGTATATTATATAAATTGGTAGAATTTGTAATACCGTTTTAATATTTTATCCTATATCTGTTCGAAGATAATTTCTTATAGTTAATATAGATTTGTTTTCCCCCTTATACCAATACAGATATTTTGTTGCTTGAAATATCAGTCTCAAACTTAAAATAATTTATTATATAAGAATTATATATGATTAATTTACTGATTAATTAACTTTATTAACATCATGAAACGCGATATCCCAAACTCAGGGATATTTGCGCCAATACATTTCACTGCATTACAGCAATACGGCTATATACAATCCTGTTCAATTCATTATTTTACATAAATTAACTAACGTTTTACTTAGATATCATAAATTAACTAAAGAAAATTGTCCAAAGAGAAAAACAAACAACAAAGCAAAACACACAGAGCAAGCATCGCAGTTCTTTTTTTTTTCTAAGATTCCTTCTATTTTTTCCAATTCAAGAGAAAGTTGTATATGTATTTACAAAATTGATCAAAATTTTTATACTTTTCTTTTTTGTCTACAAATTCATCAAGCTGTCCAATACGACCAAATCTATTTTCCCTAAAATCCCGGAAAATTGGGCACTCCAGAAGTAGATGTCTCGCGTCTTGAATTTCACCTCCGCAGAAGCATCCTGGTTCCTTCACGACGCCGATAGTTGCCAAAAATTTCCCAAAATTGCCATGATCTGTAATGAATTGGATATTATAAAAATTTGGACGGAAAAATCTTGGAATTCCTAATACGAAAAAGCTTCTGAAAATTTCATTAGTGTTCTCAAAAATTTCATTCATTTTTGCGTGTAAGAATGATTTGACTATACTTGGAGCATGGGGTTCGTAAGTAATTAGATCTTCAATGGACATTTGAGCTAGATCAAATTTGATTATTCTGGATTCTATATAATCTGTTAGGAGTGGAATTTTTGCCAAGCTATGCACACAGTTTGATGAAGTGGTTTTGTATGCTCTAACTGCCCATAAAATGATCTGGTACTGCATGGAGTTCAGTTTTTGTTTACAACGATTGTTTAAATATTTGAACCAAATTTCAGAACCGTATGTAAGTACAGGCCTAATGATTGTTTTGAATAAAGTTAACCTCTTTTCAGTGTCTAAACCCCACATATTGCCACTTAGTGAACATAATAAATTTTTCATACGTCCTGCCTTACACAGAATATCATTAACATGCGGTGTAAAGTTAACTTTGTTTTTCCATTTGTGATTAGAAAATTTCATTCCCAGAATTTTTACTTGCTTGACCGGCATTATTATATTGTTATTAACCTTAATAGGTATTTTTTGTCTGTTATGTAGGTATAGCATATTAGTCTTCTCTGTACTGATCGTTAATTTATTTCTATTACACCATTGGATCACATAATTTAAGGTGTATTCACTTGCGGTTTTTAGTCCTTCAATAGTCTTATTCCAGCAAATTATTGTAACGTCGTCTGCATAACATATAATATCTGCATTCATTGAATCAAAATTTATCAACAAATCATTTAGCAAAATATTCCATAGAAGTGGAGATAAAGGTCCACCCTGTGGACATCCTTTAGTTAGTTTCTTATAAAAAGTTTCTGATTCGTATGTAAATTTCACCTCCCTTTCATTATTCAAATAAGATTTTATGATCCGTATTAAATCTGAAGGAACATCATCATTATCCATTCTTTTTATAATAGCAGGCCACCATGCATTGTCGAATGCACCCGCAATATCTATAGCTATCAAGGAAGTCAATTCTTTTTGTTTATGTTTCAATATAGTTTCTATAATTTTATCCATTCCAGTAATTGTTGATCTAGATTTCATAAAACCATGCTGCCTTGAGCTCATTAAATTATTCTCTAAATAATAGTTACTTAATTTATTTTTTATTATATTCTCAAATGTTTTAGATAGATTAGATGTCAATGATATAGGTCTATAACTTTTATTTATTTCATAATTCGTTTTGCCTGGTTTTGGAATTATTTTTAAGAATGATTTTTTCCATTCATCCGGATAATATCCCATTTCTATACATTTATTGAATAATTTATGCAGAATTGGGTTTATTTTTATTTTAGCCTGTCTAATCATATTGTTACTAATGTAATCAGGGCCCGGTGCTTTTTTAATATTTGTTTTTAAAATTGTTTCCTCTATTTCCTTAGATTCGATATAAACACTACTTTTATTTTTATATTTAGGCGTATAATTTCTAATCAAAATATGATCATCTTTATCCAAACCTCCAATATCATCCTGAAATAGATCGTTCATTAAACTTTTTATTTTGTCGGTCTTTAAATGATCTGGTAAATTATCTATTAGTGGTAATCCAAAATTTCTATTTTTCGATCTCAATGACTTGAATATCCTATAAGCATTACCAAATGAGTTATTTGAATGACTTTCTTCTATAAAAATTCTCCAACTCGCTCTTTTTGCCTTTTTACTTTTATTTAAATATTTATTTCTCATTGATTTATAGGTCTTTTCAAGGACCTTTCCATGTCGGTAATACAAATTTCTAATATAGTGGAAATCGTTTTTCATTTTCTCCAGCTTCCCATCCCACCAGTATGTATTTGTTTTATGATTTCCGCTTCTTGTCTTGACATTTAGTGACAGATAAGCTGCCTCTTTATTTATTTGTGTGAGAGTCTTTACAATGTTGTCAATATCTTTGATGTTTGACGCGTGGTTTATCATGGTGATAATATTATCTACGTCTTGTATTGCTATTTTTTCGGTAAATGTTTTCCAATCAGCATCTTTTTCTATAAATTTCCATGTTGAGTTTTGAACTGTCCTTTGCCTGTTAAAATTGTGATAAATGTCAAAGGTTATTGCTACGTGATCTGAAATGTGCGTCAATATAGTCGTCTTCCAGTTTTGTACCAAACCTATTGATTTTTTGTTTGAAATCGTAAGATCTATAAAGCTAGAATTTCGGCAGGTGGGTATCTTAAGATTATGAATAAATAGGTTATGTTCATCTATGATGGAGTGGAATTTGAAACCATTGGAGTTTGTTGTCGGATCAAACCAGACTGGGTGTCTAGAATTAAAGTCACCACATAGTATAATAGGTTGTTGATTGTAGGTCTCCAGAAGCTCTTGGATAAATTTTCTATGAGTGTCATTAAATCTATGTGGATGTATATAAAAGTTTGCGATAATAGTATTTGATTTTGCTGAATTTAAAGAAGTGGTTGTACAAAAGGAGTTTGTGAATTTATTGATTTTATTAAATTTTAAACTCTTATTCATAAAGATCGTTGCAGTATAAATTTGTTCATCTGTCGTTGAATGCACTATTTGAGATTCCAAATCGAAAATTACATCTCTATCAATCAGATAAGGTTCCTGTATTAGGATGATATCTGGTGGGTTGTCTTTTATAGAAGCTTGAAGCTCATTCAGTGCCAAGATACTTTTTCTTACATTTTGTTGTAAGCATTTAATTCCTTTTCCCTGCATGATATTCAAACTAAATAAACAAAAATCTTAGCTGCGAAATTTGCCTAATTGTCGGTTGGATCATATCTCGTTCGTTGGATAATTCTGTCTATCTGTATTTTGTATAGAGGACAGTCCGAGGAATTAGCTCTATTATATATATTAGCGAGTTTCTAAATTTAGGATGTTTTAGACAGTTATAACAATTGCAAATTTTTGAACAGTCATGAATTCCTTGCGCGCCGCATAATTTGCATATCTCGACGTTAGTACAATCGGCCAATTTATGGTTGGGATTAAATTGAAGGCATTTCTGACATTGTTTTACCAGAATCTTATCTTCCACAAAACAGCGTTCAAAGTCAGTATATAATTTATTATTCATATTTTTAAGGATTCGGTAAACCTTTGGAGAAACCCTAAGAACTATGTTGTGGTGGGGCTTATTCGATTTCATGCTAAACAAAACATGGATATCATTTTCCATTTCGTTCAATTCAGGGTTCATACTGCAGATTATTTTAGTAAAATTAGCGGTTTCTGTAAGTTTATTAACATTTTTGACTATTACTGTAGGATCTCTTGGTTTGGGGATAAAAATTTTGCTGATATTTGCGAGTTCCTCTGCCCTGCCTAACTCATCATTTAGAGATTCCATGTCTGATTCTGTAGGGGTCTTTATTATTACAGATTTCCTAGCATTTATAATTTTGTTAATCTTTATTTTTTTTCCTTCGTCCCTAAGCTTTTTAACTTTGCCTGATATAGTTTGATACATTTTTGTATTATCTTCCACATTTATAGGTGTTGCCACTATTGTGAACTCCTTATGTAAATTTTGTTTTTTTTTTATGTAATCTTGTGATGTTTCTGTACGAGCTACTTGAGCATATGTTGGAGTTGTTTTGACTAATTCATCTTGGATCCCTTTCAGTTTTTGGTCCATAACATCTGTAATTGTTGTTTTCATTAGTTCCAATATATCTTGGTTATTTATTTCTTTTAAAGTTGAAATACCATCCTTGGTTTGCCTAACCATAGTTGACAAAAATGTAATATCATTTTTAGTTAGATTTTTTTGATTTTGTTGAACCTTTTTGTCAAAATAGTTATAAATTTCATCCAACTTATCATTTAATGTTTGAATAATTATTTCCATATTCTATTTTTGCATATTTGTGCGAAAACAACAATTGAAAAGGCTTTCAAAAATGACTAAACTCTTAAACAGCGAATGCCAATTAAAAAAAGGTTATAATATTTTTAATTAAACAATTTATAAAACTTTTATAAATTATACAATAAGTAAAATGAATATTTAAAACAATATTTACCGGAACTAGCGGAGCCTAGCGACGCACGTCCGGTCAGTTTCGCCTCCTGGCGGGAAAATTGTAGTATACAATCTTAATTTCTACAACATAACACAAAAGGATTATGACAATGAATTATGATGTGAGAATTTCTTATTTTACAATAATTAATATATTTATATATATGTTATATAAAAAATTATTTAAAATTATATTTCATAGATTCAAATATTCTGTTTATATCTACCACCAGATGTCGGGACTTTCCCTATATAAAACCGATTGTTGTTGTTTCTCAATGGCCGGCTTAAACCTTTTCTAAATTATGTGAATAAGTTTTTATTTTTTTTATTCTTACGCCTTGAATCAGGCAATATTTATTCAGATTATTTATTAAGTGTTTCACAAGCTCAATTAAAGCAATTTCTGATCAAAACTATTTTATTCATTATACTTTCAAAACGTTTGCCACGACTGCATTACCAATACCATTTAGTACTAAAAAGAATCAGCAAATAATTCCATAGCATAACTCTCAAGATAATCAAAATTAGCAGAAAATCTTATTTCCTAACATATATATATATGTGATGAGGTCTGGTAGCCTCTTGTATAATCCTGTCGACTAAAACTGTGGTGAGGTATCCAGTCGACTTAATCTATGGTGTGAGTCCTTGTTGACTCTCGCTATACTGTGTTGACCGAGAGGAACAGTCAGGATAAGGAGTTTTCCAGTACCTCTCTGCACCTTGGAAGACCTTTTACAGTTCTCATAAAGTACAGGCAGTCGTGGTCGAGGCAGAGTGGAAAGCTTGGGAATGTCCACACAAAAAACGAAGACACAGTTGCACTAGGAAAGTCCGTGAACAGATAAAAGTTGAGCTAGGAGCGAAAGATGGAGATAGAAGAGTTCTTACTGGTCTACGCGTAAAGGTAGATGAGGTGGACCTGGGGTACAATCGACGAGGGCTCACGCAGATGGTGAAGTGACTGTATTTTTGGCCAAGACGGAGGCTTTATATACCTTTTCTGAGAAAGGGAGTATTGTATTTCAGCAGATGTGTGAAGAGTATGGATCGTCTGGCGAAATTCTAATCCTGACATTTTACAATCTATCTTTAGATGTTTATTTGTGACTTCCATCTATAGACCTTGTTGTGGGAATTCTAAATCTATCTCGATTTTAAACGTTTTTGACCTTTTGCTTTAGCTCAACTCTTAACCTATTACAGAATTTTATTTATTTATTCTCAGTTTGTACAAAGTACATTACATATGATGATGTGATGACACATGTCAATAATGCGTATAATCATTTACAGATGTGTTTCAATTATACAACATGAAAATCTTGTTATAAGTTATATACAATATGGGGTTGTTGGTGTAAATTACCATATATATTTATTTACACTGCCTGCACCATTTTTTTTCTATGCAAACTTCAATGTTTTAATAATATTTTTTAAAAATTAAAAGATTAACTATTTTCTATAGCGGTATGCACCCTTCCTCTAAATACAAACGGTCTAGTGTTCGAGCAAAACAGCTTCTTCACGGCCCCATGTGCAAATTATAACCTTACAAGTTATAATTTGCAGATATGTAGGTTATATTATACCTCACAGAGCCCGTTGAATAGAGGTCTTGAATTAAAAAAGAAGAGTACAGTGTGCTATCGAAATTTGATAACCCCTTAATTCTAGTTAAACCAGCGATTTTTTGTTTGTTAAATAAAATATTTTCAGAGTAATTGGAATTATTAATTTCAATGAATATTTTTACCACATATATTAATATGATGCACTAGCGCGCCATCTGTTATCAAAATATAAAACTATTTTTAAAGGCGTAATATTATTTTTTATATTAAACATTTTTTTCTACAATTTAAACAATTATCTAATATTAATTGTTGATTAAATGAAAATTATCGAGTATTCAGTCAATGTTTCAAATAGAATAATTTTAATTATCTGATAAATAAAGTAGAGTTATCAACATATGGTATTTGGCCTTTTACCAATTTTATTTGTTATAATTTGATATTTTTACGGTGTGGCCTTTATAGGATAGGATTTTTGTGACCTTTTGCCATAACTTTATTTCAATTTTGGAGAAATGAAATTAGGCGCTTTTTGTTTATATTATTATTAAAATTATCCTCTATTTTCAGATAATGTAGAAATAAAATAATATATTTCTTATCCAAAATATGGAGTTATTTCACGATTTAATTGAACAATAAGAAAAGAGCCAAGTTGAAACTAAGTTCCAAAAGTTCAGTTCAGCCGAAACAAACATTTAAAATAAAGAAGGAAGCGGTTTCCCACCACATTTCGTCGTCTAATTTGTCGACCGTAGAAATTGATGAAATTTTGTCAAGGAGAATATTGTCCAAAGACTTCAATGTGAACCCCATTCGACCATCATTCTTCTAAAAAAAAGCTTTGAAACAGTAATTATGGGGACTCGTAATATTGTTTTAAAATTCGGAGAATAATTTTATACCAAATCCTTATAAAATAATCCCAAGTGGTTGCTAATTGCTTGTCTTTTATTCTCTACTTTCAATATATGATTTCAAACAATCAACAACTGGATGTAGTTTTGTAGAAAATATATAATACAAGCGTTATTTAATTTTTAAAACAAATTTAAAAGTGATATTAAAACTACCTGATTGTTATGTATATATCATATTATCTTAATTTGATGCACTAGCGCGCCATCTGTTATCAAAATTCGAAACTATTTTAAAGGCGTAAGTTTCTTTTTGAAATTAAACAATTTCTACTGCCCTTACTGCAATGGAAAAATTAATGGGAGGGCCTGACTCATCAGTGGTGAATCCTCTCAGCGGTAGATTGGTAGATTAAACTGGCGAAACCGCTGGGAGGGTTCACCACTGATGAGCCAGGCATTCCCATTAATTTTTCCATTGGAGTAAAGGCAGTAGAAATTGTTTAATTTCAAAAAGAATCCTACGCCTTTAAAATAGTTTCGAATTTTGATTATCTTAATTATTACCTTAATATTTAAAACCAATTTTATATTTACATTGCCCTTATATGAATGTTGAATAAATATATGCAAATTATATAGGAGTATATGTATTCCTATATAGGTTCTGTACTATCAAGCGTTCTATAAAGATATAATTTGATATGATTAATTCATTTTAAATTGTTCAGTAAAAACATGGAATTATGTATTTAGAGCTATCAATTATCCTCCCCCCATAAAATATTTAAGATGTCCCTGAGCAAGGCAGGGGGTTCTGGAATGTTGCCAGGCTATATTCCACTTAATTCCCTTGTCATACTTTATAGAAGTTGGGGAAAGTGTCAAGGCGGGACGATAAAACCTTCATATAGTTAATAATGGTATGTTTAGGTTAGTTGTGTGTGGTTTTAATGAGATCTCTAGAATTTCTCTTTTACTGTTTATAGTAGCTCTTAATATATCTTATTTTGCTGTATGACGTTTATTTATAGTAAATATTATAATGAAAAGGTACAATAAAATTCAGGTTAAGAGTTTCTTTTAATTTTGGTTTTTGAAAGCTTTCAAGCAATTTTCTGCTCTTCAACGGGAAAATACTTCGATTTACAATATCAAGATGATCTTTATATTATACATAGAAGTATTTTCCCGTTTAAGAGCAGACAATTCGCTCGAAAAATTGCAAAAAAAAAAAACAAATTTATAATAAACTCTTTACCTGAATTTTTAAATATTGTTCCTTTTCAAAAAAAAAAAAAATCTAGATAACTATTGCTCACACAATGAAACGGTATCATAGTATTTTGACGGGAATTCCTTTAGATGGTGCAGAGAAACCTGTATGTGTAGAAAGATACAAATATCGCTTATATAATTGAATAAAGCAATGATCTTCCTCAAATAAATAAGAAATAGGTAAATATACCAGACGATATTTCGAATATAATATATATTCGCGGTAATTGTGAAACTGGGAGAAGTAAATATTAATACATTATATAAAATATTATATGTATATAGGTAATACATATATAAAGTAAATAATTCCATTAAGTAGAGGTTTCTAGTATTATTGAGAGTAACCAAATGTTAGAAATCCTAGCTTTAGAGAAAAGTGAACCTCTTTTTCACACCTTTACCTAGAAATCTTATGTTAATAATTTGATACCTTGATAGCAAAAGAAACCATCTTTCTGAAATAACTTTTTTTACATTGTATACAATTTGTTACAGCACAAAAATTATAAATTCACAAACCATTAAAAACAAATTATTTAATTCAAAATTTATATATACACCCATACCTCGCTTTGCGTCGGGGTTACGTTCCAAAAAAACACGACGCAAAGTGAAAATATGTGAAGGCGCAATCAAAAACAAAGGTGTTGCCATATTTTAGGAAAAAAATTCAAAAAAAAAAAAATAATTAAAGACTCGAATCCAAAACAACGCAACTTCGAAAATCTAACGACGCACAGTGAAAATCAGTAAAAATTAAGCAGAGACGCAACTTCGAAAAAAACCCAAAACGAAACGACGCAAAGCGAGGTATTAGTGTATTGTTTTATATATAATGTAAACTATCTCGTGTGAAATGATATAACAATCGTAAAACTTCGCAAATATATTTATCAGAAATATTTTAAACTATTTCCATGTTGTTATTATTATAATTATGTTATGAATATGTTATTATTATTATTGTTTTTTCAATATCATGGAAACTATTTCTAAAAATATTAGAAGCATAATTTTGAAGTTAGTATTTTCTCACATAAACACGGTACTCATGAAATCACGCTCAAAAATCTTCAAGTATTTAAGTAACATTTAAATAGGTTTGTAAAAGATAATTTCAAAATATTATTGAAGCAGGTGAGAAATTCAAATAAATAATAATGTTAGAAGAATAAATAGCACATCTATAAATCATGAAAACATTCCTCGTGTCTATATACTTCACCGAAGTAGGCTGATTGTTCTGCTAAGTTTTCTTCAGCTCAATCTCTTTTTCGTCGACAAAAAGTCCCTTCTTGAATTGTTCCATCTGGGCCTCTATTGTTTCCTCTACCGTTCTATGATAATGCTGTTATACAAATGTTATTATGTATCCAATTATGAATATTAGAAAAAATAGTGTGTGTGTGTCCCTATTAAAAATCTATTGACCTTTACCATCGCTGATGTTTGTCTGTTTGTCACAGGACCTGGTGTCGGAGGATCCAGAGGAGAAGAATTGGAAGGGAATATGTATCGCCTTAATGGTCATCGCCACTATACTGTCCTTGATTGTCACGGCCATCTTCCTACTGTCCCCAGGTGAGTTGTCCTTGATTGTCACGGCCATCTTCCTACTGTCCCCAGGTAAGTTGTCCTTGATTGCACGGCCATCTTCCTACTGTCCCCAGGTGAGTTGTCCTTGATTGTCACGGCCATCTTCCTACTGTCCCCAGGTGAGTTGTCCTTGATTGTCACGGCCATCTTCCTACTGTCCCCAGGTAAGTTGTCCTTGATTGTCACGGCCATCTTCTTACTGTCCCCAGGTAAGTTGTCCTTGATTGTCACGACCATCTTCCTACTGTCCCCAGGTGAGTTGTCCTTGATTGTCACGGCCATCTTCCTACTGTCCCCAGGTGAGTTGTCCTTGATTGTCACGGCCATCTTCCTACTGTCCCCAGGTGAGTTGTCCTTTATTGTCACGGCCATCTTCCTACTGTCCCCAGGTAAGTTGTCCTTGATTGTCACGGCCATCTTCCTACTGTCCCCAGGTAAGTTGTCCTTGATTGTCACGGCCATATTCCTACTTTCCCCAGGTGAGTTGTCCTTGATTGTCACGGCCATCTTCCTACTGTCCCCAGGTGAGTTGTCCTTGATTGTCACGGCCATCTTCCCACTGTCCCCAGGTGAGTTGTCCTTTATTGTCACGGCCATCTTCCTACTGTCCCTAGGTGAGTTATCCTTTATTATCACGGCCATCTTCCTACTGTCCACAGGTGAGTTGTACTTGATTGTCACGGCCATCTTCCTACTGTCCCCAGGTGAGTTGTCCTTGATTGTCACGGTCACGTTTATACTGTCCCCAGGTGAGTTGTCCTAGTTTGTCACGGCCATATATATATTGTAGCGAATTATATATTATTTTATTAACAGAGATTTTTTTATGTTTATATTTTCTACTCTGTAAACTTCCCTCATTGCTTTTGCTTTTCGTTCATAGTTTGTTCTTGCCTTAAATAAATTGATGTGTCATCCCGAAGTTTGACTTTCCTAATTTCTCACGTGGCAATATTTATTAAAATTTCAAAAATATATATTTATTATAATTTTATTAGGATTCTTAATTATCTTGAAAAAATATACACTTGCCCTATTTTTCAATATTTCATAGCTCTTATTAATTTAGAGACGTCATGAAAAAATATCATGTTCTCTTATTTACATAAGAGAACCGAAGCAATGAGAGAAAAATTATGATTAACAAATAATATGAAAAAGCGTGTTCAATATTTTAAAATACTCGGCTACGTATCTACTTCTCTATTGAAGCTATGACTGATTTTCTGCTAGTAGCGAGGACTTGGATCATAAGTATTTCGGTCTAATATTCCATAAGCTTCTTTAAAATGGTCCTTAGTGGCCTTACGTCTTTTATATTACGGTATGGAGAGCGGCTTCATCGTCATAGCTTCTGAAGAGAAATCGTATTCTTGGAAGGAAATCTTAACTTTAATACAACGGTGGAATCCTGAAGTTATTCCCTGTAAATGTAACTCACAGCACTCTAAGGTCTGATCGTTGAACTCTATTTAGTCTTTACTATCTTACCCAGCATCTCCACCAAAATGTCACTTAGGAATATAAGGGAGGTCGATCATGAGGATGGCAATAAAATGAATCTTTGATTGAAACAATTACAAACTTATTTACCTGAAGGAACAGAAGCAACGAGAGAAACTGATTGATATAAGTAATTTAAAAATAATATTAAAAGTTTAATAATTTTTAAATACTCTGAAATATATAATATTTTCCGAATATATAGGTAATAACGAAAATATTTTTCTTGAATTATTCAAGAAGCCTCTGGGACCAAAAATCTTTTTGGTCGCAGTGGTACAGCCTACTCCACGCTGACGAGCGCCAACAGCGGGAAACGCGTTCTTGGATAGCGTTTCTTGATTTATCAGGAAATTGGGCTGGCCAAATATCAGGGAACAGCCTAAACCAATGTTTAGTTGATATCTGTTCCACCAGATGGCACTCTGCCGTCTGAAAAGCACATGTGCTCCTGGTCAGGATATGCCTTTTTTATTTTTAATATAAGAAATTACATATATATCGTTTTAAAAATAGAGCAATCCTTGAATATATCTTTAAATAAAAAGGCATATAATGAATCAAAATATAATTTATTTACCAATATATGATTTTCTAATTGAATAAATAAATAACTAGATGCCAATTATATAGGTAAACTATAATTTGTCATTAGTTTAAAACAAAGCAAAGAAAATATTAGGATTTTTTTCTTTGTCAGGTATTTCACCTGGTAGTAGGTGGAAATAAAGATGGTAAAACGTGTGGTTTATGGGTCGGGCCATAACGGGAAACTCCAGGAATTCCAATATCCTGGGTGACTCTCTTGGGACATGCGCAGTGAGGCTCCCTAGGGTGAAATACGGCCAGACGATTGTTGTTGCGTTGTTCGTCTGACACTTATCTTATGCCCCGTTTTTATCAGGCTATTCCTGTGAAATTCTTTTTCTATTTATTATTTCTTTATATTTTCTTTTATAATTTTTAAATGTTTTTCTTTTTAATATATTTATTTAGATATTTTTTATAATTTTAATATATTAATGGTATAAAATTATATGGTGTTTTGAAAAAATATTTTTAATGAGGTTATTTTTTCAGATATATATAACATAAATAATAGTTAAGAGATAATAATAAAGAAAACAACGAAAAAATGTTCATATCCAGAAATTTGTAAATCTGAAATACGCCATTTAAAATAAATGCATATAATTGAAAGGCATATATAGGATTGCATAAAATATTTATCTGCCAATATTTCAGTTGTGGCTGAACGCTAACCTTTGTTAAGGCATCATATTTTGTATAAACAAACTCAACGCTATATAGCGTCATTATAATACAGTTAAAATGTTCTGTTCAATGCGCGACATACCCTATTTCCTTTTATTCAAATATTTGAGATATCAAAGAGAATACAAATAAATGAAAACCAAATATAGATTATATTGAAGATAAAAATATAAAGATAGGATGGAGAATCAAGATGGAAGTGTATTTGATATTATAGACAATAATGAAGATCTACCTATGTGGTATTCCTGTGGTTAATTAATTCTGAGAGATATGGTAAAATACAATAATTTATTTTATCTTGAGAATAGTTTGTTAAATAGAAGATCGTTTTAATATGTTTCAATCTGGATAAACCAAACCGATCTTTAAAAAAGAAAACAGCTGAATATAACATTTTTTATATATAAGTATTGGACATGCGTCGGACCAGGAGGCTTTTTCTGGGTGCTGCGCTGTCTGGAGTATTGGAGCTCCATCTTTTATTTCTTCCTGTGGTGTATCTGTATAAGACCGCTGGTTTCAATAAAGCTTTGTGTGTGTTATATGAAAGTGAAAGATCTATTATTTGTGTGCTGTTGTGCTAAAATGTATTCAAATATTATTTAAGGGTAAATATTTATATATGATATACAGGGAAAGATAAGGGTTAAAATTCTACATTTTAGGAAAAAAACGGGTGAGAAGAAAGAAAATGAGAAGCAAATTGATAGCACAACTATCGCAAGATCCTTTTACACGTAATAAGCTATAGAAAATAACTTCAATGGTAGGCCACATTTCTTTCCAATAATAATAATATTCTGGAAAAGGAGGAGGGGGAGCAGTAATAGGCTCACTAAAAAACCAGGACTCAGCTGGCCCGGCTGATAGTACCCTGTAAGGGCTCCTGATCCAGGGATACAGGATGAGCAGCGTTTGTACTTCATGTTAGGAGCGGCTGCACATGGCGACTGTTCCTTATGTCAGAGGCGGCCATTTCTATTGGAGCTAAGTCGGCCTGCCACTGAGTAGTGCTCCCAGTCTTAATGACAAAGGTAGACACATTCTACTTCACCCAGTGTGGAGATAAGAAAGAAGAAGAAGGATATTCTGGAAGGATGAATCAACCTCTAATTAAAAAAATGCACCTTACTCCAATATGGAGGACAGTAAGTGTAGAGGTCATCTAAAAACAAATAATATATCAACATATATATATAATATCAATATTTTTAATACAAACTTTATTTTTTATTTCACTTCAACATCAGGTCAACAGAAATTCACATGAAGATTCATTTATAGAAGTTTCTGTAGAAAACTCCAATGAAACTTTAAAATCATATTGTACCAATGGCGTCCGAAGGTGGAAAAACCAGTCCACCACCTGTGGACCAGGGGAAGAGGGACAAACTGACCAATCAGGAAGAAGCACAGCTAGCGGAAGTCTTTCTTCCCCTTTGTTGATGGCGTTGTTGGATAATTCTTCCTGTCTCTTATTTGCCTGATCTTCATAATCCACGTGCAGGGAAACAGAGATTTTTTTAAATCTATCTTTCGCACTCATTTGACTATCCTTGATACAGCAGCGGCGATAGCACAACAATATATATAAAACTTGATATAAGATGAATACTTTACAAGTTCTCCCCAAGAATTGATTTTGATGGCAAATTTAGATGGCACAAATTATTATCATTTTATTTCAAAACAATATAAGTAAAAATTACTCATGATGAACAATCTTCCGATATAGATATATGAAATTTGATTGAATCGAATTTGACAAAAATAAAGCATATATAGACAATCAACAAAACCAATACACTTTGTATATACGAGGGTTTGTGTGTGTAATGGGATTGTAGTCCGATTACGCTAAGTTTTTTTCAAGCTAACCCTTCAAATTACCTATGAGATTTAATTTTACTGTGGCTGAATATTTGACGTTTTTTATTTATATATTGTTGAAAAGAGAACTTTCTATCAGAAAAATTAATATCCGAAGAAAATTGATTTCTTAGATATAAAAAAGAACACTATCCATTATTACATTTAGAGATATTCTTCAAATATATTCTCATTATATATATAGAATATGTTTGAAAATATTTGTTAAATTCAAATATATCTGTGTGGTATTGAAAAGAAATACTATTTTTCTTGCTCTCTTGCAAGCATATAAACCTCATATCACATATAATATCCCATTTGTAACATTATTTCACATTGTTTCGCGTTTTCACGCAATTCTGGCCTTAACTAGCCGTTTAATTATTTTTCAGGATGCCTGAATGACTAATATTTTTGGTTGTTGTGGTACAGCTTGCACCACGCTGACGAGGGCCAACCGCCCTAAACGCGTAGGTTGTTAGCTGATTCTTGATTAATCAGGGGGTATTTGACCAATTCATAAAAAAGTTAAAAATCAACGAATAGTTGATATTTATTCCAATAGATGGCACAAGCCATCAGCAACTTTCGGTTGCACGATAAGGATATTGCTTTATTTCTTTCTTAATATTGTCAAGAAGCTAAGCGGCTCCAATCACGAGAGGCCCCATGGTACGTCTGTCAATCATCGCTGGACACCGGGTGTGAGGGGTTCTGGGGAATCTGGCCGGCGGGGGGAGCTGAGGTCCCTCATTAGGATTAACTCTGTCTTGGGGTAAGTTGTATTGACTCTCTCTCTCTCCCTATCAATACCCCTTATAATAAATTAATTATCCCCAAACTTGCCCTTGCTTTATTTATCTCCGCGACAATATGAACCTTATATGAACTTTACTATAATATCCTTTATTCGTTATATTGTCAAATAATGTTAAATTTAAGCTGGACTTCTAGCTTTGTAACTATATATGGAAGGTATTCATTCCATACGTTAAGCATATTGAACTAAGAGAATTCACGGAACTGGAAGTAGAAGAAGTAGAGAAATAGAGCCCAAGAAGTCCGTTGGACCTAATCAATGTTAATTGAAAGGCGACACGTCCCCAGGATCTGATTACCTCTTACTTGAGACGATAAAAGGCTTTTAAAGGATCGATGGTCCGACTTAAAGTCCCATTCGCTCAGTTTAACTCTGCGGTCCTATTCTGAGTTGAAGTCCTTAATTCTACTCGGACTTCTTGGATTTCTTTAGTTTCTTCATCATTTTGGTCCAATTTTACTTCATTTTGAGGACCCATTATTTGATTGAGCACTATACCCAATTGATACTACCTTTATTGGCCACTTTTCTATTATTTGCTGAATTTGAACTATCATTTAAAATGAATGTTCGATCTACGTTATTCATCAATTTAACATAATATAAACTAATTGGTTGATTCTATGTTATTCAACCATATTTTAGTCTTCTACTCGCTCAAGACTCAGATTTGTCAATAAGTTTTTTCTATCGAGACTAGTATACCCTTTTTATTTTTTAATCTTTGAACATTATAACAGATTTATATAGTATTTTTTACTAAATCAACTTTTCTCTATTGGGCTTCTAAAATATATGTTTGATTCCTAATGTGAAATTTCAAACCCAAGGTAATAATTTTATAATTCTCAGTTTACCCAAGCTGGTGTTGTGGCTTTGTCACCGTTCCGAGGCCATTAGTTTGCGGCGACGGTCTCCATTGTTCATTTTCTATTAAATACATTTTGCATATATACTTTTAATATTGTATATTTCTATCAAATTACAAAACTATTTTAGAGGCGTAATATTATTTTTAAAATAAAACAATTTCTACTGCCCTTACTGCAATGGAAAAATTAAAGGGAGGGCCTGGCTCATCAGTGGTGAACCCTCACAGCGGTTTCGCCAGTTTAATCTACCATACCGCTGTTATATTGCATTTTTGGAACTTCCTTTTATAGTTGACTGTTATAATACTCTTGGAATGGGTATTTTAGAAGAACTATGGACATAAGCTTTTAGGACAGAAGAATTAAGAAAGTTATTCAATTCACAACACACAAACATTCATGACTTTGCTTCTTCTGAAGAGATCAAATGGAACTTTATACCTCCATCCTCACCTCATTCCGGAGGACTATGGGAGGCAGGAATAAAATCTGTGAAGTATCATCTACGTAGAATCGTGGGTAAAACTAAATTAACATTTGAAGAATTAACAACTGTGCTAACCCAAATAGAGGCATGTCTAAATTCAAGACCATTGTGCCCTCTAATATTTCTATCGTTATTTTGTCTTTGAATGAAAATCTCTTAATATATGTAAATATGCAGATATGTATATATAAACAATTAATCTTCTTATACGTTTTCAATTATTCTCCTGTGGAAGGGCAGAAATTCTTGAGATCTCAGCAAATTAATAACAACTTTCAAAAAAACCTCTAGTCTTATAATTCCGCACTTTTTATAAATTAAACATATTATGGCGTCTATTTTGATGAAACGAAGGTTATTTTCTTTTAAAAGTTACGTTATTTCATCATTTTCATCAAACGCCATTATCGATTCGAAAATCATCAAATTTTTCCAGTCCCCTGCCTTACTATTGAGGTAGAGATGAAGTCTATTATCTAACCTTACCGTTACCAAGTCAATCCAAGTTTTGTCAATAAATTTAAGTGCCTTCAGCCGTGGGGGGGGGGGGGGGGGGGTCCAATATATTTAATTATCTTCATTCATAATATTTTTGAAGACATGATCCACAATTCATTACCTTTTTTGAATCTCTCTCTCTCTCTCCGTCCCTGTGTTATTTTTTATTGTCTTATAATGATATATCAATTATTATGTAAAACCAATGTTCCAAGGAACAAATATATTTGTATTTATTTGTTTACTAAAGAAATTCACAAATTAGATTGCTGAATGACATACGTGTGTGTATGCAGGTAAAAAAGAACCTCGGGTCAAACACCCGAGAATAGAGCTTGATGAAGTCTTGGACGGATCCTTCCAGCCACGGTACTTCAATGGCTCCTGGGTCTCAGGTAACTGTTAACTTTCTGTAGATACAACTTATAGCTACGCTGTAAGAAATACTGTATACGGCTTATGTTTTTAACTTTATCTCTTTGCCCTCTCACTCTATGGCGGGAGAATTCTCTTTTATTTTTATATATCATTATTCCCTCAGCCTTGAGGCTGACCTTGTAAGTGGGTGCATCCAGATAGAAAGCAATTTTTTTTTCTACGTGTTTTGACATGGAACACACTAAGCTCTTTTTACGTTATCTAAAAGTTAAGAACACAACCAATCGTCTAGTCGGCACCGGCCGGTATAGTCAAAATACTACATTCACAATATCTATGCTAGAGATATAAATAATATATGATTGTATATTTCGAAGAGGACCGTTTATGTTTGAGATATATTACTTCAAAAAAATAAGCTGATATTTAGAAATTAAAAGTAATTTTCTTGTTTATGTTTGAGAACATGAAGCGCTGTCATTCTCGTATAGATACATACAGGCGTTAACAAATTCCCCTTTTCATAAATTGGTGGAATTATTGGAAATATCAAAATTTCTATTGGTTAAATAGGAGTTATTTTTGATAATATAAATTATTTAAAATGCCTCAATAATTTTTCGAGAATAAACCTTAAACAAATTATAAAACTATTTTTAGAGGCGTAATATTCTTTTTAAAATAAAGCAATAAACAGTGTTAAACTGTCCTCATTTTATTTTATTTCAATTTGAAGCGCTATATCCCCCTAGGGACACTCTCGCTGACCTACGTATATGTTTCTAGAGTTGTCAATACATATTCACAATGATTTTAAGCCGTAAAGAGAGTCATAAGCTATTAACAAGGATAAAGAAAAAAAAGAAAAAATTGTAATCAAATATTTACAACACATTTAGTTCATTTATCATTATTATTAAAAGGGAAGAAACAATATTTTTATTTATAATTTTACACAAATAAATTTACTGGCAATGCGTTTCTTTTAAATATCATCAAATATTATCTCTACAGACCTTACTGCAATGATATGAATTATTGAATGAGAGGGCTTGGCTCATCAGTAGTAAACCCTCTCAGAGGTTTCGCCAAATTAATCTCTAGACCGCTCTACTATTGTATTGGACTGGTTTTGTTATATATCCTGCATTTTCTATGGAAGGCAGCTTAGGGGTGTTTAGTGAACTATGGACATAAGCTTATAGGTCTTTAGAGGTGCATACATATTTTAACGATAGATGGCAATAAAATTTAATTTACTGAAATATATTGGTTATGAAAACATATTTTGCGGAAGAGCTTTGCTCGATGCAATACCTTGATATTATATGTATGCACCTCTACAGACCTATAAGCTTATGTCCATAGTTCACTAAACACCCCTAAGCTGCCTTCCGTAGAAAATGCAGGATATATAACAAAACCAGTCCAATACAATAGTAAAGCGGTCTAGAGATTAATTTGGCGAAACCGCTGAGAGGGTTCACTACTGATGAGCCAAGCCCTCTCATTCAATAACTTATATCATTGCAGTAAGGTCTGTAGAGATAATATTTGATGATATTTAAAAGAAACGCATTGCCAGTAAATTTATTTGTGTAAAATTTTAACGATAGATGGCAATAAAATTTAATTTACTGAAATATTTCTATTTGTAAGAGTTTAAACATTCTGAGGACAAATGAAATTCCTAAACCTAAACTAGAACAGAGAACTGTGTACAAAACAAGAAAGATATTTCTGGCAATATCTACAATTAACATATTATAAATGTTTTCAATTTCCTAAAATTTATTTGTTGCTATATAATTCAAAATATATCTGTAAAAGTATTAAATTACTGCAAGAGTAAAACTATTGGGAGGAAATACAATATTAGTGCGGGGTTTTAGATTAAACTGGAGAAACCGCCGTGTGTGTTTATCGCTGATGAGCCAAATCTTCCCAATGTTTTTACCATTGAAGTAAGGATACTAATGAAGTGGGCTACCTAGACCAAAGAACCTGTTGACAGGAACCGTTGAGTAATAAATAAGTTATATTTACAAATACAGGTTGCGCGCCATTTCATCATAAAAAAAAAATTAAAAAAACAGATGTTGAATATTTATTTTATGTAATTAATAACCAAAATGTATATATAGGTGGTAAATAGCCAACGAAGGAGAGGATGTTAATAGTATTACAGAATACATCATTCTTTCTAAGATATTTCTGTTACAATATTGGTGCATCATGTTTGATTGACGTGATGCAGCAATATTTCATCTTGTAAATTTGAAAAAATGATTAATTTAGTCATAAAATAAAATTATAGTTGCCAAATATTTTTCACTGGTATATATTTTTTATAGAGTACATTATTATTATTATTTATATTTATATTAGGCAACCCTCTTACGACTTAGCATTTCTTGGAAGGTTGGTCCGCGGATAAGACAACTGTCGACATGTGTAATTAAAGCGAAGACCTCTGGACTAGATGCATTCTTCAACCAAATAAAGAGAACAACTATTTTGTAAGGTAATTGTTTTTCTATTATCTTATTTTCCATGTACCTGATAATAGAAACCCGCTCGGAAAGCTAACCAATTTATGTGAAGACATGAGTGAGGATTTCATTAAGTAGGAACCTGGTGTAACAATATATAGGTGTATAGGTCATGATCACAGATATTCAATATAACCTCGCCCTTTGCTACCATATTTCCGTTGTAATATTTATATATTAAAATTTGAATAAAAAAATCCCTTGTATCAAAATCAGACTTCCGGGGATAAGTTTATTTTTTTCACACACATACATCTTTATCAAGACCACAGGTCTTATACAGATTCACCATAGGAAGGAGGTTTAGATGGAGCTCCTATACTCCAGGTAGCGTAGAACTCAACACCCTCCAGGTCCGACGCATGTCCAGTGGCCACAGAATCCACCGTGCATAGATATTTTATCTATTTATTTTTATTAAAAAGAAAAACTTATTCCTTGGAAGTCTAATGATATTTAACCTTGATATATAAAAAAATATTGACACATTAAATAATTAGGAAAGATAAACGTCACGCGATATTATAATGTAATTTATTTTAATCAAAATGTGAGACTATAAACTTCTTATTTGAACAAAAGAATAGAGATGCGATTAGAGAAATTTTCAGAGTAATAGAATGGAAAAATATTAATCTCTATTTATAAATAAAAATATTCTGCTATCATATTATTAATTATCTTAAATCGAAGTTTGATATTTTGGAATCTTTCAAAAAGTGATCGGATTAAAAGATTATCATCTATTTTTCATAGTTTTTCTAAAGGTTCCAAATAAATTTATTATATTTTGATGAGGTATATAAAAATAATAGGGTATCGCTAATACGAAGAAAATAATAAAATATATATCTAAACCAAAATAGATAAGAAGAAATAACTCCAGTTTCATTAAATTATTACAGCCTTTATATATAATGTATATTTCTCTATTCGCCTTTAGAGTGGATACTTTCCTGATTTCTTTGTCTTTATCCGTTTTTATGTGACACCTAAATTATATTTTTTTATAGAGATTTTATTCTTCCTAGAGATATTCAAACCGAAATAATGTCTGCTTTTGAGTATCCACAACTCTTAAATATATCAAAATTCGTTATATTTTTAAATAACAACACATTTTTGTAACTCTTTTATGTAAAATATGTTTCAATTTTGTTATCTCGTATCTTGTATAACGAATTGAAAAACGAGAACAATCGCTATTGCTGTTATCATTCAATAAACCTCGATGGATTCTTCGTATAGAAAACTCTAAATTTTATTATTCTAGATGTAAAATAAGTATGTGTACATTTATCAAGGTTCCTCATGAGACATAAAATTTAGGAAGTAAAAATTCTAAACGATATTCATATATTTTATGTAATTTCAATTATGTTACAAGTATTTAGGTACAAGTATATGGTACTTTTATATATAAGCCTTAATTGATTCATGAATATTCTACATGCGTATGTGGAAGGCAAAATGAAATCACCGCATTATTACTCCAACGAAATACTTAAAGACGATTATAAGCAATTGGAGTATAGCTACATTCATAAATAAAACTTAAGAAGGCGAAGAGTCTATCATTTCGCCGGTCGACTGTTATTTTTTTTTTTTTGAGTAAACAGAGACAATTTTGTGTTTCTGAAATATATTTGATTCACAATGACCTTTATTAAAGCGTTAGTGTATGTGCGTGTATGAATCCCGAAATAAATTCTAAAATATACAATTTACTTAAATTTTGTATCCATAAGTTTATATGATATGATTCTTTGGAAGGTATAAAGATACTTTGGAAGGTATTTTTTTATTATTATCTCGACGTTTCCGAAAAAAATATTTCGTCCTAATCAGGAGCAAATAAAATTAAAACATTTGGCAAAGCATTAAAAGTTATTCTGTTTTCGTTTATTCCTCAAGTCGTTTGAACGATCTCCATTAGGTCCCATTGTCTCAGCTTTTTTATTATAGTCCTGGGGTTTTCCCAGAGGTATTTTTGGAATTATCAAAATTCAGTTCAAAAGTTATTCTAAGATATACGATATATAAATATGAGAATATATTTTTCTGAGTAAAATTTCCTTCTCGGTCGTTCTAGATATGTTCTTAGAACAGGCGGTCGAGGTATTGTTCTAGTTATTATATTGAGAAGATATACATTTTCAGACAGATTGAAGGGATAATTTCTAAAACAGCTAATCATCAGTTGAAAATATGGATATATAGATCGAATATCCTGGAATATCCAGGCAGTCATATTCATTTCTTGTGGAATATAATTACATAATATGGAGGTATGTAAATATGATTAGCCCACGTGTTCACCTTCGACATTCCCGTGTCATCTATCTGCAACGTGGGCGTGCTGATGACATCGCTGTGTCGCATTCACGTAATTATCTCCCATTCTCTGATAACCTCACATTAACACGTGTGACACTCCATCTATTTATATAGGGTAGCCTAGTATTAGAGTACTCGCTGGAAGTACAATCATTCAAGTATGTACAATGTTACATTATTACTAACGTTTAGACAAGGTTTCTAACAAACATTTTACCTTGAATACAATGTATGCCTGGCCAAGTAAAGTACACTTTGTTCAGAAAAATAATTTTTATCGCAGCATTCTGTAAATTTGGTTCTATGAGTTACATTTTAAAGGTTTTCATTTACTTATTCTATTCTTCCATATATTGTGGCGTGGAAATAATTTATTATTTAATTTAATTTAATTATTCAATTAAAATACTTGGAAACAGATTTAAAATTTTACATTTTCTAAAGCATCATATATTTGCCTAGCTTGCTTGCTCGATATTTTCTAGCTGTAGATAGTTTTGAGGTTGATTTGTTAATATTTGTCGATTGGTCGTGGTGACGTCATCAATAAATACTTTCACACCTCCAGATATACAAATACTTGATTTCTACGTTACAATATTGTTTATATTTTAGAAACTTTATAGACTCAACATTAAAACTTATTAAGAAAAAGGCAGTCCCAGTACAATATCGCATTTGTATCATTTTTCAATATAACTTATATTCTCTAATTTTGCAAGTATATTAAATAGCTCGTTACTAAATTTGATATATGAAATTAATATATTTTATATTCTCCTTTTTATTATTATTTAGCTCCATTTCAAATTTTCTAATACATTTTTCTACAAAGGCAATTGGATACTCATTTTCTTCTAATTTCTTACTTAAAAAAAAAATTCCCATTCTTACGTATGCGACTTTCTCTTTTAGAATTAAATTTGATATTTGTATTTTGTGATTTCATATAATTCTAATTTTCCATTTATATATTAAATGTAATATATTTGTTCACATCATTTCATATGTGTGTTTGCCTGATTCTTTATTGTAATCTATTAATATATTAGCTGTTTTACTTCTAGAAACAGCTCATTAAATTTCCATTTTCTTCTTTAAAAGCGTAGCCACAAGGCACACTGAACACCTAAATGAATACTATTAGATCAGAGGAGTTATTTCTTAATAAACCTATTTAGCCAAATATAAGAGATATTCAATAGCGCTTCATTATAAAACAACAGGTTAGAAACCTCAGAAAAGTATGGCCAAATATAAAAATGAAACTAACCTATATGTTGCCAATATACATAGATAAGAAACGTCAAAATTAGCACAAAATCCTCTCATTCGTCACGTTCGCTTATAATCTCGCTTTCTGATTCACGGAAGAAAACCATTGACCTTCATGAATTTCAAATATGAGAATTGTCGAATTTCTCAAAATCTTAAAAGATGTAAGCTTGTTAAGCATATCGAACAACAGTAGAGAATATTTTTGAAATACCAACCTTAAGAACAATATACGAGGGCAAAATAAATCTGAACAGATCATAAAGAAAGTTATAAAATCTAAAAAATACAGATAAAATACACAGTTTCGTACGAGGTCGTACCACTATTGATTACCAGTAGACTAAGATTCCGTAAAATTTACACAAAGACAGATACACAAAATACCATAAAATCATTTTGGAAAAAAATCATCCAGAAAAAGGTTTCTTATTAATATATATTTTATTATCGGATCTCATGCTTTTGGGCTTTGACAACCTTCTACCAAAGTACTGGTGATTAACCACAATGCCATCTAGTACAAACAAAGATATATTCATACTATATGCAATTATAATCTAAATTTTTAGAATCCCCCTTTTTATACAATTAATTAAGATTATTAATTAAAGTGTAATTAAATATGCGCTAAATAACTTCAAAATTGACTAAATGTGCAACTTCTATTGACTATAGGGAAAAGGAGACTGAAAGGAAAATATTAATTGCAAATATCAAATGTTTTACACAAGAAACCAATCCTTGATGACTTTTGACCATTTGCTATTATAAATTGGATTATAAATTTCGACAATAATACATGTTAGAAGATTTTAAAAATCCGCACGACTACTATACCTGAGGATAAGTATTTTCAAAGTGGAGCAGAAGTTTAAGGATAAACTACGTTGCCAGTGAAACCTTTATTTTGATTTAATCTTTTTGGCACGCTTGTTTTGTTGGCCTGAGTTCTTTTTCTATAATTACAAACTCAGATTTTACCCTCTTTTTTATTTCAATTTAAAGCGCTATGTCCCTTTAGGGACACCTGCGCTCTCATATATGTATGCCTTTACATTTGTCTATACATATATATACAATTAACAGGCCGTGAATAGAATAGTCATATGATATTAACAATGAAAAAGAGAGAAAAAACGAGAAAAAATAACTGTGTACAAAAGAAAGAAGTGTCTGGCAATATGTACAATCAGTATAATATAAATTATAAGTTTCTTAAAAGATATTTGTTGTTATATAAATTATTTTACTCTATATAATATATTATATATATTACTATATACAATTTTGCTATATAAACTATTTTAAATATTTTATTCACCTCTCTCTCTCTCTGTTATATATTTATGATTATTTTTTTGCAAGTTTGTAATCGTAGTTTTGAGATGACTATTCTAAAAACATGATCAACTTTCGTTCGCTTTTTTCTTATTTTCTCGATTAATTATTGTTTCTAATAAAAACGCGTATTTTGTAAACTATGCACAAAACCTTTTTGTTAAGTGCCCTCAAAATCTTTCTGGGAAATCTTGGGGAAAAAAAGTGTTTTCTCAAAGTCTTCAGTCCACTAGTACAACACAATACGTGGAAAAGGTTTTATATTTAAACATTAAATAGTAAGTAATTACAGATAGAGAGAAAAATATATATTGAAATTTTTACAAAAAAAGAGAGAAAGAGAGGGAGAGAGGCGCATTTTTTAGTTTAAAAATATATATATTTTCTCTAATAGCAAAATTTGATCAATTTATTTTTCAGAAATTTTATATATAAAGCTTCAATATTAATATATACTATAAAAATAAATACCCACAGTGGATCAATATTGGTGTGCGAAATTAGAAATACATATTTGATGTATAATTTAAGTGTCCTAAATTTATTCATAATATTCTCTACGGGTAAATTATTCAATTAAAGCCAATTAAAAGGCAAATTATAGCAATAAGACTAAAAGAATGTTATATATATATATATATTTTTTTTTTGAAAATAAAGCAATCCATATTTAAATCATTAGATAATAAAAAGGCATATATTGGATTGAATATTTGGACACTTTTGTAAGAACAAACTCACCGCACAGTTGGTGGGAGAATTTTGTGCATGTAAAAATTATTAAGAAAGTTACAATCAGAATAAAATTATTTCAACTGTGATATTATAACACTATGCGGCGATGAGTTTGTTTATACAAAAATGCAATGCTTTGATAAAGGTTTAACGTTCAGCCAACCGAAATATTGGTAAATAAATATTTTATTCAATCCAATATATTCCTTTTTATTATCTAATATATATATGTAGTATACAAATTGATCAAAAATACCTCTAGATTAAATATACGTGTATCTTCATATATTAAATACAATTTTACAATTGAAATCCTCAAATAAATAATGTTTGGCAGACATTTAAACCAAGATTGTTGTGAATGTACAAAAATATACAGAGAATACCTATATGTAGGGGATGGGAGGAAGGCCGAGCAATGTTTATCGCGGAAGGAAATAAACAGTCTCCTCCACCACCAGCATCAGGTTGAACACCGCCATTACAATACAGGTGCAACGGTTGCCTAGCAACATGACGTCATGGATCGTCTGGAGGGTCGAAGGGACGCTTGACCTTGTCGGGACCTGACCTCGGGCACTCGCATCCTGCACACATCTCTAATGCATCAAACGCATAGTACACATGTATTCCACCATCGCACATAGAGCACATAGAGAAATCGGAATCTCAACTTCACGGAACGCCTGGAATACGAATAGACAACGGATTAAAGACCTATTGCATACATATCGAGATCATATTGAAAAAGGATGTAAAATTTATGAAACACGAATCGAACATGCATCGCACATTTTTCGAGCACAAATTCACATTACTAACCATCGAACGCATATAGTAATCGGATTAAATCCGACTGATATAGGGCAATTATATAGTACTCCGATAAAACACAATTTGAACACGCGCATTGATACGATTCTTAGATGCATCGAAAACAAATTTCACAGTTGGCGACCACATAACGCAAATATATCAAATACACATTGAACGGGAATACAAAAATGTATCAATTCTCTGTTATTCTCCATACATCTCAGTTATAATATGCCTAGCTTGTGTTAATAAATATATATTTAGATAGTAACAGCTCAGTGAAATGGCATTTACTCTATTATCGTGTTACAGATCAACCGTCATTCGTCTGACCTCTGTCCAGCTTCCCTGTACGACAATAAATAGGGTTGACATTCGACAGAGAAATACTCTTTGCCAATATCATTCCTCATAGAACACTATTAAAAATACGATATAATAAGGCAAATTTATCATGATTTAATAGTAAATAGTTTTTATCTTTTGTTATTATAAGAATTCTTCCGCTTAAACACTAATGTTGTATTATTATATATATTTTTATTTATCCCAAATACACATGATACAGACCATGATAATTATAGTGAGAGGTTAGGAACTGCTTTTACGTAAGTATTCATCACACGTCTAAACATGTAGAAGGGCAGATAGACTTTTGCACTTATAAAGTGCCATGTAGCCCCGTTTGGTTACTTGCGCTCACTATTGAGGCTGGATATTTTCTAGAATCGGAAGATTTTGAATCATTTTCTTCATTATAAAGTACGCCGTTTAACAAGTTTACCGCAAATCTTTATTTTTACAGAACGAAAAAATGTAATTTAAATTATTTCAAGGAGAAATAACGACTATTCCTATCCTTAAGGATGAAGTATGAAAGGATGAATTGTAAAGAGTAATGAAAAACGAAAAAATAAAAGTGTCCAGAGATGAAAATTCCGTTCATCATTACTCTTCACAATTCATCCTTTCATACTTCTTCCCTAAGATTAGGAATAGTCGTTATTTCTCCTTGAAATAAATTACGATTTTTCGTTCAAAAGAAACATTTGCGGTAAAATTTGTTAAATATCGTTCTATAATCATTGCCGCATTGTATTATTTATTATGAAGTGCCCAATGCGGGATTCGACCTAGGGTTTGGGCTGTCGACAATCGAAGGATTATACAACCACTCCACCATAACATGAATCAGTAAAGCGGCACAATACCATCCAAGCCGATGCCGTATCGACTGAACCACCGCCGTCCAAGAGACGATCTCCAGACATCCTGGTCGATGGCCAATCGATTGTTCAACTCAATTAACGTCACATAGAATTGAAGAAAGTTCTGATAGAATCCCATCAAACAACCCTAATTACCTCTTCACCCACATTTCTGTGTGTGTGTCGAACCATTTTTAATTTCATCTGAAATTATTCTCTGAAAAGATTTTCTTTGACCTTATTTCTAATCAGACAGTTTGAAAATGGACTTTAGAAGATTTAAAACTTTTTAAACTGATGTTCTTTTCTTAGCTTCAATATTGACGTCTGATATTTGGATTGCTTTTTTTAAATCATCTTTTCTTTCTTTTGAAAATCAGAGTTCAACGAAGTTTTTTTTCTCTCTTGCTGATGGGGTTGGACTTTTGCAAAAATCGGGGCCATTGGTCGCAAACCAACGGTTTAGACCACCCTTCCACCATGATTCCATGTGAAGATTTACAAATATTTAATGATACATTTTTTGTAATGAAAAACTCTATTTACACGGACTTTATAACAGTGAAAAATATGTAACGTAAGGACATTGCTCATCAGTAGTGAACTCTTCCTCTTCTATTATTTTCATTTCATTAATATCTATAGATTCAGTTTTTAAATCTTTGTTAGTGGTAGAATAAAGTAATATATACAAATAAATCCATATGTTTTATTGAATGGATCTTAAAACATTAATTTTTGTTTTGTAAATTGTTTAGAGATATATAAAATAAGATGAAGACTCTTTTGTTAATTTTTATGAATTCTTTCTTGTATTAAACTTATTCAATTAATATAATTGATCATTTTTTTCTTCCCGGAAAAATTTCCAATTATGTATTTTCTTCCATTCTACCACTAACAAAGATTTAAAAACTGAATCTATAGATATTAATGAAATGAAAATAATAGAAGAGGAAGAGTTCACTACTGATGAGCAATGTCCTTACGTTACATATTTTTCACTGTTATAAAGTCCGTGTAAATAGAGTTTTTCATTACAAAAAATGTATCATTAAATATTTGTAAATCTTCACATGGAATCATGGTGGAAGGGTGGTCTAAACCGTTGGTTTGCGACCAATGGCCCCGATTTTTGCAAAAGTCCAACCCCATCAGCAAATGCAAGTAGCCAAACAGGACTCTGGCACATTTTAAAGTGAAAAAGTCGAACTGCTTTCACGTGTGTATACATGTGGTGCACTTAAAATAAATGCAGTCGCCAACCTCTACCCACCATGATTATCTTGGTCTGTACCACGTGTACTAGAGATAAAAAAAAATATTTACATTGGTAGAATGACCGCCATGATAATGATATCATATTTTACCCAAAAGAAAATAAATTTTTGAATATAATATAATGTCAATATTTTATTTTAAAAATATTGAGAGAACATCACGGATTTTGAATTTATTTCGATATAAATTTCTTACACTTTTGCCACTATAATTTTCCAACTTTTCAATTTTTTGGGGAATTACCGGGGAGAATACATATAAAATAAAATGGCTCAAAATAATATTAACAAAATACGCTTTCTTTTTAATAAATTTGTTATCAATTTGAACAAATATCATAAATAATGCAGTGTATGTTGAAATTTGATTTCTTTGTTTTAATATTTTCGATAAGTCATAGTTCTTTAAAGGTTTATGTATGTAGACAATATATAATTCCACAAGGTGAGTTTTATATGGTTTTAAGAGGAGGGTTTTTAAGGTTTTACCATATGGGTTCTATATGGTTTCGCAAAGTGTTTTTTTTTATGGGTTCGCAAGCTGGGTTTTATATGGTTTCGCAATTTTTTTATATGGTTTCACAAGGCTGGAATCATATGGTTTCACAAGGCTGGAATCATATGCTTTCATGAAGTAGATTTCATATTGTCTCACAAGATATGTTTCATATGGTTTCATAAGATGGGTTCCATATGGCTTCACAAGGTAGTTATCATATGGTTTCATGAAATAGATTTTATATGGTCTCAAAAGGTAGATTTTATATGGTTTCATAAGATAGATTTAACATATGGTTTCATGAGTTTCATATGGTCTCATAATATAAATTCCATAAGGTTTCACAAGGTTGGATTCATATGGTTTCGTTTAGATTCGATATGTTCTCACAAGGTAAGTTTTATATAGTTTCGAAAGGCAGGTTTCCTGATATAAAATATCATAAAAAAACTTATCGCTCTCTATAAAAAAATCCAATTCTTAATTTTTTGAAATGTTATATATATAACGGTATATATTTACTGCTATAAATATGTTTATATTTTTTATTCGTGTTATCTCCTTTAAACTCAACTTATGAGGTGATGAAAACGTGTAACACCATTTTGTCATATTTCCATTATGAAATGAAAATAAAATATACGTAATTATATTAATATCAAATACAAATATATATCGATTGAAAAACCCTGTACGATTTATAAATGAATAAAATACGTAAAAATCGTACGCGTTTCGGGCTGTTGGCCTTCATCAGCGTGGTGCAAGCTGTACCTAAACTACTAAAAAATTGGTTCTTCAGACATCTTGAAAAATCATGAAACGGGTAGTTAAGGCCAGAATTGCGTGAGACCGCGACACAATGTGAAAAAATAGTACAAATGTGATATTGTACTTGGATAAGGTTCATAAATTATGAAAAAGGCAACTCCTTATCATGCAACTGAAAGTTGATGATGGCTTGCGCCATCTATCGGAATAAATATAAACTATTCTCGTTGATTTCTAATTATATATAAAAATATTATAAATAACATATTCCAATTCTGAAATAATTAGAAATCAACGAAAATAGTTGATATTTATTCCGATAGATGGCGCAAGTCATCAGCAACTTTCAGTTGCACGATAAGGAGATGCCTCTTAATTATGCACCAGTTATGCACAGTATAATATCACATTTGTACTATTTTTTCACATTGTTTCGCGGTCTCACGCAATTCTGGCCTTAACTACCCGTTTCATGATTTTTCAGGATGACTTGTATTTTACATTATTAAAACTCCAATAACTCAAACACTTTGGTATTAGAATGTATATGTAATTAATCCAGGTAACTTAGGCCTTTAAAATATCTCTTTAACCATTCGTGTTGTCAGTCAGAGATTTGAGTATTTTTGGTTTATTTACAATGACTGTGGAAGTCCAAGATATTAAAAGTATCGAGCAGATTTATTTCGAAGGATATTTTTAATTTGAATCCAGGTTTTGAGATTTATAATTCATAGGAGAGTGGCCGTTTGATTTCTTTGTTATCAGAAAGCTGAGCAGATGAAGAGGAGATGATCCACTGTTTTGTCTTCATTATAGCAGTTGGGGTAAATCGATCCCCTCTCCAAATTTCGCGAAGTATACTTGTGTGTGGCCATAGTTAGATTCTTGGAAGCATGGAGATCAATATTCTTGGCGTAAATATTCTGAGACTACTGGTTGTATAATCCATTGTATAGGTCTATCAACGTATTTTGTGTGATCTGATTTCCTCTGTTGTGGGCAACGTTTTTTGGATATATTTTGAAAGACAGTGCATAAGTTAGAAGGTGCAGCGGGCTTAGTGCTTTGGGCTGCTAGTTCATTTTCCAGAATACCACTGTGACCTTTGACACAGCAGAGTTGAAGATTGGGTGTATAAGTGGGGTGCTGTATATGACAAAAAGAGTCAATTGGTAGTTTGAGGCAATTCGGAAGTTTACACGCGGGAAAATCTGGCTAACTTTAGTCGCCTAAAGAACCAGGGCTTCTTCTTGGAAGGTCGACCATTCGTGTAATCAGCCTCTCATTGCGCTACAGAAACCGCTGTGCTTATTTTATTTATTTTAAAGGGAATGTGAAATTTGTATTTGATGTCTTATACCTGGCCACCACAGTCAGCTAAAAGTTTGATATTTATTACTTTTGCTTTGTAAGCTGTTTTAAACGAGTATACCAACCAGGCAGATTTCCCCACGTGTAAACCTCTGAATTGCCTCAAACAACCCATTGACTCTTTCTGTCATATGCAGTTCACCACCCTGTACACCTGATGTTTAATTCTCTTGTGTCAAATGTCACAGCAGTATTCTGGGCAATGAACTAGAAGACTAGATAGCTAATCCGCTGCACCTTCAAACTTATACGCTGTCTTTCAAAATCGTTTCATAAAGCATTTCCCACAATAAAATATCTCAGCTCACAATTAATCTATAATTATACCTATAAATTGTGGAAGACCCAACCAACAATCTCAGAATATTTATAGCCACGCCAAGAATTTTGATTTCCATGAATCTAACATAAGTGCACTTTAACGACCATTCTAACTGGCGTCACGCACAAGCATATTCCACGAAATTTTGAAAGAGGATTCAATTAAACCCAACTGCTATAATTATCCACTATTTGGTCTTCATTCTAACATTTTGGATAAATCAGATCCTCTTTCAAAATTTCGCAGGGTATTATGTTTCCTGAACATTTGCGGTGGACCTCGAGGACCACACCATCTCCTCAGTGGCGAAACATTTTCTTCGTAAATCGAGACATGTATGGTGTCGCTGGTGATTTTTCATCAAACTCAGCAATGGTGGAAAAGACGCCATGTACTTATTCACTGTACAGGGTGCAGCAGCTATTTGAGAACAAAATGATGTTCATGAGAAACAAATAATAGACAAAGAAAAAATAGCCTTTATTACATATCAAAGCTTTATATAGATTTACTCAGTCATCTAAAGGACGATATTTTTCAATAAACCCGCCATCAGCGGCAATAACAGCTTCTACACTCGTGTACTACTGTCGTGCTTTTGGAATTCTAACAAGTATCAGTTTATTCCGTTGTTTTAAGTTTAGAAAAATAAACCTTGGACATAATGCCTCCTGCACCATCTGGTAAAGCAATCAAGAAGTCTGGAAAAGCTCAAAAGGCTGTTCGTACGAGTGATAAAAAGAAAATCAAGAAGAAGAGGAAAGAAAGCTTTTCTGTCTACATTTACAAAGTGATGAAGCAGGTTGATCCCGACACCGGAATTTCTAGTAAGGCCATGTCCATTATGAATTCGTTTGTTAATGATATTTTTGAGAGGATTGCCGGTGAATCTTCTCGACTGGCCCAGTATAACAAGCGCCATACTATTAGTAGCCGAGAAATCCAAACTGCAGTTCGTCTGCTTCTTCCAGGAGAATTTGCCAAGCATGCCGTTTCCGAAGGTACAAAGGCTGTTACGAAGTATACAAGCTCCAAGTAGACCATTTAAAGGGACTCTAAAAGTAAATTTTTCCTATTAACCAAAAGTGCAATTTGGACTATTTTACATATGTCCATTCCACCTATTGTGTTTTCCTTTTATAAATTTTAAATTTAACTAATAAAACGGACCAAAGCCGGTTGTTCAATACACGCTGTCGAAACCGACTGCAGGCAGTAATGAGAGGGGTCTTGGGAATGTTTGCCATTGAATCCACTATAGCAGCTCTGATAACTGCAATAGTGTTGTGGGAATGAGTATTCGAGCCCCTCTCAACTACGGCCCACATGTAATAGTGGTGATCTGGGGGCCAAACGTTAGGTGTGACATGGTCTGAATAAAATACACCCATATCATCGCATAATTCTGCCATCTATAGCAGACTGTGGTAAACGAGATGCCTTCCCACGCCATCTGCAGTATTACTCCAAGCTACACGTCCTAGTTACATATTGTCCACAACCAGCTGTTGCAGACTTTGTTGCTCTAACCGCTGTAATCGGCAGCACCTAACTTATTCCTAGATGTCATTGAAAATTAGCATAAACAGGATTATTTAAATCCATAGCTAATAGAACTTCACTACGTAACTTGGCGATTATTTTCTAACAAGATAATAATAAAAATTGATAGATCAATCAAATTATTTTATATTTTAAATTGCATAAAATTATATATATATATATATATAAATAGGCGGTAAAAACATAAAAACGTTAAAGATTTCTTATATACACCAGTGGCCTCCAAGATCACCAGACTTGACGCCTTGCAATTTTTGGCTATGGGGGTACATTAAGTCGCGTGTTTATCGATGCCGGCCTACCACACTGGCCATGTTGAAGTTTTCTATCAGACAGCACGTTTAATCAATTTCAACAGATGTGTTATTTAATGTTGTCCAATCTGTCATCTATCGTCTGCAGGCGGTGTTTGAGAATGAAGGGCGCCACATTGAGCAAGGATTGTGACCTAATACAAGAGAGAAGGCAGTTACCTCATGTGTTATATAAGATGCCATGTATTATAATATCTACCAATATTTTTCAGCTCTTTGTGTTGGGTTATAGGGATAATATTAAATGCTGTCCTCACATCTTGACTCTTTTTTTTTTGTGTGTGTGTGAACAGTGTTTTTTTGTTTGTAATTTGCTCACACAACACATCTTATATTATGTCGTGCAGACCAAAGTTTTATAACTTCTCGAATACAATTGGTACACACAATTTTACCCCTTATGTTTAGTTTATCGCTTTTCGCTCATTAGAAGAAAAAGCATAAGAATTATTATCTGTACATTCCTAACTTTAGAAATTTTGCGAAAAAAATACAAAATGATTTTACTACCACGTTATTCAACGCAAAAGGTCGATCTAAAAATGATTTTTATTTGAGGGGACACATTTTTAAAATTTTGTACAGTTTAATAAGCAATGATAACTTCAGAAAACCCCATAGGATATTTGGAATAAAGTACGACAAATAGATTTTTTCACCCCCCCCTTCTTTATTTTATTTGTTGGATCATGACAAATTTCCAGTTGAATAGTCAAGTGTCACTAATTTTGTCAAAAAACTATACATTTCTTATATCAAAAAATCTTATAAGTAGTACCGTCATAATTATTGGTACTATATTAACATTTTGAAAAATCGTGTATTGATTCAAGCAGTGTTTTTCAAACATTCAATCTAATTCAAAAAACCGCATCTAAAATATAATATATTTTTTGCTACAAGTTTTAATTTGCATTTACCTATTTTACATATCTCGGATTGCATTAAAAATAATCATCCGATTCTTCTACTTTTGGCGAAATGGTGTTTTATTAATTTATCATTTGATATTATTAGGGTTTCCTGGTATTCAAAAAGTAAAAATACGTGTCGATGAGTTATATTTTTCATTTATCAAACAATTTGGTCGCTGAATCTCTGATTCTGGTAAAGCGCCATCTAGCGAATAAAATTGTAAATAAAATCACTTTAGAGTTTTTCATTAAATACCCTAAAATTTCCCATTGCATCCTGAATATAATAGTTTTCGCCGCATTGCTCTAGCGCCAATATTCGCGGAGTTATTAATTTTTAAAGTTGTGCAAGATTTTTGGATCACCCTGTATTATAATTTCAGACCTCACATTTCAAGAACATTATTATAAATAATTCTCCCCTAACAAGTAATTTCTTTTATTACTTATAACTAAAATTAATTGAATAATCATAATACATATTAAATAAATAGATATATGTATCAATTAGCCTTCACCAATAATCCATTATTTCTCTGTAACTTTGTAATATAGTTTACAATAAATTTAGGGTTCCTCTCAAAGCAAAAGTAAAAAGAAATATTTCAGTTGGGCTTTAGGTTTTCTCGTAAAAGGAATTGACCCATCCGCCGCGAGCTGGCTTTCGGCTATTTAAGGTGAATCTATTTATGCTTCCAGACCACATGGAAGTCTTAAATTTCAAATAATCGCTTATTCCAACTACCATTGCAGGTGTACACAAGTAAGAAGTAGCGCCTTGATTTCTTCAGTAAATATTCAAGATCTTGAAAAAGGAAGAAATCCAAATATTCAGGTTCTTATCTGAAACCTCTTTGGAATTGAAACGATAAAATATGTTATAAATAAAAATATATCTATTTATCTGTTATAATTAAGTAATTTGTTTCTAATATCATCACCTGAATACGCTTATATAAAATATATCTATAAATGTATCTCTCTCTCACAACGTGTTTATAACTATATATTAGAGTTTTGGAATTCTAATATAAATGGGCTTTTTAAATAGGTATAGATATACGTTTACATGTTCAATAGTTACAAGATAAGTTAATAATTCAATAAAAATTAGTGTTACTTATATAAATAACAGTTAATTTCAATTAAATATATATAGAGCACATTAATTAATTAAGTAAAAGGTGGGGTTTCATAAAAATAAAACTTATACCTGATTTCTTTAACTCTTCTTTTTCATTTTTGAGTCTATGCGAAGGTGAAATTCAGGTTCTCTTCTTCTTGTGTTTTCCCCAGAGTGTAGAAGTTTAAAATAACTTGATTCAGTAAAAATAGTTTTTATATTAATTTTATTTATATTAATTTTTAAAAATATTATGTATTTATTGAAATATTGTTTAATATTATTACTATATTTTATTAAATGATCATAGAATATTTTTACAAACTCTGAAAAAAGAAGGAGTGCAACTAAAATATATTTATTTAGCTTTATAATTTAATTACAAAAAGTAATATTATTTAGAGTGTGTTTATTTAAAATGAATTTGCAATTAAAGCTAAAAAAGATGCAGCCTATTGTAATCAAATCAATGATCGGCCCAGCTGGCGGAAAGGTCAGTATAATCGACACCAACATACTTTTGAAAATTCTTGAAAGATGTGGCATCGAGTACAAAGTAGAAGAAACTCCTTCAACAAAGAAACGAACTCGCAAATCCCCATCAGATTCAACACCACGTAGCCATAAGACACCGAGAATGGAAGTTGTCTCACAGCATAATGAAAACGATGTCTCCAAAAACGAGGTAACTGAAGTCCCTCAAGAAACGTCCGCAGCTACCCCTTCTCAGGTTAACGAAGAAAACATTGATGAAGATGGTCCTTGGACAAAAGTCACACATGCAAAAAAGCCAAGAATACCACCTGTAATAGCAGAAAATGTAACAGACTGGAAGTTGCTCTGCCAAGAGCTGAAAGACCTGTGCACAGATAAATTCCAATGCACGATCTCAGGAAATAAGCACATTATCAAGGCCAAAAATATTTCAGACTTCAAAAAAATCAGGGAATATGTTCAAAAAAACAATGGCGGCTACTCTTATAGACTCCAAGAAGAAAAACCGCTCAAAGTGGTATTAAAGGGCGTGACAACAGCCTACAAGACTGAAGATATAGCAATAGAACTTGCAACAATGGGCTTTACTGAGACCTCTGTGAAGAGACTTCATAGACAATCAACTAAAAGGCCAATGAATTTAGTACCGGTAGAATTACCGAAAAATGAACAAAACAAGAAAATTTACGGAATAACTGAACTTCTCTATCAGAAAATTGCAGTAGAATCTTTCAGAACAACAAACCTTGTGACTCAATGCTTCAACTGCCAGGGTTTCGGGCGCGGTCAACTTAACTGCTTCCTGAAACCAAAATGCGTCAAGTGTGCCGAGAAGCACCATTCGAAGGACTGCCCAAGAAAGTCAAGACAACTTCCCCCAAAGTGTGCAAACTGCGAAGAAGCGCACACAGCCAATTACCGCGGATGCCCTAAGTTTCCAAGAGTACATCAGCAACAGCCAAGATACCCTGGTCAGTACAAATTTAACAACCCACTTCCGATTTCAAAAAGATCTGAAACACTGCCGAAATTTGTAGAACAACAAAACCAAAGCAATGCCGAGGTTGTGACAAGAAAAACTTCTCGTTCTGAAACTAAGGACCTGTGTGAAAAATTTATGCAAGTAATCAAAACATACCTACAATGAATTGCAAATTACCTTTTAAAATTATTCCTTGGAATTGTAATGGAATCAGATCAAAGAAAGAAGAATTATTGCACTTTTTAGAAGATAACTCAATTGACATTGCTCTGCTCAGTGAAACTCACCTTAAACCCTCAATTGATCTAAAGTTCAGGAACTATCAAACCATTAGAACTGATCGAATTACAGGAAAGGGTGGGGGAACAGCCATCATTATAAAATCCTTTTTTAAATATAAAAAAATGCTGATTCATACTTTAAACTTGGAAAATACTTCAATTTTGATAAAACCAGATGGAAAAACCTTCTTGCCAATCACAGCAATTTATAAGAAGCCTGATGCACCATTATTGGAAGAAGATTTGAACCAACTGATAAAACACAACCACTCAATAATCGTTGCAGGAGACTGGAACTCCAAACACCCTCTTTGGGGATCAAGGACTTCAAATAACAGTGGAATCGTGCTGCACAATTTCTCTGAAAGAGAAAGCCTCGACATTGTCGCACCTTCGTCACCCACGTATTACAGTCCACTCGGCAAATTCGATTTCCTAGACTTCGCTGAACTTAAAAACATTCCCTGGACCCCAAAGGCCAGAACCACCGACGATTTATCATCTGACCATCTCCCTGTAATCTTTGAATTGAATTGCCCAAAGGATGAATTCACAACCCAGCTCAGCCGAGTAACTAATTGGGTTCATTTTCAACAAGATCTAATCTCCACCACGCCCCCCAGACTCCCCTTGAAAACTGAAGTAGACATTGATTAAGCACTTGGAATTTTAAACGAGAAAATTAATAATAGCTACTCGAAAAACACCATAGTCTCATCTTCCAAATTAATAAAGAACCCAAAAACCAAAGCCTTAATAAGGGAGAAAATAAAGCTAGGAAAAGATGGCAATCAACCTGGGATCCAGCTCATAGAGCTACTTACCTCAATCTTCAAGGAAAGGTAAATCAAGCCCTTGAAGCAGAGAAATCTGAAAATTGGAATAGTTTTTTAAGCAAACCTGAATCGAGCCCAACAGACTTCTGGAAAAAAACAAAACCCATTAGGAAAAAAACTGACAAAATCACTAGTTTAAATACAAATGGAAAAACCTTGCTGACCGACAAAGAAATTGGAAATGATCTTTCAGAGCATTTTTCCAAACACTTTTCCAAGGCGGAGGATGAGGTTCCGTCTTACCTAACAGATAACACTTGCCATCATCCCCAAGAGAATATACTATCAATGACAACGCCAAATGAAGTCAAGGAAGTGATTAAAAACCTAGGTAATCACAAAGCTCCAGGCCACGACAATATTACGCCGCAAATGACTAAAAACCTCCCCATCAAATGGATAGTTTTCCTCGCTGGGATCTTCTGACCATGCATTACACTGCATTACACCTGTGCTACTTCCCGAAGACATGGAAACATGCCATTATCATAACCATTCCAAAAAAATCACCTGAAGATCTCAGACCAATCAGCCTTCTCTCTACCTTCGGTAAGGTATACGAGAGAATCGTTCTTCGCAGATTGCAGTCATACATTCGTGTTGCTCCTGTAGAAGGGCCACCATGCCCGAAAGCTAGAGCATAATAAACGTTATATACAAAAGAAACACAACCTCAGAGGCTTTGTAATTTTCTCCTTAAGATATTGCAGAGGTTATAACATTGGAATACATGGATTCTATTAACTTTATCATTCCTCAACAATTTGGATTCAGAAAAGGACACTCCACAACCCACCAGCTAATCACAGTAATAGACTACATCCAAATAAGAAAGTCCCACAAGGAGGCAGTAGGTGCTGTTTTTCTAGACTTTACCAAAGCCTTTGATAGAGTATGGCATGATGGCTTGATAGCAAAAATAACAAAAAAATCAATTTCCAAGGGATTTTATCAAATTCTTGAAAAACTATCTCCAGGACAGAACCTTTTCAATTAAGCAAGGGATTATATAACCACGGCAAAACCAACCCAGATTGGAGTCCCTCAAGGCTCTATCCTTGGACCCTACCTATTCAACATCTACATCAACGATTTCCCTCCACATCCAAAATGTCAAATAAAACTTTTCGCAGATGACGCAGCAATTTTATCAAACTCCAAATCAATAGGAATAATAACTACACAACTCCAAAATTACATAAACAGTATAACCAAATGGTGCAATGATTGGAAATTAGACATCAACCCAAAAAAGTCTCAGGCAATAATTTTTCCTCCACTAGACAATAAAAAATTCAAGCCACAATCCATCCTGAAGGTAAACCAGAGCCCTATTTACTGGACTGACAGCGTTAAATATCTTGGAGTTACCTTAGACTCCAAGTTGAAATTCAACATGCATGTCAAAAATGTCATAAAGAAAGCAAAAATCGCAAAAATAACATTATCGAGCCTGTTCAACTATAGAAGCAAATTGTCAACAAAACAAAAGTTTACTCTATACAGAAGTTGTATCCTCTCGATAGTAACATACGCACTCCCAATTTGGTGTAAATATATTACAACCACAAACAAAAACAGGATAAACGCATTTATGAGAATCTGCCTTCGGACAAGTATAGGAGCTCCATTCAACCTATCAAACAAGATACTGAAGGAGGACTTGAACCAACCCGATCTAGAAGATATGTACCAAACTTCCGTTAAGAAATTATACCTTCAAATGCAAAATTCAAATTTATATATATATATATATATAATCCAACCATACAAGATATTCTACAAAATAAAGGAGATATCAATCCCCGATTCCGACGACCCGACCCTGACACTTAGTCAAGAGCTCATCGCCCAACAGCTGCCCTCCTGCAAGGCCTAGGGGGACCACTTCTACTCCACCAACTCGCCATGTGTAAATAGCCAGGACAAGGTGACTCGCGAGCTGTGCTCGAATGTAACACCTGTAAATTGAGACGAAATAAATAAAAAAATATTTAAAATTGAATAAAGTTCTTTAGTTGTTTACATTTGTTTCAATGCAGAATCAACGCGAGCTTCTGTTGTGCGTGCTTTCGAGTTTTCTATTCAGAAGCGATATCCTCACTTGGAGAGAGAGAGAAAGATAATTGACAATCAGCTTAAATTTATTGACACTTAGCCAACAATAATTACAAAAAATATTTAAAAATTAAAAACGAGAGGGAGATTGAAACTGATTTATTACAACGTCCACATAAGATTATTTAAGGTTAAATACAGAATAAATATAAATATGAATGAATAAGATTATTTAATTAAAAAGGCATATATTGGATAAAAAAGAAATATTTTACCAATATTTCAGTTAGCTGAACGCCAACCTTTATAAAGGTGTTATAACAGAATAAATATGTTATAACACCTTGATAAAGGTTGGCTTTTAGCCAACTGAAATATTGGTAATATATATATATATATTTTGATC